>CM073479.1:44898155-46148155 GCA_037074505.1 Albizia julibrissin | reverse complement strand
TTAGTATAAATTACATCCTATCATATAGTATAACATACACAATGGAATAGCAACAATATGAATCTTTTTAATCGAAAACAGAGAAATGTAAAAGAAAGGGAAAATTTTGGAAAAATACTATGGAAAATAGGAAAGAATAAATCAATGTTTCGAAATTATAAAATCACATATCAATTCGGTGTCAGTATGGTGGAGGCTATGTGATTTTGAAATTTCGGTGAAAAGACGCTCTTGTCCTTCAACTCTCCCTATCTCTCAGCTCGGAATAACAACACTATGCTCTTTATTAATAATACTGTATTTTACATTAGCAACTCTGTTTTCTTCTTTCTAAAACAAAAAATTTATAAGTTTAAGAGGCAAATAACAACACCCGTCTTTATATTAACAACACCATATTTTATATTAACAACTTCACTTTCTTGCTTCAGAGGCCGATAACAACACCTCTCTCTTTATTAACAACACCATATTTTAATTAACAACTCGACTTTCTTGAGATACGAAGTTATCAAAGAATAAAGTAAAGTTATTAATGTAGAATACAGTGTTGTTAATAAAGAGACGGGTGTTGTTATTTCGAGTGAGAGAAAGGGAGAGCTGAAAGGCAGGGGCGTATTTTCACCTATATTTTATAATCTCATATTCCTCCACCCATAGCATTTATTTATCTTTTCCTATATTCCAATATATTTTTCTGAAATTTTCCCTAAAAGAAATATACCCAATATAAAAGTTATGTATTATTGTTCCAATGTATTATTATTTTTTTTCAATTTATTAGTCGTTACTCGTTTGTTTTGAGGTATATTTTATTATTTATTATTTTTTTGATATGAAGAGGCATATTTTAGGAAAAATTTTAGAAAAATACCATTAGAATTTTTAAAATCTCAAAAGGTCTGTTAATATATAAAATTGACACATACATCTTTAAAAAAATTGAGATTTTGAAATGTTGTACTTTTATTAAAATGACTCTCATTTTTTATTTTTAAAAAAGGTAAGGTCGTTTTGCCGGCCCACGCCACTACTTTGATGAGCTCACTGTCAGAGTTTAATATCAATTTTATTTTATATTTAGAAACTGTTATGAATATTAATTATGTGGATGTCCATTAACTCATATCCAAGTCAACTTGCTCTTCCAATCAATGTAATCTATAAGATAATATATTTAATGTAGTAGTGGAGTACTGTAGCAAGTGGGAAAGTGTTGTAGCACACGTGAAGGCACTGTAGCAGACAATGGGAAATTAATGTAGCAGCACAAAAATTTACTGTTATGGGTTACTGTAGCAGCCGAATTTTCCTATAAATAGAGGCTTTTGGTTTTGTATTTTTAGACATTTGAATGAAGAACATTTCTCTCTAATTTCTATCTCTATAATTTCTCCCTTTTACTATCTTATTGTCAATATTTTTATAACACGTTATCAGCACGAAGCTCTGCCAAAGGTATGATATTCTTATAGTTTCTTTGATAATTTATACTTTATGTTATAATATATTTTATTCCATAGATCTGAGATAATCTGAGCCACTATATGGAATTAAGAAATATATCTTTACCGATTGTTATGAATATCGGGTTCCATGGTTAGGATTGGAGATCACTATTGTTATTATATCTTATATATATATATATCATTTACAAGTTCATTTATATTATTATTATGATTATGGCCAGAAGCCATCCACATCCAATTCCTGAAATTATATGACCAGAAGTCATATTATTTGAATTTTTATGATATGGCCAGAAGCTATATCCCTATGATCTCCTATTATATGGCTAGAAGTCATATCTATATGATTCCTTATTATATGACTATAAGTCATATATATCATAGCCAAAAGCTATGTACAACTTTTATTTATCCTAAAGATAAAAAGCCAGATACCATATATATTTAATTTCTCATCATAAGATTAATTGGCTTGAAGCCATAAGAATTGAATGGCCTGAAGCCATAAAATTTTTAATTTTCTTACCTTACCTTATTAATTTATTTCTTGTCTTTATATATTATTGTATTTTTACATTTCATATTTTAATTATTCTCATTTATTTCTTTAAATAGTATGAACCATGTCAAATCTTGCAAAACTTGAATTTGTGGCTTTGGATATTTCTGGAAAGAATTATTTATCTTGGATGCTGGATGCGGAAATCCACGTAAATGCTCATGGTCTAGAAAACACTATAAAAGAAGGGAATCAGGAATCCAATCAGAATAAAGCTAAATCCATGATTTTTCTACGCCACCATTTACATGAGAGTTTAAAAATTGAATATTTAACAGTGAAAGACCCACTTGTTCTTTGGAACAATCTGAAAGATAGGTATGATCACCTGAAGATGGTTATCCTCTCAAAAGCTCGTTATGACTGGATACATTTGAGGTTGTAAGATTTTAAATCTGTAAGTGAATATAACTCAGCCATATTCAAAATAACTTCTCAATTAAAATTTTGTGGAGAAAATGTTACCGATAATGATATGCTTGAAAAACATTATCCACATTTCATGCATCAAATTTGCTCCTGCAGCAGCAATACCGAGAAAAAGGATTCAAGAAATATACAGAATTAATTTCTTGCCTCCTTGTAGTTGAACAGAATAATAAGCTTTTATTAAAAAACCATGAATCCCGTCCAACTAGCTCGACTCCATTCCCAGAAGCGAATGTAGTAACTAATGAATCTGTTTGTGGCCGTTGACGTGGACATGGACGCGGACGCGGACGCGGCTACATCTGTGGTCGTGGTGTTTCAAATTCCTACCAGAAGTGGGGAAATAATAATAAGAACCACAAAAGAGAAAATAGTAGGTAAAATAAAAATACTGAAAATCCATGTTATCGTTGTGGTGGCAAGGGTCATTGGTCTCGTACATGTCGTACACCAAGACACCTAGTTGAACTTTACCAAGAATCACTAAAAAATAATGGTAAAGGATCAACAACTGAAGTAAATCATGTGGATCAGGCTGGGAATTCTGAGCATGGAGACATGAATTTTAGTTATTTAGATGTTGCTGATTTCTTAGCATAATTATTTATATATTTGAACTTTTATGTTACTTTTATCGAATGTATTTATCTTAATAATGTTTTTATGTTTCTTTTAATGAAGAATGAATCTTACTAGCATCAATCCTAAAGATTTATGTCTTGTTGATAGCGCAACAACTAACACCATATTCAGAAATGATAAATATTTTTCTTCCTTAGTAATGCAAAAAGCCAACGTTCAGACTATATCTGGTAGTATAGATTTGATTGAAGGCTCCGGAAGAGCTAATATTTTGTTACCAGAAAGAACAAAATTATGTATTGATAATGCAATTTATTCTCCCAAGTCTGGAAGAAATTTGTTGAGTTTCAAATATATCCGCAGAAATGGATATCATATAGAAACAACAACTAAAAATAATCAAGAATATATTGTCATTACAAAAATAGTTGCTAGTAGAAAATGCATATTAGAAAGTTGTCACGCATTTTCTTCTGGTTTATATTATACATTTATAAATACAATTGAAACACATGTTATTGAGAACAAGAAGTTTACCAATACAGACCAGAAATCTGCCAATATAAACCAGAAGTTTACTAATGAATTTAATGTTTGGCATGACCGGTTAGGCCATCCCGGTTCAACTATGATGCGACAAATAATTGAGAATTCATGTGGACATACCCTGAAGTGTAAACAAATACCACAATCCCGTGATTTCTTATGTGCTGCATGTTCCAAGGGAAAATTAATTATTCGCCCCTCGCCAAGTAAAGTAGAAAGTGAGTCTCTCACGTTTCTAGAACGGATACAAGGAGATATTTGTGGGCCAATACACCCACCATGTGGACCATTTATGTACTATATGATTTTAATTGATGCATCAACTAAATGGTCGCATGTGTGTTTATTATCTTCTCGCAATCTGGCGTTTGCGAGATTACTTGTTCAATTGATTAGATTAAAAGCACATTACCCTGATTATCCTATCAAGAAAATACATCTTGATAATGCTGGTGAATTTACTTCAAAAGCTTTTAATGAATATTGTATGTCTCTTGGAATTGATGTTGAACATCCTGTAGCTCATGTTCATACACAAAATGGACTTGCAGAATCATTGATTAAAAGATTGCAAATGATTGCAAGACCTATACTTATAAAATCTAATCTTCTAATTTCTGCTTGGGGCCATGCTATTTTACATGCATCAATGTTAATTCGTATCAGGCCAACAAGTTACCAAAAGGTTTCCCCATCACAAATGATTTATGGTCAGGAACCTAATATTTCCTATATAAGGACTTTTGGGTGTGCGATATATGTGCCAGTAGCACCACCACAACGCATTAAAATGGGTCCTCAAGGAAGGATGGGAATATATGTTGGGTATGAATCTCCTTCAATCATAAAATATTTAGAACCATATACGGGAGATTTATTTACGGCACGATTTGCCGATTGTCATTTTGATGAATCACTTTTCCCAACATTAGGGGGAGAAAACAAACAGTTGGATAAAGAAATTAGCTAGAATGAATTATCATTGGCTCATTTTGATCCTCGTACAAATCAGTGTGAACTGGAAGTTCAAAAGATAATTCATTTATAAAATTTAGCTAATCAAATGCCAGAATCATTTACTGACCTAAAGAAAGTGACAAAGTCACATGTACCAGCTGTTAATGCTACTGTTAAAATTGATGTCCCTGAAAGACAATCTACTATGGATAAATCTAAAGCACGCCTGAAGCGTGGCAGACCCATCGGTTCTAAAGACAGAAATCCTCGGAAAAAAAAGGAGCAAAGAATATAGATGACCAAATTGAGGATAATCAAGAAAAGTTAATAGCTCTAAAAGAGCCATCTCCTGAAGAGTTATTATCTCCAGTAGAGATATCTCTAGAAGAGAATGTTGTAGTCCCAGAAGAGACCCAGGTACCTGATATATGTGAAAATAATGAGATCTCAATAAATTATGTTGTGAATGGAATCCGATGGGATCGACATGATGTCAACGTTGATGACACATTTGCTTATCATGTAGAAAATGATGTAATGAATAATAATGAGGATCATGAGCCAAAATCCATTAGCGAGTGCCAACAAAGAAAAGATTGGTTCCTATGGAAAGATGTCATTAATGCAGAATTAAAATAATTGGAAAAAAGAAAAGTATTAGGACCTGTAGTCCTTACACATAAAGATGTAAAACCAGTTGGATGCAAATGGGTCTTTGTACGAAAAAGAAATGAAAAGGGCGAAATAACAAGATATAAGGCACGTCTTGTAGCCCAAGGCTTTACACAAAGACCTGGCATTGATTTTGAAGAAACGTATTCACCTGTAGTGGATGCGACTACTTTTCGTTATTTAATTAGCCTAGCAGTAAGAGAAAGGCTTGATCTGTATTTAATGGATGTTGTGACTACCTATTTATATGGGTCACTTGACAATGATATTTATATGAAAGTCCCTGAAGGACTTAAGGTGCCAGAAGCATGCAATTCAGGTTCTTGAGGACAATTAAATTAAATAAGTCCATGTATGGCCTGAAGCAATTATGGCGCATGTGGTATAATCGTCTTAATGAATATCTGTTGAAAGAATGATTAAAAAATGATCCAATATGCCCATGCATTTTTATAAAAATATCTAATAGTGAATTTGCTATAATTACTGTTTATGTTGATGATATCAACATTATTGGAACTCCTGAAGAGCTCCAAAAGGCAATTCATTGTTTAAATAAAGAATTTGAGATAAAGGATTTGGGAAGAACAAAATTATGTCTTTGATTACATATCGAGTATTTTAAAAATAAGATATTTGTATATCAAGAAACTTATACAAGAAAGGTCCTAAAAAGATTTTATATGGATAAATCTCACCCATTATGTACCCCAATGATTGTAAGGTCTTTGGAGTCGGATAAAGATCCATTCCGACATAGGGTAATGAGTGAAGAAGGTGATGAAGAACTAATTGGTCCAGAAGTACCATACCTTAGTGCCATTGGAACACTAATGTATCTTGCTAATCATACACGTCCTGATATATCATTTACTGTTAATTTATTAGCAAGATATAGTTCTTCACCAATACGAAGACATCGGAATGGAGTAAAACATATTTTTCGTTACCTGAGAGGCACTATGGACATGGGGTTATACTACTCAAATGTATCTAAGCATGAACTGGTAGGTTATGCAGATGCTGGATTTTTATCCGATCCACATGATGGTAAATCACAAACAGGCTATCTGTTCACATGTGGAAGTACAACTATTTCATGGCGATCAATGAAACAGACTATATCAGCTACATCATCCAATAATGCAAAAATTTTAGCAATACATGAAGCAAGTCGAGAATGTGTGGTTGAGGTCAGTAATACATCATATACGAACAACTTGTCATTTATCTTTAGGCAAAATGGCACCAACAGTTCTATACGAAGATAATATTGCATGCATTACTCAACTTAAAGAAGGATATATCAAGGGAGACAGAACGAAGTATATTTCACCAAAATTCTTCTTTACTCGTGACCTTCAAAAGGATGGTGAAATAGATGTTCAGCAAATTAGTTCAAGTGAAAATCTAGCAGATTTATTCACAAAGTCACTTCCAGGTACAATTTTTGAAAAACTTGTCTATGACATTGGCCTTCGGAGACTCAAAGATATCAATTGATGTTGTTAAGAGGGGGAGCTGATACACGCTGTACTCTTTTTCCCTTATCTAGGTTTTATCCCACTGGGTTTTCTTAGAAAGGTTTTTAATGAGGCAGCACTGGAAAATGTATCAATGAATGATGTACTCTTTTCTTTGGCTAGGTTTTTATCCCAATGGGTTTTTCCTAGTTAAAGTTTTTAATGAGGCACATTCATATTGGACATCCAAGGGGGAGTGTTATGAATATTAATTATGTGGATGTCCATTAACTCATATCCAGGTCAACTTGCTCTCCCAATCAATGTGATCTATAAGATAATATATTTAATGTAGTAGTGAGATTTACTGTAGCAGTGGAGTTACTGTAGCAATGGGAAAGTACTATAGCACACATGAAGGCACTGTAGCAGACAGTGGGAAATTACTGTAGCAGCATGGAATTTACTATTATGAATTACTGCAGCAGCCGAATTTTCCTATAAATACAGGCTTTTAGTTTTGTATTTTTAAACACTTGAATGAAGAACATTTCTATCTCTATAATTTCTCCCTTTTATTGTCAATATTTTTATAACAGAAACGAAATAGTCGGAGTAATAATTAGTATATTGAGAAATAATAAAACAAAAACCTTACAGCCGAACCCAGATAAATAAATGCCAATAAAAAAAAGCCCATCGTAATTGCTATTTAAATTTGGAGCTGAAACGGTCAAGTTAACGAGAAAGGCGGTGGCGCGATTCGGACAATTTTCCTAATCTTGAACATCTTGCATCTTCTTTTCCCACTTCACACTCTCTGTTGTACATCCTCTATCTGTCCCTTGAATGTTGTTGTTGTATCACTGAAACCTTAGACGCTGCACAGAGCAATGGGGAATTTTTTCGATAAGCCACCTCCTCCTCCTCCGGTGGTGCTGGTGCCTCCTCTCTTCGATTTCCCTCCCTTTGCTGCTCGTGACAGGTTACCCGCTAATTCATTTCACTTGCACATTTCTGTTGAATTCATATATCCTCGTCCCTGCTTTCTGTGTTCTTTTAAAGATTCCGTTTGATAGTAATATGTAATTGTTTTGGTTTTCTCACTTCGGGATTATGGTTGTTGCTATTTGAAATTCAAATTCTAGATATAATTGATGTTTCATTTAGCAAAGAGCTATGAACCTCGGTTATTTAGCCGTATGCAGTGGATAATATGGGTAACCCTATTGGGTGCGTCAATCTTGTTATATGTAAATTCCATTTCATTGTGTTCAACCATTGTCATATTATGAATGCCATTCCCCTTATTCGATGTTTTTATGGTAGTAATAGCATCTGTGCACTAAATCATGTACACATGGCATAATATGGTTCAGAATGATGTTTTATTGTGTTCATCCATTGTTATATGGTGCATAGCATTCCCCTTATTGATTAGATTATGGTAGTAATAGCATCTGCGCATTTAATCATGTACGCACGGGAATAATCTGGTTCATGTTTATATGTTTTAGGAAGTTGATATGGTTCTTATCTATAGTTATTTGAGATGATGCAGGATGTTGGTTCCTTCTTACAAGTTGTTGTTTGGGAAACTTGCTTTGAAATGCCTTTTTGAGGATTACTTTCAGGAAGCAAGGCATTTTACCACAAGAATTATGCTAAAGCCAATTGATGATCCTCATGTGGATCTTATTGCAACAGTATCCAAGGAAGATATTAGTTTTTATTTATCTACTTTTTTTTTTCAGTTTTGTTCTCTGGTTTTGATTAAGAGATCAGGAAGTTGGAGTTATGAGCAGAATCACTTTCCCTTAACCTGTTTAGGTTTCAGGCCCTCTTGATCACAAACCAGAAGAGAATATCATTGGGAATGCATTATTTCGATGGCAAAGGTCTTGTGATTTTGTTCTAGCCTAGTTTTTTACATGTATGCCTTTATTCTATAGTTTGCTGAGTGTTTTTTTTCTTTTCCTTGGTGGAGCATACAGTGATGTTCATGATCCTCATACCTTCGTTGACCTTTATGTGTCGAACTCTGACCAGTAAGGGATTCTTATTTTGAATATAAAGCTCCAGTTCATATGTTCCATCCCTCAGTTGGTTTCTTGCCATTGGAGCAGTAAAGATTATGCATGCTATATCTTCAGGATTTTGCAGATGAGATCGTGTGCTTACTATCCAAGATATGGATTCGGAGCTTATGGAATTTTCCCTTTGCTTTTGAAGAAAAGGTGCGCTTGTTGCAACATATAGATTGAGTTTTTGTGGTATACTGTACACCCAAAGTTTTACATTACAATATGATATTGTTCATGAACTTAACCATTTGTACAGAGAATCTTCAGAAGACTTTGGTCAGATGGGATTGAGATATGGTTCAAAAAACCTTTCTTGTGGAGTCTCACTTGTGCCTTTTGCCAGTATGTTACCTGAATTTCATGTTAATGAAGCTTTGTGTTGTGAGATTATGATTTTAGGAGTTCTCTATGCACTGATTTTCATTCTGATTCTTTATATCAACCTCTTGGATTTCATGAAAATGAAAGGATTTTCATGTGACACTTAAGATTTTGTCATTTTTTCTCCTATACCGCTAACTTTCTCTGATTTTGGTTCACATTGCTATTAACTAATTTTTTGTTGGAAAAATTTTAAGCTTTGTAGTGAAATATTGGAAAAAATAGTATTAGAAACTAATGGCTTTTTTCTCTCTTTTACCGTTTCCTCCTCCTTTGCTGCCTCTAGTATTTGTCAATAAAAATTAATGCCAGAAGCTTGCATTATTATGATAAACTGCACATTGGATTTATTTTGTTAAATTAAAGATAATACTATATAACCAAGAAATTTAGTCTAGATGGTAAAGGGGGATGAAATGGTATCTCTCCTTACTAACGTAAGTTCAAACACTTCAAGAGTCAATTCTGAATCCACCAAGCTGATGCACTTTTATGATCTCCTACAGAGGATGTTTAGTTTTGTAAAAAGTTGAGGATACGTGGCTGTATTTTTCTTCCCATGTTTGGTTAATTTTACTTTTGGATTGGAATTTTGGAAGGAAGTATTGTTTTACAATCTGGTTGGAGAGAAGAAACAATTATGAATATGTTATGTGATTGTCATACGTTGCAGTGAAAGATGAAATGCCAAAAAGTGTATGGCTGGTCAGCAGGATGGGAAGGGTGACAGCTGGAGTGCAGTATGAGCCACAGGGTAAGGCTTTGAGATATGATTGCTTTGTAATTTACCCTTAACTTCTTATTTAGAAGTATTAAAGTAGTGGAACTGCTTCAGTTGCAGTTTTTCTTTTTTATGGTTGCATACCTTAAACTTTGCTTATCTCTCTGCTGATAGTTTAATCATATGTTTCATTTTAATTTGTTTTCCTTCCCACTTTCTTTTCTTTTCTCTTCTTCTTCTTTTTTTTTAGCTGATTGATTTGAGAGTAGGCATAATAGGAAGCCTTTGTTTAAGGTGTGCAAGTGTAAGAGGTAAGGCTGGCCGTAAGGGGAAAGGGGATGGAAGAGAAGAATTATCAATTATGTGATTTTCAGCATGGAAATATTGGGAGACGTGGCTGCTATGGAGAGCATCAATAAGGGAATTTAGGACACATTCATGAGAGAATAAAAGTAGAACAAGGTGTTGCGGGGATTAATGTAGCTTTGGGAGATATCTAGCAGTCTTGGATTGTGCTAGAACATATCTATTTCCTTCCTTCTGTGGATTTTTTTTTTCCGGGGTTAATGTTTGTAATCTGGTTCAGTGGAAAAGCAGAGGTACAATTAGCCTTAAACTCTATTTTCCTTTGCTTACTGCATCCTTGAGTTTGGCTCTCTATCAGCAAATAAATTGCAATCATACAAGAAAAGATTACATATCTGCTTCTATCACCAGAAATCTGACATCATTGCATCTATTTTCCATTCAGAATGATTCGTACAAGTCATATTAACGGTTTCAGTGCTTTCAATTTATTTGAGTGGAATTGATGTGGGCACTTGTAGCTGAAATATGTTGCTTAGCTTCACTTGTGAATTTGAATTTGTATAAAAGGTGCACATGCATTGTGGGGTTTTGGGGAGGGAAACTAATTTTAGGATGTAGTATTTAATGGAGTGAAGCAAAAGTTATAATTAGAAGAAAATGTGTTAATTAAGTAATTTGTGTGCAAATTTTTTATTTTGATTCTGCTTTTTTAGGCGGAGATTCAAAGATCACAGATTTGATGAACTGGAGTTGTGCCATTGGTTATGCTGTGGGATTTGGCAGCCCCTTGAGTCCCTCCTTCAATTTTGGTCTTGAGCTTGTTAGAAGTTCCCAGGTATATTCTGCTTTCTCAGATTATTTATTGGCTGGATCTCAAATTGATTATTAAGTTTGGCAATTTTTCCATTTATTTTGACTATTTAAGTTTTTGTTTGCTTCATGAAGCTCGTCAAATTTGGTGATTGTTGTCATGAAAAACCTTCACTAATCATCACTATGGAAGTAATATAAAATTTTGTACTTGCCTGTTGTCTAATATATGCATTCAACTCAAGATGGTGTGATTTAACTTCAAGCCAATTGAATGCATTGTTTCTTCATTCCAGTTTAGTAATTAAAATGTTGGAAACTGTGCACTGAAATTTTAAAGTCTAAACAATATGCAGTTTATCGCCTCATTTTATCAACACATGGTTGTCCAAAGACGGGTATGTTTCTTGGTTCTATCTCTCTTTTCCTTTTTATATTCAGTGGATTGCTGCCCCTTATCGGTGTCTGATTTTTCTTGTTGCATAATAGTTGCTTTTATGTTGAATGATATGATGTTCAGCATGAGCACTGCATTTGTCATTCATGGTTTTATGTAAAGCGATGTTATTTTTAACTGTAATGTTGACATATATTATGAAATAAAAGACTGGTTGAAAAATTATCTCTCTTTCCTATAGCTTTGTTTTCCTTGCAAAAATCATTTGTAGTTGATAATTACTCCCTCTGGTCTTGGATATAAGTTGAATTTTAGAAGACTTGTTTTGGTCCAAATTATATGGAACAAATAGCCATTGTTTGGTGCACTAAATAATTTATTCCAGTGATGCCCTTTATTGAAGAAAACCTGTGTAGAAAATCTTACTTTAAAGTAGGAGTAGTAATTAAGTATCAATAAATTTAAGGTTGAAGTTTAAACATTGAATCAGGGGCATTTGTGGAAAGTATTTTTAGTTTGGGACAAATTTAAAGCTAGCTACTTTTAACCGCCTTTCTTAATATTATTGAGGGAGTTATTTATACCTTATATTCAAGACTGGAGAGAGTACATTATTGGATAAACTTGTAATTTCTGGAAACCTGGGATCTGTCCCTTTAGTTGCCAAGTTGGGCTCAATGTACTCAGAAAGGTACTTAAATTAGAGGCTTATATTATTATATAATATACCCAGGACCTGGCTTTGTCTGGTTGCTTTGACCTTTCGATCTGATTCTATGTCATATTTTTGCTGGTACAATTCCATCCAAGAGGCTAGCTACTTGCATTTTCTTGTTGACTGTTTTATTCTTCTAATAGTAATGAGATTTTTATTTTTTGACTGAGTTACAGTCTGAAACTGGCAGGTGTAACAGTATAAATGAATATTTTGCTGAATAAGTCTTTCACTGAATTGAACAGGTGAAGAACCCCTTTGAACAGGAGGATGTAGTTGGAATTACAAACTACGTTGATTTTGGTTTTGAGTTACAAACGAGGTATTAAAAAAAACTTCACATATTGGTAGATAGTCATGATGGTGTGCACTGATGTAGTCAGATCTTATTTTCTTTCTGTGAAAGGGTTGATGATGCCATTACATCGAACAATATCCCTGACTCCACTTTTCAAGTAGGAGCATCCTGGCAAACAAATAAAAACTTATTGTTAAAGGTAAACTGCTGATCCTATGTTATGCGGATTTATATGGATTAGATTGGATTTAACAAGACTATCACCCCTCTTTTCAGGCAAAGGTTGGACAAAGTAGCTTTTCAATGGCATTGGCATTCAAGTCGTGGTGGAAACCTTCTTTTACTTTCAACATTTCAGGTGTCTATGGAGGGGTTCCTCTCTTCGTTCTCACTACATTCCTTTTTCTCTTTTTCCATTGGTTCTTGCATGTGTGTCCCTGGCCTCGAGGATATACAACACTTCATACCCTAACTTGTCATTTTGTATTTATGCCACACATATTATAGGCTTATACCTATTATCCCCTCACCTATATAGAATATATTGCCATCAGATGTGTACTTGCATTGAAGCTCCTTCCACCGAAATATTTGCATTTTAGACTATAGAATCCATGTTTGCTTCCTTCAGTTTCTGGATTCTTGTGGAAAGGCTCCATTTCTTAAAAATAATTCCAGGCATCCAAAATCCTGTTCCCAGTTTTGCCCAACTACAGGAAGCAGTAGGTATTACAATGGTGATATCTATAATGTGAAGTAATTATTTTCTCATCCCTGTGACATGCATTGGATATGCAATGACCTGGTGGTAATTTTTGTGCAACCCCCCTTGCGTAACTAAAGGGACGGTTAAAATTACCTCAACCTGCTACTATGGACTCTTATCAAAGAATAAAAACAAAAATGAAACTATATATTTTAACATAGTAAAGTTTTTGTGCTTGATTTTGTCTATGGGTTTCCTAGTTTGTTTATTGGTTATGTCATGCTGTTGTTGGATGTTTGGAATACTGAGCGTGGTCTATTTTTCTGTAGCCACTCGAGATCGTGCTGATGGTAACATGCGATATGGATTTGGCATCCAAAGCGAGAGTCTTAGAGAAGCCAGGTTCGTTTATTTGCATTAACTTCTACCTTTTGTTTCAACAGATTAATGAAAACAACTTTCGGTATTACCATATTTATACGAGTACATGTCATAATAAGCTGTGTTATTGTACTCGGTCATAATGGGACAAGTTCATTCATATTTACATGCGCTCCTCTTACTTCTTTGCAGTTACCAAAGGGCAGATCCCAATTATGTACTTCTCACGCCAAACAAGGAGCACCTAGCGCAAGGCATTTTCTGGAAAACGGGGAAGCAACCCATGCTGCAATCTGACGTAGATGCTGGAAATTTTGATGCCGTACCAAGAGAGTTAAGACCTCTTGATAAAATTTTGTAGTTCCTGCGGATACATCTCATTTTATATCATCTAGTGTTAATAGTTAAGATGGAGTTTTATTCACGTTATAGCTACACAACGCGTATTTGCCTATAAATAAGACTGCTAGGTTTATTGTTTTGTACTTTTGTTCACTTCTTTCTTCTTGATTAATGACATTAAGATTTTGAGACTATTTATAGGCTTCTTACTTAGTCCTACTATCGGTTTAACACTAAATTAATGTTCTTGATGACGAGTATGTGGCCCATTCCGCCTCTACTTGGTGAAGTGGAAGATTCGTCCTGTATTTACTCGAGGATGGGTTATCATGCTCCTGCCTTTCCCAAAGCATATCAATGTATTCACTCTGGAGGTAAAATCTAAATTAATTCTGTTACAAGAGAATGATGCAGATACTATATTTTTGTTATGTTTTATTTAGTTAAATTCTGGTTTGAGAATTATAATTTTAAATTGTTCGGGCGTGTATATATGTATTTTTTTACATCTGGGATAACTATATTTATTTACATCTGGGCCAGATGGATAACTGTATTTTTTTAAGCAAGGGTTAAAGATAGAATTATATATTCATTTTATGCTTACTATGAAGCTTCCAATATTATGAGTAGAAATGTTAGGCTGTTACTTTGTTTATATTTTTTATTTTAAATTTAAATAAAAAATTCAGATTATTCAAAAAAATTTATGTGAATTTTAATTTACTATTGCATATACACCTTTCTTTGTGGCATATGCGTGTAATGAATAGCACGTGACTGGGGCAACCTTCTTGTCTGAGTGTGTGTTTCAATAATTCAATTTATAAAAGCTTCATTTTTTAAAAAAAGATAATGGTTTTACCAAAAATTTTAATCATAATTCTATTTTTAAAACAACCATCTTATAATTTGATTGAAGTGTCCTAAAATAACTAATAATCCCAATTAAACCACCTCCAACTAACTGGCACAACGCGTGTGACCAAATAGCTTGCCAATATGCCACGTGTGTCTTTAAATTATTATTTGAATAACATAATATAAAACGAGGCCCCATATCGAAATCGAAACAGAAATGGCTTCTGCTTGCTCACTCTCTTCCCCACACTATTCAGCGTACTTGCATTCCGCACCCACAGTTTCTCAATTCTCGCCTCCTGAGCTACAAATCTGCTGCAATCTCCGTTTCCAAATCCATTGCTCTTCTCCACAAAAGCTTCATTCCCAAATATCGTGCACTCTTCTTTCTTCGCCCTGCTTTCTGTCGAAGCTTTATCATCTCTCCCCCATCAATAGCTGCTACTTCTTCCTTTCCTAAACTCGATTCTATTATCCTCCTCTGCATTTCCATTGCTCTGTCTGTATCCTTCTTTCTTACCGATGTTGGTTCCGCTTCTGCTTTCGTGGTAACTTCGCCCAGGAAATTGCAGTCCGATGAGCTCGCAACTTTTCGTCTCTTCCAAGGGAACACTCCCTCTGTTGTATACATTACTAATCTTGCTGCCAAGTAAGCATCTAACTGATAATTTCTTTTTTCTTTTTTTCTGTTTTGGATGTGGATTATAATGTTCTTAGAGCGGATGGGTTGTTATTTCTTAGGCAGGATGCTTTTACGTTGGACTTGTTGGAGGTTCCACAAGGTTCTGGATCAGGCTTTATCTGGGATAAAGAGGGTCATATTGTGACCAATTATCACGTCATCCGTGCAGCTTCTGATCTTAGGTCAGTTGCTTGGTTTTGAAATTTGAATCCTTCGATCAAGTTTGGCAGTTCCATTTAAAATTTTGCTTTAGAATGATGTGATGCTCGGAACTTTAAATTATGCAACTAGATGTGAAACAGAACATAATTAGTAGCTAGTTGCCAAATGGCAACTGATTAAACAAGTTAAAGGGGCCACTTTTGTTTTTTTTTAGAAATCTGGGAAACATTAATTTGCTTATGCCATTCATTTGTAAAATTTAAAATATTCGTAATGATTTTTCAATCTTCATTTCAAGTATTAGGATGATAGCTTGGAATCTTAGTTCACAGTCCGTCAGTCTGTCAACTCTTCTGAATATATATATATGTGTATATATATATATGTATATATATATATCAGTTTATTGTTTCTCGGAATGATTTTCGTACCTCACTAAATTTATTAACTTTATTATCATTTATCAATTAAATGAAGTTAACATGCTACGTGAGTGTTTTCACTTGATTCATTATGGTTTGGTTTGCATTGAGTTGAAAAGTGATATGACTGATTCCCTTGCCTTGTGCCTATTGAGAATAAAACTTGACTGTGGATTCTCATGTGATGATGGTTTTAAATGCCTCAGCAGGCAATTGTTCCTCTTTGACTCTATGGTAGTAATTTGCAGGGTCACTCTTGCTGACCAGACAATTTATGATGCAAAAGTTGTTGGCTTTGATCAGGATAAGGATGTTGCTGTGTTACGTGTTGATGCACCTAAGGACAAACTTAGGCCTATACCTGTTGGTGTCTCTAATGACTTGCTTGTTGGTCAGAAAGTGTATGCTATTGGGAACCCAGTGAGTATAAATTTACATTCTGCTAATATAAATTGCAATACCTATCTACTTTTTCTAATTTCAGAGATTATGGGGATTCTGTTATTCCCAATTTATAGATCTGTGATAAATTTTACATGAAACTGGATTATAATATTCTTTATTCACTTAATAATGGTTTTTGTCATTTGTTAAAGATTTGCCATTTTTATCTGTTATGGCCATTTATTCAGTATTGTCTGTACCCTATACAGTACTAATTTTCCTCCTCAACATTTTGTGCAAAAGCACTGCCCAAGATCAGTGAGTTGAAAATGCTCTTGCAATTTTGATATTCAATATAAAAATGAACGCACGTGAAGATTTTTTTTATTTAAAAAAAGTAGAAAAGATACTAAAATTACAATTGTGATGGTCATGCTTTAATTTCTTTGAATTTTTCAAATATGGTTGTTGCTGAACTGCTTAATGAAGCTTATAATCATCTATAACTTGAATGCTATGTATGTCAACAAAATTGATTGTTTGTTTTTCCAATCTGATATTTATCCTTGTGCAGTTTGGACTAGATCATACCCTTACTACTGGTGTCATCAGGTATGAAACCCCAATCAATCGATTTTTTTTTCTTTTTTTATAAAAAAGAGAAACCTCATTCTATCTAAATAGTACAATTTCCAACTCTTATGTTGTACTATGCATTATGCATCTATGTAACCAAATGAAAAAACCAGGCATGTCTACAACATTTTAATAAAGCAAAGCAATGTAAAAACAGATTCCTGTCAAATTGGAATAATGTGACGCGTATGTTTTTTTTGGCCTTTTTTGTTTGTTATTTTGGCCTGAACTGATGCACGTATTTAAGTTACGTCTAATTTCTTTTTGTCCATGACCGGTATTTCTGCCCCCAAAAAATAAAGCATTAACTCTGAGCCTCCAATTGCCTGTCAATGAGATTATTCTAAAGTTATATGAGGGAAAGAAGACAGATTTGGAGAAGGGAGAAGGTTTCATATGAAATAAGAGGAAAAGATTACAATATTAAAGAGGAAGTGACAAGTCAATAGAAAATCATGGGCAAGGACTTGTACCCCTAATCCCTTTGCTGAAATGCTTTACAAGAGAATACCTTTTTTCTTTTTCTTTTTTTGGGTAATATTTTCTCTTTTCCTTGTATCCTTTACCTTTTTGGGCAAGATTTGTTTTATCTCTTATGGTGAGTTCATTTTTCTTGTGCACTTGTTCGAAACGCATACTGTGTTGATTTTTGCATTGTCTTTCTTTTTAATTAATTTCCTGTTTTTACATTCTCAATAGTGGACTTCATCGAGAAATTAGTTCAGCTGTAACTGGTCGGCCAATTCAAGATGTCATACAAACTGATGCTGCAATTAACCCAGGGAATAGCGGGGGGGGCCATTATTGGATAGTTCAGGTAACCTCATTGGTATAAACACAGCTATATATTCCCCATCTGGTGCATCATCTGGCGTTGGATTTTCTATTGCAGTGGACACAGTGAGTTCTAACTTAAACCTTGCCTTGTATGAAGTTTAACTATTTGGAGATATGGAACAACACAGCTTTAAGTTTTTGTCATCCTTTAAAATGGATCACTTATCACTTATCTCATATTTAGGTGAATGGTATTGTTGATCAATTGGTGAAGTTTGGGAAGGTCGCAAGACCTATTTTAGGGATCAAGTTTGCACCAGATCAGTCTGTGGAGCGGTTGGGTGCAAGTGGAGTGAGTGCTTTTCTTGGATGCTCCTGCTGACAGTCCAGCTGGGAAAGCGGTATGCTTATTTTTATCCTGTTAACCTTTGTTGTCATGTCGGCTCATAGTATTATACCCTTTTCACTGACATTCTTCCAAGTTTAAACTTTTTTTGTTTGTTGTTTTTTGTAGGGCTTGCTACCTACCAAACGTGGTGCCTACGGTAGACTCATTTTAGGCGACATCATAACATCCGTGAATGGTAAAAAGGTTACTAATGGAAGTGATTTGTACAGAATTCTTGATCAGTGTAAAGTGGGCGACAAGGTATGATCCTTATTGTTATTTCGTAGTAGCAATGCTGTGTGTGTCTTCAAATTTTGAACTCCTGCAATATTTAGATTAATTTGATTACGAGTGCAATCTTTTGAAGGAAAAAAACTTAAATTGAACTCTGCAATTATTGTCGCCAAAAAAAAAAAAAAAAAGCTCTGAAATTTTAGAAAACAGATGTAAAACATGTGGTTATCTGCATCTGATTTTTTTGCAATTTACGCTTGTTCAGACCAGTAGTCAAATTTGGTTAGCAGAATAAGGTCAATCATACTGTTATTATTGAGCTAATCTGCTTACCATTTGGTCCTGCAAAAGTTGGACTCCATGTTATATCTTTGTTACCCATGCTCAGTTCCCTTCCTCAGCTAGAAACATACGATAGGTTCTATTTTTAGCCATATTTAAATTTCTTGTTTGGAATGTGTGTTTCAAACGTCACGTCAGTCTTAAAAGTAAATCCAAACAGCAAAAGGTACATTGATCTAGTGAAAACCTGACGAGCAAGAGGCCAAAAGCCCAAAATATACACAAGACCTCATTAACTTGATCTGTCTTTATTTGAATTTTATTTTTGTTGCCATGTCTGTTTAATTTTAATCAACCTGTATATGGATACTTAAATCCAATCAGCATAACCAGTAGTGAGTTTTTTTTTCCTTCCTTTTTTGGAATGATGTTCATATTCAGGTGATCGTGGAGGTTTTGCGAGGTGACCAGAAGGAGAAGATCCCTGTTATTCTTGAACCAAAGCCTGATGAATCATGGCATGCCTGTTATCCTGCATGATTGTTTGTGGTGTACATATATTTCGTTTTAATCGAAGTTTTCGTGCCCTTAGTTGCTGTTGAGTTCCCATCAATATCAATAATAAGTATAGAACTTCAAAATTAATAAAAGATCTGTAAGACTGTAACTATAAATAGAAATTTGTAAAAGTTGCAATATTTATAAGCAAACTACAGTTTTCAAGCTGCATTATTGGGATTCATGAAACTTTTGTTTCTTTAATATTTCACCATGTTTAAATAGGTTTAAATGATAAAAGAATGAACACATTTTTTTTTTCAAAAAGTGAGTTATCATTTCGTTTGTGTATTGCATAAAATAATACTACCTCCAGATCTTATTATATTAAGGACTGGAGATGGCAGTAGTAAATGTATAACTATTTAATATCATGAAAATCATAACCTTCACAAAACATTAGACGTAAGGATGTTTAACCTATCATATAGCATGCTAGCCTTGGTTTTACTTATGTAGGGCTGATTAGAGGGATCGGGTTGGGTTAAGATCAAACCTAGACAGCCCCAATGCGTGTGTGTGTGTGTCTGTCTCTTTAAATATATCATGCAGAATAAGTTTATTTTATCATTATCATGAAATTTTTAAAGATTTTTTATAGTTTACTTAATTTTTTATTAATTTATTAAGTTAATATAATGTAAAAATATACATAATTATTGAGTTTTTTTTTTTTTTGCCAATGACATAATTATTGAGTATTTATGGTTTTAGATTTCGTAAAATATTTTTCAGATTACCTTTGCGGATGAACGTGCCAAGAATAGAACAATAAGAAAATTATTTTTGTGCATTAGGTAAGTAAATCTCTCTCTTTTTAAGAGCAAAAGAAAAGAGTTATTTTGGATCTACCAGGTGAACGCAACGTGCCCTAACCAGCAGCCCCAAGTCCGACGGCAGGATGAGGTAGTCTTATCATTATTATTTGCATCTACATATCCTGAGGTCCTGACCTTTTTATATTAATAATTTAGTAAAAATATATTTCTCTCTCTCTCTGTTTTTTTTTTTAAGAATGTATATACCTCGTGATCTATATAGCATAGGAAATACCTGCAAACGCAGGTGACTACGGAAATTTTTTGAGAAATATGGCGACGGTGAAGTGCAAATTATTTTCACTTTTTATTATCCTTTTATCTTCTGGCTTTCCAACTTTACAAATGATGATCAAAAGAAGTAAAAGAATCAATGTCATCGGATTCTATATGCATTGCATTTACCTGCTTCAAATAATCTTTATGCCGTCTTCTTTTATAAGTTGAAATTCGCCTAAATCTCAAGTAATGTTATCGACGTTGTGTTTTTGGAGCCCTGCCTGCTTCTTTCAACAAGTCTGCTAGCCTGTGCTTCTCATCGTCCAAATCTGAAGTTGCTACCCCATACTTCTCTTCTCGCTGGCCAATCACATATTCCAATATTTCTATGGCATCGTCCACCCTGCGCACACCATAGGAACCAAGATGATATTAGAGCATTCATAACCTGAAAATTCAAGTTGTTCTTATGTAACAAGGCGAAGAATATTTTATCTGTATAACAAAATTTAATTGCAAAATCCATACATTAATTTTTAAAAGCAATAAATGTGTACCCATTTAACATTTTTGGATTGAAAACAACATTTCAGCAAGTTTAAACATTTTTTTAAGCCAGAAAAATTATATTGTATTAATATTTAAGAACACGTAACAGCAAGCTAAGGAGGATTTCTCTCTTTCAACATTAAACATAATGTCACCATCACAATCAAAATTATGTGATTTTTGTACCGTTGATTTTAATTGAGATTTAAAGTTTTCACTTTTCACCACACATCAAGATTCAGCAAGCATTCAAGTCTTCAATTGGTTTGTAAACTTTACCATTAAATTTTAGTCCACACAAATAAAATGAATCCTTTTTTTGATGATAATGATGGAAAAAACAACAGCGAACGACTTCCAGATATGTAGAAGGAACGTGTGTTACCTGCTCATTGCGTCATAAGTGGCTGCTAGATTGCTGCAGACCCCTAAGGTGTGAGGGTGATTAGGGCCATATTCTTGTTCCAATATATTCCTGGCCTCTTGGAACAATTCTGCACCTTCGTCTATTGCATAAAGCTGCACGCACACAAGACCCATTTGGTTCAGTGCAATCCCAAAAGAAGCAGATTCTTTCTCCTCACTGGCACGAAACTTGTCAATGGCACTCCTAAAGCTTTTGTAAGAATCAGAATAGTTCCCTAGCATATAGTACATAGCCCCAATTTGGGCTTCAATTCCAGCGATAGTGCTTTGTTGACCATGGGTTTTATCATATACCTTCAACGCCTTCTTCAGTAACTTCACTGCCTGCTCTAAATCATTCATTGATTCATAAATAGCAGCAACTTCTATTAACCCACTTGCAGTCTCTTCTGAGGGGATCCAAGGGTTCAGGTTCGTCTTCCCAAAAATCTTCACTGCATTTTCACAGTAATATTTTGATTCCTTAAGCTTTCCTATCTTGTGGTACAAGTCAGCTAAACGGACAAAAACTGAAGCAACTGAATGACCCTCTCCTTTTGTTGACTTGAACACTGTGAGTGCTTTCTGATAAGCCAAAACTGCCTCATCATAGTGTCCCAAAAATGAATAGGCATCTCCAATGCTGCAATTAACTGAAGCTGCATCTAATTCTTGGCCATTGGCCGCCATGATCATGCTTGCTGAAACATAATGCTCAAGGGCAGCTTCATAATCACCCTTTGAGTCACAGATTAGTCCCAAGAGTCTCCTATCTAATGCTTCTTCAAGGGAAGCACTGTGCCTATTTTTCCTGTGAATGTCACGAGCCTTCTGACAAAGATACTTGGCTTCCTCAAACTGCAGTGCTTCGAAATGAGCCTCAGCCACATAGCGACATGTGTCACCAAGTCTTGGGTCCGTTTCTCCCAAGGATTGTGTTTGGATCTTCAGGCCTTGTGTATAAAAAAATATAGAATTCTCCATGCGCCCCATCATTGCATAAGTATCACCCAAATGCATGCACCCCGCAAATTTAGCTAGTGCATGATCTTGGCCATATTCTAAAACAGGAATATCAATAGAACGCTCCAGAATAGGAATGGCTTCATTATGCTGTCCTATTTTGCAGTATATTGTTGCCAAGACGTGCATACACTTAACCATTTCTAAACAGGGTTTCCCATTTGCACATATCTCAAACGAATTCAAAGCTCTAAGAGCCAAATCAAGAGTCTTCTGCATATTCTCACCTGAAGAAATCATTTCTCTTGTTTGCTTAAGTAAGAATGGTCCCAGTTCAGCGTCGTCAAAAGTACCTTCATTCACATTCTGCGACTTCACACCAAGCAAACCAACATTTCTCTGATTCTTTAGGCTATAAAGCGGATTTGCTTTTCTGGAGTTCTTCTCATTCCGCTTGTCAATAGGTGGCTTTTCACGCAAGTTTTTGCTTTTGCAGGTTGATTGGTTCATGTCCTTGTTCTTTGAAGACTTGTTACCATCTGATGCAATATCTTTTTCAGAAGTCGATCCGCTAGTATTTCTTTCCTCTTTGGACTCTGTAACTACCTCCTTCGTAATCTCCAAATCTGCAAAATCTCCAACTAGATGGCGTAATTCTGAATCGATCCTTGATTCTTCACCAAATGAGTAAAAACTAACCCTGGAGGGCGAGTGATCAGAACTCAGCAATTCACACACATTGCGATACAATTGCTCAATAGAGGTATCCACCAACCCATCAATGGGCAGATCAATAGAGCCACTACGGATATTACTTGAGCTTAATGGACTTCTCGGAAATACTTGCTGTGTAAAATTCTCCTTATAAGGTGTGTAACCCACACTACGCTCATCTGAGACACTATTCGTATTTAATTCATTCATTGCTAATCCAGGCATTGAACTGTTTAATCAAGCAAAATGGCTGAAATCCTACAACAGAGGAATGCAGAAAAACACCGTAGAATTAGGAATATTCATCCATTTAAGTTACAGGTAGAAAATAAGATAATTTTCCTTTTCAAAAATGACGCATCCATCAAAAACAAAGAAGGAGCGAAAGGAAAAAACGGAAAGGAATGGAAATAAGATTTGCATCAAAAAGCAGAAGCAACCATATGCTAAACTGGATTCGTGTCATTGATTCTTTCCAGATGCTAGTTAGCATTTCACAAATAAAGCGTTATCAAATTCAATATTCAGTGATCAGCGTTGAAAACAACCAAAAGATAAAATGCAAATATTGACCAAAGAACCATACGCGCGTTCATCAAATGCTACAGAATCAATAAAAAAACCAGTAGTACCTCATTGAGTTATAGGGGTTGCCTGCAGACCTCTCCAAGGAGTAAGAGACGAGCGTTTTGAAGGGGGAGTTATGAACAGATAAAGAGATATATGGGTCGATAGCTCCAATCGATTTGAATGTATTTATTTATATATTTGGAGTGTGGCAGAAGGCGAAGAGGAGAGAGGCGCGTAATTGGTAGGAGAATTTTGAGGAAATGAAGTGTGCAAAATAGGGAATTGACATTAAAATAGTTGAGAATTTCAAGGAAATTCATGTGCAGGGAGTGGAGGTCGCAGAGCAATGAGTTAGTTCTGGCCAAAAAAAAAAGAGTTAGAATGTTGAAGCAAACGAGGGAGGCCGCTCTTCAGCTGCATTATATGCATTATTTATTTATTTCATTCATGTTAATTAAATTATTTTAATTCTTTTTTGGGAGTAAGTAAACATTTGAATGCTTTGGGGATATCATTTTTAGACTTTTGGTCATAATCAAAATTAAAAGTACCTTAAAGAGCAAGTCAGCAAGAAATAATATTATTCTTAAAAAGAAGTAAACCATTTTTAAAAAATGAAATAAGGACGATTTCAGTTATTTTTATGAAAAGAGATTTTTTAAAAATTTAAAAATAAAAATATTTTGAAATTTAATTCTTTTAAAAAAAACTCACGAATCTAAAAACATTCACCAAAAAACAAAACTCAAAAAAAAATATCTCATCTCATTCTTATCATCTCCAAGTGTCCTGGGAACTGTCATTTATTCATAGAGACGTAAAGAGGCCCAGCAACGGCAAGGCAGGATTAACGGCTTTTGGACGCGAAAAGAATCAACACGTGATCACAGATCAGATGACGGCGTGATTTTTAATGCTTTGGAGCTCGATTCACCACGTGGCAATATTTAAGTGGCCATCTCTAACGGTTGAGTTGTAATGGTTTGATTGCTTTTCCAAGAATTGTGTTGCCACGTGGAGAAGACCCTCAGACTATAATGCCCCGTTTTAGGTTGGAATTGAACTTAGAAAAATAGAAGTGAAAGTGGAATCCCCAAATTAAATTGTTTGATAGAGTAGAATCCACTTCCATGATGGAAGTGACTTCCATCATCTTGGGTAGACCCATGAAATTGAGGAGAGTTTTATGGAAGTGAAAAATTTTGACCAAAATTTTTAAGGAAGTTTTGATGTTTGGGGTTTAGACTGATATTTTATTTTTGGATAAGGACATATCAGTATTTTTATATTATAAATACATATATTAAATTAAAATAATTATTTACTTCCATCGTCATAACAAACACACTTTAAGACTCAGTTCCACCTTCAATTCCACTTCCAGTTTTATTTTCAATTCTACTTCAACTTTCATTAAAAACTCTTCCATCGTACCAAAAGGGACTACCCCTGAGGGAGTGCATGATCGAGGGCGTTCGCATCACGTGCAATTGCATTGCAGGGGATAGCAAGCTTCACATTCATGCACTTTATTTAACCAGACATTGCATAATTCTTGGATTAAGTATAACGCTCATATTTATCAGGCAATTCTAACATATTTTATTAGATCCAGTTTTGATTTTGACAGTGTTTTCAAGTGTTGCCTTCATGCACCTTAACTTTGTAGACCAATCATTAATCTTACACCAATTTTTTATAAAATTATAGAAGGTCAAATCCAATAATTTAAAATTATAAGAACTAAAACCAGAATTTGATTAAACTACATAAGCTAACAATGATTTTACCAAAAAAAAAAAAACTTAAACCACAATAACTACCTTAAATTCTAGGGATAAGGTGTAAATCTACTTATAATGTTTTTTCAATATTGTCCTTGGCACCATAAAATTTTATTGGGAGTAAAAATCCATATAAACTTTTTAAAATAGAGTAAAAACAACAACTATTCATTTAAGCAAACAGTTGTTACATCATGTTTGTGGGGAGCACAATATTTCTCTAGCCCAAATTAGTAGTTTTACTATTGGGTTGATGTGTAAAAATATATATGTAATTTTTCTCTAACTGCGCCCAACATTAAATATTTTTTTGAGGGATAAAAGTAACTATGAGTTTTCAAAATATGTGCAAAAGTATTCATTGACCGTTTATTTTACTTTTTTTACTAATAAGTCTGACATGGATGATGATGTGACTGTTAAAATAACAATATGAAAAAAAAAAACATGCTAACTGGGCAAGGGAAAACAAATATGACTTGGCAAGGATTAATATAATATATATGTTAAAATGATTTTGTAAAAATATAATATAGGGATATAATCTGGATTGGAATTGGGAATAAATTAAAAAAACCTAGTTCCCTTTCTTCTTTCCCATATGAGAAATCGAGAGTTTTGTTTTGAGTTCTCCCTTTCGATATGTTGGTTAGATTTCGCCCATGAATCTAAAGGTGATTTTATTATTATTTGTTTGGGAGCAACATTCAGATGAACTGAGTTCTTTTAATTGCTCACTATAAAACAAACAAGTCTCGTACTCGCTTTAGAACCGATAGAAACGTTGGAATCAATTGACTTAGAACCATCGTAAACAATTCCCAGACCACTTGTGATGTCGAGAACTTGCATGTGAGCATCCGATCGAACTGATTCACAATAGATCTGTGTAGCCTTTGTTACACTATCAACGACACAAGTCGTTGAAGGGATTTGAGAGCTTATATATATTGAAGTTTGAAGAATTATATAGATATAAAGGGAATAAGAACCTTTGAAATATTATTATGAATCCTTGAATGAAAGAGAATACATGTAGACCTTTATATAGGCAAACCTAGAATCTAATTAAATCAAAAATAAATCAAAGCAACTAAGATATAATATTCTAATATAAAATATACATATCTAATCCTAGGATATAATAAATATTAAATAATAAAATCAAACCTGATAATAAAATAATCATCAATCTATATAATCTGAATTATTTCTAAAATATTATCCAACACTCTCCTTAAGCTAGAAAGTAGATATCAATCATTCCTAACTTGAATAAAAATCCTTCAAACTTAATTATGCCTAGTGGTTTTTTCATATCGTTTGCAATCTGGTCTGCAGATCATATGTGCACTATTAAAGAAGGCACTTTTAACGACCATTTTTTTACCCTTTAGACAACTGTTTTCATGAGGTTGTGTATGTGAGTGTCGTAGAAAGTTTTAAAATAGACGACCCTTTTAAAAAAGTCGTTGAAAGAGATTTACAATGACTGTTTTCAGTAAAACATTCGTTGTATGTTGGACTTGAAAAGAAAAATAATAATAATAAATAATAAACTGGATAAAGATTTTCTCTTTATACCACTGCTCTATTTTGCAAGATAAATAAACCAGTAATAATGGTTGCCTGAAAAATAAAAAATTTACAATCAGGCAAGCTCATAATGTACGTAGGCCTTCTGTTTTTGGCATTCACATCTAGGGGCTTATATAATACAAGTGATTAGAGGTGGTTTTGTGCGTGCGTGTGTGTGTGACACTGGAGTTCAAATATTGTTGACCTTCCTAATTAGTATTATTAATTTTAAATAAAAAAATATTGCTTTAATTAACACTAAGGAACAGAAGCATTTACAAAGAGACAAAACATAAGGACAGAAGTAATAGTTAATAATAGGTCTATTGTGAAGCCAGGTAACAATGCAATGAAAGGGTAAATTTGTAGGAGAGGTATGGATATAGCCTGCACATGGTACCCAAAAAAAAAACAATACACTTATACAGCTTAAAGAACAAAAAAAAAGGACAATGAGAATGCCCAGGAGCCTCTGAAATTTTGTGTGAAAGAGAAAGCTAACAGCGGATACGTGAGCAAGCTTCACAGGTCCAAAAATTTTCTACACAGCAGGGTAAAGGAAGATTTGGTAGAGCAACAAAGTAAAACCTGACCAGTTGAGTAAAGGTCAGTTAATAACCAACATATTTACCATAAAACCTAAAATTAATCAAAGCAGTCACACGAAAAATAAGAAGCAGAGATGAACAAAAGAGAATCCAAACATTGCGAAAAGCAGTGGCGAGCTCGCCACAGGTGAAATTGGCAACGACAGCTGTGGTCAAAGGGATTCCATTATGGAATTGATACAGAGCCACGTTCTTTTGAATGTACTCAGTGAATTGAACCCTGAATCAATACAAATCAATATCACAAAACAAAAATAACTCTAAAAATGAAAAAAAAACCCTAACATCAAATGAGAGAAGAAGTTGGGACCTGTCTCTAGGCTTACCACTAGTAGCGATGAGCTTGTGAGAATCGAGGACCATGATCTTGTCCTCGTTGGACTTGTAGACTAAGATGCTGTGAACCGCTGATGTATCCGCGATGAGCAGAAAAGATGCATTAGAGTGAGACCGAGGTGAGTGATTTGGGTATTTGATGAAAGTTTCCACGACCGTTTTCAGCAAAAACAGTCATTGAAAATCAAAGTTTCAACGACTGTTTTATAGAAAAAACAATCGTGGAAAAATTAAAAAAAAGGTACTTTGGATTTTATGGGGAATCGAAGATGCGACTTCATGAAAAATAATTTAAGTCTTTAACCAACTAAGTTACTAAATAACTTTGAGATTTGAGATATTACGACTGTTTTAAATAAAATAGTCATTGAAAGTTTTAATTTTTAACGATTATTTTTTAAAACAACAGTCATGAAAACTAAATAAAAAGCGCAGTCTTATGAGGGCTCACCTAAAGAAAAGTAACACAAGCTAAGACTCTAACCAACTAAGCTATTGTCAGTACTGTGCAACATTTAACGACTGTTTTTTATTTAAAACAGTCGTTGAAACTAATATATATTATTATTTTTTATTGTTGGCATTATTGTTAACGACTAATTTAGATAACAGTCATTGAAAGTAACTTTCAACGACTGTTTTTATTAAAACGGTCGTTAAATGTTCTATCAAAATTACAAAAATGCCACAAGCTCCTTTTTAACTTCTGTTTTCAAAAAACGGACGTTAATTGATGACGTTAAATCTTATTTTTGTAGTAGTGGTGGGACAGACTCATGGTGCCTTCTTTTATCTTGTCTTTAATGAAGTGTATGTCTATCTCAACATGATTCGTTCTATAATGATATATTAGGTTATTGACCATTTCAATGCTGACTTTATTGTCACATCAGAGCTGCATTGATCCTACATGTGGGATTCTCAACTCTTTTAGTAACTTGATGATCCAAATTCTTTCACATACTCCATCATTTGTTAGCTCTCAGCTCCGCTTCTGTACTACTTCTTGGCACCCAGTTTGTTTATTGCTTCTCCACATAACTAGATTTCTCCACACATATGTACAACACCCTGAGGTTGACCTCCTATTCTCTTTATCCCTTGTATGGCCTGCATCAATGTAGATTTTGATATTTCTTAAATAAGATTTTTCTACTATGATTAAGTTTCAAATAGCTCCGAATTCTATATCCAACCTCTATGTGTTCTTTTTGTGATTGATGTATGAACTAGCTTACTATTCTAACTGCATAACTAATATATGGACGTGTGTGGGTTAAGTATATCAATTTTCTCACAAATCCTTTGTATCGTTTTGAGTCAACTAGAACACCTTGTGGCTTAATCTCAAGATTATCCTTCAGGTTAGGCACCCAACATTCCTGTCTCATGTAACGCGTATAAGGTATACTTCCACTGAGATATGTTGATGACCTTTTTAGTTCTTGCTATTTCCATGCCTAGACAATACCTTATTTGTTCGAGGTCTTTCATTTGGAATTTGGTTGACAGATCCTGTTCTAGTTGAGCAATAGATTCTTCATCGTTCCCTTTAATGATTATATCATCAACATAGAAAAATTAGGATAGTGATGTTGCCATTGACACATTTTATGAACAACGTGTCATCTGCTTATCCCTGAGTGTACCCAAGTCCTTTCACTGCTTTGGTGAATCTACTGAACCATACCCTATGAGATTGTTTTAGTCTATACAAAGACTTGTTGAGTTTACATACAGAGTTGGTAGGAGCTATAACTCTATCTAAAATCTCCATGCATACTTCTTCCTCCAAGTTTCCATTCAGGAATGTATTCTTCACATCTAGTTGGTACAACGACCAATCTAAGTTGGCTGCAATTGATAACAACACTTGGATAATATTAAACTTAGCTACTGAAGTAAATGCCTCCTGATAATCAATCTCATATGTCTAGATATATCCCTTCGCAACAAGTCCCGCCTTGTATTTGTTGATACTACCATCTGAATTGAATTTTAAGGTGAAGATCCACCTGCATCCTACTGGCTTCTTTCCTTAGAGAAGAGTTGTAATCTTCCGCATTTTATTTTCTTTGAGTGCTCTCAACTCTTTTTCTGCAGCTTGTTTCAAATTCGGATCAATTATAGCTTGCTGAAATGTATCTAGGATCTTCATCTATGAACTGTTTACAACAAAGCTTTGCATTTTTACAAACATGTTATCGTATGAAACAAACTGTTGACTTGGATATTGAGTACAAGATCTTACCCATTTTCTCAATGCAATAAACCAACCCAAATCTTCAGGATTTAATCCCGGATTGGAGTCATGATTGTTCTTTTGAATAAGAGAGATAGATCTACTAGTGTTAGGTTTTTTTTGAACTTGTTGACTGGATTCTGCTTCTCGTCTTATTTCGGTTTCCACCTGTGACTTGATCTTAACATTTGTTTCCAATTCATTGAGTGTAGATTCAGGTTGAGGTGGAGTAGGCTCAGAATCATGATCAAGTTGGGTAAGATTGGGTTGGTTTGTGAGAGCAAACGAGTCAAGATTAACTATAAGGTTAGGCTCAGGTGGTGGTGATGTGTTTTTCGGGACTTCAAAGTTGGATTCTTCCAAATTCAACCATTCAGTGTCATTATACTCCTCTTGAATGAGTAATTTGGGATAGTAAGATTCTTTTTCAAAAACAAAAAAGATGGTATCCCGGAAATGAATAAGTTTCTTGGAAGTAGAACAATAACATTTATATCTTTTTCTGAGTAAGGAAGTAGCCAAGAAATATGAATTTATCATCTACAACATACTCAAACACCTTTAGGGGTAAGGAATTGATTAGTGTGCAATTCAGAAAGTGTTCAAAGAGTTTTTAGATTGGTGTGATGTAATTGAGGACTTTAGATAGCATTTGGTTAATCAGATAAGCGGCTGTTAGTACTACATCACCTTAAAATATGGTGGGAACATTTCATTTCATTAATAAGGTTCGGGTTACTTCCAATAAGTGACAGTTTTTTCATAACAGAATTTAAGGTTATTAAATAAAGTTTTGTTATTGGTCATGTGATCCATAGCTCTTGAATCGACAATCCAAGTATCGTCACTAGTCATCACAACATTGAGAGCAAATAGAATTACCTAATTGCACCAGATTAATGCTAGGCATGGAGTTTGATTTATATGAGGAAGAAGAAACAATGTTGATTTGAGTTTGAAAAGCAGTTCCTCACATAAGAGCTATGGGATTGACTTTGGAATTTGTCGAATTGTTGGGAAAAGTACCAAATAAAGGAGGGAAAGTAGAAGAATCCATGTTCTGGGTGAAAAACGGTGGCGGCACGTAGATTCAAGTTTTGATCAAATTCTTTAGCTCTGGTACCAAGTTGAAGTTTGAAGAATTATATAGATGCAGAGGGAATAAGAACCTCCAAAATATTATTATGAATCCTTGAATAAAAGAGCATACATATGGGTATTTGTATCGGCAAACCTACAATCTAATTTGATATAATCAAATCAAAAATAAATAAAAATAACTAAGATATAATATCATAATATATAATATCCATATCTCATCCTAAGATATAATAAATATTAAATGATAAAATCAAATCTAATAATAAATAATAATCAATCTAAATAATCTGAAATATCTCTAAAATATTAAGCATGTTTGGAAATTCTATTTCCAATACGTAAATCGAGATAAATCTCCTCCACATATTTACCTCGTAGACCGTAAAAGCAACCTCGTAAATCGTAAAAGTTACTTCGTATTCTGTAAATCACGATTTATAAGCACTTATGAAACTTTCATAAGCTAATCCAAACGAGCCAATTATCCAACAATATAAAAACGCAGCAATTTCAGGCATTGGAGAGCATACCAACTTGTTCCAGCTTTCTCACAACACTCAAAATCTGAATCGTAGGGAGCCCAAACTTTCCTTTCTCGCCCGAAGTTGGTCCGTAATGCCCGGAATGTGTTGTCCTTAACACCAATCACAGGCTTAATGCAGAGCTTCTTGCTCAACTCAATAATGACATCAAGTTCGTCTTCTAGCTCGATTTATCAGACGGGAAAGAAGAAATGGAACCTAGGTTTTTTTAATTTATTCCCAATCCCAATGCAGATTATATCCCTATATTATATTTTAACAAAACTATTTTAATATATATAATATATATTATATCAACCATTGTCAAATCGGATTTACTTTCCCTTGCCCAGTCGACATGTTTTTTTACAGATTGTTGCTTTAACAGCCACACCACCATCCATGTCAGCCTTAACAGTAAGAAAATGTCAAAACTAACGGTCAATCATTACTTTTACACATATTTTAGAAACTCCATCATGTATTCCCTTCAAAAAAACATTTAGTGTTAGGTACATCACAGAAAATACCATATATATTTTTATATCTTAACCCTTTATTATTTTTACCCAATTTTAAAAAGTTAATGTGTATTTTTACACCCAAAAAAGGTTATTGTGCCAAGTGTAATTTTGAAAAAATATTATGTATAGATTTACAACTTAACCCTAAAATTTAACATTTTCTAACTTCACCTCTATTAAACATACATTATACTCAATGAAAACAAAATCCATATAATAATAAATGAAGATAATAAATGAAGAGTGAAATTATATATTCATATAAAAAATATAATAGGATCAGAGGAGTATAAAAATTAAAAATACATGGCTCTAGTTATAGTTTTGTTTGTTTGTTTTTTTTTTTTTTTTGGGTACATGGCTCTAGTTATAGTTAACAGAATATAATGTGGTGAGCGGTCACGAGAGGGCAGAGAAGAATTGGTGGGCCTCGTGGTATCGTTCCAAGACAACATTGAAGAGGGGATGGACGGGCTCAAGGAGATTAGAGTAGGGGCCTAATACTGACTTGGGTAATGGTGGACGATCTAGGTCCTTTGACCAGCTATACTGACATACAGAGAGCCCACTTAAACAGTAACATGTATGATAATAATCTCTACGCTTGCCCGGCTTGTCTCTCAATCCACCCTCTAGCTCCTGCATCAACCACATCATTCAAAAAATCAACTCTCATGCTGAACGATACCAAAAGTTGAATCTCCCATAGAGTGATATTGAAACTGACCATAAAAGAGAGGCGGGGATTAAAGATAAGCAGTAGGTAGAATATATAAAGACCTGTGAGCATAGCAGAATGTATTGCTGCAAGGCAATGCTGTGAAAAAGAGGTTCCGTTGCTCTGGGTTCCTTGAGAAAATTACAACCATTGTTGTTAAAATTAACCAAAGAGGACCTCCTCATACCTGCTAAAATATAAGCCCATGGGAATAAGACATCAGAAGGAAATATTGGCATCAAGAAGAAATTTAAACAATATACAAGCATCCATGCTTCTATCAGCAGCCTATAGCCAAAATGGCAAGTTTCATCATGAAAGGTCCCATACAAACCTTCAAATCCGTCAGATGTTGTAGGAATCTGTGAACAATCTTCAGCACTATCACCTTTCTGAGCAGCTAAGCTTGCCATTTGTTTCTCAATAATAGAATAAAATCTTTGCAACAGATCAACAACGGCGCCCTGATTAACAGTCAAGTTTCAACCCAACTATGTTACAGAGACAAATAACCATATATATACATGCATATAAATATAAATATATATATATATATATATATATATATATATATATATATATATATATATATATATATATATCACCTGCCAGAAAGAGTAGCATCCATCAACCAATTTATTAGTTCTCCCCTGAAAGCCACACTCCCGACCTTGCCGGAATACTACCCACTCCTAAAACAATAACTCGGATTAGTACCTCGTAGAAGTATACAATATAACATTGGCGGTCTCAAGAAATTTTTTAAGAGAAAGTGAAAGTCACAAGATGAGGAAGATTCATCTTACAGCTAAACGAGGCAGATCCAAGCGACTAACTTCATCAATCAGAATCATTGTAGCTAATCCGCAAAAGGTATACCTGGTAAAACAGTAAAAATTTACAAGCACTTCACGAGAAGAGATTCACATCCACAAGCTTGCCACACAAGATTTACAAATGCTAAGTTCTAGAAGCCGCCAAAAGGATTGGAATAAATGCAAAACAAAATTGGGGAGAAACTACTCTTTACTTTCTAGGTAATGAAAAGGGAGGAAAGAAGAGCACATCATTATTATCTCAACCTAAACAAATCAGTTCCGCTAGAAGGAAAATGAAAAATATGATCAGAAGAGTATTAATAAGGGTCATGTATAAGAAAAATTGGTTAAAGCAAGTTTGCTGAACGAGTTTCTTGATAGTGTTGCTACTTATTAATGGGCAGAATAGGAGAAAAAAGTATATGCCATATGCTTACTTGAGAATAACTCTGAGGTTATAATTAATAAATTCACATAATTTATAAATAGTGTACCTATTTAGTTAATTTTACATATTTTCCCTCCATATTTACTTGCAAGGCCAAAGGATATAAGTGGGATTTTGATGCACTTTCAATCTTCCCACACTTTTGATGTTTCCTACCAAGGTCCAATGTTCAAGTTGAACGCCACCATGTTTTACCAAGAGCCTCACTTCTCACACCTTTTATTTTCAATTCTACATAACAAAGCATGGTCTTGGATAGGGCATAACAAGCAAAACGGGACAGAGGGGGAATGAAACACACCCGCCATGAGCCTCAGAACCAGGTTCCCCAGCAATGCCTCCTTCATATGTCTGACAGCTGCAGAGAAATGCCAGTGCAAATAGTATGGACCATTAGAAATAAATGACATTCCACAAATTAATTATAAAGCATTCAAATCATGACTTGTAGTCCTAAAGTTAAGATATTCCAGATGAAAAGTCTAAACACAACCGTTAGATAGCTAAAATATATAATGAGCCAACTGAACATTCTAATTACTAAATGCAGTACAAAGGCAGTCAAAAGTATTTTAGATTCTAGAAACCAAACAAGAGGAGACTTTACTACCTACATACCATACAATCACCATAACCACTAACAGGTCCTACCTCCAGTTCTTAATATAAGATCCACTTTGACTAGAGGTTGTATCTTCAAATAAAGAAATCATACAAAGTTTCAATTCTGAACAAAGTTGTCTGAGATGGCATCATACAGCCATGTTCTGCAACAAAATTAAAGTAATGGTTTTTCAAACTAACCTTAAAATAAAGTCTCCAACATTACGGATCAGTTCATCATCCAGAATGTTCAAAACACTTGCAACCTGGTTCAAAGAAGATGCTAAATTCCATGCCATAGAAACAATTTAACAAATAAATAAGCAAAATGAAGAAAACAAGTATTTTGGGTATTCAATATATTGTTTGATGAATATAATCTCATCACTGATGTGACAATGGTCTTCCAAAGAAAGCAATGGAGAAGTGGGTATATAACCAAGCTCAAACCATTAAGAAGAAATGTAGTATAGAACCAAAAAAAAGTGTTACCAAGAAATAATATGGAAGATACTCAATAATTCAAGGATGATATACCACCAATAGTTTAAAAAATATCACTCCACAATGAAGCCAATAGAGGTTTACAATAAAATGGTGTCAATTAGCCCATAGCCTTAACACCCCGTCATTCCTTATCAGTTAGTAATATGCGACATAGAATCCCAGTTTAAGATAATAAAATGAACATTCTGATGAAGTAAGCAAGAAGTGCGATGTCATCCACAAAGTTCCAAGTCTGATTGAATATACATATCTAAACATGAATAAAAACATGACATTAAGATAGCGATACAGAAATAACAAACTCACAGAAATGGCAGTATAGCAAGCCCGAACGTCAATTTCTCCTGCATCATGCATCCTGAAGAAAGTGTTGATGACCAAAAAAAAAAAATTCAAGGCTGGGCCACATAAATTCAGAGTGTGCCAACAAGGGCATTAATTAGCCTCAAGAGATGCTTTCTACACTGACTTAAGAGTCAAACCACTTACTTTCACCTAGTGGCAGCTTTTGATTTGTGCGTAACTGACTCTCAGTACACACGCATGCAATAAAAATTTGCCACTGGTGAAAATGATATTTGTCTAAGTAGATGGACTCATAGGCATCACTAAAACAAAGTCGCCAACTGTTTATTAAAAATAATATGTGAACGTCTCTGATTTACAGTCATTTGTTGAAATGTTTAAAGTAAATTCAAACCACAGATAAATACAAACCTGAATCCTCCATCTGGTTGTTTCATCCGATGTAGAAACCCAGACAATTTATCTCTGAAAAATCATACATATAAAAAATGACATCATCCACTTCAAGATGTCAGACAAGTACAGCTAACCAAAAGCTTAAAGTGCATATAATGAAATATAATAAAAGAAGCTTGTTTTCTAGAGCATAAACTGACCACCTATCAATTGATGCCAAAGCTTTCTGACCACCCAATGTGATAAGTGTATTGACTGCAGCATAAGTTGTGGCAAGATGAGGCATCTGAGGAGAATTACAAATATATTAACAATTATAACTTAAAAGAAGAAAAAGGCACTTATCAGAAAGAGTCTAAAACATATTAAACTAAAGTGGCTTAAACTCAAAAAACAAAATATAGCCAACTAAGCCATGCAAGTAAGTTATTTGACCACTATGCTATTTCTTTGCATGTTTAAACAGCAGCAATACAACAACAACAAGAAAGCCTCATTCCACTACGTGAAGTCGGTTACATGGATCGCATAGTGTCACTGTGCTCTATAAAAAATGATATCTTTGGATAGATTATTAACTAAAAAATCTTGCTCTAAAACCTAATTGAATGCTCACTTCGGTCTTCCTTTACCTCTTTTCAAAGGATTCTATACCACTTGATCAACCCTACTCACAGGTGCATCCAATGGCCTTCTTTGAAGGAAGCGAAGGCAATATAAATAGAAGCAATATAATGCCTAAATACGGAGGTATACCATATGCATTACTTAATTAACAAGTTAAGCACACATATTGTAGCATCAATGCCATAGCTTAACATTCAACAAGAAATATGCCAGAAAGTGATATAGTCGCTTACCTGGCCAGGTCCCCCACCATACCCACCATTTGGATCCTGCAAGAAATAAAAATAAATATAAGACATGTATGGGGGAAGAGAAGCAGAGAATGGAGAGGAAATCAAAGAAATACCTATTTTAAACAATTGTTTATCTGTATGTATGTATATGTATTATTAAACATGACATGCTAACATGATGACAACAGTAGGATTGACTAGGTTTGGTAATCCACATTAAAACTGCAGATTGGCAAAGCATATCAACCTCATGCCTAGCTTGTGAGACAGGCCAGATGTCATATCCTCAAGTCTTGGTGATCAATTTTTACTCATCACTTTCACTTTTCATCCATAATAGGACTTGTATATGGACTAAGCATTTATGAAAGTAAGCACAATAGAGTTTATGGCCAAGTTATCTCACCTATCACATGGAACTCTATCTTAACCGACTTACAAGTTCTTATTATTCTTGTGAATTTTATCCTTTTTTGCTTCTATTTCTCTTCCCATTCCAATTTTCTTTTTCCTCGTTTTCTTACTTATTCATCAAGTCCGTCGACATAAGAAGCTGGTATTGCTGTATTCCGAGTCCTAATTTTCCTTCACCATTATCATCCACAGTTTTTTTACTTTCTTTCCTTTATTGGCTATTTTTGCCCCTCTGTTGTTCGAAATTGCACACAGAGGCAATACTCATCATTGACTCCTTTGTTTACATAGTTATAATCTTCCATTATCTTACCTTTCACTCACTATAAATTTTCTGCTAAATTCTTTATTAGCATCCACTGCTTGTTATTTATTTATTAATCCTAAAAAGGGCTGAATTGTCTAATTTGAGTTATATGTTTTTGAAATTTTTTTGAACACGGAGCCAAGACAAGACAAAAATAAATAATTACGTAATACACACAAAATATGTACTTTACAAAGGGAGCAAGAAAGAAAAGAGACGCTGAGGGAACAAGAAAGCCACATAGAGAGAGTTTCAGTTATAAGACAGATTTACAGAAAATGCAAGATAACTAAGCAATGAGATTAAATCAAAAGGTCAAACCTGGCAACGACTAAGAAAATCAATGGTATTATTTTCCAATTCATCATCAACTGATTCTCCCAGCAAAGCAATGGAGTGAAGGATCCAATAGCATAGCCAGGGTCGACTGCAGTCACAAAATTTAAGACCAAGAAACAAATTCAGGAAGAAATTATGGTCCAAGATGAGGATAACATAAATTTATGAAAATTACAGAGCTGCATCCAACAAGATACAAATAGTGCTTATGATGCTAAAAAAAATGCTATCATTCCCACAATGGGAATGAGACTGCAGAGAAGGCACATTTAGTCTGCTGCGCTTGTTGGACCCCACAAATACCTCAGATAACAATTTAACAAGATGCCTCCATTATAAATGGTTAGAACCAGATCATAAGTAGTAGACATTATCATCCAGGTAAGCAAAATTTTTAGGGTGATGAATAGCTGTTTCTAGAACCGGGAAAAAAAAACAAGCATCTTTATTAGCTAGAAACAAACTTCAAACAGAGACTTCATATGAGCCTATGTTATACTAAAAAAGAAAGCAACGGAGAGAGGGTTACTTGGCATCCAAAACGCAAAACGAAGAACCCAGATGTCTAAGACCTTTTTCCAGGAACTCCATGTGTCTATCACGCTGTAGCTCCAACCTAGAATCGAAGATAATGAGTTACAGAGGCATTGAACCAGCTACGGTTTGAGAATGATGGAGAAGAAAAGGATTCGTACATGACGGATTGGGCGTTGGGAGGAATACAGGCAAAGTGTTCGTATATCTTGTAGACCTGAGATTCTACGATCCATTGATCACGTTGGGTCACAGTAGGGCTTGGAGCAGCCGGAGGATCCATGGCTAACCTTCGAAACCCCACAAACTCAAGGTGAAGTAAAATTGCAGAATTCAGACCCACAGTCGTCGCTTCCCCGTTTTCCAGATACTCCTAGAACTGACTCCAACACCTTTGTGAACTCTGCTTCCACGCCCGCATGGCGCATGGTCAAGAACCCTCGGGAACGGGTGGGCCCAACCTCCGCACGTGATTACGCCTTCCGGGAGATGGATGACACGGATACGCACCCTCATCAAAGGCTCAATGATTCATCAATTAAATTTCTTATATTAAAACAATTTATACCTTGTCTGGATTTTCGTGTACATTAAGAGATAAGTATGTAAGAAGAGTATTATCTTGACTCATGTACATAAACACTTCTATAAACCCAATCAAACACACTATTATTTTTTATTTAAAAAAAACTGTTAAACGTCCAGCAGCCTTTTTTCTAAAAAAAAAAAAAAAACATTACTGCAATCCATCAACTCAAAACAACTACATCTGAGCAAGTTCTAACTTCCCGCGTCAAACACTGCCTCGTTGTTGTTATTATTATTAGGTGGTGGTTGATGAAGAGTACAGAAGCTACCCTCCAACAGCATTCGGAATTCAATCTTCTACAGTTCTACCTGTCCCCCAAGAATCACTTGAGGAAAGCATTTTTATGCCTTTTTCATATTTAAATTTTTCCTACCATTTGATTTTATTCTCTATCGTCTCCATTTCTCTCTCTGACCATATGCAATATGATCACATATTTATTTATCCTCCGGAATGTGTTTCAATAAAGATGGAAGTACATAGTGTTCTGAAGGAGATGGCTAACAAAATAACAATGTTGCAGAACCACCAGGCAGTGGCTGATGCTTTACTTCCCCCCTGAAAGAAGACAGTGGCTGATGATCGCTCTAGAAACTACTCCGTATTTCATTCATACTTCTAAGTTCTGACAGCACAAGATTTATAAATGTTGTGTCAGCTGGCTTTAAGAAAAGAACAGAAAAATGGGGGGGGGGCAAAGGAACTCTTGAATACATTATTGTCCAGAGCAAAATGTGCATAGAATCATGACATGCATTGCGTAGTTAAGTGTCTCTATTTTGTTTGAGAAATTGAAGGTCCTTCATTTGCAGTTCTACAGCTTCTTTTGGCAAGGGCTTTTCCAGGGAAACCAAGTCCTCCTCAACTCCTTCTTCCACTCTCTGTCTCTTGTCTTTGATCATCCGCTGAATCTCTGGTTGCTTAACTGAAGGGAACACAGCACTCAGCATTATAATCAGCAGTCTCTCGTCTTCGTCCTCTATAGGATCCCTTCCAAAGCAACAGACATAAACAGCGTCAAGAGCCTTCTCAACTCGAATCTCCATTGGGATAGAAGGAGGTGCAGCCTTCAGCCTTGCTCGTCTCTGCACTTTCCAATGTCATTTTTGGTCCCGTTAGGCCAGAGGAATATTATATGTAGAGAGTTACAGATGGGGCACAAATAAGACTAATTACAGCAAATACTAATCTGCCATATACCTCAATATTGATTTTACTCTGCTCAAGCTCTAGAACAACAAATAGCATTCCTCATAAAAAGAATATGGAACAAAGAATACTATCCCTACTTCCCTCTCAAACCTTCCAATGTTACCGAATAGAAAAAGGTCATATCACAGTGTGTTGTGCGACACAAGACAAACAGAGGATCCACGCCTCCTCAGACTAAGTTAATGCCAAGTCAAAACTCAAAAGCAACTTCTTTGCATTCATCAATTCCATTTCAAAACATTCTTGCCAAAAAAAAAAAACAACAACATCAACAATGATGATGAACGGCATCAGGGAGGCATCAGGGAGATTATTAGGATTAAAATGGGACTTGCTAAATTTTGAATCAAACTAAAAAATTTTAACAACAAAACCTCACGTTGGGATTTGATTTCTGGCTTGAAATCATAGGATTCATTATCAGTCTTCGTCAGTTTAGGAATCCAAAGAATCACTCACAGGTTAATCGGGACAATTCTACCTACTTGTCATTATGAGAAGCTAATCAAATGCACTTTAATGGAACATCTACATACAATCCAGATAACAGGAATGATATTGAAACATAGCGATCACTAAATGGTGGCGGTATAGGCACAAGGGTTAGGCCAAGTTATTCTGAATGGTCTATGAGGTAAACCAAACTACTTCAGTTTCCCTTCAAATGCAACATAATAAGTTGGCCCACTCAACCCAACATGAAGGGTGAACACAGAAGTGATACATGGATATAGACTAACCTCTCTGGCTTCATCCATTAAAGCAATGAAGTTTTGCTCTTCAAATTCAATGTCATTAGAGATCCGGAGCCTTGCAACCCCTTCCAAAATCTCCTCAGACTTGAGCAGACCAGCACCAACTGCTGCTAACCAACTGCATAACAGAACATACAGAGGATCCCCCGCCTACCCACATTGAAATTAACACCAAATCAACAGCACATCGTCACATGCATAATTAATCCCATTTTAATTAAATCACCGAAAAATCAAAAGCAACTGATACCATATCCACAATCAGAAAGCAACAACAAGTTGAGTAACAAAAAGTTGAACAGGCTCAAGAGTTCGCAAGAATTAAAATAGGACTACACTATTGTAAATCAAAGTTAAATTACTTTTTTTGTCCATGTAGTTCTATTAAATTTTCAATTTAGTCCTTATGATTTAAAAAATTTATACTTAGGTCTCATAGTCTTTATTTTTCAAAATCCACTAGATAAAGTTTAACTATAAAATAAAATAAAAATAATTTTTTTAAAAAAACCAATGTTGGAAATGGATTTTCGGGGGAAATCTTATAACTTATTACCCGTCCTCGACGATCTTGGAATTCATAGAAAGCTCTAGAATCAGTAATGGTACACTTCTTTCCAACTCGCCTTCGGAACTCAGCAAAATCGATAATGTCACCGCCAACGCCTCCTTCATCGCTGAGGATCCTTGCTATGAGGCCGACGACGGGAAGTGAACCGATGACTTTATTAGCGAAACTGGAAATAGAATCGGGTTTCTCCATGTAAGACCGAATGGAGAGTCTGGAGGGTCCAGCGGGTCTAGTCGGGTGGGCATGACTGAGAAATAGGAGAGAAGACGAAGTGTGTTTGGATGAGAGGTTGAAGAAGAGAAGTAGATTGGTATGGGGAGATGATAGTGGAAGAGTAGATTTTAAAACCACCATGGTACTGGAAAATTGGGAGTTAATCTCGTTGATTTTGTTGTCCGCCTCTCGTTTATACATGTTACCTTATCTGGTATGGGCATGATTCTCTGGTTGCAACGCACCACACTGTCGTGCGCTCTACTCTATCGGTATAATGTATAATAGCTTGTTTGGGATGGGAACAGACCTTTCAGATAGTTTTTCAGTTATAATTTATAATAAAAATAGTACATATTTGAAAAGAGATGATTTATATAAGTATTTTTGGGTATCCAAAAAATAATCCCAAATAAATATTATATTGAAGAAACTGATTGTATAAAATGTTATATTGTATTCTGACTATTAATAATTACTTTCTGAATTTTGAATGAAACTACAAAAATGGGGAGGGGGAAGCTAAATTTTGAAGTTAGGATGGACGTGAAATATATATACCCCAAATCTATTAAGTGCATGTTTAAATTAGTAGTAAAAGTCATTTTTTTAATATAATTTATGATGTACAGAGTAAGTATGTGAGAGAAATTTTATTTTAACTTAAATAAATGTATTTTTTGAACGTCAATTCAAACAAACCTGAATTTATCAAAATGTTATTTGATAGCATTGAAAATAAGTGTTTTTATGTTTTACAACATAAAATTATTGTCATGTATTTATTAATCCATACAAGCATAGATAGAGGATTGTGTCAATAAAAGATGGATCAATTCGAATTTGGGTTATGCTTTAAGAATTAGATCCATAAACTCTTTACTGGGCACTTTTTGTCATGATACAAGCTGGCGATCTTGAGAAATGCATGGCGCAAATTAAATGACCCAATAGGAAAATCCTCCTCTCACTGGAACATTCAGGTGGGGCTCGACCTCGACCTGGACCTGTGATTTTAATCAAGTGCAATCAAATCAAACATATAATTCAGACCTTTTTTGGATTGAACTTGGATACGTGTACGTGCCAAGTTTTGCATGTGTCTTGTCCAATACAATCCTCGCAAGCCGCAAGTTATCCCAACGCTCTCATTGGTTAATCTCAAATAATTACATCAGCACGTGGGCATCATTATCTGTGTTAAAAGGCCGAAAACTGTTCTTTCCTCTCGTTGATTTTAGCAGCCTCATTCGACTATGGTCACGAGAGTTGTGTAATAAAAGTTAAAAGCCATAAGGTAGTTTTTTTGTTCGATTGCCAGTTGTCCTGTCTACTCTCTGAGAATCTTATCATCATAAATTTTTCTGGTTCTGCAAGTCATAAATTTTAAAATATCTCTCTATGCGGAGGTAGATTAATATTGGGGTTCTCTTGTATAAATATGTATAGCTGTTAACAAGAAGGATGCAATTAACAGAGATCAGTGTATTGGTAAAGCTGTTTTATTAAAAGAATAAATGACAGTCATGCGTTGGTTAGATCACGGGTATTACCAGAGTGTGGGGTGTTTGTGTCAAGAATGCGGAACATTATTTTGAGAGCCACTTGAATCGCGTCCTCCTCCTGATTCATGAGTATGCATGTTACCACATCTTTTTATGTCTTGTTTACGTTAAAGTCATCACAAAGTTATTACAGCTTTTACAGGCAACCACATGCACCTGACCGCCCATTTCTCTCTATATAATTATAATTTTGGTATGTTTGGAAATTCAATGTATAATTGGGTTTATTTTATAAGCCTGATTTATATAAATTGAGATAAATCTCCTCCACATATTTATCTCGTAGATCGTAAAAGCAACCTCGTAAACCGTAAAAGTTACTTCGTATTTCGTGAATCACGATTTATAAACACTTATAGAACTTCCATAAGCTAATCCAAACGAGTTAGATTCTACAAGTTTCAATCATTTTAGGATGTTGGGTACTTTTGGGCCTATCTAACCCACCGATATTTAATTTCTTTTACTTCTATCTATGGTGAGTAACGTTTGAGTTTTTGGATAAGTCTCAAACTATAGTTTTAAAAGTTTTTTTTTCATAAACTGAAACAAAACTTCTCTGATGTAGTAAATCGTAAAAATTATTCTTTAAAAATTAATTCAAACACATATGTCATGACTTTTTTTTTTTTTTTTGCCTTCAAAACACACATGTCATAACAGCTAGAAAGAACCAACTCCTTTTGGTGTGTGTGTAAGAAAATAAACATAAAAAAATCAACAAAGTCCATCCAGTAAATAAAAAGATTAACTTATAATTATAAGACTGTGAGTTTAAACTTCACTTATATAAATACCTTATTAGAGAGCGATCTATAAATATATGTGTAAGCGGTATTTTAAGTCCTGTGACATAATTCTGATCCTAATAAGGGCCGAGCTAGTTAACTCATCTTTCTTTCTATTTTTTTGTTATAAAAAACAGAAAGAAATAGCCATTAGTGACCCCGCGCTAAGCACCACCCATTAACATTTTCCCTCCTAATATTCTTTTTAACGCTGACAAATATTTTTAAACAGAAGATTCATTACATAACCCATTTATCTGTACCATGTACGTTTCATATCAGAAGCTCTAGTCAACTTTAGGTACCAAAACCCTAAATTAAATTATATTAGTCACACACTCATCCTCGTGAATTAAAAAGGAAAAATCCTATTAAAAGCTTTTTAAAATACTCAAATCTCAATCTGAATGGTAAAACTTGATAAATTATAGATCAGGTTAATTATCCCAATTAAGAAATTTAGGATTGAGTGTTTTCACTTATATACCATTTTGCTCGCTCCATCTCCTTCTCATTCTCTTCTATACCCTCTCCTCTTCTTCAACTACCATTGAGATTTCATTGGTCTCCGATTCAAATACATAGAGGATTTCAAATTCTTCACCAATAATTGCTACTTTGAAATAAAAAAACATAGCAAGCCCTACAACGAAGAATTGTTGATTTCAAGTTCAAGTATAACACCGAAATAATATATATGAATTACCCAAATATCTATCAGTTTTGCAAAAACAAAGACTGACATGGTTTATTCTCAAAGGTTTTGTTCTGTAAGAGATGGGTGAAAGACCCTATGCAAGAAAAAATGAAAAAACGGCTTACTCTTGCTCTACCACTTTCTATATTTTTTCTCAATGGATGTTCTTCTCAAGCAAAAAAAAGGCGTATTCTTTTTTTTCCCCTGAAGCGTGTGCCCTACATCATTAGATATAGAAGCATGATAGTTAGATCCTGTTGCTTATATGAACCTTTTTAATGGAAAAGAATTAATTCAATAGTATATGTGAATGCCATAGGTCTTCGAGCCATCTCTTGCAGAACAAAACCTTTGATAATTAACCCAGGTTTTGTGGGACCGATACTTGATCTTACAGATAGATCTGGGTATTTCATATATAATTTTCTTGGTGTTCATGGTTGGTAAAAGGAGCAAAAGGAGGGTGTATAGGTAAAACCACTCAATTCTGATGTCCTGAATTAAGATGATTGACCTGATATATCTAAAATTTGTTAAATTTACAAACCTGATTTAGGATTTAAGTATTTTAAAAGGTTTTTAATGGAATTTTCTCAATTAAAAATTACGGTACTGGCTAGTAGTACTTCTGAGACGACACGGTACTCTATAAATAATTGATGAGCATCAGGAAAATCTATATACGTATAAATGTAGAGAGAGAGGGGGCACACTGAGTGGCTATGAGACTGTTTGGAATAGTTTATAAAAATTTTATAAGTGCTTATGAATTGTAATTTACGGTTTACGAGGTAACTTTTACGGTCTACGAGGTAGTTTTTACGGTCTACAAGGTGCTTTTACGGTCTACGAAGTACTTTCACGGTCTACGAGATAAATATGTAGAAAAGATTTATCTCGATTTACGTGAATCGGACTTATATAATAAACCCGATTCAAAAAAGCTATCACAAACAGCCCCATAAATGTTACCCTGAGCTTTAATTTGCATCTTCGTTTTCTTTGTTTAGGTCAAAGTATTTTCAGAAAATGAGATGCAACCTTCCCCAGGTCCATCAATCATATCATAATTTCTTTTCTGGAAAAAGTGTAGAAGTTGTGTTCTCTCCCATCAGATGCTTGTTGATTAATTAATAATTATTAGTAGTCACCCAATCTCTCAATTACAAACGTTTGCCAACCAAAATTAATAATCACCCACTTTTTTATATAGACTAATTAATTAATTAATTAATTCTCAAGCTTCTATATATTCCCGTAAGATATGGCTTAGCTTCTATGTACTAGTTATATATATCATGCGCAATTATCTTAAAAGTACGTAATTTCTCAATTTGGTAAAAACATGAGAGAAGAATAATCCTTGGCTTGATGAATGATGAGAGGTCCTCATATTATATATTCCAGCAAAATTTACTGGCCATATATTTAAAAATTCAACGGTGGCTGAGCATTGTGGGGTTCAAAGCACTTGTCAGATTATTAAAGTATACATCTGTAGTTGTAATTCTGAAATCATGCATCTTTTTATTTGAATGAAATATAATGAATAGATGGGAAGGAATGTTGTGGAATTATATCGCACAAATCAATTATTTGTTTCTGTAACTATGTAGATGAAACGGCTGCCTTGTCAGTGGAGCATTATTGCAAATTAGAGATTAAATATTTATGTGGGATAATAAGAGCTTGTTTGAAATAACAGTTGAAAATTTCATAAGTGCTTATTAATTGTAATTCACGGAATACGAAGTAACTTTTACGGTCTACGAGGTAGCTTTTACGGTCTACGAGGTGCTTTCACGGTCTACAAGATAAATATGTGGAAGAGATTTATCTCGATTTACGTGAATCGGGCTTATATAATAAACTCGATTCAAATAAATGATAACAAACGAGCACTAAATACAATCTAGTTGATCTGATTTTATAATAATATTTTTTATTTATCACCTTGAAGAGCATGAGTTGTAATTTTGAAGAACATCAGTGATGAATTTGAACACATCTAATGTATTTTTTTTGTTCATAAAAATTTAGATTATTAGTCTCTTTTGTGTAGGATTTGATAAAGCTTGAGAAATTAAATACTCTTGTTAGATTGTGAACTATATAAAGCATGTTCCCTCATTAAGGGTGGGTTCAGTCTCACGTCACTCAAATAATGTGTGTGTGAGAGAAAGATAGCATGAATAGAGATAAAACATTCTACCACATGAGTACCCCCATTTTCGGTCGTTTTCTCATTCAGTGTTGGTAATAAAATATAAAATATGTCATATATTTTATATTTGTTATTCATTTATAATTATAATATATTGATGATTGATAGATTAGCTTTTAAATTTATTTAAAATAATTATTATTCACATGTGCCCTCAACAAAAATGTTTCCCCCAACTTATACAAGTTTCATGGGACCGAAAACTACTTACTTTAATTTATATGGCTAGAATGTGTTATATATCTTCTATTTTTAATATATAATTTGTTTGTAGTGTAAATTACATTATAAATAAGATATTATATTAAGGACTAAATGTGATTTTTTTTATTATGCCCCAATGTTAATCCATCTTGAAAAAAAATCATATAATTGTTACGTAAAGGTATGATTTTAATTTAATTTTTCTACCTTATTGTACTAGAGTGATACCTCTTAAAGGAACCAAATTAATTTCAAACAATAATATGAGATTGTTGTTGTTGTTTAATATATATGAGAATAAAATGAAAATACTTGGTTTAGTTTTTGGGGGAAAAATCTTTTTTTGTGTAAAAGAGTTTGTTTCATGGATCAAAAATAAATGAGTAGTGAGAGCCGGGCATATAATAGTTTAAACTGACATTTCAGTTTAAGGTTCTATTCTATATTTCTATTCCAAAAAAAAAAATACGAGTGAATCCTTTACTTTTTGATACTGGGGATGGTCCTGAATTATAGCTGCAACACATGCGATGCTTATTTAGTTGGATTTTCTGCGCGTAAATTTAATTTATAACGCATAAGAAACAAAAAAGGAATTAGCGAATTAAAATTGGCTACACAAACGTACTAGCTAAGAATTCATGAAGAAATTTCTGGTGGTTTCATACCTATAGAAGTTCCAAGAAAAAAAAAATCACCTTTATCAGTGCTCTTGCCCACTACTAAACAGTAGACCCATTTTCTTTTTTTTCTTTTTGTCTTTAAGCTACTTACTTTTAAAATAAACTGATTTAATTTAATTTAGTAACCAGAACAAATCGAAAATCATCACAGCTAGAAAAGACCAAAAGAAAGAAAGAAAAGTAAAACATGCATGATCGTTGTTTGGCTGTATATGATAATCACAGGATTAGTGGGGGAATCATGTCTAAGTCATAAATCCATGATTACAACTTGATTTTTTTTTTTTTTTTTTTTTGGTGAGTAAGTAAAGCTCATGGCATGATCACCCATTAATGAAGCAAAGCCTATTTGACAGAGATTTCTTGTAGCAAAAGGTATATTGACCGTGAATTCCATTAAAGACATTTAATAAAAAAAGAGAGCAGAGCCAGAGAGACACAGAGAAAGATGTCTGGGTTTGAATAAATTATATATAAATTTGAATAGAAGGGAAGAGGAGGTGGTGGGGCAGACTCAGAACTCGTACAGAAAACACACGTCGTGTTCAGGCAGAATCCATGTGCCCACATGGATTATTGAGAGAAGGAGGCACAGAGACGCAGGTACGAGCACTTGTACTGAAACGAAGCCACCATCTTTTCTTTTGATCAACCTCACCAGTCACCAGCACCACCCCAAAGTGACATATACGTAGAACCAATTTCGAACCCAAAATTACAAAAACCTTTAGCTCTCTTCTCGACGTTTAGAAACGGCCTGGTCGACATATAGGGTAAAATAGTTCTGTGATTGTTGAATTGGGAAGAAGAGAAGAAGAGTTATAGATGAAGGAGAAGAGTGAGAGTGGGGGTGGTGGAGGGTATGTGAGGGCCGATCAGATAGATCTGAAGAGCTTGGACGAGCAGCTTCAGAGGCATCTGAGCAGAGCATGGACTATGGAGAAGAGCAAGAAGAAGGAAGAAGACGAGTATAGAGGAAAATCCACTGGAGGAAGCAGGCAAGAATGGGAGATTGAACCCTCCAAGCTTATCATCAAGAGCGTGATTGCTCGTGGCACTTTCGGCACAGTTCATCGTGGCATTTATGATGGCCAAGACGTTGCAGGTACCACTTCTTCTCCCTGGTCTCTCTATTTCTCTCAGCTGGTTTTTCTTTTGGAGCTTCAATTCGAGGATGCGAATTGCTGGAGCCAATTCCTCTGAACGTCAAGATTTCTCAGACAATTTACCAAATGCGGGAGTCAGTTTTCCCAAATTTCTTAATCTCCTCCTAATTCTATCATTCTTAGCTCTAAATTTCTAGTGGAAGTACAGCGATGAAGGGAAGAGTTGATTAAATTGTATGACCAGTGTAGCATCTGTCTGAGTTAACCAGAAGATCAGCTACTTTCAGCTTTGTTGGTTTTTCTTTTTCTTCCCTTTAAAATTTTTTTGTCTAAATACTTTTAATTTCAATATGTTTAATTTCTTGTCTTAGAATTAGATAAGGACGTAATTCTCAACTCAAGATTGCACATTTTTTTGTGATTACTGATATGAGTCCATATGCTACTTTCCCTCGTGTCATTGAGCTTTTACAAAACGTCTGAGTGGTAGCTTTTGTTTATTTTACTGACTCTTCTACTAAGTTGTTTAATTGAATGAGTTTGAGCCGCAAGCAATGGAACCTTGCAGATCTAGATTCACAAAAATCCGTGAATCACAAGATTGACTGCCCTCTTGGTTCTACGTATTTATTTTATATTTTAAGAATTCACAAGATCAAGGTGGCTTGACAGTTACGTGTATCGACTTTAATATTATTTCCTTTTTGGAACTTTCATATGTTCATGTTTATTTCTGGTGTGCACCTTATTTTGTTCTACATAAAAAGTAATATAGTTGAAATTGTTGAGTGGAAGTGACTGGACAATATGCTTCCACATAATTATTCATTTCTACCACAGAAAAGATTCTTCTACTAAATGCTTGCTATAGAAACTCTTCAACTCGAAGTTATCACTAATTTTTTTGGCCCCTGAGAACTTATTAAAAAAATATATTGGCTTTACAATTCCTGAATGTTAAACTTGTTAAGTCAGCTGCAGCCTGCTTATTTTATTTTGAATGAACAACCACAAGCCATGGACAAATGTTTCGCAGCTGATTCTAATAATGCCAAATAATTTTTCCTTCTTTTTTAATCTCTCAGTTAAGCTCCTTGACTGGGGAGAAGAGGGCCATCGTTCAGAAGCTGACATAGCATCAATGAGAGCAGCTTTTATACAAGAAGTTGCTGTTTGGCATAAGCTTGACCATCCTAATGTAACCAAGGTAGTATTTATATCCCAACTCTCATTTCTCTGCTTTTACCATATTTTACCTGCTTGTACAAGGAGGGGGTAATGTAAACGAATAACCAAGATTTAAAGGAGGGGGAGGATGAATGAAAAGAAGAGCTTGGAGATTGAATGACACTGTAGAGGGAAAATATGGCATGAACAGTGGACTGTTTTGTTTCTTTAGGGTCTGTTTGGTTCAATGGAGGAGAAGAGAAGAGAGGGATTTTAATAAAGGGGAGGGGATAGGAGGGATTTTAATATTATCTTGTTTGGATTGATTAAAAGGAAGAGGAGGGAAGGGATTTTAATGTTATATTGTTTGGTTCAGGAGGGAAATTATTTTTACATGGACAACTTTATCTTTATGTTATAAGTGATTTTATTCAAACTCTATTAAATGTATAATAAAATTTAAATATAAATAAAATTTTTATTTTCTAAATTATAATCAACTGTAATCAAATGCCAACCATATGGCATCCCAAAAAATATGGAGCATGGCATTAACGACTGTATGGAGTATAAATCATGTGAATTTTAAAAATGAAGGTATTCTCTCTTATGGCAGATTGAATCATGTGAATTATTATTCAATTTAGAAATTTTGAAATATCACATGACATTCATCTCAACAAAAAATGAAGGTTTTGCTTGTGTTTGTTGCTATTGTATGGAGCATGGCCAAATAAAAAAATATGAAGCATGGACAAATAGGATTTGGTGTTTATGAAGAATGAAAATGGGAAGAGCACTTCTGAGTTATCATCAAAATTTGATAGGCATTTTTATCCAATCAAAATTTTTTTTAAGCTTCCTCTCTAAATCCCCCCAATTTGGGGGGAGAGGTTTTGAATGGTGGGAGAGGAAAATTTCAAAAAAAATTTTCTCCCCTCCTAAATTTTTAGTCATCCCAATTAAGATGAGGGAGTAAAATTCCTCCCCTCCAAGCCTTATAGGACAAGGCATGTGATATCTTAACTTGATTGTGGTCACATTTCAGTCAGCATAACTCTTGTCTACATTTATTTCTGCTGTCCGTTTTCCTTTTTTTGGTACCCTTTGGGAGTTTCGGAGGGTGCGAGTTCTTTTGTTGGCAGTTGGGTTGGGGGGGCCTGCAATAAGATCCTTCCGTAGGGTTTGGTCCTGTCTTTTGGGTCCCATCAGGCAACAGCTCAGGTAATACATTAATTTGGCACTGAGATTTGAGAATTATGATTGATAGAAAGATATATCTCAAATTGTCATGGACTCGGCATGCTGCTAACATGGGGGAACTGATTTGTTATGTATATGTAGTACGATTCTTTATTTTAGAATGACAAAACACTTCATTCTAAATGGTTTAGGTTAAGCTTCATGTTTTAGTTGTTGAGCTGAAGTTCATGTGAAGGTATCAATCAATGTTGAAAATGGTTCTAAGTTACAACCTAGTTGCACTGTTTTGGGGAACTTTAAACTGTCTAGTGCATGTAGGATGAAGGAAATTACCCATGGTAGCAATTTCCTTCTGGTATTGGTTTGACCCTTCATATTAAAATTTTCTCATTCTTGCCTATTGTAAAATCTATTTTGCAGTTTATAGGAGCAACAATGGGCACATCCGAGCTTCACATACAAACAGAAAACGGTCATTTAGGCATGCCCAATAATGTTTGTTGTGTTATTGTTGAATATTGTCCTGGTGGTGCCCTGAAGTCTTATCTCATAAAAAACCGGAGAAAGAAGCTGGCTTTTAAAGTGGTTGTCCAATTGGCACTTGATCTTGCAAGAGGGTTCATTTCCTAAACATAATGTGTGTCTTGTCAGTTTTTAAGATATCAAACTTGCTTTCTAAGCTTGAGAATTCTGTTCTTCACTTTGTAGGTTGAGCTATCTTCACTCGGAAAAGATTGTCCACAGAGACGTTAAAACAGAAAATATGCTTCTAGACAGGACTCGAACCTTGAAAATAGCTGATTTTGGAGTGGCTCGCATTGAGGCCTCTAATCCTCATGACATGACTGGTGAAACTGGAACACTGGGTTACATGGCTCCTGAGGTATATGTCTGATTCCTTTACCTTCCTGCTGAACAATATCAATACCTACACAACTTTTTGGGTTTGTTTCGAACACCCATTCGCAGCCCTTATCTTCACTTATGTAAGTCCTCAAAATAGCAGTTGCTGCTTATAATAATTACTCAGAACCTAAATAATCTACACACCTTGTTATCTAGCATGCTGAAGTGTAGCTCCTTTAGTAATTACTCATAGCATACAGGTTCCAAATTGGCAACATTACTCTCAGAAGGTCAGACCTACAACTGCTGAGACCCAGAATTGAATCATGGAAGGAATCTCTTGGTTTATTAAGTATCTAACCAATATCTTCCTTTTTTTTTATATTAAAGCCATCATAAGGACGCATCAAAAAACATGAGGACGCCCATAAATATATTATATTGGATCCAAAAAAAGGGATGAGATGGGCTTTCATTCTCCTCTTAGGGACTATTGGCCACTTTTTAGTATCCCGTTTCAATATCTTAGGACTATAAATGATCTTCAGCTAGTCTTGCCTTTGCATTACTAACTCATGTTTCATTTCGTTTGTTAAAAGATGATTTATTAAACTCACATGAATAAATTTTTATTGCGCAGGTTTTAAATGGCAATCCATATAATAGAAAGTGTGATGTGTACAGTTTCGGTATATGCTTATGGGAGATGTATTGTTGTGACATGCCATATCCAGATCTTAGCTTCTCGGAAGTGACATCAGCAGTTGTACGTCAGGTAATATGAAATGCATTAGGTGGATACACCAGCATAAATATAGGCTCATATCTTAAAAAGAAGAAAATGCAAAACCCATTTCCTTGACAAAAATCATTAGGAAAGAACTGTTGGTGATTTGCAAATTTTGCCTTTACTTACAACTGATCGTATGTGTGTTAAATGTTGATGCATCAATGAATGTTGACTCTTGTTACTGAAACTGCAGAATCTGAGGCCAGAGATGCCGAGATGTTGCCCGAGCTCTCTGGCAAATGTGATGAAAAGATGCTGGGATGCAAATCCAGATAGGAGGCCAGAAATGGATGAGGTGGTTTCCATGTTGGAAGCCATTGACACTTCAAAAGGTGGAGGTATGATCCCACTTGATCAGCCTCAGGGTTGTTTATGTTTCCTCAGGTATCGAGGACCTTGAAGGATTTTTACTTGACATTCTGTATTGTAGAGGCTCAATTTGTATTTATTCAATTGAAAGAGTAGGGGAAGGAGGAAATCATGAGGTGGATGACATGAATTGTTGAAGCCATTAGATAATGAAGAGCTTTGTAATAATAACGATATGTTGTTACTGTGTTGAGTTATGATTTATGAAGCTTGTCATTGCTCCTCTGTGTTTAAGGGGCTATTTGGTATGAGGGATTTAGAGGGGAAGAGAGGGGAGGGAAAATTTTTATAACTTGGACTTAAAAAAAATTGAAGAAGTGGGGTTGAAAGTTATTAGTTAATTTTTCTTACTCTTTTATTTTACATTTTATTTTTATTAAAATTTTATAAGCCCATTTTTCTAATTTTTTAAAATCTAACTCAAAAAAATTTTCCTCCCTTCCTTTGCCCCCTCCTGCCAAACAGACCCTAAAACCTGGCGATGATCTTTTCATCACTGGCGTCTTTAATAAAAAGAAGTGCGCAGAACCAACCACTACAACTTCTCTGAAGGCCACAAAATTGATACAACTGAAACAACGGAGCCCATTGCTAATTCAAATTATTGGCAATCTAGTGGTTTTACTGTGAGTTTTAGCGGCACAAGTGCATTTTGGTTAAGCTCAGGATAATATAATACAGGCCAACACTTTTACTCCTTGCTTTTAATTTAATCAACATGATATATTTGAGTTCAATTCTTAATTTTCCTTAGAATATAATTCTTTTTTTTTTGTGGCTGACTAAAAATATAATTCTTTAATTTACATATTATTATGGATGGTTTTTTATATTGCAATTAAACTAAAATTTATATTTTTGAGATAAAAAGTATAAAAATTATTTGAAACAATTCATATAATTTATTTGGCATAATATTACCAAAAGTTCCTCTGAGAAAAAAATAATTATTCTTTTACTTACAAAAGTTTGAGTATATATCTCCTATATAAAAAAAGATATATATCGTCCAAGATTTCAAATTTAAGAAAATTAATGACATTCCAAAATTTAACTATTTGCTATGTTTTCATGAAGTTATATAATTAAATTAACCCAAAAACTGAAAAATATAAATGTATAATCTATTTTACTTAATTATTTTTTTAGTATCACTATTTTACACCATTATTATATAAAAGTGTCGTGCAGAATTGATGAACGAAGTGTATATGATACAAAATATGTTTTATTCTTGTGTACAACGAAGATTGCAATCCATGCCTAATGGTGATGCAATTTTGGAAGAGTATAATGGGTGCTTATTATATGGCAGCTTGCATATGCAGTTAGTGTTTGATCCCGGTCCCTCTATCATTATTCAATTCTTACATATTCATTTATGGACTTCACTAACCTATTATTGTGAGAAAGGCTCTGAAAATGATGTTTGTGCTGCTATTTCATTAGTGGGTAATTAAACTATCACAATGTGTATGCGATTATTGTGCTAGAGAAATTCTTTGAGAATATTATGAAATGGTGATACGCGCTCACTACTGTGTTTAAAACTTTTAAATGGGCACCGTCTAGCTACTATGGACATTTCTTTTACAATGAAGCACCATTGTCATGGTCCTGCCATTAATTTTTCTGCTCAATCTCAGTGTTTTGTCTATGGGTTTTGCTGAGGTGCTAGTTAAGCCACATGTTCTTGTTAGCTTGAGTAATAGGATGGTCTTTACTAATGATCCTTTCTTCTTTGCTCATCTTCCTTCATTGATATGTTACCTTTTGCAATATTTCTCTCTTGAGCTTTGGGACGAATACGGCTTTAGGTTTCCTATATGATTATGGTGATATCCAGGGGGCGGGTGCCTAATCAACCGTAATGCGTGTTACCTGATGTGCCTCATGATCCCCACAATCTCGGCTGTTCATTTCATTCACTATGAGAAATATTTCACTAATCAAAACAACCTCGTTTTGATTAGTGAATCTTGACTACTCAAAGCATCAATCTTAGAGAGAGGGAAGTACTTGAGTACCTCAAAGAAGCACGTGGTTTGATTAGCGAATTCAACTAGCCTTTTGAATTGCTCGACTCTGACACAGATGGCCTACAAGCCAAATTTCGATCTCTAAAGCTGAACTTGCAAGTGAAAACTGGTTGTTTAACATTTCATTGGATTTGAAACACCCACGGGCTACACTTTGGTTCGCCTTTTGAATTGCTCGTCATGCCTTTTGCTCTTTTTTATATTGCTTGTGGTTATTTTTGACCAAAAATAATTCCGAGTTAAAGTTGCACTTTTCAGAAAAATTTATGGTAATTTAAACATCTTAACCCCCAAAAGAATTAGTCAAAATACAATATTTTTCTCTATATCCATTAATTTGCTACCATCTCATCTATAGCACTAGTCAAAATACAATAGCAAAAGAATTGTTGTTGAGTATCTTATATGCAGATAAATATTTGCTATTAAATTGCCATATCAAAAAAGCTATAAAAAAAAGCATGCCTTTAGACTTGCTCCCACCTCAGTAGAGTTTTCCCGCGCTTGCTTCAGGCACAAAGGTGAATTTTCAGCAAGCTCCGTCTACAACAGCGTGTTGAGGAAGAAGTTTAAATAAAACATTATGGACGGCTGAGATTGAGGCTTTAAGTGAGTGGTTAAGATTCACTAATCAAAACGACGTCATTTTGATTAGTGAAATATTTCTCACCGTAAATGAAATGAATGGCCGAGATTGTGGGCATTATGAGACGCATCAAGTAACGCACATTAGGCACCCTGCTCCCATGATATCATGTATCAATTTTTCTAAGTTAATCTTTAATCCTGGTGATGCTACAAGGAATTGGGTATTTGAAAATTGTTGATGCAGTGTCATTGACTTGGATAGTCCTACAGCACCAGAGACTTATGTTCTCTTTGATGATATTATTTTAATCTTTGATAGCCAAATATTCTACCAAGGACCCCATGAATATGTTCTTGATTTTTATTTTTATTTTTTTTGAATCAATGGGTTTTAGATGTCCCACAAGGAAATTTGCAGCAGATTTATTTCAAGTAACTTGAAGAAGAGATCTAGAGCAATACTGGGTGAGTAGGGATGAATTATGCCACTTTGTAATAGTGACTCAATTTGCTGAAGCATTCCAATCACTTCATATTGATCGAAGAGTTGGCGACGAACTTGCAAACCCATTTGACAGGTTAAAGGACCACCCAGTTGCATTAAACACTAAGAAACATGGTGTTGATAAGAAGGAATTATTGATTTTGTTTGTTTATAGGAGTCTTGCTTTTTATTATAATCAGGATCTGGTGCCCATGGCTTTTAAAGTGGATAATCTAACAATCATGTTAGAGGTTGTCTTAAACATGCTTAGCATGGGTAATTACCTCGCTCTAGATGGATTTAGTCCCTATCTTGTTGGGATTGGTAGGTACAGCGGAAAATTAAAATTCAAAAAATTTTCAGTTCCTACTGCGGATCTGTTAACGGCGTTTAAATTGAGTAGTAGAAAACATATATATCTTATGTGTTCAGTCTTTCTTTCGATTTCAAGGAACAAACAATTCAGATTAGCTCCATCTACCGGTATCGACACGAATAGAAATCCAACATGGACAGCGTGTTAGAGCCACCAATGTCTCTCTAGAGTTTTCTTTTTTTCTCACGGCTTTCTATCTATTTTTTCTTATCTGTAGAAAACCCTAGTTCTCACTAAAATAACTAGTAAGGGTTTTCTATTTTATGATGGATATTAGATTTTTAAAATTAATCTTAATTAATTTTAAAATCCATATCATATCAATTAACACTTAATTTTTTTGATAAGCAAATTAAATAAATACGTCCAACAGTTTTAATTTAACTTATTTCATCTTTGTTGATGACCGGCCAAAGACATTTAGAATAATCATTATAATTTATACAAGGATATGGTTATCACAGTGAACATGCAAATAATATGATAACAAAATGGAGAAATTCATTAAATAACAATGTTTAAAGTATAATGATTGGCCCCTATGATACAATTTCTAACACTTACTCCATGTACTTTATATAATAATAGTGTAAAATAGTGATAGCCAAAAAAATAATAATTATATAAAAAGGGACTATATGTTTATATTTGTAGGTTTTATGGTTAACTTAATGAAAACATAGAAACAAGCTAAACATAAACTATAAAATTTTATAATTTCATTTTAAAAATAAAAGAAATACTTTGAAATGTAAAAAAAAAAAAAAGAGGTTAAGTGGAGTTGGCAAAATGTCAGCCTGAGTAGGACTTGTGCTTGAAGAAGAGGGTCTAAGAATACAAGTTATATCATTATATTGCAATGGAAGAATTCAAGCCAAATCATTATATTGCAACAATACTAAATTGTGCTTCTGGGGTGTTGTGGCATGCCGTTTGTGCATCCCATAACATTTTGATGTTGACCATCAATAATGTTGCGCGTTTTGGGTGTTGCACGGAGTACCTTTGTGAATTTGTCTATATCATTGCATTTTATATCTATATCGCCAAAATAGAAAGGGTATGCACACGTGTTTGCTCGGGTTCAATTGAGATCAAACCTAAGTTCCTGCTTTAATTGGTTTCCCACCCGTCTTTTGCTTGCGCATAAGCCTTATAAAATAGTCCTCAATCCTCATAATCTCCACATGCCACAAGGTAGCTTCCCGTACTAAATTAAAAATAAACTATTTAATATATTATTATTCTAATAGGAGATACCATGCAAGTGGTTTTATGTGAGTTTTTCCGGCACAAGTGAATTTGTGTAAGCTGTGCATATCTCTCAACGAAAGAATTGCATAGGTAGATTCAGTTACAATACACGTGTGTGTATAAAATTAAAATGTGATGTATTTATTGCCCCTACCCCTCCGTAAAGTTAGTTAATGGACGGATATAAATTAAATATTTATGTATAGCTCTTTTTTCTGTCTTTTTGTGAAAGTGTCTCTCTCGTTCTTTTTTTAGGATTGTCTTTACATATGGTTTGAAGGCTCCATTTAAAACTTTTAATGCAAAATAATGAACGGATTATAACTATGATTTATTTAGTAACCATGACAAAAGAAAAATATATATTTATTTACTAACAACACTAGACTTATAATAATATTTATGTACATGTACGAATACAAAAGGAGATCTACTTAAAAAAATAGCTTAATTAATAATTTGATGCTGAGATGTTATCAGACGTTGGTGCTTGCATCGACCGCAGAAAGCTGAACCTCATTATTAGGTTTTGAAGCATCGTCATCCATTGATGCTGGTTTACATGAACAATAGCATGCATATAGTATGAGTTGGATCAGCCCAGAAATTGCTCCAAGTCCATTGCTAATCTGTAGGCACCACAAAAAAAATTATAAACATCCAAAGATTGATCGACAAGAAACAATAGAGAATAATGTTAAACGAAGGTGAATTTAATTACCAGGACATAAATGTCGAAAGGATGAATTAAAGCATATGCTGTCCAACACATTCCATTTAAGAAGTTAGCCAGAGAGAGCCAAAATGGCATGTACTTGACACTCTTCGTTTTTATCACTTTTGCCTGTTTAATTTATATTGTAGCCGTATTAAACACACAATCTTTAAAAAGACAAATGAGTATACATCCATTTGATAATGATATATAATAAACGAAGCTTACCATGATAGTGAGAGGAGCGGCATACATCATGACATTAAACACATCACATAGAACGCCCACCACTAGTGACCTCTTTACAGTTCCATGCAGCACCAACATTGTTAGTAGAACGATGACAACAAAGAAAATAGCCTCCACCAAAAGCCACAAAAACACCTTCTTCTGAAAAAGAAAATATTAAAGAAAAGATTAAAAACATGATTTTCACGTATATAAATGTATGTGTGAAGTATGTAATTATTAAAAAGGGGTGTATGCATACCCGTCCCTTATTGGTGGCGTAGATAAGGAAGATGATGAGATAGATAAATTCAAAGACAAGGCCAACACTGTTGATAGTAACTACGAGAATGCTATTTGGATGCACAAAAGGCATTCCATAGAACACCCAAAACACACAATTCAACACCGTTGCAAGATAAGGATCTGGCTTGAACTCCTCTACCGCCTTCTTTCTTATTATCCCATAAAATGTTGGCCTGCATATATAATTCGCATCCCAAAATTTTGGTTATTATTAACACTGATATATATATATATATATATATATATATATATATATATATATATATATATATTGTGTGTAGATGTATAGAGAGAAAGGTGAGAGAAGTTACACTGGTGAGAAGAAAAGCCCAAAAGAGATAACATTTCCTGCAAATAAATTTGTAAAGTTAAAAAAAATTAGAACATAATTAAAAGTATTCTCAAAATTTATCACTCTTGATGTACATTACATCATTTTTTTGTAGCATCTTAGCTTCTCACTCTTGATATTGTGAGCTTTAGGGCTTATCACCCCTCACGACTTTAAAACGCATTGAGAAGGGGAGGTATTTAATTCCTTATAAGGCATCTTCGTTCTCCTCCCCAGAGGGATATGGGGACATAACACCCCACCAACCTTTAGGTCCAGCGTCCTCACTGGCACATCAATCCATATCGACCTGAGCATAACTCTAATACTATTTGTAACATCCCAACGCCTACTCTCAATATTATCTGATTTGGGGACCATTCACCCCTTCATGGCTTTAAAACGTGTCAAGAGGGGAAAGTATTTAGATTCTTACACAAGGTCTTTCATTCCCCTCCTCAGCAGATGTGGGACATAACATTTTTCAAGGGAAAAATTCCATACCATTATCAAAATATCCAAAATTTCTTTAGATTGCATAAAAATATCAAGAAACATGTGATTTATCCAAGAATTTATTATCAAAACAGAATTTATTTCACGCTAAGCCTAAACGTTAAAATCCAAAGGGGTATTGATGTTGAACATAACGAATTTTAATTAAAGAGGCAAACAAGAAAAAGAGAAGAGAAAGAAGCTTGAAAAATGAGAATATACGAGAAACAAACCTATAATGCCTACAATGTTGCGTGCCATTGCTGTGCTTGCCATCCTAACACTTCTTAAATTTTTTTGCAAATGTATGAAATGAGGGTGAATCAGTCACTCAAGAGAGAACTCAGGTTATGTGTGAATTATAAATACAGGATACTCCCCTATATATAGATATTTAAGATTAATATTTTAATTCAAAAGCCCATAATATTATTTTCATGAATCATATTGTTATCCATAATCTAATTTACCCCATTTTAAAATATCTTTATTACCTATTGAGCTTTAACCATTTATAAATTATATTATTTAAATAATCCCATATCCTTAAATATATCTAGTCCCCACATCGGTTAATAATTAATCCATTATTTGTTAAACCCTTTCACACCAATTAGATTTATTTAAATAATCTAATCGATATATCCCCACATTTTTGTTTATCCTTTAATCATATCCATCATTATTATCTTGATCTTTAGGGCTTTTTATATTTAATTATTATTTTTCAGAATAAGCCTAGCCAGTTAAGAGTTCTAATTCGAGTTAGTTTATTGGGTTATAAATTTTTCTTTAAAAATTATATTACTTGTTGTTTATGTGTCATTGATAAAATACTAAATGGCATAAGAAAATGATTTATTCTCTCGTCCTTGTTATATTTGGAGTTTCTTGAGGCATTATTTCCTTTAGGTGCTAAATTTCACATAGGAAGGTTCCTCTTGTTTTCTTAATCTTAATTTATTTTTTATGGATAATTTTTAGCTTAAGCTTTTAATTATTCACAAGATATATTTGAATTCAATTTTAAACTTCAATTCCTTTAGAATATAATTTGATTAATTGAAATATAATTTGTATGGATGATTTTTTATATATATAAAGTAAATTAAAACTTATATTTTAAAGATAAAAAGCATCTTTAATTCTAATAAAAATTATTTGAAACCATTCATATAATTTATTTGAGATAATATTACGAATTGTTGCTTTATAAAAAAGAGTTGGTATTATATTCTTTTAGTTATAAAAGTTTGAATTTATATGTCCGGTGCTGGTTAAAAAAAAATTATATGTCCGATAAAAAAGATAGTGAAAATTAGAGAGAAAGACACAGTGAAAATAATATTTATCAGAAAGGACGATTAAAATTTTAATTATTTAAAAAATTAAATATCAAAATAAAATTTTAAAAATACTAAATTGAGTCGAGCTCTCTATATTTTCTCACGCATCTCACGAAATAAATGCTCCCCACATTTTGAGGGATAAATCACTAGTATATAGAAAGGAGCCGGATACACAACAACGTTAGCATAATTTATTATTGGGAAAATTACAACCATTGGAACACGAAGACGTAATGCAAAGATAAAAATCAACAATTTCTATAACGGTTCGTTATACAATAGATGAATAATTTCATTTCATTACGATTTTTAGACATATTAAATATTTTGAATTAATATATCTTAATTTTGATTTGAATAAATTTGTCACAACTATTATATTGATGAGAAAAATATTATAAATAATTTTAGCATAAATTAAGGAGATTATAAATAAAAATTATTAAATTGAGATGTAGTAAGAAGAAATTTAAGGATTTAGTCGGGGTAATTGAATTCTGCATTTTTAAATTTATATTTGTCTTTGATCTTCCTAAATAATGATAATTTTGAAAATCTTTGGTAGTAAAATCCTTTGAAGAACTAAAAGAGATGTAAGGAAACTAAGTGCTAAATGTTGGTATATAAGTAAGAACGAATTTTTGACTTCGAATCCAAACCTAGCTAGTTATAGTTTTTGCTCTTCTAATTAAGTGTGTAATATCTTGGTACAGGGGAAAGATTTTAAAATGGCGAGTAGGACTGCTATAACACATAACGTTGTGAGCATTATCGATTTGTCACTCAGCTATTTTGAAGTTTGGGTTCTTTTGTTCGTTATGTTTTCATTTTTCATTTCCAAATTACTTTGATTAATTCTATGTCAACCTTTTCCATATATATTTTTTTTTTATGCAGGCACGCAATGTCATCTCTTTTGACCTTTTCCTTTCACCAAGGTAATATAATCTTTGTTATAACCACCTACGTGGTGTTGGATTCAGTTGAATTAAGATTTAAGAGATGTAAAAATTAGGAATTTTGTCCCACCATAACACAGATTTTTATTAAGTTGTAATTTATAAGTGTAATGTTTACTGTATTATTAAAAAAAAAAGTCAAAAGTGTGAGAATAAAACAAATAACAGAGAAGAAAGGTAAGAAACTTACGTTGGTGAGAGAAAAACCGAAAGAGATGATAATGCCCACAAAATTACGTGCTATAGCATTTCTTTAAAATATTTATTCTGTTCTTCCGCAGTCAATTAGTATTAATATTACAGACTATAATATGAGAAGAGCAAAAAATATAGCTATGTTTGGATTATAAGTCAAATTCACTGCCACTTATATATATAATAATATTTCGCAGTTAGTTTCCTTACATATCCTTCAGTTCTTAGCTATTAAAATGGCATTTCTATGAAATACTATATTAGATTAAGCAACACCAGCTTATTTTAATTTTAAAAAATTTGCTGAGAAAATTAACATTTGAGTTAATATTACGGTTATACGGTTATAAAAGGTAGTGTGCAGATTCTTTTATGTACAATAGATCCCAAACTCCCCACTCTAAAAATGATAATGGTGCATGTAAGCATTAAATCTTTTAACATTTCCTTTCTATTGTTCGTCATTTTGAAATTAATATCCTCTTGAGGAGAAAAGAATCCAGGTCATCATCACGTGTATATACTTATTTTTAAAAGGTTTTTTTTTTGCTTAGATATATTACCAACTAATCAGAATTCTAAATTTTTTTCTCTGTCAAAAATCAAAATTGTCACATTTTGTAATGTGCAGACGAGAATCTTGAGCAGATTCCTAACGTCACAAAATTAGAAAGTTGATCAGTAAATACACATTCAGTATCCCCATGTAAGATTTGCCAATTGCATAAACCCTCTCCTATCCTTATTATCGGAGATGATATAATGTATTTCATAATATAACATGTTTTATGTAATGTATTGATGTTTATATATAATATCTCTAGTTAATTATAAAATTTATAATTAAACAAATTCCTCCAACTAATAACTTTGCTGTTGAGGGTGATTTTAAGATTTTATAAAAATAATTAATTTTAGAGTTAAGGTGCAAAAACAACCATTAACTTATATCAAAAATATAAAAATAATCATAAATTTTTTTATGATACAAAAATAACTATAAATATTTTAAAAAAAGGTAAAAGTGACAACGGCGTTAAATTTGTTAAAATATAATTCAACGTATATAATTGTGATGATATTGTCACCTTGGGGCTTTTTTATAATGTTTATAATTATTTTTACATTTAAAAAAATTATGGTTATTTTTATATTTTTAGTATAAGTTAATCGCTAATTTTACACATTTATTCTTTTAACTAACTTTTTTAATCAACATAAAATCATTACTAGTTAGTTGGTGTTTTTTCTTTTGGTGAAAACATGGGCTCACGCCCTATTCATTAATCAAAACTGATAGAAGGTAAAACGCCATATTCATTATTAGTTAGTTGGTACTTTTTACTTATAAAAAAGGATTGAAGGGAGTGTTTTCTTTGATCAATAACTTTGCTAAACTTCAATTTTATGGAAAGTGTATCTAATTCAATCATCACAACATTTTTTGTGCGCGCAAAACACGGGATCAAGAAAGAGAAATTTCCCCTTGAAAGTTGAAATCTTTGTGTGCATGTTCCCGGTGGCTTCTTGGTGTTCCATTTTGGTCGAACAATCCGGTCATGTTGGGTCGGACTTAGGAGGAGGCCCAGTTGGTAATCCCTAGTGGAAATGGGAATCTTTCACATAGAGGAATAAAGAGAATGAGGAATTAATGGAACAATATTTAAATGGAAGCGTGTGTACTGACACTAATATAAAGCCTCTTCCATTAATGACAATAGAGAAGTATGTGTGAAAGCAACATCATCACTTATAAATATACTACCTCCATACTTAAATATAAAATTTGATTGATTTTTTTAAAAAAATTAAGGAAGTTAAATAATTTACTTAATCATATTGTATATTGTATATAATTAAATTATATATCAGTTTATAAGACAGATGAATTAGTTTGGAAAAAAATTATAGATATAACAATATGAAGTAATTTAATAAACCTCTTTAATCTCCCAAAAAAATCAATTACTCCCTCTAATCTTATTTATAAGCAACTTTCACTTTATGTCTGAAAATGTAAGATCATTTTTTCTATTTTACTCTTATTAAATACATATTATTTATAATTAATTATCACACACACCAAGAGTTACATTCAGGAGAGAGAAAAAGAACCTACTAGGTGAATGAAGTCAACAAAGTATTGGAAAAATTTATTTTACTATCTCTTATACTTTCTATATATTCTCTTCCTATTTTCATAAATAAGGGTATATATGAAAAAATATATATATAGCATTTTTGACATACTTATTACTTCCAATTATTAATTCGTTTTACGCAATTAAAAAAATTACTTATAAATAAAATCGAAGGGAGTATATTTTATATTTAGCATAGGAAGGAGTATGTATTTACTATCTCCCTCTCTCTCTCTCTCTCTCTCTCTCTCACCTCATATGGTCGCTCACTTTAATTAGCACCATTATCTCCTGTATCAACCATACAAGTGGCAATAAATAAGAGCCCACTTCCACACTCTCCCATTTTTCAAAAGCCTTCTCTTCTTCCTTTATTGCCTTGATGCCTTTTCATCCCCCCCACTCTTCATCCTCCTTTCAACTTTTCCTCAAAAGTTTCCTTTTTTAATTTAGGTATTAATGAATAATAGAGTGTGCGCTTTATTAGAGAGTTTGATTTGCATTCTTCCTCTTCATAGCCTTTTTCTTTTTTACCAAAAAAAACTATGAAGAACTCAAATTCTTGCATAGGTTAATGTTTCTTAGAATTAGGAATTGGTAATTTTTATCCATACGGATCTAGTTGTGGAAGTTGTAGATTTAGAAACACACGCATGTGATTATGATTAACCCCAACGTTATGTATATGAGAATTGGTAAGACATATATAAGAATGCTTCTAGTTCTAGGGATGGGAGGAGCTAGAACTGGCTTAAATTTAATTAAAGTAATATTGATATTGATGTATTGTTCCCTTGATTCCATTAGTTTGAGTTGTTAATCATGAAATGATGCTTAAAAGATGATCAAGAATCATTTTTTTCCTATTAAATGGATTTGAAAACTGATATTACGAGGCCACCATGTCTGCTAGAAAATTAAGATTCTTTGCGTTTTGTTTCTTTCTAAGGATAAGGAAGAGATCCTTTTGCTTCTTATCAGGATGGCTCCCACTTTATTCATTTCATTTTCTTATCTCTTTTTTTTTTTGGGAAAAAAATAGAGTCGAGCATTATTTCCTACTCACAAGAACCATTAACAAGGACAGCTGGCCAACACATGGCAACCAATTTATAATTTATGGAATAATTAATTAATAATCATCGACCAAAAGCATTTAAAATATCTTCTCAAGAATTTTCTTTCCTCCTCCTTTGAGTTCAGATAGTATCTAGTCATGTGCTTGCTCTTCCACTAACTCCTCCAAAGTCATATGTTTGATCGGACGCTGAAAACGTCACAACTTTTTTTTTTTTTTCAATTTATTATATCTTAGTTGTTTCTTCAATCACAGATCATCCTTTAATATATTTGAATTTAGTCATCAATCATCTGATTATCTGTTTTCAAACCTTCAAATATACGTCAAAATAATTTCTATAACCCATACAACTTCATACAATACTTACGGAGGTGCTACGTGTTACTTGAGCCAAACCGCTCTTACCGCTGCAACTTCCATCTGACCACATAAAAAATCTTAACTGGATATATTTTTCCCGTGTGATTCACTTTATTATGTTAACTTTTTTTTTTTCACAAAAGATCATACTTATATCTTTAACATTTAAAATCCTGTCAAAGTATAGAAAAAGATTGGATGAATAAAATATATATGTTGTCTGAAATCCAATAAAATCCGTCAAGAAATATTAAAATGATAACAAGAATATATGCCCAAAAGAAACTTCATTGTTCGTTAGTAACATAGCAAATAATATAACACTCATATATTTTATATTTTAAAAAGAGTATACATACTGTCAAAGAGAAACAGTACTTTTTCATATTGGAAAGTTTATGTAATTTGGATCATGATAGCTGACTAGGATTGAAGTATGCTTTTAAGTTTAGAGAGCCCTTATAAAAATATTTATTATCTATGAATAACTCTAACTAATTAGATATTCTCTCCCGTCCACAATATATGACACTTTTAGAAGAAAGACATAATTTATAATATAAGACATATCAGTTTAATTAATATTCTTTTTTCTGTTTTGTTCTCGTGATTAATATTTATTTTTCAACTTTACCCACTTATTATATCTCCTCTAAAATAATATTCTTAATGCAATTAAATACATTTCTTAAAAAAGATAAAAATGAAAAAAAAAATATTTTAGAATATATTACTTAACTGTGATTTCTTATTTTCCATGATATAAACTAAGTATTGACCGGAGGGAGTAAAAAGGAAATAATACTATCCATTGATCTTAGTGTGTGTTTGTCATTGTTAGTTTTGGTCTATAAACTTTAACCCTTGACCGTTTACGTTTTGCTCAAAAGTAACGAGTTATATATCAGACCCATCCTTGTTATTTTGATTCCAATTTGATAAAAGTGGTGTTTTTTTTATTTTTTATTAAAAAATATATAAAAGAAAGCTACTTAATTTTTTTCCTTTTCATATATAAAACGGGTTTTGTTCCACTACAGAAATAAAAGGGACAAGTCGTTTTCATTTCTTTTGACTGCAAGAGTAATGGTGTATAACCACCCGTGACTTAAGTATCTTTTTCAGAAGAATCAATCTCATTATTCTCCGCGTATCATCCGTGTCAAAAAAATGTAACCTTAATCACTCCGCATAAACTAAACAATATTTTTATTGTATAGCACTTAACTAATTATAACCTCTCATCGATAGAAAAATAACACTCACAGAATATTTATTTCAGGCCAGGTGAAATGGAATTGTTGTGAACAAAAAAAACGCCAAAAAAATAACAATAAAAGAGTATGAGGAGAACATGTTGACTGTTGAGAATCTGAAGCCCATAGATTAAAAATCAACATATTAGTGCTTTTCTTATTATTTCCATTTATATATATTATTACCCCTTATACTTTCCTTATATATTTATTTTCTTTTTCGGATAGGTTTCAATAACACACACACACATATATATTCAAATTTGAATATTCTTTTTGAATAATATAAACACACGTCTTCACTCTTCAATATCAAGTTTCTCCATTTAAACATCAAAGTTATATAATTGACGTTGATATTGTAATTCTTGGAAATTATATGTGTAGTGATGTCTGGCATATTTATTTATTTAAACTGGTTAAACAATTAAGAATTTATAAGTAGGATTGAGCCTGTGACCTCTTATTTATATGAGAGTTTTCATACCATTAAGTTAAAGATAATTTTCCTTTGAGTGTGACATTATAATTGCGTTTTGTTAGGGAGAAAATTTAGGAGAGTGCATGGTGATGCATGCAAGGAGAACAGGTGGAAGCCATAGATGGGAGTGGTGTATTGTAGAAAGAATAAATGAAATGGTGTTGGCCTTCATTTTCAGGAATTGAGAGAAAGCCATAAGCACTTTGCATGTGAAACCAACCCAAACCACTCATTCTTAATTCCTCTCTCCTTCTTAATTTGGATATTCTTCCATTCCATGAACCTTCCCAATTCATCTTATTAATGCCCTCTGTTTTCTTTTCACTATTTTAATTAAAAGCAAACTCATGTACGTGCCCACCCATTTGCTTGTATGGACTCTCTCACTTCTTAATTATAGGACAACATTTTTTTTAAAGATAAAGTGTGCTTCTTCATAAGATAATCTACATGAAAAATTAAATTTTTTTTAAGTGCTTTAAATTTTAACCCAATCCCTTAGTTATAACTTAATACGACTCAGTCCTTAAACTTCTGACTTACATATGACTGAGTCTCCTAACCTTTTTATACTTTTTATATTATTATTTTGGGTTAAGGAGCATTTTTGTCTCGAAAATTTTTTGGAAAGCAATTTTACCCTGAAAGTATAAAATATGGAATAATTTTGCTCTAACAGTTATCCCAATTAATTTTGACCATTAGTTGACCAAATATTGTGAACTGACAGTCCACATATCATATTCGTCATTTTTTGTTAAGATACAAATTTGCACTGAAAGTCTATGTAACACCTAATTCATATTTTTCAGAGTTAGATTTATAACTTCCATAGTAAATTTACAACTTTACAAAAATAACGTGAATGACATGTGGACTGGTAGCTCAGTATATTTGGTCAACTAACGGTCAAAATTAACTGAGATAACGGACATGACAAAATTACTCTACTTTTTACAGTTCCCAAAAAAAATTACCCCTTAACCCAATTATTCTTATTTATCTATAACTCCTCATGTGTGTGAGATAAAAATTTGTTTCCAATTTAATTCCACGTGGCACTACACCCCACCGCCATCTTTAGACTGGTTAACCTTGACCCTTCCCTCATCTGGGAATATGGTGTCCCCTTCATCCACAACCAGCTCAAGCAGTAAGATATGCATGTACATACACGCATTGTATGTTACAAGGTTATTAAACTCGAACTGACTATTAAATCAGTTGGGGTAATAGGTCAATGGTTAATGGGTGAGACCATAATTAAATCAAAACTAACTTGGAACTAAACTGGCAAAAAAGTGAAGATTTCAAGTTATTAATATCAAATTCTGTGTAAAATTTAAAAAAAAAAATAAATTATTTTCTAAATAACAATTAACGAACTAGTCGGATCGAATCGATTAGGTAATCGATTCACTAGTTTCCAGCTCCAACCAGCTGGTCCGATTTAAATAACTATGGTATATTAAGAATTTTCTTTAACTGTCAATGTAGAGTTTAGTTTAGAAATTTATTTGGATCCTATATAGGATGTCTAAATTTACTTTATCTTTAATATTTATTATTATTTTTTAAATTACAGTTAGTAATAAAAGTAATTCTTTGAAAAAGAATAGTATTAAAAGTAATTTATAATATAAATGGCATTAAAATAAGAACTATTTAAGAAAAAATACTATAATTTTTTTATAAATAATCAATTTAATTAATTTTGGCAATGCATGTGAATCAGTTATTCCACTTTTAGACATAGAAGCTATAAAGCATGGCTATCAAAATCGGACTGGATCAGACCGGCCAGTTTGACCAGAAAATCGATGAACCAGTCATCTAACAGGTTTGGTCCGGGCAGTTTAACCGATTCAATATTTATTTAAAATCATATGCCTTAAAAAATTCATATACAATTTTATATATTTCTAAAAATTATAAATTTATATTATATAGGAAGCTTGAGATGTCTATTTTTTAATGCAAAAAGAATCACTTAAAAATATTATCCTTTAATTTTAAAAAATTCTCAAATTCAAAAACTATTTGAAAAGCCTAGAGATATAATTTACAATCATTGTCCTTATTGTTTATAAATCTCAAACATTCAAATTTCATCTCTTGATACCTCAATTTATGGGTGTGCAACGGGTGGGCGGAGCTGCCCTGAGGGTAAACCCGTGTCCCACTTGTTTATATTAATGGGTACGGGTTAAATGGATTCCCTAAACCTGTTTAAGAATATGTAATATTTTATTTTCAGACAATTTCATTGTAAGTATGATTTTTTTGCTTTTTTACTCACTTCAACTTGCTCAAATATGCTGAAAATGATAGCAAGTTTTCAAGCCACCTGAAGCAAAGGAATTCACAGAGAGAGAGGGGGGGGGAGGGGGACCTCACAATGGACGGCAGGGCCACCTTGAGGTCAACGACGGCAACTCGGAAAGGGAGGAAGATAGCTAGCTCTGGTTTACCATCGATGGAGATTGAAGAGAAAGAGAGAAGCCAAGAGGCGACAAGCGAGAGCAAAATGAAAAAATGGTCTCAAAGAGTTGTCAATAACGCTTATCAAGTTGTTAATGACCAGCACTTGAAGTTGTTAATGAGACCATTTTTTCATTTTACTATTTTAAAGAACCACTTTTCTAATTTTTTTTTTTATTTAAGACCTTGATATATATTTTTAAAAAAATTACGGGTCATTAGCTATAAAAAAAAAGACACGGGCTAGTGGATGCGCCCTCTGCGGATGCAAAACCACACACATTGACACAGATACCCCCGTAGAGAATGCCTTTTCGATCAAGGGTATTTCTGTCATTCTCTCCAACCGATCCCCGCTATAAAGGACCAAGGCCTCCCAGCTTTCAACTTTACACACAGAAGCCACCCACCCCACTGACACTGTGCGACGAACACGAAACGCTCGCCGGCGATCCCAAACCGGGCGACTGTTGTTCCCTTGATTCTGGATAGCTTCCTTTTCTAGCATCAATCCAAATTTGTATAAGAAACTCCCAATGCAAGTTTCGTGACCTTCTTTTTGGGCCTATTCTTCCCAACAAAACGTCATACGAACGAAACCCGAAACTGACAACCGGAAGATATATCCGGAGCTGGGTGCCGTTGGCTGGTGTATGATGGGATTTTGCATATGCCCGTTGGAGACTCCGGCCAGGTTGCTCTGGACCACAAGCTTCTTCCGCCATAAGCTAATGATCTTTTAGGTTAACAGTATAGAACCAAACACGCTGAAATAATTATAGTACTCTTGTAATTCTGTCCCCATCTCTCGCGGTTGTCGACGACGGTTTCAGCGGAGATATATCTCACCCTCGAGATAACAGAATAGAAATCAGAACTATGGAGTCCGGCAATCTTTTCTTCGAGTCTTCCGCTTGCCGCGGGACCATGCTGTTCCTCCGAAATGGTGACATTAGATTTGGAGGTAATTTCTGTTGCCCCCTAATTTGAGTTTTCACGCAGTTAATTAGTTTTTGTTGAAGTCTCTCTGCTATTGTTATTCACTCTAATTTCTCTGTTTGGATATCAAGAAAAATCACTTCATGGACATAGGCAAGCTTTTCAATCTGTTTTTATATAAACGAAACACTCTGATTGCACTGAGCACGCTTTGATTCATCATTGACTAAAACTATACAAATCGATTCGAATTCATTTTATTTTGTGATCCTCTTATCGAGTTTTTCCTTTTCGTCCCGGATGATACTATATGTCAACTAAGAGTCTTAAGAATTAAATTAAATGAAGAAGGAAGTTCGATGATGAGCACTGATGAAACCTCAAAGAAACGACCTTTCTTCAGCTCACCGGAGGAACTGTTCGACGAGGAATATTTTGATGAGCAACTGCCAGAGAAGAAGCGTCGTCTCACTCCTGAGCAGGTTTGTGGGGATGACTAGTTGTTCAATATGCTTATGCTTATTTTGACACATATCTAGTCTATTATTCCTTTGTGATAACGATCCTATTCTCGACAACAATCTTACCAACATCTAAGGGTATGGGCTTGGCTTTCTGTTCTTTTCTTATAATAAAAAAGGCACTTTACTTAAAAGAGAATTTGGATTCGATACATAACTAATGGATTTCAATTTTTTACCACTTGGCCTATTAAAAAAGATGCTTGTTATGGGAGTTGAGCACAACTTCAGCTGAAATCTTCCTGTAGTCAATTTAACTTTTCAAGCATATGGGGATTCCCAAAGTACAATCATTCCGAGGAAAGATATTTTTTGATGGCTTATTCGCTTAGATTTTTAAGAGGCAACCACATCTAAGGATATGGGAAAAACGTGATCGTACAAACTTGTTTAATAGCTTGCCATTCGTTTTATTTTGTAACAATTGGATCGGTTGATTTCTAGGTTCTCCTGTTGGAGAAAAGCTTTGAGGCAGAGAACAAACTGGAGCCAGTAAGGAAGACCCAGTTGGCCAATAAGCTGGGATTGCAGCCCAGGCAGGTTGCCGTGTGGTTTCAGAACCGCAGGGCTCGGTGGAAGACCAAGCAACTTGAAAGGGATTTTGATACTCTCAAGTCTTCCTACGACTCACTCCTTTTAAAATATGAATTCACTGTGAAGGAGAATGAAAAGCTGAAATCTGAGGTACGCATACAGACACATAGCCCCACTATGTTAAGAAAATTTTTATACTTAGAATGCAGAATTGATGAATGAAGTGTATATGATCTGAGATATATTTTATTCTTGTGTACTACTCTACGAAGATTGGATCCATGCCTAACTGTGATGCAAATTTGGAAGAATATAATAGGTGGATAATATGAGTTGTGGTTTGAGTTCTAGTCATGGATAAAATTAGTGCCTTTCCTATCAGAACTCCATCAAAGAAAATGATTGGGAGTTCTCGCCAACTTTTCAGAGTCGACAATATATCTAACGCATACTTTCAAATGGGGCACCTATTCTGAACTCCACCACAATTATAATTTTGTATACTCTTTTTTTCTCTCTCTTTCTGCAAATTTCATTATAGTCCATCCATACACTAATTCCATTCATTTAATATTCCTTTCTTTGGGGTCATTGAGATAAGAGATGTTGTTTCTAGTCTTTCTATTTCGATATATATGTAAAGTTACAAAATCATCATGTTGATTGTATTTGTTTATTTTTTTCAGTACTACTACTAATTTTTAATTTCCTTCAAAATCTAGTATGTCAAAATACGCCGAGGCTTGTTATTGTAAAATACTATTGACTTGATTGAAGAGGGGTAGGCAAATTACTCGTTCATAAATAATACAACGATTCATCCACAGGTGGTATCACTGAATGAGAAGCTTCAAGCAAAGGATGTACCTAAAGCACCGATATCTGAGCAAAAAATTGAGCCTCTTCCAGTGGATACAGCCCAATTTTCAGCCCTGCCATTTAGCATGAGGGTGGAGGATCGTCTGAGCACGGGGAGTGGTGGAAGCTCAGTCGTAGACATGGATAGCTCACAGCTTGTTGTGGAGAGTGGTGATTCATACTTTCCGGCTGACAGCTATACCGGATACATTGCCTGTGTTAAAGGGGTTCAGTCGGAGGATGATGATGGGAGCGACGACGGACGTAGCTACTTCTCAGATGTGTTCGTGGCCCCTGAATCACATGGGCAAAGCCATGACGCAGGGGATGCATTTGGTTGGTGGGTTTGGTCTTAAAAACGACCTTATTGGAGACAAAAAGGACAAAAAACATTTTGCCGTAGTTGTATCTTCCATTAAGTTGCTCGATTGGGAAGATTTGTATGTTAGGGGAAAGAATAGCAGTACTTCTGGTTTGGATAGAGTATATGCCTGGATCTGAGAGTCAATGGGTCTAAGCAGAGTTTAATTAATAATGTTCAGTAATGTGGTCAGTGGCGTCATATATTGTACTTAAATAAGGACAATTAAGACATTCATGTGCCTACGCCTAGTTTGAGTTTGATTTCCATAACGTGTGGCGCAGAAACGCCATACTTGCGCAGTTCAATTGTGTTCTAGAAAATTCTTGTGTGTCACTGAGTTGATTCAATTAGTTGATCATAACAAAATGTAAAATAATTTCACTCTCCTAAAATTCATAAAAAAGAAATCATAAACTCCTAAAACAAGAAGCTGTGCGTTCCACGAGGAATTTTGCTTGAGTAAAAATGTACCAAAATATTATTTATTTGACTTAGGCGTATAAGGACAAAATTTAGTAAGAATATTTATTCATTTGGAAAATCAAGAATTTATTCTTTAGAAATTTAATGAGTTGCTTTTGAAGCTAGTTACTATCATTTTTAAAAAGCAAAAGAAAATTAAATTTTAAAGTTATCAATATCTCAATTAATATTTAATTATTATTAAAAGTTGAAATAGGAGTTATTGTCATATTAGTATCCCGATTAATATATTAATTAATAACATTTCATAAACTTCCTTTTATATTTTTTCAAAAATGTATAATACATCTGAAAAATAATAAATTTCTTGTTATGAGGTCTAATTGGTTGCTTTAATTATCATCATTCATAAAAGTCAAAAGCTAATTTATTTTTAAAGTCAACAATATTATTTTAAAATATTTTTAATTTCTTCGTCAATACCCTAATTGTAATTATTGTGGTATCAATATTCCAATTATTAATCAATATAAAAAACTTCATTTTCCACCTTTGCCATATTAATATCTTCGTTCACCAATAACAAAAACTAGAAATCACTATTTCAAAATCATATCATTATCATTAGGATATAATTTTTAAAAATTATAACACTAATAACCTAATTATTAATATAATTTATGAAAAATCATGAAAGGTGAGGTTCCTTAGCATACTTGGATCATAATTATATAATTATTAACATAATTATGATTCCTGATTTAACATCTAATTTCAATTTCAAATTACTTCCTTATATTCAAACTCCAATAATTATGCATGGACAATTTTGATGTTTCCACCCTGTCAACCAAATATGAAGTAAACTATTTAATTCAAATTTGATCATATTAATATAATTTATTACACTAATAACCTAGTTATGAAAATCCCTACAATCATGAAATATAAACTGAATCACATTAATATAAATATTAATATAATTATATTTACTGATTTAACTTATAATTTCAAATTCAATTTGCTTCCTTATTTTTTCCAACAAATTAAAAATAACCTATTTTTTAAACTGAAATAAGCATGCCCTAAATCTTGTCTTCCACTTTTCTCTCCCAACTCCACCTGATTGGTCCCATAGTATGGAACTCAATTCAGCCACTTAGCCTGCCAAAAGTTGAATGTGGTCATCTTTACAAGATCAACAAGCTTTAATTACAGAAGCCTTCCGCCATCACTGGCAGACAATGGAGCTTTTCAGCATTCAAAGGCATATATAGCATAAAGGAAAGGGAAAGAGGGGTGTGCCACCGTATGTGTTTCTGGACTGAGGGTAAAATAGAGTTTTAAAACAGATCCTCCGAGAAATACTGTAAACCCCCCCAAAGATAGAGAAAGATTTCATGAAAATAAACAAGTCAAACGATGTTGTATACTTGCACAATGATGACGTTAGAAAAATGCATCAATTCCAATAATTTTCCTTTCCTGCATTCAACCACATTTGCAGACGCCCAAAAACAAATGCGCAAGCATGCGTGGCCAACAATTTTCAGCGGTTAGAGAACGGAAATGCATAAAAGAATGAAATACTGCCTACAACTGCTCAACCTGACATTTTCTCACTTCTGAGCCATTATCCTTTTCTCCCCCCTTTTTTCTATATCTTTACATCATTTCCGTTTGTATACATATAAGGATCAGACTGCTACAAAAATGAAAAATAAATCTCACTACCCATCAAGCAATCAATCAGACAGCAACAACAGTGACTCAAAATTCCATCGATCCCCAATTTCTTGGTGCTGCGCCTGCTGGTGCTGTCACTGCAAGCAGAGAATTCTACAAATTCTGCTTCGCTAAAACCAGCATGTGAGTTAGCAAGTCAGCTTTGCCTATATGTACAAGCACGAAAGTGGCACCAGCAGCTTACGGCTGCTCCCTTGAACCCCCAGTAGTTGACCTCATAGCCACTCCATCCGAACTCCAACACTAAGGGATGATCATTTCACGCCGATGCGATCAACTTTATGGACTAAACTCAGCCAAGAAACACGTTCCATGATTTAACCATCTGGTTCCTTCCTTTTCCTGCTTGACTTACGTATTGCTTTGGATTTTTCTGCATCCAACGTGGCTGGTGCTTTCTGTTCTGTTACCACAGAAGGTTCCAAGCAATCAGTAAAACTTGAACTTGACATTCTCTCGTACATAATGGCTGAATCAAGGGTGTATATTCGAAGGGCGAGGGATGACAAAGTAGAAGATTTGGCAGCGGCTGAGAGTGATGACCAGTACCACCAGTCATTTCTTAAGTACTCAGTCTTAATCATGTCCTCCAGTGTGATTGTCGCCTGAACCATCTGAAAAGAAAAAGAAACTAGATTTTTCACATTCAAAAAGTTGTGGAAAACAAGTCCAACAAATTCAAGGAAAGAAAATCAGTGACCAGCAAAATATAAGGTTGATACGAGGCTACTAATTGCATCCACTAGGAGTAAGATAAGGATTGAAATCAACAATCAAATATTAAATTGGCATTCGCAATGAAGCCAACTTGTGCCGATTATTTTTAGCCCAGGAAATGCTCACCACCAGTGAGACTGAGGATTGAGAAATGTGTTGGAACAAGGATTGCTAATGGAGAAACTAATCAGATTATAATTTTTAAAAAAAAAACAGAAAAGACGCTAACCTCATATATAGTCCTTGCAGATTTAACAAATGCACGCCAAGCCTGTCTGCTTTCCAATTGTGCTTTTGATGGCCTCAAACCAACTTCAGGGAGTGCAGCATCCATATCAAGTAGGCCAATCTTCAGTAGCCTCAAAATATGGGAAACTTTTCCAACCAATGGTCTCAATGAAGATTGAGGTACCACACAGCAACTGTCAGTGCCCACTTGTGAAGCAGGAACAGAAAATAAAGATTTTCCATCCCTTTGTCCTGAAGATCCCAAAGTTGATCTACTGGATTTTCCTGCTTTATTGTTTTCATACACATTGGAACTTCGAATAGGAATTCCTGATATATGGTCATGGCACATGCCACTTCCCTCATTTCCTTCAGGAATCTGCCCCTCAGAAGCCTTGGACCCACCAACAACATATTCATCCTTTTTGTTTGACATTAGCATAACTGTAGAATCACTTACATAAGGAGATACAGAAAGAACAAAGGATAGGATCCCATTTGAATCAATGAGACCTATTTCTTTGATAAGTTCCTTGTTGGAGTCTTCAGTCACAAACTTGGAACAGACATCTTCAAAGTTATACGGACATGTTGAGTCTTGATTCGAAAACTTAATCAATCTCGAGCTAAGCTCAGAACCTCCACTAGTTGAGGTTCCACCTGTTTCTGCATTACCTTTGACTTTTCCATGGGTGGTCTCAAATTTCACATTACCTCTCCCTTTAGAAGATCCACTAATATCTTTATTCTTCTCTGAGGTAGGCAAAGCAGCACTACATTTGCAATCATTGTGTCCCTCCAGTTCAACATCATTCAAAAGGGTTTTGTGACAAGAAATGCAGTGTTGCCTAGAAGGCCATAGGGGTTCTAGGCATTGGCACCTATACAACTTATCATCATTAGATGTTCTTACCTTTTTACCCCGCTTCTTCAATGCCTCAAGGGTACCCAACTCTAAAAATGGGCCATATTTCTTCTCTATCAAGGAGGTTGCTTTTGTAACAAGAGAATCAGACACTATTCTCTCTCTATCCCGTGGCAAAGGAAAAGGTCCCTGGGGCTCAACTTGATCTTCATTCTGAATATGAATAAGCTCTTGGAATCTTAACTTTTGCCAACTCATAATCGAATCTTTAAGTTCTCTTTCTCTCGGGTCAGTATCCTTTAGCCAACATAAGAGCTCTTCAATTTCAGTATCAGTTTGATAAACAACCCATGGTAAATTACAGCCTACAGTATTTCTTGGTAGAGACATTAAAGGAGATAAATCTTTCATCAGCCCTAACATCTGATAGGTATCCTTGCCAGATAGAGTACAATTCTTCGTAGCAGAAATCTTGTCTACAGGGTCTCTGCTATTGTTCATTCTTCCCTCATGCAACATCAGAGCAGTTGAATCAGCAAGTATACACGGACTTCCACCAGGCATTACTGAAGCCCAGTAGAAGCGACCAAGCGAATCAATTCCCAAAAGTTCCCGACGTACAGAAAGCTTAAGCAGCTGTGATTCAATACTAGTTATTGACTCTTGAAGAAGTGAGATATCCTGTCTGATAGCATTGAGCTCGAGGTGATATTGTTCTGATTCATTTACAGCAGACTTAGGAACATCAAAAGGAACACCTTGTTCATGCAGATCAAGAGATGCATCTCCTCCCTCACATTTCTGCCGGTTACCCTGGATATGAACTGCTCCACCAGAGCTGTTAATTTCTTGAGGCATATTTGCCATTGAAAAAGGATTACTAGACTTGTCACTACATTGAGAATCGACACAGAAAGTCATATTTGTAGGCAACTGACTGCCATCGACAGCTGCACAGACATTCTTCAACTGTCCTTCCATATTTATGGGATTCCTGTTTTCAGTCTCTGAATTTGTTGTAGAGACGCTCTTATCAACACTGTTAAACCCATTTTTCTCTCTGTTTATTTCTTCCGAATGCAAACCATCAGCAAATACCCCAAAATTGTTAGGACTGCCACTAGCACTATGTGGCTGAACCAGGCATTTACCAGGATTTGATAGTGATCCAGGGAGCCCCTCCTTGAGGGCTTCTTCTCCAGTAGTTGCCACTGAGCATGTGTCAATTTTTGCAGCTTTAGTGGATAATATCTCTTCTTTAATTTTCAGGCTTTTCCACTCTGCAGAGAGTGCACGCAACTTCTGATGTGATTCAGCAGATGACTCAGCACATTGCTCAAGGTGCTGGCGTATGAGGGAAGTGTTGAGCAACTCGTCACATAAAAACTTGAGAAGGATAGTTCTCTGCAATCATTAAAAGGAATTTAAGCAAATAAAGCACACAACAGAAATCACACAATTCCATCAATGTGTCACTAAAAAATTCTTTTCCACAAACATACTAATATATCCGATACATGATAAAAACACACTATTGCTCCATTCATTAGAAGGTTTATGTGTATTAGCTATGCAGCAAAAGAAACAAGTTTCCATCAACAAACCTCGCCCACACTGTACTCCCAGTATTCTTTCTCTTCCATTACAGATAGTAGATGAGAAAGAGCCTCCAAGTAAAGCGAAGTAACCTCCCCCTTGAATTTTTTACTTCTAGGTTTGCCAATAAGTTTTGAACATTGTGAAACATCTTGAACAGCATGCCTATTGTCAACACAAGAAGGGCAGTACCAGTTTCCTTCAGGGATCCTTGCTAGCGGAGGATTCAAGCAATAAGTATGATACTCAGCATCACAGGTATCACATAGCAAAACACTGTCATCATCCCTATCAATGCCACATACTTTACAGACTCCCTCATCCCAAGGGGCCTTCGGAATTTCACTAATTGATGCAAGAAAATTTTCCAGTTCTTTTCTCATTTCTGCACTTAAGTTTCCCAATTTGGCATACTCTCGAAACCTTTGCACATAAGTTAAAACCTGCAGAAGGAAAAAAATATATGAATATCAAATAATGGAAACAAAAACGTACACACACACTTCTATACATAGATACCAACCTCATTATCATACAACGATTCAAAATTCTCAGATAATTTATCAGCCAGCTCAACTAAATCAGGTTGATCCCCAAAAGCAATATGAACATTGTTCCACAGCTGCAATATCAAGAGTAAGAATCAACGCACTTGAATTGTCAATAGTTATAAATATTGTAAAAGTAACATAGAATCATCTCAATGCATTTAGAGATTAGTATGCAACGAGGAACAAAAGGAAATCAAACCTGATTCCCCTTCTACTCATATACTTAATAAACATGCACACGAGTATGATAGAAGAAATGCTATTCAAAGCAACCCTTTAAAAGGAATTGTATAGTGATAGAAGTGCAACTCTAGCAAGAAAAGATCCATTAACCTTAAAGGCAGAAATTTCAAGATTTTCAAGATGAACAATCCAAAAATAACGAAAAATGAAAGCTATTTTGATCAGTCAATAAATATGGAATGTATATGATTAGAGATATCATTACACAATGAAGGAAAGACTCTGGATGATTAAAAAAACAAGTCAACATCTAGGTAGGCCCATAAAAATTCAGCAAATTTCCCATTTCTAAATTATAATATTTTGATTGGCAGAAAATCTCATGCCGAGGTTCAGCACCTTGATGCCAGAGATTTACAAATAAACCAGGAATTTTGACAAAGGACCCTTTCAACCTGACCCAGGAGGAATTGATTTTCTTGCATCACAAATATAATGCAATGGAAAGGCTGAGTTTTCAACTGCAAGTTGGAAGTTGCACTTGACTTCTTAAAATGCCTAACCACGGGATAAATTTTGGATAAGAATGAATATATGACCAAAGAACGTTGCAAAGAATAAAAGGAAAGAAAAATATTGGAGGAAAGCTTAGCTTAGCAGCGTATATTCATAGAACACAGACCTCATGAACATCCTCAAGAAAAGCCTCATGAGATCCACCATAAACCCCAGCAGCCAGTCGTAGGTCAATGGTCCTGAAGTCAAGAGGACGAGACACCATGGCTGGAGATCCAAGAAGCCCTTCATCATCATTATCAGAAGAATTTATTAATTTTTGTCCCAGCAAATTGCAAAAAACCTTGGAATCATCTGCAGCAGCAGCACGGCGTAATACAATGCGACATTGTTTCATGATAATGTCAGAAATAGATATTACAGTCTTTTTTCTCCTTGCTTTACTGGGCTTCTGTTGCGATGCTTCACCACATACATCAGCCAACACGGAAAGAACTGCTTTCTGTTATTAAACAAAAAGATAATAATTCAGGGTCAGTTTCATACTATATACTAACAAAAATTTAAACCAAAATGAAGCCTGCTATTTTAACCAGATGAACTATCATATTGGAATATAACACAGAATAACATCAAGCCTTAGCACCACTGAACTTGAATAGTTGTACCATTTGAGAAAGAAAGGGTAAGAAAAACCAAAAATGTCAGATAAAGGAACAATAAAAAGGAAGCAAAGCATAAAAGCCATTCAAGAAAAAAGTTCAACTGGAAGTTCTATTTTAACCATCATTTTCATTTCCCAGACTCCAAATTAAGGCTCGCAGTCAATTACTGAATTCCATCAAATTAAATAAGGCTACTTTTTAACCCTCAGCCAGAAATCAAGAGGCAACATTGTTTGGCTATCTGCGACAACCTAATTGAAAGATGCCAGTAATACCAAATATAAATCTACAAAAACTCTCGTCTTCAATAAAAGCACCAACAGGAAAGAGAATTGAAAATTAAGCAAATGGCGCACAAAAAATTTGAGATTTATGACAACCATCACAGTGGTTGGTCAAATAAGTATATTCCAATTTCAGGTATAAAGCTTGAACTCACTGCACATAAAGAAAACAAAGTAAATCATAACATTAAATGTATAATAGAAGTTAAGTTCCATAGAATAGAACCTTTGTAGGTCCAGATGCATTGCCCTTGTACACTTCCTTACTAATTGAGTGTTGCAGTATCTTCCTAGCCCACTCTGGAGGATCCTTAAGTAAGGCATCATAGACACACTTTCTGATTCTGGTTCCCACATTTGTAGGTAGTTTTCTTACAGGTTCCAGAAGCTGTGCCCATTCTGGAATATTACCATCATTCACCGGAGTTTTCTCACAAGCATCCTTTGCATCTAACTCCTCATCTTCAAAGGTAAGCACATCACTTTCACTGCTCACAGAACCAAAAATTTTCTTTGTAGCCTCCGCAAGCAACTGAAAGTCAAATGAAAAATCGTCATCAGTTTCTTTTTTACCATAGAACTTCAAACCACAAACAAGTATTACTTCACTTGGAAAAGGCAACCTAACCACATTCTGGAAACATTTGAACAACAGCAACAGAAAAACCATAAACTTAGTTTCTTTTAAAAGTTTTATTTAAGATGATGAAGATGAAACAGTTCTAAAAGAAACAGTGAGCAGACACTAACTGGATAAGACTAACAAAAATAAGACATATCAAAAAGCATATACCTTAATGCCACGTCATATAAGGCAGCACACAACATTATGGGGAAGGAAAAAAAGAACAAGGTCAGAGCATCATCCTAACAAGTATGAAATTCTTGTTTGGCCATTCCATAGTAACACAGATGCCAAAAAATAACAACATATTGGATGATCCATGCTGTCAGCTACACCTAGGAAACAGGTCCGATGTTAAGTGCTAAGCACATTTAGAAAATAATTACTTTCTTTGGGAGAAAATAGTAGAGTTATTACTGGTTAGCATGACTTCCTAAACGATGAAGAGTTTTTTATACAAGTGCCATAACTCTGCTCTCCAGCATATTAATGGCACTATCTGCAGTATAATGATCATAATAAACTCTACTTAAAGGTCTCAATTAAATTATGATTTTCCTCGTTATGGACCTTTCTCAGACAAAAGACGTGGGTCACTCTAAAATACTAAAGACTCCTTTCTGATCAAGGATGTCCTTTTCCAATTTATTACTCTATGAATCAAAACTACTGTTAATGGTCCCTTTTCAAATTCCATATCATCTGATTTAATGCTAAACTGCACTTGGCTTCAATACCCTAAATTAATGTTGAACGTGTTTAACACAGAAAAAGTTGGAAAAAGAAACAAATTTCCATCATGGAGCCGGAAATGCCAACTAAATCAGCTAGCAATCAAGGCATTAAACCCCAAATCCTATCCATTTATCCTACAGAACCCCAAAAAAAACCCATTTCTTAGAAGCTACATACCCTCCCTCGAGAAGAAAACAAGCATCTCATCATCATAATCAAGGTGAAGATAAAATTTAGCATATCACAAAATAAGGCAATCTTACCAATGCATCTGCTTCCATCCCAGCCACACCAGTAAGGGAGCCACACAGCAAACCACCATCACCTTGTAAGCAACGAAATACTTTGCCACTTTCCCGTGCAGTAATCTCTGGTGACTCAAGGTTACCATCCATTGATAAGAAAGCTAATATGTATCTACGAGACAATTCAGGCCAAGTTAGTTCATTAATAGGAAGCATATTGAGCTTGGCTCGTCTGGCAGGAACAGTACTATCTATGTCTTTCCTTCTTCCACGTCTTGTTCTCAGCTCTCCAGGATCAAAATTTGGATCCACCAGGGCAGCCACTTTGGATTGCAATTCACCTACTAAAACCTCCAGCAATGAATTATGAGCCTTTGTCAAAGATGCACCAAAGCATCTGGTGTAAGTGAACGATGCAAGCTTAACTTGAGCTGCCTCTTTCATGGCTTCAGTTTCCACTTGAATAAATGCATGGGGACTTTCAGCAGAAACTGAAGGAGCAGCTTCACAGTTTGGGGATAATATTGGTCCACCACTGCCATCGCCCTCACATTTTTCACTAACGACTGATCCATTAAACCATGGGTTAACAAGTTCCTTCTCCAGCTCATCCAATGACAAAGGTTTCTTCAGGCCCAAAATTTCATGAAATCTGCGTAACAGCTCCCAAGCCTGGAAGGAACCAACAAAAGACATTTAAGATTCTATACGCACACAAATAAATAAAAAAAGCAAGGAATGGGCAAAAATGATAAAGATATTTCAGAAAGACCATCAACAAGTAGCATCCATGTACCTGAAAAACATCACCAACAAGTTCAAAAGGAACCCTAGAGGATAGTGGCTTCCCAGGAGGTGGACAGCGATCTTCCTTAGCACATTCTTTGGCCAATTTTACTTTCTTGTGTCTCCTATATAAACCTTGCACTGCTTCTTCCTGATGTTGGGATCTGTCTCTCCAATCAGCCACTAAGAACCCATTTCCAACTGTTAGCAAAGAAGAGCCTTTACTTCTAGTATTCAGAAATTCATACCGTGAGAATCCTTCAACACCAGGGAGTAGCTCGAGCACTTCTTGGACAAACTCAACATCTAACCCAAATCTATCCTGCTCCAACCATTTTCCTAAGACCTCATTCAAACTTTCAAGATCATTATCTGCCTGAACCATGGCAGGGATACCAAGAGCAGGGGACCCACAAAATTTAGCAAATGAAGTGGGGTGTGTTCCATTTTTGCCATTCCTTACATCCCATTTATATACGCATGTTTCATTTTCAGCATGTTTACAATAGAGCTTTAGAGTCCCTTTCTGCTTGCATATTTCACTGCAAGCATTCACTAATTTTTGGGAAATATTCTTCCATGCTGAGGATGATGAACACTCTTCAACCATAATCTCACCAATTGACCCCAAGTCATCAGACAAATTATGAGTTTCCTCTTGAACTGGACCAGCTGCAGGTCGTGATACATCTAATGTATGGCTATCACGTGCTTCACTAGAGCAACTTTCAAGACAATTCAATATATCATTTTCTGTTGGATTGCAAGAGTCGTCCAGGATCATCTGGATACTTTCATCATCATCACATTCCATATTATCATTCATCTTTACCTCACCTTCATTGGTTTGACTCACAAATTGACAAGGGTTTGACAATGAGAGGATGGTTGACCCAACTGGAATAGAAAAAACAGAACAGGAACACCTTCTGACCCTAAATATAGGTCCAGAATCACCACCATCCAGAACTTCACACGTAAAAATGGAGCCTGTAATTCTATCATGCCAGCAAGATTTGTAACCTACGGGCCAAATAATGTTAGCATCACAATATGAAGCTCTGTCGTCAACCTTCCCCAAAGAAAGAACAAAAAAATCTTCAAACTGTAAAGGAAGGCCATCCTGAAATATAAACACGCAGCAAAATAGGCAACATTAGCTAATTTATACAAAATCTTAAATACAATATTTCTTTAGACTATGCAGTACGGTATATGTATTATCACATGGGAAAACTTGAACTTAAGAAATCATCTACATGAAGAAAGAGGAGGACAAGTGAATCAGATTCACTTACGGCAGATTGCTGAGGGCCAGAGTGATCGTCCTCTTTCCTTCCACTCAATGTGGCTTCTGATATGTTCCCACATGCATTAACACACTCTGCACTTGCAGCGTCCGAAGGAGGATCTTTAAAACAACTATTGGCAAAGCTTTCCTTTCTTTCAGCAAAGCCATTAGCGACTGGGAGTCTAGCTGACTTTCTTTTCCTAGTTAAATGAGACCCACCTAATGAAGAAACAGCTCTATTGTTTCTCATTTCAGACTCCAAAGAGCTGTAGCCAGGCATTAACCCCAGATAACACGCTACATCAAACACAGAATCAAAAATCTTTCCATCTGGTGCGCAGTAAACAGCATACAGCTCAGAGTTGCCCAATGCTTGTCTAAACTCCACTTTCCAGCCTTCCTCCAGAACACCATGCCTTTCAGATATAAAATCTCTAAGAGCTTGCAAAATTACATCTCCTGGATTCCCACTAGCTGTATTTTTACTATTCCTATGCCTTCCAGGAGGCAAACCCATATCTACCTCCTCAAAATTTCTAGTCACTGATTGCGTATGATTCAATACATCCTCAAAACCCACTCTAACAGCATGTGTCACAACTCCAGATGCTTTTTGGAAGCCAATAGCATTACCATTAAAGAAGTTTGAATATGTCAATGGGGCGCCAAATGAGTTGGCACTGAAAGAATTATGACCCTGAGTGTGCTTTCTAGATCCAAAATAAAGGTAAAAATCAACTTCATGTAAGAGAGTCAGGAAATTTGAACTACGAAACAAACTATATAAAGGACACAAATGAACCCAGGAAAAAACTTACAGCAAAACAAAGAAAAGTACCCTACGCATGCCACCAACAAAGACAGGTTCAGCAAAAAGCAGCCAACATAACCAGCTTTACTTTGTTTTAATAAGCATAAACAAGACTGTCAAAGTGATAAGATACTGAACAGTGATTAATAATATATTGTCAACCAATAATGCCAGGTTCTTATTCAATAAGATTTTTAATTTGGCATCACGTGATAAAATTCTTAAATGTCCAAGTGATAGTGTGAAACAGGGCAAAACAAATTCGGGTTCCCATTATCATTATAAACATATTTGTTTCAGGCAAGCATAAAAATCAAGTGAAATAGAAGTAGAATATCATGCTGGAACAAAAAGGCATGGTAACTTGAGCATTTAAAAGCGGGATGCACCGCAGTACACGGAATGTAGTATTTGTTATCCCAGCCAACGGTTTCTTAGAAAAGGTTCTTTGGTCTGAAACTCAAAACACTCACTTTTCACAGAGATTATGATTGTGCAAAGTCCTAGTAACAGTGGCTTGGCTTGGATATACCCACTTACATGCATGGCATCGAATACAAGGATATACGCTTGTCAACAGATTAACGACATATCAGCGTGTCAAAACGATTTCTTTCACGCTAATTTAAATTCATATGGTACTTCTTTCATTGTTATTTCTCTATTTATTCTCTGATAAAGTCCCAAACTTTCAATTACCATTAGAGACAACTTCTTCCTGGCAAGTATAGCTAATTAACATGGCAACCAAACACAAACACTTGACTTAATCAACTCTGATATCAAGCTTAGCAAACGAAAGGTTTAAAAAGAATGCTACACTTTTCATACCTCAAATCCTGCAATTCTTCACTACCTTCGCCGTCAGCATCGCTGGGTGGCGAAGCATTGATGTCCAAAAGATGCTTGGACTTGACACCCAAAGGCCAACGCTTACTCTTGACCCCGCTGGACGCGCACTCTCCACAAACCCATTCGTCGAGGTTTACGGCCTGCCGCCCACGCATTCCCGCGCAGCCCAAATGGTAGCCGCGCTCGCACCCGTCGCAGACCACAACATGACCCCGCGCCTCGGGCTTACCACAGACACCACAAGTGGAGCCGCGGACGTCACCGGGAATCCCCGCCGGTCCGCCGGGTGGAGGGGCCGGGTTCTCGTGGTACGCGCGTACGATGTCAATGGAGTCCGGTAGGGTTTCGGCAAAAGAGGAAGAGGGGATCTCATTGAGGTCGATTCCAAGTCCAGAGCGAGAATCTTGAGGCAGCTTGTGGTCCCTGAGTTCGTCGCCGGAATCGGTGAGTTCCATCATCTGAGTTCTGGTCCGGAGTTGGAAGCCCGTGAGTTAAGACGCGGGACGGGTAACATTGTTCAGCGAAGGAGCTGCGATGAAGAAGATTGAAGAATGTGCGGATCGAAGGTGAAGTGAGATTGGAAGGACAGTGAAAGTGGGGTTTGGGTTTTTGGGTTCGAGGGGATTCTTTCGGGGGGGGGGGTCGCGGGGGAAGAGAGAGAATGGAAAGAGGGAAAGACAAGAATGGGACCGAGAGAGGACCGGATCAAAGGACTTAAACTCCTTTCACTTTTTTTTTTTTTTCCCCTTAGGGGGGTGACTGTACGGTGGAGTTGATGGAATTGCAAAGCAAGTGAAGGAGGGATAGTGTTGTACTTTTGATAACAAATCCGATTTTCGGGTAGTGACAGTGGGCGATGTGATCTTTGCTAGGCAGCTCCCAATTTTCAGCGATTGCCCTTCCGCTTCTCTTCTTGGGCCTCTTTTGTTTTCCAGCAACAACCTTGTTTGTCTGAGATGGTTTAATGTTTGCTATCATTTTTAAAAAATTTATAAGTATTTTTTATATAAATTAAAATAAAATTTATCTCACATATTTATCTCTTATATCATAAATTATGATTGAAAATTTATTTTTAAATTCTCCAATTGTTATTTTAAACAAGCATTGCATGTAATTCTTGATTTTTACTATTTTTTTCTTTAATATAAGACATATTTACTTAATTTAATTAGATTTAAATTAGTTTAGCTAGTTAATATGACATATGTTTTTTAAAATATTTTAGTCATTTTTCTCAATTCCCTTATTCTCTTTCTTACTTAATTATTATTGAGAAAGTATGAATAAAGATAAATTAAAAAAATTAAAAAATATTTTATATTTAGAACAGGATAATTTCTTAAATATATTTTATATCGAACAGAGGGAGTCCTAATTTTTGTAAGGTCATTCCAATTCCCAACCTCCAGTTTATTCAAAAAAGAAAAAAGAAAAAGTCCCAAGCCTCCAACAAAGACATCTTGTACTTCTTGCGCATTTCTCATTTTCTCAGCATAAAATTATGACCCAGACGGATGCTCACATTTTTATTGCAATATACCATATATAGTTTTAAATATAGGATTCAATTAATATTTTTTTAAAAGATTAAGATATTTTTTAAGAGATTAAAGAAGTTTAATTTAAAAATTTTATATCTATCGTTTTATCTCCAAACTAATTAGTCTAATTTAAAAACTGATAGTCTGATATATAATATAATGATACACAATACTCTTATATACTATTATATCTAATCCTAAATATAATATCTAATTGATTTTTTTGAAGAGATCAAATAAATTAAACAAGTTATTTAATCATATGTGTATAATTAAATTATATATCAGTTTATAAGTTAAACAAATTAGTTTATAGAAAAAAAAAGAATAGATATAAATAATTTAAAGTGATTTAATTAACTTCATTAATCTTCTAAAAAGTTAACTAGAATTTATATTTAAGACAAGAGGTGGTATAATTTAATAATATATTTAATTTTCTTAATCTCTTTAAAAAAAATAAATTAAATCCAAAAAGAGGTAGTTCAAGAAATGCACTTCTTGTACGCATATTTTTGTAGCTTTTTCTTTTTTTTATCAAAGAAACTATTTTTATTAATACCAAAGAAATTAGTACAGACGCCAATAGCCGCAGCCTAAATTAATGAACAAAACTAATAGTACGCATATTTTTCTAGCTTAACTGCTGTATTTAACTAAGATTGTGTTTTGACATTTTTATTTTACAAGTGTCAAATTTCAATAAATAACGTGCTTGGGATTGGTGAGCTAATTTCTTTTTTTGATTAGAATGGCGAATACTTATAGTCTGAAATTACAAGCACCAGTGTTTGAACCAAAGACGTCCTCAAAGCTGGAGGACTGATACCATCAAGCCCAGTGGACTCTGACGAGTATTAAAAATAGTTGCTTGTCAGGATATTCCAGTGCGCAGCACAAGGAATCCAAGCTTGGTCAATAACTTAGTGAGTGTTTGAGTAAGGTTACAATCTTAGTTTCAAAAACCTTTTTCATGAAATTTTTTTTACATACTAATTTTATAAATCATAAAAATTATTATCTAAAAGCTAATTCAAACACACACCTAATACAAGTTGAAATTGTCTTGTGGTCATTATTTGTTGAACCAAATCAATGTCAATGTCCTTATCGCATCACGGCAAGCTAAAAGCTTAATTGGTTAGGCTTATGCATATGCATAAACATAATTTACGTAAATCGAAATAAAACTTATCCACATATTTACTTTATAGACCATAAAAATTATCTCGTATTCCGTAAATCACGATTGAAAAGTAGAAAGCTATCCAAATATACCATAAAATCACCATTGCAAGATTAAAAGAATGTGGAGCCAATGAATTTCCTTGTTTCCCTCTTCAACGGAGGCGAGGCTTGAGGAAGAATTAATCTTTATGATATTTACTATACGATTGTTATTATATAATGTATAATCGTATTAATGTGTTTGCCTGTTTATGTTTCATAACAGAAACGTCATTGCTTGTTTCGTTCGGTTAAGTGCTTGTTTGGAACAGCGGTTGAAAATTTCAATCGTGCTTATGAATTGTAATTCACGGAATACGAAGTAACTTTTACGGTCTACGAAGTGCTTTCACGGTCTACGAGATAAATATGTGGAGGAGATTTATCTCGATTTACGTAAATCAGGCTTATATAATAAGCCGGATTCAAATAAGCTCAAACAAACAAGCACTAAATAAATGACTCTCACAACTTGGGGGGTCCTAAGATCTTTCTATGTACTTGACATTTATATACTACGTACGATTTTAAATATAAGATACATTTCACTTTAAAAAAAATTAATTAAATTACTTTAAAATATATATATTTATTATTATTTTTTAAAATTAATTTACATGACTTATAAAATAATATATAATTCAATTCATACACAACACATGATATGATTAAGTAACTAATTTAGTTTTTTTAATCTCTCCAAACAACCCAACTAAATATTATATTTAGGGCAGAAAGTGGTATATAATATTTATCCTGGACATAGCATTATAATTTTCATATCACAAAAGCACCAAACCTTCCTCAGCACATGGACATGCACGCATATACAACTCCTTCCTCCAGGTTACTAACTAGTCTGCTGTGAATATGAGATTCAGATATATTCATATATCATCAATATATCAATATATTAGAATAGAAAGTGCAGTGGATGATTATTTAATTGCCTCGCAACTTGCTTTCAGAAGAAAAATGGAATGCTCTACTAAATGATCTGGTTAGCACGGGGGATTGCTGGTTTTTGCTTCATGGTTTCGCAATTGCGTGCCCATTATTTAGGGTGTGTTTGGAAACAGCTTCTGAGAATAGCTTATGAAGAAAAAGTGAAAAAAAGTGATTTTTGAGAATAGATTATGGAGAATAGATTATGAGAAAAAAGTGATTTTGATAAAATGAGAGTGTTTGGATATTATGATCAGAATAGCTTTTTTCATGGTCAAATTACTGAAAAGGACATTAATTTTTGTGATAATTACATATAAATGATAAGATTATATTTTATATATTATTTAATAATAAATTTCATAATAACTGTAAAAAATGACATAAAATTCTGAAAAATTAAAAATTATAAAATTAATCAATTATCTAACAATAAAAAGAAGATCATATATATATATATATATATTGTATAATTAAAATAATACTATATTTTATATTTAAATAAGTACTCCTTCTATCTTAAATATAAGATAGAGTTAATTTTTTTTAAAAGATTAAAGAAGCTAAAATAATTTTTTTAATCATATCATATATTGTGTATCCTTAAAATATAAATATTCTGAAATATAAAAATTAAAATATAAATATTCTAAAATAATTTAATTATTTTTTCAAATCTCTTGAAAAAAAAATTATCTAATCAAGTGTCACTAATCAAGTGTGGGACCCACAAAAAAAGAGAGAGAAAGAGGGAAAAGCTAAAAAATGTGGATTGTTGCAAACCATGGTTTTAGGGAGTGAAACCATGGTTTGTGAATGAAAATAGATTATCTAAAAAATGTGAGATTTGGCAAATTTTTAGTGAAACCATGGTTTAGTAAGAAAAGTGCTTTTTTTTTTTTTTTTGTTTCCAAACACACTCTTAATTTAACACGCGCGCGCCTTGGAATTGCCTTTTTTTTTCTCTCTCTCTCTCTGGTGCCGTATCGAATCCCTAAAATTAAATGCTTAAAATATTCAATGCCAGTTCTAGTAGGCCTCATGGGCTGAATGAACATATTTTGGTCCCATACTTGGAAGTAACAGACGGAGGCCCAGTCTGCGGAAAAAAGTGGGAACCACAACACGATGATCAGTGGGGATGAGTGACGAACTTGATCAAACACAAACGTGAATATAAAATGGCTTCTAAAACATTTCCGTACCCCTATGGATCCAAATAATGGTCCGGTGGCTCGATCCTCATATAGCTTTTTGCGATTTCATTCATGTTATCACAAAAAATCCCAACCATCTGTGAGATGCTTGGCTAAAATGACATGTGTACTGGGATTATGATGATGCAAATTGGAGTCATTAATTTAGCTTCTTCTTCTTTTTTTATTTTTTACCTGAAGTTTTTTTCTCTTTATTTATTTAGGGTCTGTTTAAGAAAATGGTGAAAAAATACGTTCACGTGAGTTGAGATAAAATTATTCTCACAAGCTTACCTTATATATCTTAAATCATGTTGGAAAAATAATTTCTGCTGTTAATACAAATAGACACTTAGACTTTAAAGATATATATTTAGAATTTTCCCAATATGTCGCAATGTAATGGTCCAAAAAAAAATTGATAGATTATGTTCACTCTCCCTCTTGTTTTAAGGAAAAAAAAGTTATCGTTTTTGCCTTTGGGGGCACTTATTGATGACATTGTCTACCAGTGACATAAGGGGAAGAGGAACGTCTCCTCTCTTCGTTTCATCTTCATTAAATATATTTATTATTAGGTAAATTTTAATAATTGAGATTTAATATTATATAAAAATATTATTAAATATAACATTTTTTTTATGTACAAAATGACAAGCTCGTCCATAACCTGTAATAAACTACAAGGGATTAGATGATCCCTCCTCAGCAACATTTGCATCTCATAAAACCTGTTCCCTAACAATCAGCTACACTATGCAGCAACAACACCTGTGATGTGTCAGAATGCCCATTTCGTGTCAAAATGTCTACATTGCTTAATGATGCTATGTCTGCATGAGATAACACTATGCTCCCAATCCTTATAAATGGGGTGTCTAGTTTCTTCAATAATCTATCCGAAGAAAGACTTTCCTCCAAATCTCTAGTTAAATAATTAGCTGCCTCAATTGAATCGGAGAAAACTTGCATTTTTTGTATTTCCATTAGTTTTCCCACTTCCAATCTTGTTTTGATTGCTAGAATTTCAAGAATTGTAACAGGATAGAAGCCAAGACTCTTTTGAAACCCAACAATCCATTGTCCCCTTTCGTCTCGTATGTCACCTTCACAAGTTGTATGTTTAAACTGGTTAAACCAAGCATCTACATCTAGTCTAAACGACCCTTAAGTAGGTGGTGTCCAGTGCAGTACATATTGGTAGTTCCCTTAAAAGATCTTATGCTGAAATTTTCCATTTGTTGTGTCCTCCATTAGGTGGAATGGCGCTTGATGATAGATCACTTCAATAATCAATATTAAATCTCAACCTGAAACAGCACGGCGTCTCCCTTTGGGTCCCTAGGCCCATGACTGTCTCCCACCGGGGTCCTTAGCGGTGCCGAACTGAGTCACCCCACTGAAGAGGTATTTTACCAGTCAGGAACTATCCCCTTTATGTAACGACACGGCATCTCTCTTGGGGTCCCTAGGCCCATGGCGTCTCCCACCGGGGTCCCTAGCGGTGTCGGACTGAGTCACCCCACCGAAGAGGTCTTTTCCCAGCGCGGTGCAAATGGCTACTAGGTTGTTCTTAAAGCCTGTACCTACCCCCAGGTTGAGCCTTCGAGCCCTGTGGAGGCGTATTAAAATCCCCATAGGGAGGGGACAGTTCCTGGCTGGAAAAGACCTCTTTGGTGGGGTGACTCAATTCGGCACCGCTAGAGACCCCGGTGGGAGACGTCCATGGGCCTAGGGACCCCAAGAGAGACGCCGTATCGTTACATATCACATATATAAAAAAAAATTAAAATTGGCGTCATTAGCGCCAATTGACTGAGGAGGGGGTATTATAAATACTCCCTCCCCCTTAACACTTCCTGCGTGAAGTGTTGAGGCGAAATTAGGCAAGTGAGGTTCTGTTAGGAGTATTTTCGGTTTTTCAAGGATCAATAAGGTACTCAAACTTTCTTCCAATTACAAAGCTTTTTTTATGAAATATATTCTAAATAATTTTATATTTCATATCATAGTAATTTTATACTAGTTAGAGAATATTTTGGGGATATGATTTTAGGCAAGTTTTGAGTTTTATCAATATAAGACAGTAGAAATGTAGATAATAATTAATAGTTAATTTTAACTGATTTAGATTTATTATTTAGTTGTCATGTGATTTTATAATTAATTTATTTTATAAATAGGATATTACTTAATTTCCATATGGCGTTTTTACCGATCAAAATTTGTTTAAATAATTTATTTGGATTATTGGAGGTTTTATTGAGGTTTTAATCGGTTTATTTTTATTAGATATGAGCTCTATGAAAAATATGAATTAGGACTTAATATTTAAATTAGAATTTGATGTGATTTTAATTATGTAGAGATTTGAGGAGTTATTTAATAATTAGATTATACCCATATAAATTATGAAAAAGAGATTTAATTATTTAAAGAGTTGATATTGAGGATTTTGTAATTATATGTATGTTAAAGGTTATTTAAAAATATATTTAATTATATGTATGATAGTAAGAGGCCATGGGGACAATGGCTTTGAGATAGGATTTAAGCTACTTTAGATATATTTATAAACACTAAATCTTACATTTGTGACCGAAGTCAGTATTATTTAAGCTATCTAAGTAGCTAGGATACCAACACAAATTAAGCTCAAATAACTGAAAAGGGGGGAAAAAAGGGCGATGGGTTAGAAATTAGAATGCATGAGGAGCTCACTATTTTTGACGTGGGAGTTGGGAATGGATTTTCTGAAGTTGAGAATCTGATAATTTTCTTAAATTTATTTTTTCTAAGGATGAGAGAAATGATTTTATATTCCATAAAAATAAAGTGAAATGTCTCTTATAGAGGAAAAGAAATTTGCCGAGTGCCTTTAAAACTAATAAACGATCAGTTCACCTTTTATATTTTATCTTACCATCAATGAGTGTGACATTCGCACCATATTTAGGCATGCACTACTTGACAATATTCATGTGAGAGGTTAAATTTGGGAAACATATCTCTCACATTTTGATCTTCTGTTTTGGTCATGACGAAATGCAGACATTTAAATGAGTAAAACTGCAATCAAGTGATTCTCCCTATTTTGCCTGTCATATCTGGATTACTCACGTTACCTCATTAATTGGTGCATCCTTGAGCTCCATGACAGTGGTCGCTTAAAAGGAGTCTTCTCGTCCATTCTGATTTCAAGGCACCATGGAAATGAAAATAAGTGTTTATTTGAAATAGTGATTAAAGTCTTTAAAATCAGCTTTTCAATCGTGATTTATAATATATGAGGTAAGTATTTGAGAGGAGTGTTGTATAGACTTACGTGCATAAATACTTATAAGCTATTTAAAAGCTATTCTAAACACCCACTAAATTTGCTATATCAACCTTTTTCCACTCACTCTCTTTATATAACTGTTGTATGGCTAATTCCCCAGCCCTAGTCCTTATCATATTAAGAGGCTGTTTGGAATGACTTATGGAAGCTCCATAAGTGCTTATGAATTATGATTTACGGAATACGAAGTAACTTTTACAGTCTACGAGGTAGTTTTTACGGCCTACGAGGTGCTTTTACGGTCTACGAGGCGTTTTTACGGTCTACGAGATAAATATGTGGAGGAGATTTATCTTGATTTACGTAAATCGGGCTTATATAATAAGCACGATTCATAAAAGTAATGCCAAACAGCCTCTAACTTTATCAGTATAATTTATCATTTTGGCTTAATACAATGTTTCGTGCTTAAAATTAGTTTGTTTTCATCTCTTATAGTTTCAAACCATAATTTGTATCCTTAAAAAATAAAAGCGATCAAGGCTCTTATTAAACTATGATGACTAACATTATGACTAATATTTTAGACAGAGAGAAATTTAAAGCATAAAAAACTGATGGTTTTTAATTTGGATCAAAATCAAAATGAGTGAAAATGATAAGGACTAAACATTGTATTTATTCAAATTTTTTCTTTAATGAATTCCTTTAACATTGGTGATATTTCATTTAAAAAAATATATTAGACAAAAACAATCTATTATCGCTACATTTTGCACCCATCTTATTTTAACATTCAAGTCGTTGTAATTTACTGTATTGCACATGCCGATCCAGGAATATGTCCTTCGCTACTGCCACATAGTCCTTCAAGCTATCCAGCTATATAAAGTGACGATCACACCCAAATTCCGGCGAACAAAAAAAAACATGGGTTCGGTTCGGTGTGAAGAAGACCTGTGCCAGCCCCACCTGCTTCTTTTCCCATTCATGTCGAAAGGCCACACTATCCCCGTCCTCCACCTCGCTCGCCTCCTCCTCCGCCGCAACACATCCATCACCGTTGTCACCACCCCCGCCAACCGCCCATTTGTAATTGAATCGCTCCAAAACACCACCGCGTCCATCGTCGACCTCCCGTTCCCTGCCAACGTCCCCGACATCCCCACCGGCGTCGAGAGCAGCGACCATCTCCCTTCCATGTCTCTTTTCCCGAAGTTCGCCTCCGCCACTTTGCTCATGCAGCCCCACTTCGAAAGGATGCTAGAGGCTCTGCCACGTGTAAGCTTTATAGTTTCTGACTGCTTCTTATGGTGGACCCTACCCTCGGCTTCCAAGATTGGTATACCACGGCATGAGCTCTTACGCCGATGCCATTAACAGAGAAGCTGTTATATCTGGGATCTATTATGGGCCCCAGCCGGACGACGAGCCCGTCAAGTTGAATCGGTTCCCGTGGATCCGGGTGAGCAAGAACGAGTTCGACCCCGAGTTTGGAAACCCGGACCCGAAAAATCTTGCTCATGGGCTCCTTAGGAAGGTTATTTCGTCCAGCGCGGAAAGCTTTGGAGTGGTGGTGAACAACTTCTATGAGTTGGAGCCTGTGTTCGTGGATTATATGAAGAAAGAGTCCGATCATAAACCATACTACTACAGTGTGGGGCCGTTTTGCATTGCCCAAGAGACAAGAAATAAGGTCGATGAAGAATCAAGAAAACCAGCATGGACGGAGTGGTTGGACAAGAAGCAGCAAATTCTGTACGTGGCGTTCGGTTCGCAGGCAGAAATACCAAGCCAACAGCTGAAAGAGATAGCGATTGGTTTTGAAGAATCGGAGGTGGAGTTTATGTGGGTGATTAGGAAGAAAGAGTGGGAGCTGCCTCAAGGGTTGGAAGAAAGAGGGGGGGAGAGAGGGATTATAGTGAGAGAGTGGGTGGGTCAGAGAGAGATACTGAAACACGAGAGTGTGAAGGGGTTCCTGAGTCACTGCGGGTGGAACTCGGTGCTGGAAGGAATATGCGGAGGAGTGCCAATACTGGCGTGGCCAATGATGGCGGAGCAGCATCTGAATGCGAAGATGGTGGGGGAAGAGATCAAGGAGTGCCTCAGAGTTGACACGTGTCACGGTTCAGTGAGAGGGTTGGTGAAAGGGGAAGGATTGAGGGAGCTGATGGAAGGAGAGAAGGGGAGAGAAGCCAGGAAGAAGGTGGCGGAGTTGGCTGAGATGGCGAAGAAGGCGGCAGCGGAGGGTGGCTCGTCGTGGCGGGCGCTAGACTCACTGCTTGAGGAAGCATGCCGGAAGACAGAATCCTGAATACTCCTGCGATGATCGGAGTAATGGTGTGTATTGTCGAGAAGTCCGACAGAGTTGAGGCTTTCGTTGTATTATTACTTATTAGTTATGAGGTGAAGAAACTAAAGCGAATCCAGTTTTTCTTTTTGGAGAATTACATTCAATTGTTGTTGTGTAAGAGAAAAAAATAAAAAATGGTGAGAATAGTTCTAAAGAAATTAATTAATAAATCTAAACACGTGATTGACAACTCTGATATCAATTTTTTTTAGACGGATATGAATGTAATTCTCTCCTTTTCTTTTCTTGTGTTATTCCTGTAGGTGGTAAGGTCAATAAAGCGATGGGCAAGGGGAATGAGAATAAATTGGGCCCTCACTGAAAGAGTTATCTACTTTGGGCTTTTGTAATGTCATATTTTACCCATCCAACCCTTCTAGGCGGAAGTCATGGGTTTGATCCCCCTGGTACCGTTAGTGCCAGTCTATAATTTTTTGTTGAAAAAAGTGATGTCATATTTCTGAATTCTGGGTCATGTTGGGACTATACGAGAGAGAGAGAGACTGTAAGCACCGGTCATTCTCCTCGACGGCATGTATTCTGATGTTTAAATAATGCTTAATGATATTCTCATTCGGTAGTGTGGCCAGAAAATAAAAAATAAAAAAAATCAGTGGCTAGCAAATGGTCGGCGGGAATAAGTGCAATACTTTTCTAATTTTTCACATTAAGGCAGATGAGCATGTCTTTGCGAGTAAGATTTGAGTTTGAAGTTTGCAATAAAAAATTATTCGAGTTTGACAGTAATTTTTGGCGGAATGTAACGTGAACTGTTTCATTGTCTTGACAAAACACCCCTGCCTGCATTTGCTGCAGGAGTATATAGTATGAATTCTTCTATACATTCTGGCAAAAAGAATTCTTCTATAAATTAAATGTTTATTCCATTCGCATTCAGTGCTTGCTCTCCTTTCTTTTCCAATGAAAAACTTACTTTCGGTGCAATGTCAAGATCCTCTTAATAAACTTATAGAAGATTAAATAAAATATACCAAGTATTTGTTGTTTAGCTTTCAATTTGATTTCTTTTGTTTTCTAAAAAGAATATTTCAACGATACGTGATGATCCTCTTGATCATGAAGCGTTAATTATTATTATTTTTAAAAAAAGTAGTCGTTTTTCTGCATTGAATTTGTTCTCTTCCCATTTTTCCCTCTAAAAACACTTAATTTAATTGAAAAGTGAAGATGTTCCTAATAATAAAAGGAATTGGTTGAGGACTAAGAGCGATTTGTTTTTGACACTGTGATGGCAATAACTAAACAACCGACCATAAATCTAAACAGGAAACATTTTGGTGCAATCAATTGTTTGGGAGCCATACCAAAGAGACCATCAAATATTTAAATCAATTGATAGGAGTTATTTTATCTTAACTAAGGGTTTTGAGTTCGAGATTTAGATATGTAGCAACGTGCTGCTTAAAGAAATGGTTCTATAATGTCCCAAATCTGAATTAGTCGGAACTTATAGAGTTCTTTGTGATAAGGGGTTGACCTAAGATACTAGGTGCACATATATAAAAACAGAGATAGCAAAGAGACTCTAAAGCATAGGAATACAATAAACAGAGGTCCAACAATTTGGCTTTAAAAGTTGATATTTAAGTAAAATATTGCAGTTGGCGGGTAATATATCTCCTCTGCCTCATAAGGGACATATTGTAGCTATGTTGGCGGACGTTTTGTGATGGCTCGATCCCGCATTTAAGTAGATTTACCAACACAACTGGTTCCTCATTATACGAGTTAAACAACACAACAGTAAGTATGTACGTTAATTACTGAATTAGGAAACAGTAAGCACAAAAAGGTAGGTTAATACATTAAAGTTGAAATGAAAGAGTGTGCATGTAAGTTTGTTCAGTTGGCTAGATTCAACTTATTCTGAGACGTTAGTTTTGGGTTCAATCCTCCCCATCAATGGGATCGTTTTGTTAAGTTTAATTTGCAGGCTTTTATTAATTTGAGCCTTCAGTTAGTTACTATTCTATCTTGATTTTATTAGTTGAAATCCAATATAATCTATGTTCTTAATATAAGATCATAAATATGGTGACAACGTATTTTTAATTTTTTTTTATTGTTTTTCATTAGAAAAACAGATGTAATACCATGAAAAAACACAAAAGAAGTTATGCATGTATTGGCTGGGAAGGGAATTCTACATGCGGTGCAGCATTAGGAGTTGTCTTTAATTAAACTAGGTAAAGGGTACAGTTTGAAAGACCTTTTTGAGCAAGCAACATTCAATGCTGGCCAATCTTTGTGTGATACAGATTATCAATCACAGCTGGAGCAGTAAATGTTTACTACGTTTTTCCCCCTCGTGTGAGTAGGTTAAACATCTTTTTGGCTGGAAAAGCTAAAAGAGATATATATGGCATGATGCAAGTTTTGATTCGGTCCCTATATACCTTTTTCCAATTTTTTGCGAGTTTTGATGTTGATCCTTACATTTAACAGTAAGATAAGACTAAAAACTAAGAACTGAAAGTACATATACAAAAACTAAAATTTGATTAAACTTTTAAGGACTAACAATGTTATTAAACCAAAAAAATTGTGTGACTAAGAATTAAAACCAACATTTCCGCCACAATTATTCTTCCAAAAAGGGCCAACGGTTGTTCTGCAATAATATTAAAAGCTCGATTCCTTTTTTCACCCATTTCAATTTCAACATTAAATTATATGATGATACTTAACCACTGGTAAAACTGGGTTAGCAATTAATGGCTGTAGTTCATTGTATTGCGGCTATACATCGCCCATGGCGTTCCTGGAATATTGCGATATCACACGCAAACTCTCGGGAACCAAAAAAAAAAAAAAAAGTTCAGTTCGGAGTGAAGAAGACTCAAGGCAGCCCCACGTGCTTCTTTTTCAGCAAGAACGACCTAGATCCTGAGTTTCGGAACCCAGCCCCCAAAGGTCTTTCTTTTGAGTTCCGCGTGAACATGGTTTCATCCACCGCAAAAAGCTTTGGAATCGTGGTGAACAGCTTCTATGAGCTGGAGCCTGAGTTCGTTGATTATGTGAAAGAGTCGAAGCATAAACGACACTGCTGTGTGGGGCAGCTTTGTCTGGCGGAAGAACCAAAGAAAAATCTTAGTGAAGAATAAAGAAAACCTCCATGGATGGAGTGGTTAGACAAGAATCAAGGAGTTCTGTACGTAGCGTTTGTGTGGTAGGCAGAGATATCAAGCGAACAGCTAAAAGAAATAGCAATTGGTTTGGAAGAATCAGAGGTTGGGTTTATGTGGGTGATAAGGAAGAAGGAGTGGGAGGTGCCTCAAGGGTTCGAAGAAGGAGTGAGGGAGAGAGGGATTATAGTGAGAGAGTGGGTGGATCAGGGAGAGATGTTGAACCACAAGAGTGTGAAGGGGTTTCTGAGTCACTGCGGCTGGAAGTCGGTGCTGGAAGGAATCTGCGCCGGAGTGCCAATACTGGCGTGGCCAATGATGGCGGAACAACATCTGAATGCCAAGATGGTGGAGGAAGAGATCAAGGTGGGCCTCAGTTGACACGTTCCACGGTTCCATGAGAGGGTTAGTGAAAGGGGAAGGAGTGAGGAAAGATGACGAGGGAGTTAATGGAAGGAGAGAAGGGGAGAGAAGCCTGGAAGAAGATCGTGGCAAGCCTTAGACTCACTGCTTGTGGAGGCATGCCGGAAGACAGAATCTTGAATATTCCTCTGATGATCGGAGTAATGGCGTGTATCGAAAATGTACAGTCGATCGACAAGTCTGACAGCGTTGAGGCTTTCGTTGTGTCAAGTCATAAGTTGAAGAAAGGGAATCCAGTTTTTCTTGCGATATTCCTTTCGGTTGGGAAACTCATTAATTGAATAATTAGGCCTTCATGGAAAGAGTTTATATTCTGCGTTTTTAACAATGTGATCTTTCTGGGTTCTGGTTCATGTTGGAACTTGGAACTTCACTAAAGAGTCCGCAGTCAAGCAAAGGTTGTGTAATGATATTTAGTGGGTGTGTTTGGTAGAGCTTTTTGAGGGATTTAAGTTTAATTGGGCTCCTATAAGCCCAACTCAATTGATGTTTTGAAAAAGTTGGTGTTTGGATAGGCTTATAGATTTAAGAGCTTATATAAGTAAAAGCTACGTATTATAAAAGCTCTTCAAGATAGTTTATTTTAGCTTATAAGAAAAAAAAATTATATCCATGGCTTTTTAATAAGACAACTATATATAAATTCAATCTTTTTTTCTAATTAAAAAAAACTCTCATAGTGAAACGAATCTCCCATATGCTACTAGCAGTATATTTAAATCCTGAGAGCATGTAAATGAACGCATATTCTACTTTAGTGCTTATAGGGATAGTCTTTGTTTCATTCCAAAAATTACTGCTCCATAGTAGACAACATATAGTTTGTAATTTTTGAATTATCAGGTAATTAATTATTTTACCTATACCCGGACTAACAACTCAATCAAAAAATGATGCAAAATTAAATGATAGCAATATTTTACCAAACAAGCCAAGGTAGCTTGTTTGAATGATGTTTTGTTATATTTGACTATTTGAAAAAATTTAATTTTGTATTATTTCTAATTTATTTGTATTTTCATTGCAATTTAATTATTTATTTAACCATTGTCAAATGTGATTAAAAACAATTTTTTCATATTTCAACATATATTTTACAATTTTTAATTTTTAAATATCTCAAAAGTCACTTATGCAAAAGTCAAACCAAACACATTTCACTTTTATAAAAGTCATTATCCAATCGCTAATCCAAACATAAAATAACTTACACAATTTAACTTTTATCCAATCTAACTTATCCATAAGTCACTTTTTAAATAAGTCACTTTTCTCACCGCTCATCAAAACACACCCAGTGTTTGTTTGAGATAACTTTTAAGATCCTTAAAAATGTTTATTTATATAAATTGAGATAAAACTCTTTTTAAGTGTTTACCTTATATATCATAAATCACGATTAAAAAGCTGATTTTAAATATTCTAATCGTTATTTCAAACAAACACCTATTCTAATATTTAAGTAATAATTAATGATATTCTCTCGCTGGGTAGGTTGTGTGGAAAATGTCGTGGAGATCCTCCTCATGAAGGGTTAAATAAAAAAAGTAATCGTTATAAGTAAAAATTGGGGAAATTGAGTTATGAAATCTTAATAAAAAAAAAGATATAAGATAAAAAAATAAAATAAAAAGCAAAATTTAACGTCACTTTTCTAATTTTTTTTAAAAATTAACCCTCCACTGACCACTCCTCTCATACCAACATCCCCTTAATTTCAGTGAATAGCTATTTATTTTTTACAGATGGTAATAACTAAACGCCCAACAACAATAAATCAAAGGAGGAAATTAACATCTTGGTGCAATTCAGTGAATGAGAGAGATACCAAAGAGACTCTAAAGGTGTGTTTAGTTTGAGGGTGAGGGAGGAGAGGAGAAGGAATGGTCTAGGTAAATTTTAAATCAAATTTCCTTCCCTTTTTTTATTTTATACTAATGATCCTCTCTCCTCCCTTCTTTTTTACAAACCAAATAAGGTACCCTCCCCTCAAGCCAGACACGTTGTTAAACAGAGGAATATAATTAACTGAGGAACAGAGGAATACAATAAACTGAGTCCGTATTAATAATGCATGAGACTATGAGAGTTGGCATTAGGGGTGGAAACATGCCAGACCAGGTCAGGCTTGTGCTTTAACAGGCCTGGCCTGTTAAGGCACTATATGGCCTGAGCCTGGCCTGTGGCCCGTAACAGGCATATTTTTAGGCTTGAGTCTGGCCTGGCCTGTGGCCTGTTAAAGAAGCTTGAATTTTTTTTTAAAAGGCTAACAAGCAGAAAACTAGTCTATTTCAAATAGGCAAAAAAAGGCCCAATTACATAAATTAATTATCCAAATACATAAATTAATTATCCAAAATATATCATAAAATGTGAAATCAAATACAATATAATAATTTTCAATACAAATTCTCCAATTTTCACATCAAATCTTCAATATGATTTATTCTTCTCTTTTGAAGACCTTGAAAAAAAATTAATAAAATATATAGTATTAGAGCATAACACAGTTTAACAAATAATATATATAAGAAATAACATTATTTTAACAACGAAAAATTTATACCTTTTGTTTCTTCTTTAAACCATACTTGTTGCGAAGCCTTTCATTCGAATTTAATTCATTTTAAACAAAAAAAAATTATTACACTAATATTTATTTTTTTTTTACAAAAAAAGAACCTTAACAGGCCAAGGCCAGCCTGACAGACCTAACAGGAGTGTCAGTAAGCCTTGGCCTAGCCTTTTAATGCAAACATGCTTTTTATATGGCCTTGACTTGGCCTATTAGCCTGACAGGCCAAGCCGGAAATAGGCCAGGCCGCAGGCCCCTGACAGACCGTCTGGCCTGTTTCCACCCCTAGTTGGCATTATGTGTTGTGTTTTCCAGCTACTGTATCGGGTCTAATTCGAACCGAACGTTGCAATGGTAAAGACCAGATATACACACTTGCCGTAGTGCTGGTGGCGCTGGGCTATGTCCATCGTCCAAGCAATTTGGGCCCCTTCCATAAAAAAAAAAAACACCCAGCCATCCATTTCAAAACAAGAGAACAAAAGGGCTTATGGCTTTAAAAGTTTATCTAAAGAAAAATATTGCAGTTGCCGGGCAATAACCGGATTAGGCAAATAGTGAGGACAAAAAGGAGGTTATTACATCTGTCTATTATATATATTAGAAGCTTTTACTAATGGTTGTTTTTTTATTAAACGGATTCTATTACCGGTTTAGGTTTAGGTTTATTTTAACATTTTCTATTACTCATATGTTGAACCAGGTCTGATTTTAATTAACCGACGATTTTTTTAACTGCTTGTACTAATTATCATTTAACATTTATCCTTGAAGTCCAAAAGCTATCTTGAAAAAATATATATATTTCAGAAAATAATAAGACCTTAGTTACCTTGTGGACTAATCTAGGACTAATCTAAAGAGCTATATAACGTCCATTTGCATTTGTTTTCTTAACATAGTTTGCAAAGGACCAAATCTTTGCATTCAAATGGATTTTTGTACAAAGACATCAAGCCAGATAAATTCACAGTAGGTAAAATGGAGAAAAGAAAATCATAGCTCCTATGTAAATATTTGATTTATTTGGATCATCGGTCTAGATCTGAAGGTAGAGAAATCTTCTTCTAATGTGATCTATCATCAAAAGTCAAAACCAAAAAGAAGAAATCTAATTGTCTAATTTTTCTGGTGATCTAAACTTATTTCGATTTTTTCCCTCTCTGTTAGAAATTTCTGGCATGCTTTATTATAGAGCAGATAATTCATGCTAGCCTGTGGGCTGAACGGGACAAGCTTGTGCAACTCTCACTTTGGCGGGTTGGTATTTTACTAACCTAATCCTACTTAGACGAGTTGGTAGATTTACCCGAATTAAATATCTTTTAGGCCAAAGAAACCCACACGTGTGTGTGGCCGAATCGGAGTTTTGATTCTGATTATATAAAATATATAATATATTTTTATCAAGTTTTGATTTTTTTTTATCAAATCATATTCTGATCTTTATATTTAACAACTTTAATTTAAAAGTTAATGTTGTTAAATTTAGACTAAACTTAAACGGTAAGGTTTAATAATGAGATTAACACATAAATACTTTGGAATAAGAACAAAATAGTGATGGAGGGAGGGTGTAAAGTGACAATAGAAATTGAATGTGGAATGGAAATCTAGTTTAGTAAAATTCGTGGTGTTTCTAGAAGTGGTCACTGTCGTCCACGTGACAAGCTGGATGTTGGGTTTCAAATTTCAATTCCTTGTACGTCTATTCATCATGTGTGGTACCATTCATTGAACTCGACCGTGACATCACAAATAAAATGTTTACACATAACATGCCCTAAAAAAAAAACTAGGGCTACAAAATCCAGGTCAAAAAAAAAAAAAACTAGGGCTACAATTATATCAAAACACCTCCCAAAAAGATAAAGTTGCCTGTGGATTTGATGGGTTGGCTTGTCTCCTTTACTTTTACTATCCGCTGTTGTAAAATCACTTAGTTTTAATGTTTTGTAATTAGAATTATATCGGGGGGAATGAGAAGCATGGCCCAGAAATTGGGAAAGAAAAAAAATTTATATTTTTAATGATGTCTTTTATTTTATTGTTATAAAATTGTATACTATTTAGATTATAAATATAAGATTCAGTTAATTTTTTTAAACAAATTAATGAAGCAAATTTAATTACTTTGAAGTATTTTTAATTTTTTTTAAACTAATTTGTTTCACTTACAGACTAATATATAATGTATAATCTAATTATACACAACATATAATATAATTAATTATTGACCCATTGCATGGAGTGAGAAGCAGGGACATAGAAAAAAGGGGGAAAAAGAACGAAAAGATTTGTGTTTTTAGGGTGCCTTTTATTTTATTGTTATAAAATTTCATACTATTTGGATCATAAATATAAGACCCAATTGATTTTTTTAAAAAAATTAAGGAAGCAAATTTAATTACTTTGAATTATTTTTATTTTTATTTTTTTTCTTTAAACTAATTTGCTTTACTTACAGAAGAATGTATAATCTAATGATATGCAACATATACTTTAGTCAAAATAAATATGCTACTTAATCATATTAGATAATACATTAGTCTGTAAATCAAACAAATTAGTTTGAAGAAAAAAATAAAAATAAAAATACTTTAAAATACTTAAATTTGCTTTCTTAATTTTTTTTAAAAAATAAACTAAATTTTATATTTATGATCCAAGTAGTATGAAATTTTATAACAATAAAATAAAATGTACTCTAAAAACACAAATCTTTCCGTTCTTTCTTTTTTTTTGTGTCCTTTTTTTGTGCCCATGCTTCTCACTCAATTCAATGGATCAATACTTAATCATATTATATGTTGTGTATCATTAGATTATACATTATACATTAGTCTGTAAATAAAACAAATTAGTTTGAAAAAAATAAAAATAATTTTTTTTTGAAGTAATTAAAGTTGATTTATTAATTTTTCTAAAAAAGTTAACTAGATCTTATATTTATGATCTAAATAATATGAAATTTTATAACAATAAAATAAAAGGTACCCTAAAAATATAAATATTTTTGTTTTTTTTTCCCTACTTCTGAGCTTGTGCTCCTCACTCCCTTTAATGATTCAATATGATTCCAATTATAAAACATTAAAACGACGTGATTTTATAGTAGTGGATGGCAGCGAATAGCAAAAATAAAGGAGACAAGCCAAATCCGTATTGTATGCGTGGATTATTGTCATGACCTAATGATAATAATATATATTACCTCTAATTGTACTATAAAAAGCTCGTAGTGTACACCGTGGACGAGCTCTTTTTGTTCGGCACTCGATGTAGCACACTTTTTGAAGCAAAACAAAATGATATATTTTTAACAGGGTTAGAGATATATATTTTAAAATGAACGGTGGACATTGAATGCTAGAAACGAAGTATATATTATTTCCGATCACATATCGCACTTCTTTTTAATGCAGCCTGTGTCCCGCGCTTGTTTGACGGGAAAATTTCCATCATTGGCAGAGAAATATGTGAGCTCGTAAAATATAGAAGAGCTTTTTTATTATCATTTATTTGAATTGGGTTTAAATAATAAGTCTGATTTATGTAAATCGAAATAAATTTTTTTTATATATTTATCTCGTAGATCGTGAAAACACTTCGTAGACCGTAAAAACACCTCATAAACCATAAATTACAATTCATAAACACTTATAAAATTTTTATAAACTATTTCAAACAGTATCAAAATTAAAGTTTCTCGTGTTGATTGGGAGAAATAAAATGTATCGATTAAAGTAGAATCACTGAAATTGTCAATTCAATCGGGCTAGCTGTGTAAACATTAATTTCCTCATCAATTATACACATATCAAAGCCAAGCCCACATCTAATTGCTTCGAAAATATTATTAATCTCTGTAAGGGCAGGTTGATTTGAGATTTTTTTTTTAAAAAATAAATACTGCTAAGTGCTCAGATAGTAATATAATACTCCCTTTGATCCGATTTATAATAATTTTTTTATCTCATAGGATATGTATTTTTATTAATAATTTTTATTTTATGTCTGAAAATATAAGCTTATTTTTTATTTTACTCTTATTAAATACATATTTTTTATAATTAATTATCACATACACTAAAAGTTATATTCACGAGAGAGAAAGAGACAGAGAGAACTTACCAAATGAATAAAATCAACAAAATATTAAAAAAATATATTTTACTATCTCTTATATTTTTATAAATTCTCTCTCTGTTTTCATAGATAAAGGTATATATAAAAAAAATGATATTTTAGATATATTTATTATTTTTAACCATCATTTCGTTTTATAAAATAAAAAAATTGCTTATAAGTATATATTTGGATTAGGATTAAAAATTATTTTTTTAACATAATTTATTATATATGAAATAAATAAATAAAAAGAATTTTATCCAACTGTGATTGTCAATCAATCGCTATCGAAAACAGGCCCTAGATTGGAGGAGGAGTACCTGTGTAAGTGGGGGTAATTCATTGTAACGACGCTATCCCACATGGCGCCCATTTCTAGAATTTAATGCACCTGCGCCTACATCTGGTCCTTCAAGCTGTATATAAAGTGGGTCACGCAAGCTCAGGTTAACAAAAAAAAAACAATGGGTTTGGTTCAGTGTGAAGAAGGCTCATGGCAGTCCCACACCCACGTTCTGCTTTTTCCATTCATGGCAAAAGGTCACATCATCCCTCTCCTCCACTTCGCCCGCCTCCTCCTCCGCCGCAACACATCCGTCACCGTTATCACCACCCCCGCCAACCGCCCATTTGTAACGGAATCCCTCCAAAACACCACCGCCTCCATCATCGACCTCCCGTTCCCGGGTAACGTTCCCGATATCCCCGCCGGCGTCGAGAGCACAGATAAACTCCCCTCCATGTCTCTGTTCCACAAGTTCGCCACCGCCACGGTCCACATGCAGCCCCACTTCGAACACACGCTGGAGACTCTTCCAAGTGTAAGCTTTATAGTTTCTGACGGCTTCTTGTGGTGGACTCAGCACTCTGCCTCCAAGTTCGGTATTCCCAGATTGGTGTACTATGGCATGAGCTCCTACGTCGAAGCCGTTTGCAGAGAAGCCGCTATATCTGGGATCTTCAGTGGGCAGCCTGACGACGAGCCAGTCATATTGAACCGGTTCCCGTGGATAAGGATCAGCAAGAACGACTTTGAACCCGAGTTTCGAAATCCAGACCCGAAAAGTCTTTCTTTTGAGTTCCATACGAACGTCCTTGTATCCACGGCAAAAAGTTTCGGCATGGTGGTGAACAGCTTCTATGAGCTGGAGCCTGTGTTCGTTGATTATTTGAAGAAAGAGTCTGGTCATAAGTCATACTACTGTGTAGGGCCGTTTTGTCTAGCGGAAGAGCCCAGGAATAATAAGCTTACTGTAGAATTTAGAAAACCAACATGGATTGAGTGGCTAGACAAGACGCAGCAAGTTCTGTACGTGGCGTTTGGGTCGCAGGCAGAGATATCAAGAGAACAGCTGAAAGAAATAGCGATTGGTTTGGAAGAATCGGAGGTTGAGTTTATGTGGGTGATAAGGAAGAAAGAGTGGGAGCTGCCTCAAGGGTTCGAAGAACGAGTGGAGGAGAGAGGGATTATAGTGAGAGAATGGGTGGATCAGAGAGAGATACTGAGTCACAAGAGTGTGAAGGGGTTTCTGAGTCACTGTGGGTGGAACTCGGTGCTGGAAGGTATATGCGGAGGAGTGCCAATACTGGCGTGGCCAATGATGGCGGAGCAGCATCTGAATGCGAAGATGGTGGAGGAAGAGATCAAGGTGGGCCTCAGAGTTGACACGTGTCACGGTTCAATGAGAGGGTTGGTGAAAGGGGAAGGAGTGAGGAAGATGGTGAGAGAGCTGATGGAAGGAGGGAAGGGGAGAGAAGCCAGGAAGAAGGTGGCCGAGTTGGCCCAGATGGCGGAGAAGGCGGTGGCCGAGGGGGGGTCATCGTGGTGTGCCTTCGACTCAATGCTTTTGGAGGCATGCAGGAAGAAAGAAACCACCGATGAAGGGAGTGATGGAAATGGGGTGTGATTGGATTACGTGTGTGTGGCGGCAACTATATTTGTCTCTATTATACTCCACTCATGCTTGTAAAGGAGCACCCGAGAAGTTTGATAAAGAGTTGATGTTTTTAGTGTGCTACATTAACTTATCAAGGAATAATAATAAAATGAAGTGGGCCAGGATCCAGTGGTATCGGTTTCTGAAATCATCTAACGGAGTCTATTTTCATATAACTTACCAGTATGTGCACAAATTAAACGAATGTGATCTTCATTCTGCGTTTTGTGTAAGGTAATTAAATTTGGATAGGTCATTTATTGAGTTGAAGGTTAGTGGGTTAAAATAGAGATGACCTGAGGCTAAATCGGTGAGAAATTAAAGATTTTAGTATTATTGATATGAAAATTAAAAAAAATCAATTTTGTAAAAATAAAAAATTAAACGGAACCGATTCACTAGACCAGACCGGTTAGGATCTGATTACAATGGTTTTGTGTCTTGTGGGTACCCCACGAGAAAGTAAGAAGTATGACAGCTTGTTTGGGATGGCTCACAAATGTGGTTTGTTCTAAAAAAAGAACGGTGAATTGATTTTTAGAAAAATATGGTGTTTTATCAATTGAGTTTTTTTTTCCGTTCAGAAGTTTTTTGAGTAGAAGCTTAAAAATCTAGCTTTTTTTAAAAAAATTATTTTTATCACCGTCGATCTAAGTACAAACCACATTTATAATCTGATATTTTTTTAAATTCATATTAAAAAAATAACTTTTATTGCCACTAATCCCCTTAACTGGCAAAAGTCATTCTCCGGGACGTACGTTAATGTTTGACGGGAATTCCACTGCAATACTTTTCAAATTAGCGCATATGAATAATTTGTTTAAAATATTCTAAAAATGTACATAGAGACCCAAAGTTTTTAAAATCATAATGGTAGATGGTACGAGTAACACTACCCAAAAAAAAAAAATATTAGTAGCGTTGTATTTATAGTAATTAAATTTAATTGTTATATATACTAATATTCATAACTGTTAATGTCTAAATCGTTACCAATTTGTAATGGTAAGCCCCCATCAAATGGCGGGTCAGATAGAATGAACTTTGTAACGGTTATTCTAACACTAATTGCTACAAATTTGCCTCCAGCTTGGTGCCTAATGGCACGAAGCTGGCGCGCCAATTGTGGCGGTTTCCTTTATAGTGGTTATATCTAAATAAATTGCGATAAATTAGATGCAAACTTGACGCCACATGGTGCGAAGCTGGCGCACATTTTGTAGGGATTAATGTTACAATAACCACTACATAATTTAAAAAAATCATTTATTTATAACAGTTAAGGGATATACCACTACAGAATTCAAACAATCTGTACATTCATAGCAGTTATGGCTTAAACCGCTATAAATGTGAAGCCTATAAATACACTTGTATGGAGCCAGATATATGAAGGACAAAATTTGCCGCATGAAGCTAAGAATTGGATTCCAAGTGATTGCCAACACATGAAAGAATGGAAATGGCATGTGATTCGTATCTTGTTTTCATGTTAGGTAACATGATACAAAGCACTAGGGGAGAGCAAATAGCCCATTACCCATGAACCCGCCCATTACCCAATGTAATTGGGCTACTGTTAGCCCGCCCAAAATAAACCCGTGATGGGTTGGGTTTTAGCCCGCCCAATTAAAACTTAAATGGGCGGGCTATGGGCAGACCTTTGGGCTACCCGTACCCGCCCATTTAGTATATATATTTTTTTAAAAAAATTAATATATATATTAGGCTAACTGTACCACAAATTATGTTATGATGGTACTTGCCTAAATTTAGATTCTTATGTGTGAATTGTGCTTATTAAACTTTGAAGGTTCATATTTCAAAATTTAGGATGAAGAATTTGGATGGATGCTTAATGCTTATTGCTTATGTATGTTTTTTATAAAGAAAATAAACAAGGTCAAACATAGATGGGTTACCCAAAACCCGGTCAGCCCGCCCATTTATATACTAACCCGTTTATACGGGTTTAAATGGGTTGAGGTACGGGTATGGGCTAGCCCATACCCATTAAAAATTAAATGGGCGGGCTATGGGTTTGGGCATGGGCTACCCAACCCGCCCATTGCTCTGCCCTACAAAGCACATGATATTTGCATTGTTTCATGTGATCGACAACTACTTCTCAAATCAATTATTAGTTTTATATTGCAATTTTTTTAGATAACTGACATTTAGTAGTGATTATAGGGACAAACTGCTATAAATTGTACACAATGCAAAAAGATACATTTTTGTAGCGGTTAAAATAACGGTTACGGAGAAAAACGGCTACATAATGCAAATGGTGCATCGGTTTATAGCAGGTGTTCACATCTCCTATAGGTTGCATGCTGCAGTAGTTGGACACGGATAGGCTTGGTGTAGTTTAGTTTTCCTCTTTTATTTTTCCCATGTATGTTGATCAAAAAATAAAAAACTTGAGGTAGTATCTTATAACAATATTATAATATTAAATAAAAAATACGCACGTATACACACACACTTGAACTGCTTAAGTATAGTATGAATCAAGGAACAAAAAACCGGACCGGTCAATGAACCGGTCACAACACTGGTTTAAGGGTTAATGGTTCAACCGGGGTCGAACCGGTCATATTAAAATATTATAATTTATTAGTGGTAATATATATATTAATATATTTTTAAATTTCTATAGATTAAAATAAAGATCTTTAGGTAAAAAATGCTTAAAATATATTAGTATTAGTTATGATACTTATGTTTATATAATGACATCTCATGTCCTATAATTAATTAATTATTATATCCTCTCAAAATCATTTTTTTTAGATTTATTCTTTTTTTACTTACTTTTCTCTTCATCTTGGTCTTCAAACTTTTATTTTTCCCTAAAAAATAATGCCCAATAGTAGATAGAAGAATAAAAAAATGTATTTTATTAAAAAAAAAAAAGGCAAACCGGTCAAACCACCGGTTCTGACCGGTTCACCGGTTTTTGCCATGAACCGGACCGGTTGAACCGGCCAGTCCGGTCCGGTTTTTTTTTCAATGGTATGAATACATCAACACTGTAAATTTTTTTGAAAGAACTATTTTATAATTTTTTATTTTTATCTTTTGCATTTTTCATTTTTTGATAATATATGTGTAGGGTTAATTTTTATATTTAATATTATAATTATATTATATATATTTTTATATTATATTAAATCTTAAGTATTGGATGTTGTTCTAAAAGTAAATGAAGAAAAAATTGAAAGAAAAATAAATGGAGACATTTGTCTTATGGAACAAAGGAGAACAACACACAAAAGTTTTAATCAGCTCAAATGAGGGCCTCATAACTTTTATGATCCTCTTAAAGGTATAAAACGTACGTGAAGAATCCTCCTGCACTTTTCCTAATAAAAGATTAGAAAAATACTCTATCAAGTTCAGAAACGGTATTGGTACCGATCTAGTTTAGACAGGTAGAAATAGGGTGGGCTTTCACTGCTGGCGAATCTCTCATGACACAAAGGTCAAGTGCACGATCCTTTGTGGGGCACATGTTTCTGTCGTTTTCAACTTTTTCCACTTGCAAATAAGAAAAATGTTTGCAGGCAAGCTGAGAATTTTAACCGACAATTATCTTTCCATGTGGATGATTATGACAGTACGAAATTCGAGAACCACGGATGTTTTTGCAGGACTACACAAAATAGTTACTATTGTTATTTCTTTCTAGATATATAACCTAATTATTTTTTTAGTTATTAAGGGAATAATCAAATAAATTAATGAAAAGTATTTCTACTCATCGTTTTTTAAAAAAAATTAATTTGTCTGATTTATATATTGATATGTATAATTTAATAATACATAATATATAATATGATTAATTAAGTAATTTATTTAATTTTCTTAATCTTTCTAAAAGGTCTAAGGTATAACCGGTGACATTTTTATAATTATGAGAAAATTTTGAGATCGGTTCCTCACAAAAACGGTCCAAAAAAATTATTAAGATCGATTTTACAAAAAATCGGTCTAAAAAGATAAAAATGTTTTTTTTTTAAAATATGCAATACATTTTCTAGACAGGTTCTATTTATAACACGTCTAATATATTTTCTGAATTAAAAGTAACTAAAAAAATAATATATTTATATCTTTGTAGATCAGTTTTACTAAAAATCAGTCTAAAATATTAAACTTTTCAGACTGGTTTTCCATTGGAACTGGTCTAAAAAGATGAGAAGAGAAAAAATTTAAAAAATTCATTATTCTTAAAACCGGTTATTTGGATTAACCGGTTTAAAAGAGGACTTTTAATTAAGACAGATTTTTAATATAACCGGTCTTAAAGTTCCCGCCATAATTTTCCCCCCTTCCTTCTTTGACAACAATTTTTGTGTTATGCTTCCTTTGAACTTGCGACATTTTGCGATTGTGTCATGGCTGTGAAAGGTGAAAACTGAGCATTGGAGATCTGGATATGGTGGTCCTCCTCCCTTACGACTTTTTGAGCATTCTGCCTCCTCCAAACTTGTGACATTTTTCTTGTTTTATAAGGTACCTTGCTCTTCTCGCGACTCTCTCCTCTCCTTTGCTCCAATTGAATATTCTGCCAAAATTACTGTTATTATTTTGCAGAGAGTTCTAGAATCTTAGATGTGTTTCAGAGGATATGGAGAGGATAGGAAGGAAAGGTTTCATTACAACCATTTGTTTGTGTGGGATTTGTTTATAAGGAGGTAGGATGATTAAGGAGTTTCAATTGAAGTCTCAAAGTCTTCTGGGAATCTTATAATGGGTGGAAATAATTTTAGATCTTAAAAAATACCGACCCAAATATATCTTTGAAGTGGCCGAGTATTCATTAATTTCTTGTAATTCTTATGGCAACATATAACCTAGAGATTATCTGAGTAGGCTTATCTGATATTTCTCACGGAACTCTTTTACATTGTCATTGAAAATATATGTTCAAGTGCGGCTGATGATATCTAAATTCATAGACATGAGTATGATTCTAGTTGCTACACGTGACCTTGAGACTCAGAGAGGGCTTGTTTGATATTCATCGTGGTACTTTTATTGTTTACATTGTCATTTATACAAGTTCAACAAAGGTGGCTGATGATACCTTTCCTTTTTTTTTCTTGACAGCTAGCTATGTAGATCTTCCTGATATATTCAAAATGGGTTTAGTCATGGCATTTATTAATACTATCATATAGGGAGTAGTTGGCTCTTTCTGGTGGAAATTTTTGGGCTTGTATGGGTGTTTCATTTCTAGTGGGAAAGTAATATTCATTTGACTAAATTGTTTTGTATTAAGTTTATGAGTTGTGACCATGATCTAGATTTTTTGTCAAGATGATAATGGATATGTAGTGGAACTGCAGTATGTTAAACCTCTATATGTATATGCTATATTTTTAATAAGGTAAACTTCTGGGAGAATGTTATGGCAGATATTATATTGAGGTCATACTGCTCAATTTGTTCAATGCTTTTCATTGAGGTCATCAAAATTATATTTGTTGCTTTATTGATCTAATATGTTTCAAATGAAAATTATGGGCTGAAATTTAAAGTGTTATGACCACATAGGAATATAAATTAGCTCATTTCAGCCCGTGGGCATTAGTCATGCTACAAGAGCCCATTTGCTTTCACTTTGTGTAGCTGCTTAAAACTTTGATTTTCCTTGCTTCTGTTAGGATATTACTAGTTCAGCTTGATTTGCGAATCTGGGTTTTATTATTGCTAAAGTTTAGCTTTTCTATTGTTACTCCTGAGGCTTATTTTGCATTTGGTTATTGTTTTGTAGTTACTGGTCTTTAAAGCCTTTCTTCCAGCGTGCAATCCACCCCATCATACCAAACTGATCTTTGCTATGTAGTTTCCGGTCTTGAAAGCCATTCTTTAAGTGATTGATGGGTATATTAATTAGTATTTGTTATTAATTAATTGAAGTGATTGATCTTTGCTATAAAAATGCATTATGTAGTAGTTAAACTAGGTACTTGATGAATGTAATGATTCCGTGCTCTCAACATACTCCTGCCATTTCCAAGGAAAAAAATAAAAAAGAGAGAAAAAAGTGTGTTGAAATATATGGATCGTAGTTAGATAAATGCTAAACGAACGAGTGTTGAATATGATAATGGGGTGAGGGATTTTTGAGACTTTGCTAGAAGAAATGCCGATAATGATAGTGGGATATTCTATTGCCCTTATGTAGAATGTTTGAATGAGAAGCGACTAAGTGCTGCAAATATATATACACATTTAATTTGTGAAGGATTTTCTAAGAGTTACACAGTATGTGTATGGCATGGTGAAGAATTAGAAATGCCAAGTGCATCTTAATATGAGGGAGTGATCTTTGATAATAATGACACGGATCTGGATTATCAGATAGAGGATATTATTTGTAATGTAGGAGAAGAGACTTTTAAGATATCACATGCATATGGTAATATGTGTAGTGATACTGAGGAATCGTTATACCTGGGGTGTAAAAAATACCAATTATTGAAAGTAGTATAGAAATTGGTAAGCTTGAAAGCACGACATGGATGGAGCGACAAGAGTTTTTCAGAAATGCTTGAGGCCTTTAACGACATGCTTCCATATGATAATGTGTTGCTTTGTCAATACTATGATGTTAAGAAAAGATTGTATCCACTAGGGATGACGTATAAAAAGATCCATACATACCCTAATGATTGCATATTGTACAGAAAAGAGCATGAAGAGAAGTAGTAGTGTCCGATAAGTGAAACCCTGAGGTACAAATCAAGTAAGGCTCCTGCAAAAGTGTTGTGTTATCTTCCAATTATACCGAGGTTTAAGCGATTGTTTACTAAGATGCCAAAATTTGAGATGGCATGCGATTGTCTAACTATTTTTAATGTAAGTATCTTCTTCAATTGGAAGTAATTATTTTAAAAATTGCACCTTTTAACTTTGATCTGTGTGCTTGCATTATTGCAGGTATATGAATTGTAGGTTGGTCTTCTCTGACAATAGTGATAAATTTGGATTCGTATGCCCAGTTTAAATCCATGAGAAAGGGACCACCGTTGCTATAAGACATAGATACTTGTCAGAGAGGCTTAGTGAAACAGTAATTGAGTGTTTCTCGGCTCCATATGTGCATATGTAAGAAACAAATTTACATTTCATAATATATATAATGCTTTATATTTACTTAATATTTATATCTTTTTTTCAGTGATCATTGACAATTGGTTCTTCTATGCAATAATAGTTACACTGTCATCCTCTTATGCTCCCTCCACTTCAAATCAGGAAATGAATTGAAAAAAATCATGAACTCGTAAATTTTCTTGCAATATTACTTTTTGTGTGCAAAATTTATGGAATTTGTGCAAAATAAATAACCTTTGCGATTTTGATGATAGGGCTATGCAGACATTTTTGTAAGCATGTTCGTGAGTTAAAAGACCCTACATGGATTATCCTAAAATGTTAGTACATATTTGTTTGATTTTGATGATAGGGCTATATGGACATTCTTACACGTTATTTTTGGTAAGCATGTTCGTAAATTAAAAGACCTTACATGGATCATCCCAAATGTTAGTACATATTTGTTTGTTTTAAAAATGTATTCAATAAGCTATGTTTTTATACTTGTTTTATTTAATGATATCATGTTCTTTTTCAAAGCCGTAGGCAACTACCAGGGTCCGACTTATGTGGTTTGTATGTTTTGAGACACATTTACAATATTATCACCCTAGGTATGACTGATTTTACTGAGGAGGTAAATGTATATTTTAAAAGCTTTGTATTACTTTTATTATTTTTAGGTTAGCAACTTAATGTTTTGTGTGGCTTTGGTGTTAGAGATGTTTGATCTTGCTGATCCCTTTCCTGAAGAAGATATCGATATCATCTGCAAATATTGTGCTGAATTCATATATGAGTTTTTACAAGAATAATGAGTTTTTGAATCCAATGTTACATTTTTCTCGTACGTATTGCTTCTGCTGTATGAATTATAAAGTATTATTGTAATTGCAATTACATGCTATGTGTTAGATTAATATGTTGCTTTGTGCAATTCCATTTCAATGCAATTACATGATGTGTGCAATTATAAAGTGTTGTGATTTTCATATCTAAATAGGTTTGTCTCTGTGTAGGACAATTTCCGTGATATGGGTGATACAAGTCTGATGTTGATACATGCGTGGGATTTGAATGATTGACCTCTGTACTTTTTCTTCCCTTTATTTTTTTGTAAAACTAAGGAATTTTCTGTACATACTAAGAAATTTGTCTTCCATTTGCTTTTCTTTAAAAGTTATGAAATTGAAAGTGCACAAAGTTGAGATTTTGCTGCTGTCATTGTTAAATTCTGGGTCATTGTTATCTCGGTAAATTCAAATTTTGTTTTAAAATGATTGATGATTAATGTGTTAGTATTGTTGCTGAGAATGTGGGTAGGAAGCATGATAATAATTGTTGACAAATAAAATTATTGTTTCTGATTGTGTGTGATAATGTGTTGATTTTCAATGATTTTTATTGTTTGTTGTTGCTTCTGTGAAATGTGGAGTGTAGTAATGATGCTGTCATTACTTCTGATTGTGTGTAATAATATGTTGTTGCTTATGTGGAATATAGGATGTCATTAAAATAGCTTGTTGGGTAAAACTAATTTGTAAGAGGAATAATTTTTTTAAAAATATGGAAGCTACAACCGGTCTAAAAAGTATGAAATTTTAGACTGGCTGTATCAAGACCTAATTAAGAACCAGTCTAAAAAAGTCATTTTTCCACTTTTGACCATTGTTTAATTTTGAAGAATAAACTCTAAGATGCATATGTTTTAGAAGAAATTTTTTCAAAACATGTATGTGTTTCTGTACATGTTAACTGAATAATCAGAGCTTTAATATAAAACGTTATAATTTTTATAGATTAAAAAAATTAAAAAAATTATTTAAAAAAACAATGATGGTGTGACTAATCATGGTGGAACAACATCAGAATGCAAAAATGGTAGTCCGAGTTGAGACGTCCACGATTCAATGAGAGTGTTAGTGAAAGGTTGGGATGGTGGAAGGAGAGCAGGGGAGAGAAGTCCGACATGTTTTTTATGTAATATATATATATATATATATATATATATATATATATATATATTTATTTATTTTGATTACAAAAGCAGGTGTTACACTTGAGGCAAAATTATGAGAAGTGTATACGTCTCTCTTACACATTAATATCCCCAAGGGTATTATGTATGTGCTTGTTTGTTATCACTTATTTGAATCGGCTTATTATATAAGCCCGATTCACGTAAATCGAGATAAATCTCCTCCACATATTTATCTCGTAGACCGTGAAAGCACCTCGTAGACCATAAAAACACCTCATAGACCGTAAAAGCTACCTCGTAGACCGTAAAAATTACTTCGTATTCCGTGAATTACAATTCATAAGCATTTATGAAATTTTCAACCGCTATTCCAAACAAGCTCTATATTATTAAGTAATAATAAATTGAATGAGCCCGGATCCCGTATTTATCTTCTTGCAGTATTGTATTGGACGAAGACTTTTGGTCTTTTCTTTGTATCTATATGTGAAGTCATTTATACTTGTTTGTTTGAAATATTAATTAGAGTTTTTAAAAATAATTTTTTAATCATAATTTATAATAAATAAAATAAATATATGAAAATAATTTTATCTTTATTTATATAAAAAATACTTATAAAATTTTTAAAAATATCCCAATCATATTATTAATAGTCTATATTCTTGTAACTTATATGCCCTGAATAACGTCAACTTCATTTTTTGTGTCCTGTGTCTGTCATGTCGGTACTCCTTATAAAGTAACATTAGCTGGCAAAGGTCATTCTCATGGGCATACGTCAATGTTCGCCGGGAATCAACCGCAATACTTTTAATATAAATATTTTTTCTTTATTAATTTTAAATAATCTAACGTGGAAAGAATGAAGTGGAACGATGGAAAAGAAAAAGAGGGCATGCGTAGGTAGAAGCAAGTGCCTGTTTAGATTACGATAAAGGTGATTTTTTTAATATGATTTTTATAAATTTAGAATAAAATAAAAACTAAATTATAAATGTGATTGCTATTTAGATTGATGGTGGTATAATTGATTTTTTAAAAAACAACTAGATCATCTTCTTACAAAAATAATTTTATTTTTAAAAAAACCCATCTACGACAAAACTTTCCCAAACAGAACATTATACCTCCAACTAGATTTTTGTCCTCTAATGCGCTTTCTCAAACGGACCTTGGAGTGTATCTTTTCAGCAACTCGTGTATAAGTTGAAGTTGATGTTAATATGATTTCTTATTGAGATAGTCAGATTATGTGACACATTTAAATTAGTAAATGATCTCCAAAAAATCAGAAATTTTGTAGAATAAAAGTAGACATTATAAGATTTAATTTGATAGGTCATATGAAATTTTTGGAGTTGTATACAAGGAGAAATAAATTTTTTAATTTTGCCTAGCGAATTTAACATTTTTTCTGGAGCAGACTTCAACAATAAAAATTCTGGAAATTTCGAGGTTCTTATTGGCTAAATTTTATATATTTTTCATAAAACTAGACTTAATAATGGTCACATAGACTTTGAAACCACCCCAATTGGATATCTATACAATTAGATATGAATTTTTAAAATTTGGTGACAAATCTGTAAATTTTTCAAGTATTGCAAAAATTGTAAGGGCAAAATGGTCATTTTGACAAAATAAAATTCCATATGACCTATCAAATTAAATCTTATCATGTCTACTTTTATTTTAAAAAATTTCAAAATTTTTGGAGATCATTTAATAATTTAAAAGTGTCACACAATTGCTAAGGGCAAAATTGTAAAATTTCACAAAATTGTAAGGGAAAATAGTTATTTTTCCCAAACAAAATGATGATGTGGCAAACGGACGTTTCACTTCCGTTAGTTGAAGTCCACAATTGCTCCAATTTTATTACTTCAGGGTCAAAATTGCACCAAAAAAAAGTTCAAGGTTAAAATTGCACCTCTGAAAATAGTTTAGGGCCATAACTGCATCTTTACCCTTTCTTATTTTATGATTATAAAAGCCAAGTGTACGTTAGAGTTCCTTTTTTTGGGCCCCACCCGAGGAATAAAACTTCTCTTATATATTTACTTTATATACTGTATATCATGTTGAAACAATTTAAGATCCAAAATGAATTTACAAGATCTCTTTGATCAACAGAGATCATGCTGTGAACAACAGAAGAGAGATGGGAAAGTGATGAACATAAGAGGGAGAGGGAGAGAACACAAAAGATATGAAACTGAGGAAAATAATATTCAGAGATGATTCATCTGATGTGTACACATATGTATATATACAGTAAATGAACAGCTGGCATAAGCTAACTAACTTACATTTGAAACTAATTTGGTTACAATAAAACAATATATCTATTACTCCTCCTCAAGCTGGAGAATGCAAATCATGCATTCACAGCTTGGAATGAAGAGCAGTAAATGGAGATAGATCCAAAGCCTTAGTGAAAATGTCAGCAATATGATGTTGAGTCCGAATAGGTAGCAAATGAATTGTATGAGACTTAAGTTTGTCAAGAACAATATGACAATCGATCTCTATATGTTTGGTGCGCTCGTGACATTTGGGATTTGCGGCAATATGACAAGCTGACTAATTATCACAGTAAACCAGTGCTAGAAATAGATGAGGAATATAGAGATCATGCAAAAGATATAAGATCCACTGGAGTTCACAAGTCAAGGAAGTAAAGCCCAATACTCGGCTTCTGAAGAGGACCGAGAAACAATATTTTATTTCTTGGATTTCCATGAGATCAAAGAAGCACTAATGGAAACACAATAACCAATATTAGAGCGGCGAGTATCTAAACAACCAGCCCAATCAGAATCACTAAAGGCCTTTAATTGTAAAGCAAAAGAAGCTGAGAAGAGAAGACCTTTCCCTGGAGAGGATTTAAGGTACCAGAGTACACGATGAGCTACACACAAGTGGAGATCAGTGTTAGCTGTCTAGCTTAACAGCAAGCACACGGATCGTCACACGTAATGTAATAATATCGTTCCCACGAGGACTAAGGTAAAAATGAGTTAATTATCACACTTATGTTCTTAATTAGATTGAGTGAAAGTAATTTAAAAGAAATTTTACAATTAAGAATTAATTGATTAAAAGATAATTTATTCAAGAACTTCAAGACGGGAGGAACCTATGATTACTTATCCCTATTGTACTTCATAAGACTAACTTAACTCTTAAATTGATAATGAAAACATGTGCTTGTGAGAGGTTCAAATTAATTGATAAAGATTTCTCAAGTCAAAACCAATTTTATATTTTCAATTAACATGTGCAATATCTTGTCTTAGTTAACAAAAATATTCATTAAGCTCTATCCTCAATTAAACAATGCTAGGCTAATAGATATATCTATATTATATTAACAAATCATCCATTTAATCCCTAAACTTCAAATCTAACATGATTTTATCTAAGTTCTACAATTAGATTAGCTTTCTCAAGCATCACTCAATTGAACCTAACAATCTAAGTGGTGGTCAATCACCCAGAAGCATTAAGCATAAGATAAAATAAACACATAAATTTCATTAATCAATAAAAAAAATAAATAAAAAATTCTTAATTCATCTAATAGTTCAAAGAATTCCTAGAATATAAAATTTAGCTACTCATAGTCATAACTAAAACCAAATCAAAGCAATAATAATCAAAATAAGAGTTAACTGAAAGGAAAGAGAAGAAATTAATAAAACCAAAAGATTAAGCCTCAAATATCTTATAAGCTTTAATTCATTGGCTTCAATTCCCTCCAATTCTCCACAACGTCCTCTGATCCAATGCACAATAATGTTCATGGTCTTCAAATCAGTCACCTCTATAGTCCTCTCGTCCTCGTGTGAAGATGATGACAAAACCCGAATGCCTCCCCCTTCTCTCTCTATATATTCAAACGTTTTCCACTCTCTTTCCTGAAAAAGATTAACCTCTATATATAGGTCAAGTTCCTAGATCCTCATGCAATATCTTTCTAACAAAATAAAATCAAACAAAAAGATAAAAAGATAAAAAATAGATAATGATAATAATAAATAAATATGATGATGATGATGATGATGATGATGATAAAAATGAAATATCTTTTCTTTTTTATCTTAAATTATTATTATTATTATTATTATTATCTTTAATATCAAAATCATTATTTTTATCTTAAACTTTGATATTTATAATGAAATCTCTTTAAATTGATATCTTATCAAAATCTCACTCAAATCCCTTTAATTTAACTTAGATGACTCCCAAATATATTAAAATATATCTTAAAATTATCTGAAAATAGGGATTCATCAATCAGTGGGATATGACATGATTTGGCTAAGCTACTGAACAGTATAAGAGATATCTGAACGAGTGTTGTGAGATAGATTAAACGGCTTACCAAGGTACGGTATGTTGTAGGATCATATAAAGGCTTTCCAAGATCTCTAGATAACTTATTGTGATGATGCATGAGAGTTTTAAGAGGTTTGCTGTCAAGGAAACTGAAGTCATGAAGGATTTCCAATGCAAATTTCCGTTGATGGAGAGAAATACCATGCTTAGAACGGGCCACTTCAAGACCAAGGAAGAACTTCAAATCACCAAGATCCTTGATCTTAAAAGTATCATCTAAGAGAGACTTAATTCTTTGGATCTCACCAAGATCATTCCCTGTAAGCAAGATATCATCCACATAAACCAAAAGGGCAGTAAAAGACTGATTAGCCTTCCTAACAAATAGAGAGTAATTTGACTTAGACTGAACATAACCAAAAGAAATTAGAACACTGGACAGCTTAGAATGCCATTGTCTACTAGCTTGCTTGAGACCATATAAATATTTGTGAAGTTTGCACACTAAGCCTGGAGAAGGAATGTGAAAACCTCCATATACATATCTTTATCTAAGTCACCATGCAAGAAAGCATTGTTGACGTCTAACTGTTGAAGATGCTAATTCTGAGATGATGTTAAAGCCAAAAGTAAACGAACAGTGGTAAGCTTGGCAACAGGGGAAAATGTATATAAGAAATCCACTCCCTCAGTCTGTATGTATCATTTGGCAACAAGCCTAGCTTTAGCTCTTTCAAGGGTACCATCAGCCTTATACTTATTCTTATAGACCCAACGACAACCAATAACTTACTTACCAGGAGGCAAAGAAGTGAGAGACCATGTATGATTCTGTTGAAGAGCAGAAATATCAGCATACATGGTTGTACGCCACACATCATGCTTTACAGCTTGAGAGTAAGTTTTAGGCTCAAAATGAGTAGTAAAAGATATGCTGAAATGCCTATAAGAAGGATAAAGATGATCATAAGAAATAACAACATTAAGAGAGTGAGGAGAAGTACCAAACCCTTTGGAAGATAGTGGTGTAGCCGAAGAAAGAAGATCATGATGATAATCCCTAAGATAGGATAGGGTCTGGCGTGTCCTTACTGATTTGCGTGGAGCTGATACAACAGAAGAGGGAAGTGAAACAGTAGGTGAACAAGGGTTGTATTAGGAAAGTCAAGAAAAGGAGTAGATTGGGGTAAAGGCAAAGAAGGAGGAAATTGTGCAATAGAAGAGGCTTGATTATGAAATGGAAAAACATGTTCTTAAAAGTGAACATCTTTGGAAACAAAAAGCTAACGAGAAGATAAATCCAAAAGAACATAACCCTCAACCCCTATTTAAATCCTATAAAGACACACTTACAAGCCCTAGGATCCAATTTGGTACGATGTAGTGGAAGAGTATAGGCATAACAAAGAGAACCAAACACTTTTAGATTGACCAAATCAGGGTGCTGTTGATGTAGACAATAGAAAGGGGACAAATTGTCAAGCAAAGGTGTGGATAACCGATTGATAAGGTAGACTGCATTAAAAATGGTATAGGACCAAGAAACTTTTGGAATTCCAGAATGAAATAACAAGGATCTAGCCACATTCAAAATATGTTAATGCTTTCTCTCGACTATACTGTTTTGTTAAGGTGTATCAACACATGAAGTTTGATGTAAAATGCCTTTAGAAGCATAATAATCAGGCATCATGAATTCAACATCGTTATCAAAACGTATAGTCTGAACTGTAGTTTGAAATTGGTTTTCAGATAAAGTGATAAAACAGTGCAATGCCTTACGTGCTTTTGATTTAGAATTAAGTAAATACACCCATGTATAACGAGAACAATCATCCAACACAGTTAAAAAATATTCATGGCCATGGATATAAGCTAAACAATAAGGACCCCAAATATCAACATGTAACAGGGAAAATATCTTAGTAGAATGTGATTGACTGATGGGAAATGGGGAACTCTTCTATTTGTCAAGATAACAAGAATCACAACGATCAAATGATGTATTTGAAACTATATAAGGATGCAATTGTTGTATAGTTTTAAGAACAAAATTGGAAAGGTGACCTAACCTAAAATGCCACAAGTCAAAAGAAGTAGGGGATGTTGTATCAGCAGAAATAGTCATAGCAAGACACCGAGCAGATCCTTGGTGAGGGAGAAAATATAATCCTTCGTTCTCACTAGCTAAACCAATCGTCTTCTAAGGAGAGGTACTCATCAGGAAGCAACAATTGCTCTGAAAAACGGTATAACAAGCAAGGGAATGAATAAGTTTAAAAACTGAAATAATATGAAAGTGAAAATTCGAGATAAACATGACATCATGGAGAGTTAAAAATTTAGAGACTATGACTAAACCCGAATGATTAGCCACTACTGAAGAACCATTTGGTAAATGAATGACCAAAGGTTTAATAGGCTGTAATGACATAAAAAATGAAGCAACAGAACAAATATGATTAGTTGCACTGGTATCCAACATCCAAAAAATTTTAACAGAAAATGGAGTAGAATTAACCTTGTTACTTGAAACAACATTTTTAACGATATGAGCAGAGGAGGAAAGAGGTCCTGGTTAAATGAATTTTGGGAGTTTTTGGTTCTGCTCTGTTGTAAAACCAAGGTGTGGAACATTACCATGAGCCTGTGAATTAGAGCCTTGAACAGGATGTGACAAATTCTCTTAACTTGCATCCATTTTATGAGAGACATTATTGTTAGATCCGGCTGACACCCAAGAGGGAGGTGAAATGGGTGTAAGATAAAACTTTAAGAACTTTGAAAATATTTTCGCATATCAGTGAAAACAATAAGTAAGAAAGTAATTAGGCATAAATGAACAGCTAGTCATTTAAGTGATGTATGCTGAAAATATAAGAGTTAAGGAAGAAATGATGCAAACTGTGATTTATCCTGATTCAGTCCAATCTTTGATTACCTATGTCCAGTCCCCAAGCTTTACTTGAGATTTTCAATCCACTATCTTCTTATTTAAACCAGGCACAAGAGAAGCCTCTACAATCCCACAAGTTAAGTCGGGCACTTGTGAAGCCGTTTACAAATCTCTCACCGAGATACTCCCCCTTACTCACCGTAAGGACACAATGTTTATGATGAAGGGTTACAATTAATATTTTGTCTCAGAAGTGGATAAAATGAACACTAAAGTACATTACAAATAATCTCACCCTCTAAAGTAAATTGTGTAGTCATTGAGAAAAAAGAGAGGAAATGAGAGAAACGTCAGAGTGTCGACATTTTGACAGCGTAGGTGCAAGCTCTCCACTTCAAATTTGAATAATTGTCAATTTATAGTTGTTGTAGCTTAGATGAACGTTGGTCTTCCCGTTGAGATTCTGTTGCTTTACAAAAATATGACCGTTGGAGATTTTGACACAATTTGCTTTTTGTCTGTTGAGCTCTTAATCCAAATTCAATCACCTATAATCCTCTTGTAAACTTGATTAGTGATTATTAGGAATGTTTATAAGTAACATAATCAAGGTTGAAATGAATTTGTAAGATTATAGAGAAATCCGATACGTTGATTAAGAGAATCTGTTATCAGTATCACTCGAGTGCATGATAAATAACTTGAGTGATCTTCTGTTGATATATAATGCACTCATGGTTTTTCTGAAGGTGACTTGCTAAGTATCGCAAGTTGTAAGATATCACTCGAGTGGCATCTTATCACTCGAGTGATCTTTACCTTTCACTTCCAGCACTGTCGCGAGTCACTTGGGAAAAACTTGCGAATGACACATTCCACTTGAGTGATCACTTACTCACTCGAGTGTAAGTTCTTCAAAACTTCCAGAGACCCCTGTGAGTGACTTTTGAAAACAGCAAGTGATCCCTTGGCACTCGAGTAGCCACTTACCCACTCGAGTGAATTCTTCTCAACTTCCAAAAACATGGTGAGTGACTTGCTGTCTTTTGCAAGTGAAGCCTTGTCACTCGAGTGGTCTCTTAAATGAACTCTCAGAAAATCCGCGAGTGACTTGCAGCATCCTTGCGAGTGACGCTCAATAGTTCTGAATCACTCGAGTGGCATAAATCCTCACTCGAGTGATCTGCTTTCAACTCTTAGATCACCTTGCGAGTCACCTCCAAATTCGCACGAGTTAACACCATCACTCGAGTGTTTATTTATCAACTCGAGTGAACTTGCATAGCCTCAGATGATTGACTTGAAAAACTGAAGGTTAGGATCTTCATTCGTCAGTATCACTCAAGTGTTCACTTCAAGTGATTTATATATATTTTAGCTCCAAATATGGAAAATAACCCATCATCAAAAAGCTCTTGTCATTTATATTCTAATCTAAAAAGAATCAGCTACAACTCAATTGTATGTTGCAAGTTATGATCAAAAGAGTGTAGATTGTGTATGCATTCTTGAGCTCCAACTTCTAGAAGACATAACTCTTTGAATATAAGTATAAAATTAGCAAATCATATATCAATGGAAAGATATTTGAGTCTAGTTTCATATGGCACTGTTTTGAACTTATTTGGACTTGTAGTTTAAGAGATATGTGCAAAATACAAAACATGGTCTGGAAAGTTACGGTGATTTCAATGTCAACTTCAAAAATTTATATATACTTCATCTGACCTCCTTTTATGTTGGTTCTAGTTTGAAATTGACTCATTGACAGTCTAGTTTTATATAACACTAGTTTCGTCTCAATCAAAGTTATGGTTTGAGAGATATGATCGAATAACTGAAGCTCGCTCAAGCTGGATGAAGAACATAGCTCATCAGAGTAACTGAAACAATGTATTCACTCGAATGATTGATGTTCCACTCTAGTGAATTTGAAGGAACAGTGATTTCACTCGCAGATATCACTTAAGTGGTGTTTCAAAGCTCGGGAGTGATCAACTATAGCTCTAAAATCATTATTCTTTGCAAAAGCTTGAAATAGCTCATTTTACCTTCGAATTGAGGCATTCCAACTTCCATTTAATCGTAGATACTTCCATTATCAAATATAATAACTTAAAAATTGATATTCCCAATATATCTTGCAAGTTCTTCTTTCTTTGGTCTCTTTCTTCTTGACGATCATTCTTCATATCCTAACCATACATCTTCTTTATTTTCTTGATCATCTTCAATCTTCTTTTTCTTCCTCTTGAATGATCCAACTTAATAACTTCTTTCTTGTCTTTCTTCTTGATCATTGTCCATAATTCAACTAGATATCTTCTAATCTACATTAAATAAATCATTTATTCAAGGTAGGAGATAAATATATTATATAAACTTTTTGCTCTCAATATTTAATATCTATATTTGACATAATCAAAACTAATCACGTCTAACAATTATTGACAGCAGAGGTGCCATTTCAAAACTTAAAACTGTAACGACCCTTTCTCACAACAAGTATCATCCAATACAATTATACAAAATTAGTATTATTTTTTTTCAATACTTATCAGAGTTTAGGATACAAACTCGCTCACAAACCCTTTCACAACATATCTGAGTTTAGGGCACAAACTTGCCCACAAATTCACTGCAGATAAATTTATATCACATCACAATTAACCCATGGATCACAAAATGATTTTCAACGTAGATATCCAAATAGTAAATATGGCATTTTTAAAAACATGTGGGCCATATAATGGCAATATAGAAATTAACACAACACTAATACCAAAAGAGGCCTACAAAATTCTCAACGTCTATGCCTCTGGTTGCTTCCCCTGGCCTCTAGCCAGATTATAGGTCTCGTCTGAAAAATTATTTATAATGACGGGGTTAGACATAAAGTCTCAGTAACCAAAATCAATTTACAAAATATGCAGGAAAAAGATTGTAAGTCAGAGAAGAAGGTTTAACTAGCATAATAATAATAATAATAATAATAATAATAATAATAATAATAATAATCTCATAATTCAAAACTTAACATAATATAATCAATGAATAAAATCATCCCCACTCATCCATCATTCTCCTCCTTATCTTCTCTGGACTGGTACAACCTATCACTGCTAGTATACTCGGTCAAAGGTTAACTAGTCACTTCAAGAATACTGCCCCCTCCCATGCTACCATCAATATACCGTAACAGGAAGGTGTCCGCCCAAACACTCAGCTCCAAAATCTGGGCTAGGATTGAGAGAGCCGATAGGCACACAATTTACCATATCTCTTCCACACAACCCAACATATCCCGTAATAAAAAAATAATAAATTAATATAGCTTTTGAAAACAATTACGAGAATTCTAAATTCTTATACAACATTCCATCTCAAACAACATGTCCATCATAACAGTAATAATTTAAAGAATAATTTCCACTTATATATGTAAATTGGAAAATACACTGCTTCACTGAAATAAATTCATATTCAGGCATAAATATAATCTTGCAAAACACATACAAGTAATATAGATAAAAGTAAAGTTTATAAAACACCTTACAGTCCAAAGCAAGCATAAAAAATAAATTAACTCCAGTTACCTCGATTCCAAGCTTAAGCTTAATTTGGATAGTAAAACCTGTGCAATCACCGATCACAAGAAAACTCTACATTATTAATGTAGATACCAATTAACCACAAATAACAATAAATAATTAATTTACATAATTTAACTTCTACAACCCAATTTTCTCTACAACTATTATCCTCAATTATTCCAATTTTCTTAAAAATCCTTAATCATAGATCATTCCTTATAAACCCAAAACACTCATTAAAATCCTTAAATAACCTTTAACATACCTATAATTACAAAATCCTCTATAACAACTTTCTCAATAATTAAATCTCATTTTTCATAATTTATACGGGTATATCTAATTATTAAAAAACTCCTCAAATATCCACATAATTAACATCATATCAAATTCTAATTTAAATATTAAGTCCTAGTTCATATTTTCCATAGAGCTAAGATATAACAAAAATAAATCGATTAAAACCTCAATAATACCTTCGATAATCCAAATAAATTATTTAAACAAATTTTGATTGGTAAAAACGCCCTATGGAAATTAAGTTATATCCTATTTATAAAATAAATTAATTATAAAATCACATAACAACCAAATAATAAATCTAAACTGGTTAAAATTAACTATTAATTATTTTCTACATTTCTACAGTCTTATATTGATAAAACTCAAAACTTGTCTAAAATCATATCCCCAAAATATTCTCTAACTAGCATAAAATTACTATCATAGGAAATAGAAAATTATTTAGAATATATTTCATAAAAGAAACTTTGTGATTTGAAGAGAGTTTACGTACCATATTGATCCTCAAATAACAAAAAATACTCCTATCAGAACCTCACTATCTCTTCTCTTCACGAAATACTTCACCTGCGTGAAGTGTTTATGGGAGGGGGTATTAACCTCCTATTCTCGTTGCTTTGACGCCAAAGCAACATTAATTAAAATAATTTTTTTTATTTATTGACAAAAGGGGTCACCCCCTTTTGTCTTGGTAGGCGCCCATTTCGGCGCCTACCATATATATATATATATGTGTATATATACACACACACACATATATATATATTATTTATTTATTTATTTATTTATGTTTTTTTTAGGATGTCACAAAAACCAGGAGGGAAACCATGCTTTTTGTAGCATGTCTTAATAGTATGTCTCGGTTTTCCACAATAAGTACATTTCTCAGTGTTGCGGTCAACAGAAGAAGAGGAATTGTTATGTTTAGATTTAGCAAGGAGAGCATTAGCATCACTAAGAACTGAGAAAGATCTCATTTCTCATTCCTATTATACTACAAGTGAGAAAACTCTATTGATAGAAGGTAGATGATCAATCAGCATTATTTGAGATTTAACCGTCGAAAATCTTTTATTAAGACCTTTCAAAAAATGGGTCACATAGTCTTGTTATTGGTACTTAGCTAGTTCGTCAAAAGCACCACAAGAACATTTACTAGCACAGGCGCATACAGGTGAAGGACGCAAATTAAGCAACTCATCACAAATAATTCTGAGTTTAGTATAGTATTCACTTACACTGAGGTGTACTTACTTAAGTGAATGTAAATCATCCTCAAGATCTTATATGCGAAAAATGTCTGACTGTGAAAATTGGCCACTCAAATCATCCCAAATGTCAGACGCTCTATCAATCTAAAGGATACTCTGAGCTATTTGTGGGAGAAATGGACCGAGAAAGCCAAGCAACCACTATAGTATTAGCTCGTTCCTAAAATGGAAACAACGGATCCACAATCGGTGGAACATGAGCCGCACTATTAATAAACTGATGCTTGTTCTTGGACTGCAATGCCATCCTCATAGCTTGAGACCAAAGATGGTAGTTCGACCCCGTCAAGACAGGTGAAACAAGCATGAGTGAAGGATTTTCGTTGAGATGAATGTAATAAGGGTTCGAGGGATTTGAAATAGCATCGATTGACTGAGACGTAGAGGAAGATGTAGATGAAACCGCTTTGATTGGTGGCTTTGATACCATGAAACAATTTGAGATCCAAAATGAATTTGCAAGATATGTTTGATGAACAGAGATCGTGTTGTGAACGACAAAAGAGAAATTGGAAAGTGATTAATAAAAGAGGGAGAGAGAGAACACGAAAGATATGAAACTAAGGAAAATAATATTCAAATATGATTCATCTGATATGTAAACGTATGTATATATACAATAAATTAACAAGTGACATAAGCTAACTAACTTACATTTGAAACTAATTTGGTTACAATAAAACAATATATTTGTTACATGTTGTAAAAATAGCTTCTATCGCTAAACGGCACGTAATTAACTTGTTTGATTAGTTTGAGATGTGTTTAGTCATATATAATCCCCGACCTAATAGCTAGTTTCGCATAAGAGTTTTATATATACATGGTATTCTTTATTTTCTTCTTTCCATGGGTTATAATTTATGAATTACCTCATCTACTTCTGTGTTGTGTGATATTTTTCAGGTAGCAGACTCAGATGAAACCCTCGTTCCATCAACAGAGTGCTTTTATGTGGTGTGATCTGCATTATCTGAATACAACTTTAAATTTAAAAAATATTTTTTGAAAACATGGACTGTTAAGACTATGGTTATTTAGTAAGGAGGAGAACATAAGTTTGAATTTTAGGAAGTGCACTTATTGGGAAAGGTGAAAACCCTTAATCAAATAAAAAAGACAGAGAGATTATATTTATATAATATTTTGTGCACATAAAAATAAAAAACTAAATATAGACCATAGATTAGGTGCTCCTGCTCGGGATCAATTTCCCTGCTCATCCAAAGCAAGGAGAGCTCTACTCATTTAGGCCGTTCAGATGAGATTTGGATAGTCCATATTTAATTGTTTTTAATTGATGATTTTTAAATGAAAAAATCATTTTTTTAAAAAAATAGTTAAGATATATTTTTAATATTTTCTACCTATTGAAATAATTTTTTTTATGAAAACAAAAGGTAAAAAAAAATAAATTTGAACCCAGATGGGCTAAGCTCTCTTGCGGGAAACTGGTTCCTATCTGGAAGGCCTAGTTGGGTCGAGCTCTCATGTGGGAAACTGGTTCCTGCTCCTAACTGAATCCTGTTATAATTAGTGGCTGTAGTTTATCGTACCACCACTATCGCATCTGGCGTTCCTTTAGGGCTTGTTTGGTTCAAAGGGAGGGGATAGGAGGGGAATGAATGGATGGGAGGGAAGGGAATGGATCGGGGGTCACTTTGTTTGGTTTGATTGGAGGAAGGGGAGAGGAGGGGAGATACTAACTAATTTATCATTTTACCCTTATATGTTAACTTACGTTTTTTATGTTTATATAAATAATTTAAATTATTATTTTTTGAAATGGAATTTATTTAAATTAGTTTACATCTCAATATAAATCAAATAAATTATCAAAATTCAAATTTATTTTACCAAGTGGATACAAAGTTATTTTAATTCACACTGTTGGAATTATTAAAATAATTATTGATAAAAAAATAATATGATAATTTTATGCAACACGAGGGTGTGAAGGGGTTTCTGAGTCACTGCGGGTGGAACTCGGTGCTGGAAGGAACATGGGAAGGAGGGCCGATACTGGCGTGGCCAATGATGGCGGATCAGCATCTGAAAGCGAAAATGGTGGAGGGAGAGATCAAGGTGGGCCTCAGAGCTGACATGTGTCACGGTTTAGTGAGAGGGGAAGGGCTGAGGAAGATGGTGAGGGAGCTGATGGAAGGAGAGAAGGGGATGGAAGCCAGTAAGAAGGTGGCAGAGTTGGCTGAGATGGCGAAGAAGGCGGTGGCAGAGGGTGGCTCGTCGTGGCGGGCGTTAGACTCACTGCTTGCGGAGGCATGCAGGAAGACAGGATCGTCGGAGGCTGGGACGAATGGTGGATGATGGATACGTGCGTGGTGGAAATATTTAATAATGAAACGGTGAATCTGTAGGACCCACAAAGTGAATCTGTGGGACCCACAAAGTGAATCTGTGGGACCCACAAAGTGAACGCACTTTCTGCATTATTATTTAATAATGAATAAATGGGTGAGTGTCGGATTCCGTGTTGTTATAAAACGGTACTGTACTATGTAGGAAGATTTTCATTAGGGGAGAGCAAATAGTCCATTACCCATGAACCCGCCCATTACCCAATGTAATTGGGTTACTGTTAGCCCGCCCAAAATAAACCCGTGATGGGTTGGGTTTTAGCCCGCCCAATTAAAACTTAAATGGGCGGGCTATGGGCAGACCTTTGGGCTACCCGTACCCGCCCATTTAGTATATATATTTTTTTAAAAAAATTAATATATGTATTAGGCTAACTGTACCACAAATTATGTTATGATGGTACTTGCCTAAATTTAGATTCTTATGTGTGAATTGTGCTTATTAAACTTTAAAGGTTCATATTTCAAAATTTAGGATGAAGAATTTGGATGGATGCTTAATGCTTATTGCTTATGTATGTTTTTTACAAAGAAAATAAACAAGTTCAAACATAGATGGGTTACCCAAAACCCGGTCAGCCCGCCCATTTATATACTAACCCGTTTATACGGGTTTAAATGGGTTGAGGTACGGGTATGGGCTAGCCCATACCCATTAAAAATTAAATGGGCGGGCTATGGGTTTGGGCATGGGCTACCCAACCCGCCCATTGCTCTGCCCTAATTTTCATTTCAGTTCCGTGATGGGTTTGTAGAGATTTGATTGACGGAAAGTTGGAAACAACGAAGGCCATGTATTTTTAGGAATTAATGAAGTGTTTGTCTTTTAATTTTTGGGAATAGATTGATGTCATGTTTTGGAATCTGGCAATCTGGTGGGATCTGCTTGTTGGTTCAAGTCATTTGTGTTTGAAACCGCTTATCAGCGGGTAAATCGTGCGTTTGGGGAGGCCAATCCGACTTATGAGATTTTTTGACTTTTTCCACATATTTGGGATCACTTTTGTTGAATTGGGCTTACGAGGGTTGGTGAATATTTAATAATTGTTTGGGATAGTAATCAGATTCTTAATTTTTGAATCCTGATTTACTATATATAAAATAAATACTTAGAAAAGTTTTAATTTAATTTACCTAAAAATATTATAAGTTAAAATTAAACTATCCAGACATACAATTATTTACATTACCGTTATTAATTCAACAAACTCATTATGTCCTTTGTCCTGTATTTCTCTCTCTCAGCTCTTATCACAACTCCACCCGACTCAGCGTCTCAGTTCGGCTCTTCTTTTTCCTCTTTCTCGGCTATTTGCGCAGCTGATCCGGTGGCAATTGTTCGCACTATATCTCCGGCCTGTCGGCGTTTTTTCTGGTCAGATGGCGTGGTCTGTTGTCTCCGTTTGTTTTTGAAGTTTCGGCCCCTGTCTCTCTCTCTCTCGTCGTCTTCTCTCTCGACATCTGAAGCTCCATTAATTGTCAGTCCGGCGAAGTATTCTGGTGTGCGCTGGGGTTGTTGTGGGTGTTAGGCCGGCCGATCTAAAGAGGCCATAAATTGTGATTTATCGTATATAAGGTAAGTATGTAAAATGAGTTTTATTTCAATTTATAAGTACTTTTGAAGTTCCAAAAATGATCTCAAACAAACACTAAGTGATAGTAAAATATCAATGTCATCATCTTCCTTAATTGTTGGAAGCACGGAGAAATGTTACACGACAACGTGTCTCAAAATCCTCTAATGACTTTGTTTGGATAGTCGCTTTGCTTGATTTGAAACAGCTATTTTAGTTTTTAAGAGCTGCTTTTTAAAATCATGTATTCGATAAGTACGTGAAATGCGTTTAATCTTGATTTCCATAAATAAACATTTTTAAAGCATATAAGAATGATCCCAAACAAACACAATTGCGGTAGGTTAGGTCTAAGGCAACTATGATGTACTTGTCTTAAATTCTGTATTAATTTGATGACGATTATTTTTAATAAAAACACAAAATAATAGCGCATAAAGTAAGTTTATAAATTATAAATAGCCAATAAATTAAAATCATGGTACAAAAAATTAGACTGGCCGGTTCAAACTAAAAACCAACGAACTAGCCACTTGTCTTTCCTCCTTGAATCGGAAAACTACTAACCAGAATAAACCATTCTGAATTGGTGTGGCCCACTGGGTTGGGAGGGTTACCCGGATTAGGTTTTTTGTAAAAATAAATGATTTTCAACAGTGAACCACACTATTTGAGGGAAAGAGGGAGAAGGTGGAGAGAAGAATGAAGACTGGAGTGAAGAGAGGTGAAACATACTAAGAAAGAACAAACTCAGAGAAAATAAAAGAAATTACCTAACATGGTATAATCATAAAAATGGAGAGCAGAACATCGAATCGTTGATGAGAGTTAAAAAACAACACATGTCAAAAGAAGTTGCTATGAACAATTTTAGAGATGGAATAAAAGGGGGGAAGAAGAGGAAGAAAAGGTTTGAAATAAAGCCGTGAAGAAGATTATTAGAGTCGGTAAATCGGGCCAAGCCCGTCGGGCTAGCCCTTTTAAATAACAGGCCGGACTTGAAAAATGGAGTTTCAAAAAGAAGTCGGGCCTAAAAGGGCTAGCCCTGGGAGGCCGGCCCATTAGGCCCTTTAGCTTTGATTTTTGTTTTAATTTTATTACCCTTCATACTCATGCCCTTGCTGACTCTTCCCTAAGAACCTTAAAAATTGTTAAATTTACATATGATGGTAATTTACTAATTCTTGATATTTTTACCCCTTAAGCAGAGTCTACTATTTAAAATGAAGTACAATTCAAATTCCTTGAAATTGATGATAGTAGCGAATAAGATGAAAACGATAGTTTTCATAATCATGTTGCTTAAATTGTTTAAATTTTTGCCTTCTTATACTTTATATGAGACTATGAATTACTTGTACACAATATTTTTTACCTTTGATTATGAACTAATAACTATATTTATTTTATTGCATGAAGTGTGTAGACGTATAGTTAAATCTTGTGAAAATGACTTCTGGCTCTGCGGGCCGGCCCTGGCCCTGATGCTTTCAGGCCGTGCTTTGAAAAATAGCAATGTTTCTTTCCCCGAGCCTTTTTAGGTCCTGACCCGTCAAGGGTCGGCCCTGATTCCCAACTCTAGAGATGATAGATAGATAAGAGGAAAAGGCCTTTAGTAGAGTTGGAAATCAGGTCGAGTCTATTGAATTGGCTCGTTAAGAGTATAGCTTATGATTTGGATCTTACAGAATGAGTTGAGTCTAAAAAGGTTAGCTCTGTACAGCTACGAGCTTAAACGAGCTGGCCCTTGGCCGTTTAAGCCCCCAATTTTTTTTAAAATGTATTAAATGACTACAAGTTGAATTTTGCTTTAAAAAATGGGTTTTAAAAAAAAATTGGAAATATTTTTCAAATCATATAGTTTTTCTATTTGACGTTTTAAAGGAAAAATTGATTATATTCTTATTAAAAAGTTAAGAGAAGCTTGTTGATGATATTATAGTTAGTTAAACGTTTTCTAATTGATTTTTTTTAAAAAAAATACTCAATTTTTAAGAATCTTTCATTTAGTTCTTAATATTTCCCTAAATAAATTTTTCCTTATGAAATATTGAAATAATCATTTTTTTATTGATCTAAGGTAAACATAGAGAAAATTTTTTTAATTTTATTTTAAGAGATCCGAATATTATGCAAATTATATCAAAAATAAAAAATAATAATACACATTGAAAAAATGATAAAGTAGAGTCTTAATCTAAAAAAAATTATTTTAAGGCAAATTATCACTTCTTCTATTTATAAAAAAATATTTAATACTTTTAAAAATTTTGTTTTGAATTAAAATTTTTATTATTTTAATTTAATTTCTTTATAAAAATGATAAAAAAAATTGTTAAATGGACTTGAATCCTGTCAGACGGCACGAACTTATAAATAAACAAGTCAGGCTTAAAAATGGAGGCCTTTCAAGAGAGTCAGCCTAAAAATACTAAGACTTGCCCTATCTGTTTTCTCACCTCTAGCCTTAAGCCTGGGAGGATGAAGGAAAATGTGTTAGTCTGTTGTACTAACCATATTCATTTTTTTCCCATGACATTTATTTTTATTAATTATCAATGATTATTGATTGAAGGAGTGTGAGGATGAATATTTTCAATATTATTATATTTTTCTATTTTTATTATTAAATTATTATATTTTATTATTATCAATTAAATTATATTATTTTAATATATTCAGTCTCACCTCACTCACTAATTCTGAAAGTAATATCCTTATGGATTTAGTGCCGCGTCCCTTTTTTTTGAACCTAATTGAATTGAGATACTGAGAAATTGTCAAAAACTGACAATTTGATAACAATAATTAGGAGAACAACACACAAAGATTAACACAAAGATTTTAATGACCTCATACGAGGGCCTTGTAACTTTTTGGGATCAAAATATCAAGTAGTAATTACACGATCCCTTTGTCGGGGCGCCCGGGTTTCTGTCGTTTTGAACTTTATTTGTTAAATTTGGAATGATGAAAGTGAAAATGGTTAAAAAATATCTTTTAAGTAAATTAATTGTTAAATGGTATTAATGTGTAAGTAAACATCTATCATGTGCAATTAGCATCCATATGTGTAAAAAGTATCCCTGTGAAAGTGCAAACATCATCCCTTGTATGTAAAATACCATTCTTCATGTGCAATATATCATCCGCTCGTGTGCAACATACCACTTACCGTGTACAATGATAGAAATGAGCAATTAATTTACTTGTAAGGTTTTTTTTAGCAATTCTCCCATAATGAAATGGGTTTTTTTAGGGAAAACTATAATAAGGTTGTAAGTAAATAAAGACATGAAGAAATAGTTTTAAGGGGTTGTTAATAACAATATGAGGATTCTCCATTAACAGCATGAAGATTGTCATTAACAACCCCTTATGACCATTTCTTCATATTTTTTTTTATTTGATACCTTATTGTAATTTTCCCTTCTTTTTATCATCGCTGGCAACAGCGAATGTTGTGTATATTGTATATGTGCGTGGTGCAAGTAAGCTGGGAATTTGACAACATTTATAGTTCGTTTGGATTAGCTTATGGAAGCTCCATAAATATTTATAAATCGTGATTCACAGAATACAAAGTAGTTTTTACAGTTTATGATGAAGCTTTTACGGTCTATGAGGTAAATATGTGGATGAGATTTATTTCGATTTATGTAAATCAGTCTTCTATAATAAGCCCGATTCAACACCGCTCAGCCAAACGAGCAAATATGATTCGGCGAGATTCACGAGCCACGTATATTATCACTACACAGAAAACGTTATTACTATTTTTATTTTTTTATTTATCTTCAACCATTCGTAATACCAAACAGTGCTAGAGAAAAACCATGGTTTAATTTAGAAGAATAAACTCAAAGATGTATCCACCTGCTGTTGTTTAGGGGAAATTTTTAAAAAACGTGTTTCAGATTCAGTACATGTTACCCTAAAGAGAGGGCAAGATTTGAACATCTTACGATCAGAATACACACGTCGATCGACAAAGTCAATTTGTAGGCGTTAATTACAATATTTTGTACAGTAGTACAGTCTGTACAGAGCATCCATTGGTCTGAGTCCGTATGAAAAAGTTAAATAAGTTGGGTTGGGGGATCATTATGATCAAAGTATACTTTTCGGTAGTCGGGTTGAGTTTATTGGGCCGGTCTTTTTAAATCATTTTAAATTATAAGTTAGGTTTGAAAAATAGAACTTTAAAAGAAAGGCGGGACTGAGAGAGCCGGTCCGTTAGGGCCTTTAACTGTATTTTTGTTTTAATTTTACTACCTCTTTTACTTATGTCCTTACTGACTCCTCCCTAAGAACCTTAAAATTGTTAAATTTACATATGATGGTAATTTACTAATTCTTGATATTTTTATCCCTTAACTAGAGTCTATTATTTAAAATGAAGTACAATTCAAATTCCTTGAAATTGATGATAGTAGCGAATAAGATGAAAACGATAGTTTTCATAATCATGTTGCTTAAAGTGTTTAAATTTTTGTCTTCTTATACTTTATATGAAACTATGAATTACTTGTACACAATATTTTTTTACCTTTAATTATGAATTAATAACGATATTTATTTTATTACATAAGGTGTGTAGACGTATAGTTAAATCTTGTGAAAATGACTTATGGCTCTGCGGGCCGGCCTTGGCCCTGATTCCCACTTCTACTTCCAGGTTCAAAAAATGCTTACATAGCTATTTATAGGTTGCCCACAAATAAGATTCTCACATTGATAGCATGATTTGAGCTCACGAACTTATAAACAATGAGTCAATTACTTATCAACTGGATTAATCTTTATTCTTATAAGTGCTAAGAACAATTTTCCAAAATCTTGTAGGCCTTGGGCCTAATATTTCTATGGCCTGTTTTCCTGGACTCTCATTCTTTAACCCAATTCTCCCTATTATTACCCACGCCACTTCCTTTACATTTCCAGAGTGGTACTTTGATAGGATAATAAAAAGGGAAAATCACAGTCATAAGAATTATATAAATGTCTTAAAACAAATTTTCCTATAAAAAATGTCTCAGGAACTGTATTGTTATTAATTTTGAATATGAAATTACTTTATTTTCTCATGTGCTATTTTCACGGGTCTCTATATCAATTTTGATAGGTTTGTCAGTCTATTTTGATAACCTTATTTACATATTTTATCAAGTTCATTTCCCTACTTTTACAAGTTATAAAATGACAAGTTAATATGGTTATTTTCACAAGCTTCTGTGCCAATTTTGATAAGTTCATTTGCCGATTTTGACAACATTTTTGACAAGTTAATTTTCCTACTTCCACAAGTTATAAAATGGTAAGTTAAAGTGGTTATTTTTACAAGCCTCTGTGCTAATTTTGAAAAATTCGTCTGCATATTTTGATAACCTTATTTGCTTGTTCTGACAAGTTCATTTTCCTACTTCCACAAGTTATAAATGGCAAGTTAATGTAGTTATTTTCACAATTCTTTTTATAAAGTAATTTCGTATTCAGAATTAATCACAATAAAGTACTTATAAATATTTTTTATAGGAAAATTTGTTATATAACTTTTTTATAATTTTTTATGATCCTTATGACCCCAGTGATTTTGCCTAATAAAAAAATTTGTAGCCAGTAATACTTCCAACAAGATTGTTTCCCATACAAGAAAATCCGTACCTAGTAAACCCCCCCAACATATACTGATTTAGATTCACTTGAGTGGCAAATACTACACTTTCTTAAGTAAGTTTTTTTTTTTTTGGGGGGGGGGGGGCTATTATTTGTCCTCTGTATTCTAAACGAGATGAATCTTCACTACTGGCAGAAGATACTCTTAATGCCACAAAAAAGTATGCCCATCCGTTGCTTAACATGACTAGTGGATCATAAGGCTAGACACATGTATTAAAAATGATTTTGTTTTGCCTTAATTTTTTTTTTTTCATATTTTCCCCCCAAAAAAATCACTATTTTAATTTAAATTGATTATGAAGTATGATGTGGTACATCGATCAAAGTCACTATTTGGTTAAGAATATGTGATTATTTTATTTCAAACTGAATAAACCCCCCCCCCAAAAAACCCAAACACAGGAGAAATAGATAAACAAATAAAAATAAAAGTGACAAAGAGGGTAAAATAACAATGCTTAGGATTTAGGCTTTACTATAATATATTTTGATTAGTTATTTTATCTCCGAAAGTTACGCTATGATTTTATTAATATATGCAAGGGTATATATATTATTGATAATGATATGGGTTAAGAAAGGCCGAAGACCTACTTTAATTTTGCTTGATATTAGGCCTGAAAGAATTTGTTTGATATCTCGGGCTTTACTCATTTTTTTTTTTGCCAACGGGCTTTACTTGTTTTTGGAGCAGAAGTCATAAATCATGTTCAAGGCTGTGATCGAGACAAATTGTAAAGTTGATATTCCCGGCCACTGAACGTATAATGAGAAAATTCACTTATCGATCTTACTTAATTTTTAAATTTATTGACAATATTTCCATTTCTTAGCAATATTAGAAAATGTTAGGCATGCCATACCAATAAAATAAGAGTTCACTTATTTGGCGAAAAGTATATGTTTGATAAGATGTTTTACATTCAAACACCTGTTGGCATATTCGAATATTTTAATATTAAAGTTTACGCTATGAGAGTACCATTAAGCTGGTGAATCATTCATGCATGTAATTAACTAATTAAGTTGTGTGTGGTGTTGAAATAATTTAATCTTGGTCAATTCAATTTTGTTGCATTTAAATATGCCAGGGCCTCCTAGAAAACTTGGCTAGGGAAGAGGTTTCATTAGTTTACTCAAGTAATATGAATAAGATGGTATATAGAAAGCGATTAAAGGATGAAATATAAGTAGTTATCAGTGATTCGAACTCTCTTAATTATGCCGTGTTGTTGTTAGATGTGGATGCCACTAAACTTATCGGGAGTCTTCTTAATTAACTTTTGATAAAATTGAAAAGGACACGATTCAAAAACAATTATTACAAGATTAATAAAACAAGTAAAATGAGGATCGGTGGGTTCGGTTTCCTTTTTAAAGCATGACAATGATTGACAAAAATAAAGTGATTAGATGAGAAGAGGACACACATATGTATTACCATTATTCTTTTTTTATGTATAATAGTTGTTATTATTTCTGTACCAATTGAAGGAAAAGATAGCACTCGTTATATTTCTATTATTAATAATCATATATATTTTTTATTATGATTCTTAGGGGGGAAACGTTAAGAATAGTGGAAAGATTATTAAGCATCAAAATTGATATTTTATTTTTAGAAGGAAGGAGATGGGAAGATTATTAAGCGTTAGAATTGATATTTTATCCTCAAAGAGATGTAATATCTTAAGATTTCGCTCTTAATATTGTTTATTTTAAAATCTCAATCATCTTTTTCTAATTTTAAAACATGGTGAGAAAGAAGACATCTAAATATTTATAATAAATCTTTCGTTCTCCTTCTAATTGATATGAGACGTCATGAAGACCTTGGCCTTGTAATATAACTACATGAGCTCCCCTATTAGGCTACATGTTCAATTCCATTTATAATTTGAAGTTGCTGGTGTTTGTTGTTCTAATTTAGAGAGAAGGAGAGATAAGTAATTAAGAAAAAGGAAAGAAGGAAGGCTGGTGGGGACTCTTGTGACAAGTGGCCACTTGTGTGGGCTTGGAAAAAAAGGCTTCTCTGATAGTGAATGCATCACTTATATTCACTTTATCAGAAACAAATATCGGATGCTGCTCGTCTTATCTCATCTTCTACTTCTCTTATTATATACATACAAGCTTATATGCGTGCCTTCTTTTTATAATATTAGGTGTGAAGTAGCACTAATGGTGGTGGGGTTGCTTGTTTTATCTTTATTTTTTCCCCAAAATAAAATATTCTTTTCTTTTTTATATATTAAAAGACAACATTTTAATTCTATTTAAACCTTTAGGGTCTATTTGGTATAAGGGGAGGGGATGAGAATGAGAGGATTTTGTTCCCTTCTACTTATTTAGATTGTTAAAATTTTTAGAAGAGGAGAGAAAATTTTAAAAAAAATTTCCTCATCTGCCCTCTAAAATTGAGGGAATTTGAAGGGAAATGTTAATGTTTAGATATACATTGACTAATATGTCCTTACTATTTTATAATATTCTCACAGTGCTCTTTCCATTATTTACCCAAAACTGTCACACATTTTATAATTATATTTATTTAATTTTTATAATTATAAAATTATAATTTTATATATTGAATATCATTTATAATTATATTTTATTAAATATGTTAGAAAGTTATAAAATACAAATTAAATGAAATAAGAGAAAAGTTGTCCATATAAAAATATTTCATCTCCCTTCCCCTTCTATACCAAACAAGGTAATGTCAAAATTCCTCCCTTCCCCTCTTTTTTTGTCAGTTTAAACAAGGTAAAAGAAAATCCCTCTCAAACCCTTTCCTCCTCTCCATCAAGCCAAACATAACCTAAATATTCCAAATGGCGAAGTGGCCCCCACCTAAGCCAATATTTAAAAAGAGAGAAACTTGTTAATACAATGAAAGTCATATGACATTCTTCTAAGACATTGATTCATTTTATATGCTGTGTTTATTTCAATCAACTTATTTTAAGTTATTTTATACTACGAAGTAAATACTTAAGATAGATTTTGTCTCATAAAACGTAAAAAAATACTTATTCTAAATATTTCTAAACTCATAGTGTTGAAGAAAAGGTATAACCATGAAAAGTAGGCTCTCCTTGTAGCTTCTCATATAATATATTTCTGAGTACAATATTTTTCAATTAATTTTCAAACATCTTAGATCTCTCATACATGTTTCATATATTCCCAAGAATTGCGAGTTTATAAGGGATAATTTTATCAGAATATAATCAATGCTCAATCAAAATTTTGAAACAAAATAAAAAGTAGTGTGTCAGGTTAACAACACAAACACGTCGACAACGACAAAAGGGTGGGAGGGACTTGACAACGCAACTTTTTTGCTTTACGACAATATTTGTTGGGACAATGGACTTGCCAACTTTTTTAAGGCCGATCCAGATGATATCCATGTCCCCCAAAAATTTAAAAAAAATCCAAATTATATCATAATCATGTGTTCTTCCCAATATATTGCTTCTTATCTAGTTATTTATCTACAGATCATAAATTGGTTCCCGTTTCAATTATTTTGATTTCATAAAATCATTTCAATATTAGCTTTTTCGCACCCTACAATAGTTATATATTTTATTCAATAAAATTTGACGCTAAAAGGATATCTTGAAAGAAATTATCATTTCCATACATAAAAAAAAAAAATTCCTCTTTAAAATACATACAAATAACATCATTAGCTATTTGCATATACTCCTCTGTTACCTAATTTTTGTTTGGTGTTGTTTTTTTTAGTAAAAAAGGGATTTCATCGCTCAAGGAAATTGTCAGAAAATGCAGCACTGGAATTTTTTTTTAAAAAAAACAGAGAAACATATTCAGTTATTTACAAATAACAAAGTTGAATGAAAGTACTATGCAATTTCCCACAAAAAAAGCTCACATGGTTGACTCTGGGGAGCAAAACTTATGAAAACAATTTCCTATCCTATGGGAAACATGTTTTCTCAATTATTATACGGAGTTTACAAAATTAGTTGATAATAGACTTGGTTGATTACATAGTACCCCATTTTTTTAAAACCATTGTCCCTTTTATAGTGCCTTATTTAAATATTTTCACATATACGTCTATTTAATGATTTTTTCCAACTCTTAAATAATTTTATCATTATAAAATATTTAATTAGGGTTATATTTTGAAAAGAAAAGCATTTAGACAAAATTAACTTATCGAGTAGTCTCCATAATTTTAACAACTAAATATTACATTAAGGAAGGAGGGGTTTAAATTACAAAAATCACACTCATTATGAGAGACAAACACCATTTGTGCTTTGAGTTTTAAAAGATATTAGTTTCAAGTTTAAAGTGGCTTGATGATAGTCTTGATCAAATAAAGAAGGGACGGAGTAATATTTATCATTTATAAATAATATAAGTTATGATAAATGATAGTATATATTGATTGATGCAGAGAAGTGTGTTCTTTTTTTTTTTTTTTTTAAATTATAAACCTGAGATCAATTGGTGTGGATCTTATTCTCCGCAACAGGGGAAAAAACAGAGCACAAGTGGGAAATATAAGATTCGAGTTGAAGCAAAAACAAGAGAGAAACTCGAATTAACGTCCGAACTATATCAGAAGGAATAGAGAAGTCACTGTTAACTAGGCCTTCAGAAAACAATAACGCTCTGCAATAAGCTCATGCCATGCCATATTCCACTTCCAGAACCATATCCCTCTCACACAAACCACTTCCACACACACATATACATATATGAACCCAGAACACCCACTACCAAGCCTTCTTATTTTTTAATCTCAAGCCAACCCATTCCATGTCACCTCCTCGTCGACACACTCTTCTCTAGCATATTATTATTATTATTTAAAAAAAAAAAGCAGTATTAGTTATGCCACAGCAACTTTCCCCTTAATATTTTGTAATTCTCCTACTTGTTTCATCTGGGGTGGGTGTCAATCCATGAGGTTCATCTTCATCTTCCTCTATTAGACTGAAGAAATGGAAGCTTTGTAGTTCTGGGAAAGCCAATCATGGACCTGGAATCTGTAGTATATCAAAATCCGACCAAGGTAAGGCATGTGACTATTAACGTTAGACCCTTTTCAAAAACCTCTGCTTTCTCATCATACTTATCTCCTGGCAGAAAGAATCATGGAAGACAGTGCTGACTTTGGCTTATCAAAGCTTGGGAGTTGTCTATGGAGATTTGAGCACTTCCCCTCTTTATGTCTACAAAAGCACTTTCGATGAAGATATTCAACATTCAGAAACGAATGAAGAAATATATGGGGTTCTGTCTTTTGTGTTTTGGACGCTCACTCTGATTCCACTAGTCAAGTATGTCTTCATTGTGCTTCGAGCAGATGACAACGGCGAAGGAGGCACTTTTGCTTTATATTCTTTGTTATGCCGACACGTCAAAGTTAGCTTATTGCCTAATACACAGCAAGCTGATGAAGACTTGACGGAATATACCAAAGACGGGACCGTACCGATCGATAAGAAGAACGTTGGGTGGGGCTTGAAGTCTGTATTGGAAAAACACAGGGTGCTTCAGAGGGTGTTGCTTGTTCTGGCTTTGATAGGGACTTGCATGGTTATTGGTGATGGCGTGCTCACACCTGCGATTTCTGGTACCTAGGATTTTACCTATAGTGCTGTTACTTCTGTGTGTAAACTATTATGGTCTCAAGTAGCACAGAAATGGAATCTTGACAACTATAGTGGTTTGGTTTTTTTGGGTCATTTTGCAGTTTTTTCCGCTGTGTCTGGCCTTGAGCTTTCCATGTCTAAAGAGCAGCATCAATGTAAGCTTCCCTAAGCCTTACTCTACTCTTAATCTGTCACAATTACAAATTGCTACTTGTCGGCTGATTCACTTTGCCTTTTATGTTTCCTTATATGTATGAATTTTCAATGCACTGACTTTTGCTTCTATGAAGAGGTCTCTTACTGCTTTTTAACACATTATTATGAGATGCTTTGATGTATCAAAAACCATGTGTCTGGAACTATTCTTTGGAATATGTTCTTCATGTTTTGCCAGTTTTAATTTTAGGCCAAGTTCTCATTCTGTGCGGATCGTTTAGACCTTCAGTTTCAGAAGCCTTCTTTTTCTTGCTTTTTGTTGGCAAAGACTTTTGAGCAAGTGGACATAAATAAGGAACCAAATGCTCTCCTGTTCATGAACAGTGTCCTGGGTCCTGATACCAAAATATCTTCGTCAACAATCCCAGTCATTTGATGAATTGTAGATTTTTCATGTCTTGTTTAGAGGATCCATCAATTATGGTATGGAGTTAAGTTTGACTGCATTATTTAATAATAACTAACTATGACGTGTAATTTACACTACCGAGCTCATTACATAAGCTGAAAATACCAGAATGAAGTCAAGCTAATGGTCTCTTTGTGGTTTGAGCTTAATTTCCAAGTTCCAATTGGTTTCTACGTACAGATGTTGAGGTGCCAGTGGCATGTATAATTCTGGTACTTTTGTTTGCCCTCCAACATTATGGGACCCACCGATTGGGATTTCTGTTTGCTCCTGTTGTGCTGATCTGGCTGCTATGCATCAGTGCCATTGGTGTGTATAATATCTTCCATTGGAACCCACATGTTTATGAAGCTCTCTGCCCATATTACATGTTCAAGTTTCTGAGGAAGACCCAGAGGGGAGGTTGGATGTCATTAGGTGGCATTCTTCTGTGCATAACAGGTTATAATAATTAAGTACTATTAATAATATTCTATTGCTTCATGTTTGACTCATGTGCTTTATCTTTATCTGATGCTATCACACTCACTTGCTTCAGGTTCTGAAGCAATGTTTGCAGATCTAGGGCACTTTTCCCAGCTGTCAATTAAGGTAAAAATGAAGCCTTTTTGTTTAGAACTCGGGATTTGAATGCTCACTCTTAACCCAGTTAAGCATTAACTCATATGGCTGTCCGCAGATTGCTTTCACCTTTTTAGTGTATCCTTCTTTAATCTTGGCATATATGGGACAAGCTGCGTATCTTTCCAAGCATCATATCTTGGAGAGTGACTACCGAATTGGGTTCTATGTATCTGTTCCTGGTAGGTTCTTTGAACTACTATTATTTAGTTGGAAGATTCTACTATTCATAGAGCCATTAATTGTTTGACTTGCATTTCATCTTCTTCCTTTTTTTGGTGACCCCCCAGAGAGGATTAGATGGCCTGTTCTTGCAATAGCCATACTTCAAGCTGTTGTGGGAAGCCAAGCTGTGATCACAGGGACTTTCTCAATAATTAAACAGTGTTCTGCTTTGGGCTGCTTCCCCAAAGTGAAGATCATTCACACATCATCTAAAATGCACGGCCAGATTTACATTCCAGAAATCAACTGGACCTTGATGCTCCTTTGCCTCGCCATCACTGTCGGATTTCGAGACACCAAACGCATGGGAAATGCATCAGGTACCTTCCCTCACAAGGTATTAAAACTTGTGGTAATTCTTAAAGTAATGATATGTTTTCATTCCATAAACAGGTTTGGCTGTCATAACTGTGATGCTGGTGACTACTTGCCTGATGTCTCTAGTTATAATCTTGTGCTGGCGCAAAGGCATTTTGCTTGCCATTTGCTTTATACTTATCTTTGGCTCTATTGAAGCACTCTACTTCTCTGCGTCCCTAATCAAGTTCCTTGAAGGAGCATGGGTCCCCATAGCTCTCTCATTCACCTTCCTCATCGTCATGTGTGTCTGGCATTATGGTACACTAAAGAAGTACGAGTTTGATCTTCAAAACAAGGTCTCCATCAACTGGCTCCTCAATTTAGGCCCTACTCTTGGCATTGTAAGAGTCAGAGGAATTGGCCTCATACACACAGAGCTCGTATCAGGAATCCCAGCCATATTCTCTCAGTTTGTCACCAATCTACCGGCTTTTCATGAGGTTGTCATCTTCCTCTGCATTAAATCCGTGCCGGTGCCTCATGTGAGACCAGAAGAGAGGTTCTTGGTGAGTAGAGTTGGGCCAAAAGAGTATCAACTTTATCGGTGCATAGCTCGGTATGGTTACCGTGATTTCCACAAGGATGACACTGAGTTTGAGAACGATCTTGTTTGCAGCATAGCAGAATTTATCAGATCAGATAGTTTTGAGAACGTATCAGGGTTTGACAACTTTGAAGTTGATGCGAAAATGACAGTGGTTGGGACTTCAGCTTCAAAACTGGAAGGTGTAAGCATGTGTGAAGAAAACGGAGCTTGTTCTGCAATGGAAGGCACTTCAGAGCTGAGGGAGGTGAATTCTCCAGAAAGGGTAAAGAAGAGAGTGAGGTTTGTTGTACCAGAAAGTCCACAGATAAATTCGGATGCAAGAGAAGAGTTGCAGAAGCTAATGGAAGCAAGGGAGGCAGGAATGTCTTTTATAATGGGTCACTCGTATGTCAAAGCAAAAAGTGGATCAAGCTGGATAAAGAAAGTTGTGATCAATTATGGGTTTGAGTTTCTGAGGAGAAACTCTAGAGGACCAACTTATGCTTTGAACATACCTCAAGCATCTACCCTAGAGGTTGGCATGGTCTATCGTGTGTAACTTTTGTGTAGCAGTTCAAGTTTTCTAATGATCCACTTAGTCGTGTAATATAAACATATGGATAGAGTCATGTAAACTTGTACATATCAATGAGCTTGCTAAAACGATGATCAATAATTCTGTGTTTTTTATGACAGTTTTTCTTTTTGTTAGAAACAAGTATCTTTTAGTGGAAGTAATCATGTTTGTAGTATTTGAGCCATAATCAACCACTAAATGTGTCTACATCTCCCATTAGTTTGGTATGTTATAAAAGACGGGTTTCTTCGGCTAGACCCAAATACCGTTGATCATTATGAGGCCCACTAACACAGGCCTGAGCCCATTAACTAAACCACAACAGTTCAAAAGAATTTAAACCAAGAAAAAAAGAGCCCCTGCTACAAGTATTGTGAAGAGAAGACGGTGCAAGACTGCAAGGGTAGGACTTGGCTAGCGTCCGTTGGTAATCTTTTACATCCAAACTATACTTGGTTTACTTTTGGTGAAAAGAATGATGGGTTTAGATTTAAAAAAAAAAATAGTGTATAATATTTTAAAATATTTTTTAAGTACCAGTATTTTAAAGTAATTTTTTATACTTTTAATCTCTTAAAATATTTTTTCAATTTTATCCAGCGCCTTACTTGATTCATTGCAATTTTACCTTTTTTCAACTTAAAAAATTACTTTAAAATATTTTTTTGGTATTTATAAAATTTTAAAATATTTTTTTAGTTGTACTCAGTGTTTTAAGAGACTGACTACAATTTTACCGGTAAGACACTGGATAAAACTGAAAAAATATTTTAAGACATTAAAAGTATAAAAAATTATTTTAAAATACTGCATACTACTTAAAAAAATATTTTAAAATATTATACACTTTAAAAAAATACTTTAAAAGACTATATATTATTTCTTTTAAAAAAAACTAACTCCATCATTCTTTTCACTCAAACTACACCAAAACGGTGTAATTTAGATGAAAAGGACTTGACAGCGGACGTTTATACAGCAAACGCTAGCTGAGTCCGTAAGGGTATTACTGAAAATATACTGTTATAAAACTGTAGAACTATAGTGATAAGCTATTATAGATGGATGAGTGATTGATGACATGATGATTTTTGTTTAAAAAGAACAAATGTGGAACACGTGGCTAAGATGTGAGTTTTAACTTTGCAGTCTGTGCAAAATAGAAGATCAACAACAAGTCATCAACCACTCAAAGCAACGTGGTGGGGTCAAAGTTTGGTTCTGACTTTAGACGAATTTTCGGCATAAATTAGAATGTGTTTGAATTAGTTTTTAAAAAATTATTTTTATGATTTATAAAATAAATATATAAAATTTTTTTTATCTAAATTTATAAAAAATATTTCTAAAATTATGATTTTTGAGTCACCCAAAAACACTCACTAATTCTGAGATCAAGGATGGCTGAAGCTGAACAAGTCTCAATCCCAGATCTCTTTTACTGTTGACATTTATATTGGTATGCAAGGACTTTGAAATTTTATTTATAATATTTTATTAAGAAGCTTAGGAGTTGTTTATTTACATAAAGGAAAAAACTTATATACTCTTTTTTTTAGCAAAAAAAAAAAAACTTGTATACTTTTTAATATGTACTTTTTGTGCTGTTTCCGAATTATTATAGATTAAAACGAGTCCATATTAGGGGCTCATGGAATCAATGAGCACCTAATGCACATCTACCAAACGGAGTCGTTTTGGACAAATAACGATCCACTGTTTAACCTTCACAATTTCCCACTTCACCCCACGTGTGGCCCCCACTTCCTCATCACTCCTTTTCTTTTCTTAAAAGTTTCTAATACATCTTTATAATTTAAAAAATAAACATTGCAATTAGTTTTTACTTTTTATATATAATATGTATGCCTTTTAAAGTTCTATTTAAACTAAAACTAAGTGTATTTTTTCAGCTGCACTTAACTTCTAAAATAATTTTTTGATACAGTTTTACCCTTAAAGGATCTTCTAAGTTAACTTCTTTATCATTTTTCTTTTCATATTCCTAGCCCTCATCTTCCATATTTTTAACACTCATCTTTATTTATGTGCACCTTCATTTAACGGAAATTTTAAAGAGTTAACAGCAAAGTTAAATTACTTTTAAAAAAATATTTTAAAGTATTAGATATTCCTAAAACACACTTTAGGGATTGAACAAAAAAAGATACTTTAGAGATAAATTGCACCATATAGTATTTGAGGCTAATGAATGCTTGCGTATGATATATGTGTGTGTGTAAATTTTAAAAGAATAATTGCAATGTTTGATTTTTTTAATTATAAAAATGCAAAAAATAGAAAATGAGTGACTTAACAACTTAAAAAAAAAAAAAAAAAAGGAGAGATGAGGAAGTGGGGGCACACGAGGGGAGAAGTGGGAAATTAATCAAATTATGATGGTTGCACAGTGGGGTCTTCATTGGTAAAATAAAAGGACCCCGTTTGGCAGATGGGCATTAGGTGCTCATTGATTCCATGAGCACCTTACGCCGACTCGTTGCACAGTGGGTCTTTATTGGTAAAAGAAAACGACCCCGTTTGGCAGACGAGCATTAGGTGCTCATTGATTCCTTGAGCACCAAATCCCGAATCGATTAAAAGAAGATAAATTATGAAGCTGTTAGATCAGAACAAGTAATTGTTAAATCAAAATAAATACACAAGATCTTCTAGATCGACAACAAATTATTAAGCATAATTTCGATGGTTTGCGCACAAACGATTATTTTTCTTTTGATGGCCGGAGTTAGGGAAGCATTAGAAGACGTTATAAGCTAAACTACAAAAACGGAAATCAGAACAAGTGCCTATTTGAAAAACAAGCAAACTGGTTTTAGAGTATCAGAGGGCTTTTTTTTTTGTTTGGATAATGGTGTGTCCGTTGACCTCCTTTTCTATTTACTTTTTATTTAATATATCTATCATTAAATCAATTTTAATGGTTGAGATTTAATTATACATATAAAAATATTACTATAATTTTAAATATAATAAAAATCTATCATTAAATCTTGTAAACTGAGAAGTAGTAATTAAGTTACTAGTTAAACACTACAAGAGAGGAGAATATACATATGTCTTATGAGATTATTTGAAGGGATAATATGGAAAGGAAGAGGGGCTCTTCTGTTATAGCCCAAGGAGTCCCCCTCACATTCTCAACCCACCGATGTGGGACTTTGGGCTCTAACACTCCCCCTCAAGTTGGAGCATATATATTAATCATGCCCAACTTGTTACAAAAATACTCAACTCGTGTTCTATTTAAGGCTTTTGTCAGAAGATCTGCCAGCTGATCGTTTGATTGCATGTGTCCTGTAGATACAATATTCTCTTTTATCTTGTCACGAATAAAGTGACATCCGATTTCAATATGCTTTGTATGCTCATGGAATACAGAGTTCGATGCTATATGAAGTGCTGCTTTATTGTTACACCATAGCTTTGCAGGCAATGTCATAGCGATGCCAATTTCCTTCATGAGTTGAAATACACATACAATCTCTTGTACTGATTGTGACATGGCTTTGTATTCTACTTCCGTACTTGATTTTGACACAACACCTTGCTTCTTACTTCTCCAAGATATAAAGTTTCCACCAACAAACATACAGTAACATGTAATTGACCGTCTTGTAGCCTTAGATCTTACATGATCCGCATCACAAAAACACTCGACTATAGTATGCTCATAATCTATATAGAGAATGCCACGACCTAGGGAACTTTTCAAATAATGTAAGATATGCTCTAAGGCTTCCCATTATGCTACTGTTGGGGATGTCATGAATTGACTAAGTACACTGACCGAGAATGTTATATCAGGACGAGTTACTGTCAGATAGTTCAGTTTCCCAATGAGTCTTCTATATCTCTCAGGATATGCAAACAACTTCAACTTCTCTGGATCAATCTTCTTCTTCAAGTCATCAGGAAGCTCATCAAACATGCTATCATTAAGATCTAGGAACGGATTTGATATCATGGGAACGCTGCTCGTTTTAGACCGTATAACGACTTTCTAAGATAACATACTTTTCCAAACTCCCCCTGAGCAACAAAACAAAGAGGTTGCTCCATATAAACTTCCTCAAAAAGATCATCATTCAAAAAGGCATTCTTAACATCCAACTGATGCAAATCCCAATGATAGGTGGCAGCTAGAGATACAAGAAGACGAACGGAAGTGAGTTTAGCAACCGGGAAGAAAGTCTCAGAGTAATCTATTCCATAGGTTTGAGCATAATCTTTTACAACAAGCCGGGCTTTCAGTCGTTCTAAGGAACCATCAGCCTTAGTTTTAACTACAAACACCCATTTACATTCAATGGTCTTCTTCCCAGAAGGTAGATCAACAAGAGTTCAGGTACCAGCCTTGTCAAGGGCCATCATGTCTTCTTCCATCGCAGCACGCCAACCAGGGTGGGCTAAAGCTTGGTGAAGGGTGGTAGGGGTGGAGATGGACTCAAGGGTGGCCATAAGGGAAGCGAAAGCAGGGGACAAGTGTTGATAGGACACAAAGGAGGAGATATGATAGGTACATTCAGCGTATCTTTTGGGAGGACAATAAGGACAGGTACCTTTCCAGAGGGCAATAGGTAGGTTATCAGATGAATCAGCAGCAGAATTAGGAATTGGATTAGGGGCATGAGTGTCAAGATCTGGGGAAGCAGGAGCAGGGACTAGGGGGACATGAACATAATCTATTGGCGAAGCAGTTACTAGTGAGGGCAAGACATTGGTAACATTAGGACCATCGATGATATCAGGTTCTGGAACAGCAACCTGTACTGGTGGGACAGAGACACGAAAAACCAGGACATCACCAGGCTCATCAACAACAGAGGGAGACTCAGATAATACTGAAGACTTAAAAAAAGAGATGACTCATGAAAGGTCACATCAGTGGATACAAGATAACGATGAAGATCAGGAGAGTAACACCGATAACCTTTCTGAATTCGAGAATAACCAAGAAAGACACACTTCAAGGACTTAGGATCAAGTTTACTAACATTTGGACGGACATCTCGAACGAAGCAAACACACCCAAAAAATGTTGGTTCAATAGGAAACAACTTAGTGGTGGGAAACAGAACGGAATATGGAGTGTCCCCACTAAGAACAACCGAAGGCATACAATGAATAAGGAAACATGCAGTAGACACAGCATTAGCCCAAAAAGATTTTGGGACACAAGAGTGAGACATGAGAGCTCGGACAATTTCTAAGAGCTGACGGTTCTTTCTTTCTATAACACCATTTTGAGCAGGTGTATTAACACATGAGGATTGGTGAAGAATGTCATGACTATGCATATAATCAGTGAATGAGGCAGAAAAATATTTTTTCGCATTATCACTTCGAAGAATTTTCACAGGAGTATGAAAATGAGTTTGAATTTCAGCACATAAATTACGAAAAATGCGTAAACAATTCAGAACGCTATTTCATTAAGTAAAGCCAAGTGGTTCGGGAAAAATCATCAACAAAAGTGACAAAATATCGATAACCAGTATGAGACAAAACTGAACAAGGACCCCAAACATTAGAATGAACTAACTCAAAAGGGGACACGTCTCGTTTATGGACACGAGGTGCCAAATGAATATGATGTTGTTTGGAAAACTGACACGACTCACAATCTAAAGTCAATACAGAATAAAATTGAGGATATAACCTTTTTAAGGACGAAAGTGACATATGACCTAGACGACAATAAACATCAAAGGGAGACGACCCACCAGAACAAGCAACAGAATGTAGCATCTAATCATCAAGAATGTAATGTCCATCATATTCATAGCCCCTACCAATAATCTGTTTTGTCGAAAGATCCTAAATTAAACAGTGGTCAGGGAATAGTGTGATAAAGCAATTCAAATGACGAATCAGTTTACTAGGAGACAAAAGATTAAACATAATATATGAAACATTAAGAACAGAAGATAGCGAAATGGATGTAGTTGGTTTAACAGTGCCTGATCCAAGTACACGGATCGTGGAACCGTTGGCGACGAATATAGAGGATGGGTTGGCATATGGAGCATACGATGAAAATAAATGATGGTTACTTGTCATGTGGTCAATAACACCAGAATCAATGACCCACTTCGTGAAAGTAGTAGTAAGACCAGAGGACCAAGTACCTGTAGCTAGGCCCCTGTAGATGATGGACTTGAATCAGAATGACCAAGTACCTGTAGCTAGGCCCCTGTATCTGAGCAATATGAGCAAGATTACTCTGCTGATCACATTGCTCTTTATGCTGTAATTTACGACAATTTTTCTTCCTATGACCAGGCTCCTTGCAATAATTGCAGATAAAACTGTCAGAAGACATGTTTTGAGTACTATGGCCTTGTTTAGACCCATAATTCTTGTTGTTAAAGGAAACACACCTAGCTAAAGCACTCGCATTGTGATCAACAGACGGGCAAACTAAATTATCAGCACGAAGAACCCGTGAGAACACATCTTCAAGAGATGGAAGCTCCTGACTAGACATAATTTGAGAGCGAACAATCTCATAAGAGAAGTCAAGAGCTTCAAGAAAACTGATGATATCAGAGTTCTTCGATTTGGCCATGGAAAAGTAACCAATAAGCAGAGAAAAAAATATTCTAATGAAATCTCGAAGTATCACAAATTCCAAAATACCACAAATAGAGCAAACGAGGACCTCTAGATCTTCTAACTAAATGTAACTACAACCACTAAGGGTAAACACCCTTAAACAGAAGCAAGACCTAAGAAACAGAGTAGAAACCACTGACCGTACCACGATGAACAGTGCCAAACAACACCTATAAACAGTGCCCCCGATGAACAGTACTGAATAGTTCCAAACAACACCGATGAACAGTGCCCAGATGAACAATACTGAATAGTGACAAACAGTACCTCTGGTGAAATACCCAAGTAATTCTTTTCTGATGTGGAAGTTCAGACTATGCTGCAACCACAGAGCATACTTAGACAGAACCAGGCTCTGATACCATGTAAACTGAGAAGTAATAATTAATTTACTAGTTAAACACTACAAGAGAGGAGAATATACAAATGTCTTATGAGACTATTTGAAGGGATAATATGGAATGGAGGATGGACTCTTCTTTTATAGCCCAAGGAACCCCTCACATTCTCAACCCACCGATGTGGGACTTGGGGCTCTAACAAATCTCAACAATTAAAAGTTAATATAATGATAGAGACATTAAATAGAGAGTAAATGGAGAAGGAGATCAATGGAGATGCCCTTCTTCATTTTTTCATAACACGAGACAATGTTTTTTTCATTTACTTATCTCATAAATAAAAAAAAAACACTTCTAAAAAAATTAAAACAAACCCGCACAAAATGGCATTTAAGCGAAACAGTGTTAAAATGTGTTAAAATAATTAGCGGATTGTGTATTAATTGAGAAATGAGAGGTCGATGACTAGTTGTCTGATTGTCTCAACGACACGCGTTTCCGCCTCGCATTGCAGAAGTATCGAATTCAAATCTAGGCATGGACGTATGTTGTGTGTGAGTATATATTTATAGGATGTTTAGAATAGCGATTGGAAGCTCTATAAGTGCTTTTCAATCGTGATTTACGGTCTATGAGATAATTTTTACGGTCTACGAGTTAGCTTTTATGGTCTACGAGGTGTTTTTACGGTATACAAGGTAAATATATGGAGGAGATTTATCTCGATTTACGTAAATCGGGCTTATATAATAAGCCCGATTAACTTAAGTGAATCCAAACAAGCTATTACATTATCTCTTTGCAAAAAAAAAAAGGAAAAAGAAAAAGAGGAATGAGCGAAGAAGGCAGGTGCCATTGTGGTTGGCCAGTAGCTCCATATTCACGTGTGATCTCTTATTTAATTCTTCCAACCCCCCCCCCCCAAAAAAAAAAAACGTTAACGTCAAATATTAAATTACCCAATAACACACAATGGTTATATTAATTTTATTATGCTGAGGCCAAAAAAAATTTTATATGGTTGAACAATAATTTTGAACTACAGATTCCCTAATTAAAATCATGGATTTGGTAGAATCGTGTTGCATACTCCATAAATATAAGGTTGAAGTAATGAAAGATAATTAAGTCCCATACTAAGATTTTGATTTAATTAGTGTGAGATAAATTAATCTAGCAACAGGTGGTAGGCGTCCACATATATATTTAGATTTAATTAAACCATAAAGCTTCATGCATGATGCCTTAATACAAGTGATCAGTTCCCTAACCCCTTCCCTCCCAGAGAATAAGAAGAAGAAGTGAGAATGTACTAGCTTCTAGGCTGATCGCATAAAAGACCTAGACTCGTAAATTTGCACTATTTTACACGATAAGTGGTTTAGAAGAAAGTTAAATTTATATACAAAAAACGAGTCATCTTGAGACTTGACATGCTTCCCAGAGGTTGTCTGTTTTTATATCTGCATTATATTACTGATGATCCATAAGTCGTTGTTGCCAGAAACCATCTTCATCTGCAAATGCCTACATCTATCTACACTAATAGATATGTATATGTATATGCCATCATCACCTTATATTAATTAATTTCAAAACTGATGAGAACCTTGAGTTAATTGCAGCTGCACTTCAGCCCAGATTTTCTTACCAAAAAAAGCATGAATTAGCCCTTTAAGTATGTGTGAGTATGAATTAGTCACACGCCAAAGTCAACATGAGTACCGAAATCTGCAGAAGGCCATCAAGGGTACCTGAAGCTGATCAGTTAAATGACTTCTTCCAAGAAAGAAAACAGAGAGGGAGAGAACCAGTAAGTACTAAGTAGCAATATATTTGGTAGCTAGAGCTGTACTGTGTGTGCGTGGTGCAATATAATAATAAAGAACAGAAAAGCCACGTAGTGATAAAACCTCAATCTCGAACTTCTTTGCGTGCTAGTTTGATGTGCTCACGCAAGTGTTTGTAATGAGGTTTCATCCACTACGTGGGGTTCCAGTTTCTTTAGGTTTTTGTTTCTCTGAGACAAGGCTCCATAGTAAGGAACAAGATAAGTGAGAGAAGCAAATAATAAGGGCGTAGAGTGTGGTGGGTTTGTGATCTCTATATGGCCTCTCTGGCCCTAATAAATAGAGAATGAAAACAAGCATCCTCCAAAATAGCTCTACCTCACCACTATAACACATTTAAACCTACGGAGGTTGCCACCTACCCCACCAAAAATCTCTTGCCACTTGCAAGCTCTCCCTCTCCTTCTCTCTTTGACTCTCTCAACTGAAACATGAAACATCTATTCATCAAAGTGTCTTCTAACACGCAGTGAGAAAATTGCCGGACTTCAACCCCCACTACCATGTTGCCTTGTGATGAGTGAACCCACTTTTCTTACTACCAAAAAGCAAGAAATTAGAGACGAAAATTAGTGATGGAATTAATTCTATAGCTAATCCGTCTCAAAAGCATCAAAAAATCTGTCCCTAATGTTAGAGGCGGAACTTAGCAACGGATTAGAGACAACCAACACTTCATCACTAATATCCGTCATTGATCCATCTTAAATCCGTCGTCAAATTCCGCCATTAAATTTCGTCCCAAATTCAGTCACTATTTTGACACTAATTTTGAGATAATTTATTCTTGATTTTTTATGGAAATTAGCGACGGAAATAATTCAATTTAAGTTTTGTCGTTATTCCGTCTACCATGTCTGTCGCTAAATCTTTTAATCTCTATTTTGTTGCTAATTTGAAAATTTCAAATTTTGATCATTTAGACAATAAAATAATAATAATATAATTATTTAAAGGGATAATTCTAAAAAAATACCATTTAAACTTCAAAATCCCAAATAGGTGATTTAACAATAAAATGATTTGTTAATTGCATTACCATTCTTGTTAATCCCATTACCGAACTTGTTAACGAGATTTTGAAGTTTAAATGATATTTTTTTGACATTTTTCCTTATTTAAATATATTTTCAATTAAAAAAGCTGAAATTTTCGCCACGTGGGTGGGATGGTATTGAGTAGGGCATCAACATTATCATCTCAACATTAAAACTTGTTGATACATCATAGAGACGAATTCTTAAGAAATACATTCGTATATTATTAAGACGTGGAGTCATAATAATGTGCATTACTACATAAAATATTTTTAACGTCCTTTCTACATTTCTTTACAGAGAATGTCTATGTGAATGACCTAGTAAAATATGAGAACAACGTCCGTTAAAAAAAGAACGTCATAAGTACCTTATGGCATCTTTTTTTTTTTTTAGGACGTTGAAAAGTTTCTTTTAAAAAAAAAAATTTGTTTACAGGTCTCCAAGAGCCCCGTCAATTAGCTTCTGTCTATTCTCTTCAGGGATCTCCTCAAACTCAGCAATGACCTGGTGATGTTGAAGAATCCCTTACCCTTGGCTTCGATCCTTCAGTACCCAAAAAGATTTTTTTTCCTGAGTTAAACTATGATCTGATCACAGACCATCAAAGACAAAAGAAAACAATGAAAGACAAGATTTTGCTCATGAATACCTTGAGAGAGCCAAGATTTCTTTCCTGTGCACCGTGAGAGTCTCATCGAGCCTCTCATGGAGACTGTGAACGCGAGCCAAGCGATCGAAAGCCATTTCTGCAAATAAAAAAACCAGATCCAGAGTAAGCACAGTGAGAGAGGTACTACAAAGAAAGTCAAACAAAAACAATGTGTGGAAAACAAGAAGAAAAACAAAATCTAACTTGATCAGATTTGAAAGACCTACCTCCGCACTCACCAACTGAGACTTCTACCTTATATAGTGGAGGAGAATAATTGCTAGATGCAGTTTCTTTGTGATGCAGTAACAGGTTGATATTTAAAAAAAATGAATTGAATTTCTTTGATTGTAATTCCAAGAGCAAGCATAGTGGATGCTAGATGTAAAGGGTCTGGATTTTGGTTAAAAACAAATTCTGCAGAAACAACCTTTCTCTGATCTATTCATATGAGAAACCAACAAATGAGTTATTTGTTCTCGTAAGGTTGTTGAAGAAGAAGATGGGGTTTAGAGTTATTGGGGTGAAAGATGACAACACATACGGAGTGATTTTCTTTTCTTAGGAAGAAGGTTGAGACTTTGGACTAAAAACAATTGCCATCCAAGGACATCCACATAAACATAAATTTGTTAGAGTAGGCTTTAGACGTCATAAATAATTTAGGGACACCTAAAGTCTCCTTTAGGTGCCCCAAATAAAAAAAAAATTCAGACGCCTAAAACCTATTTTAGGTGTTTTAATTTAAATTTTGGACGTTTAAAGCTATCTAATTTCTATCCACATTTACAAAAATGTTATCGCCTATGTTTTTTACTTTTTTTTTTAAAAAATGGACGACATTTAGAATAGTAGAATTTATATCTTGTAGTAGTGGTGACATCGTATTATCTAAACAAAGAAGGAAATAATATATGAATTACTCTCTTTTAAAAATTAACATAATAAATGAAGAAAGAATAATTGTATAATGAACAATATGTTGATGGAATAAGACATGATAGAAACCATTAATCGACAAATGAATGGAAATGCATATATTTAAATGAATTGATCATTAAATTAAAATATCATGAAATTTTAACCAATTTTTTTCACATAAGAAAAATTTATTAAGAACTTAGCCAAGTGTTTCCTCTCTTAATTGGGTATAACCGTAGCTTAGCATATTTTGGTGAATGAATGATATAAATGATAGATATACTATATGCAAAATTCAGGCACAAATTATAAAATCCTTCTACTGACAGTTTTCCTCCTTTTAATTGCAATAAATAAAATTTTTTTATTCATGTTGACACTTTGAATCATTCATAAATAGAGGCACAATTGAAAATTTAGCTCATGATTAATGAGTTAATTAACTCTCTTTGATATGTGAGAGCTAGTTAATTGGGACTAATAAATAAGATTAGAGTGGTAGTCAATAGGCCAAAGCAAAAAATAAAGTCAATGACTAATATGAATTTTAAAGAGAAAAATCTTCAACAAAGTCAATATGAGACCTTGGTGATGGATGCAGTTGGGCCAAGTTTTTGAGATAACTATAATAAAGATGTTGAAGAGATGTCTAATTCAAATACTAGAGCATTTTATGAATAGTTCACAAAGACACATTATGATATTTACAAATGCACTCATTGGTTTTTTAATACATGATTTAATGCTTCTTTATAAATTACTATAGGTGGAGCAGTTGAGAAGAACCCTACTCTATTTGAATTGTTCACAAAGACACATTATGATGGAGAAAACTGGCAAATTTGTGGATTAGAAGTCGGCTAAAGTATTTTTAAGTATATGTTTGTCATGGTGTTTTTAATTGTAGTTGTGTTGACGGCCAGAGGTCTGACTAGATGTAATGTTTAAGTCTTAGTATTTATGGCTTTGTTTGAGGTGAAATTTAAGGGTTTTGTTCATAGTTACTTGTCTCAAGGTAAATGAACTTGGTTCATTGTTTCATATAAGTTTCTTCTTGCATTTCTTCTTTTGTCATTGATATTTTAGAGTGCGGAATGACTTGTTGATTGTTTGTTATTATTGTGAGATTTTAGAGTGAGGAATGGCTTGTTATTATTTTATTAACTTGAGCGGTCAAATTCATTTCAGCAGTTACATATCATCCTTTATTTTATATTTGTTCATATATTTTGACTTTTTGTACTCATTATTTTCTTTAATAGGATCATTATATGGGGATCAAGGCATTTGGAAGTTCTAATACAGATTCTCCAAGTGATCGATGTGCAATCAAATAAGCTAGATGAAGGAGATATGAACCTATATTTTAAGGCTGTAGGTGGTAAGAACAAGAAAGGCCTCATATTTGGCTTAGGATTTGAGGCCAAATATGTTGATTCCTCATCTTATTCTTATAGGTCTTCTCCTTCTTCCATCAACACAATGCTCAAACCTGATATTAAAAATGTTGTCACGTATAGAGCTTAGTGCATGTTTGGATTAGCGGTGTAAAATTGTTTTTTTTTAAATGGGCTTTTGCAGAAGTGAGATTGAAAAAAAAGTTATATTTTAAATGTGATTTGTGTTTGGATTGACGGTAGTAGAAGTTGTTTTTTCTAACCTTGAACATGTTTGGATTAGCATTTGAAAAGCCCGTTTAGGTGGAAAATGACTGAAAATGGCATAAACCTTATTGAATACTACATACATATGTATGTATGTATGTATATTGTTATAATTGATGTGAAAAAATATAAATAAAATTTTATAAAATAAAAAAATTCAATTAACAATGAAAAAGAAGAAAAATACACTGAAGAAAAATACTTATTGACTACGGTAGGAAGAAAAGTTGAGATTTTGAGCTTCTATTAGAAGCTGCGATTCGAAGAAAAGTACAGGAAAAATAAACGTGGACCCAAACACTCATTTAAGTATATCATTGGGCTTTTTCTCCACATTGTACGTTTACATGGTCAAAACGTGTTTCCAAATAGGGCCTTAAATAGAAAAATCAATATCTTCAACAATAGAATGAAATTATCTTAACTAGCTTGGAAGCACTTGAGCAAAAACTCTATGAGGTAGTCAACAATTCAAACATTAAGCTCATGACGCTGATGATAATACACCATAAAATAGGGCAGCAATGAGGTTGTTTGACTACATTATAACATTTGTGTGGTTTATTTAATACATTATATACATTTTCACTTGAGTACTTTTGTTGTTTTATGGTTGTTAACTTATTATCATTTTCTAATTTGGTTTGAAATTGTTTTTATTTGCAATCCATTTAATTCCACTTTTGGTTCATTAACCATTACTAAGGCTGACTTATAGTTAAATTCAAAATAACAAAAAATTTAATTAGAAAAATAAAATTAAAAAAGATTAGAGATTGATTTATGATGGAATTTTCGTCACAACATTATTAAAAAAACAACCGGAAATTAAGTTTGTGACAACAATACCTTCCTTCGCCGACGTATTCTAAGTTTGTGACTTCTCACTCCTCATGGCTTGTCTGGTGGATCCGTCGCTTCCACAAGATCCGACGACGCTCCCACATCCTGCCCGCCGCCCCTTCATGCGTGACCTTCCTTCGGCGTCTCAAATGTAAGACCCACAAGCACACCACCTTCCGCTACGATCCCCTCAGTTACGCCCTCAACTTTGACGACGGCGTCCCCCGACACCATCATGATCAGCACTTGTACTTGCTTTTTTTCTCCGCCCGTTTTGCTTCGATCATGGCATCTTCCGTCGACGGCTCCACTGTTGCCAGATAATTAGTTATACCGGCGAAATGACCAAATTAAAGCTAAGTTGCGCCGCCGCCTCGGCTTATGTTCACGGAGGAGGCATCTTGCGTGCTCCTCAGCAGACGGTGGTGGAGATAGTTGGCCGTGCGGTGGATGTGGTGGGGGGTATCGTGCATGTCGGTGCTGGCTGGGTGCCCATTAACATTGCCCCCTTTTTTTGGGTCACTCCTTCCTTTCCATTTTTATGTATTTTATGACTTGTGACGTTAGTTTTTTCCCATATTTTGTTGTATACTAGAAAATTTATTAAAGAGATATCAACTACAAAACCAAAATCCTGAGTCCCTTTTTGGCTTTATTAAAAAAAAAAATCCCTCTAATAGTTTACTTGATGTGGTAGGAGGCATCAATTATAATTACAAAACATAAGTAAATCAGGCTGGTATAAGAAAATATAAGTAAATTAAATCAGATCCGGAAGTGTTGAATAAGTCAGCTAAATTCGTTATTTTTTTTTTTTTGTGTATGCTTACAAACATGTTAATCTTGTCAAAATAATCTAAGAGTACCTTCGTCTCAAAAGTCATAAAACCTTAATTTCAACTGGTTTTCAAATAGCTCTGTATAGGCCAAGGTGCAACATAGAATACGTGAATGATTGAATGCTTGAGGTTTATTACGGATATTTCAAACTAAGATAATTATATTCATTTCAATTAATTTTTTCCTGAAAAAAAGCATACTGAAAGATTTCATCTTGAAATAATATATTCAGTTGAAAAGGAATAAAATTAACAACTTCATGTCATTAATATAAAACATATTTATATAATATAATTAAATTAAAAAAATTAGTTAATATGATATATTTTTTTTAAATACATTAGTCATCTTTCTTAATTTTCTTTCCGTTTTAATTATTACCAAATTGTGTGAATATATATGTCAAATAGCATTATTATTACTCCAATTATAACGCAATGGAATTCAAAGCGACATAATAATAGAAACCTTGAATTAACGAGCATGCTGGATTAAGCAAATAATTAATCGCATCAAACCGTGTTTGCAACTAGAAAACATGCACCTTGCTTGCCGGTTACTTCTTATTTTGTTCATTTTGTCGCTAAAATGAGTCTCGTCGTTGAAAACAAAACATGAGACAAGGTTAGGTCTCTGAGGGATGATTACGGCAAAGTAACAAGACGACACTGTACAAGAAAATTCTCTGGGTTCGTTATCCTCAACTACTACACTACAGACTGACAAAAATAATAAGGAGCCCAACTATATTAATAGAAACATTGAATTAACCAGCATGCTGGATTAAGTAATTAATTAAATCAATCGCATCAAACCGTGTTTGCAACTAGAAAACAAGCAGCTAGCTTGACGATTACTTCTTACTCTGTTCTTTTTGGCTAAAACGAGTCTCATGGTTGAAAACAAAACATGAGACAAGGTTAGGTCTGTGCAAAGTTAGAAGACGACACAGTACAAGAAAATTCTGGGGTTCGTTATCATCAACTACTACAGAGTATACAGACTGACAAAAATAATTAGCCCAACTATTGATTAACAAAAGAAAGACGTACGTGGATCACATATGCAGGCCGGTGTTGTTTGTTTCTAACAGCTTATGGATATATATGTAGCATTTCATCGCTTGTTAGTAACATCTGTCTTTATGAACTTTAAAAAAGAAAAGAAAAAGAAAAATAACATAATGAATAATTAGGAGATGAAAATATATTATAATGAATAATGTTTGCTGATGAGAGGAAAGGAATCTGGCGGGGCATAACGCGGTAAAGGAAAAAGAAGGAATCACATCAAACACGCTCTCACACGATAACAACTTTACTTCCCCGAATTTTTTCACCTTCCATCACTCATTCTAGAAAAGACCTATGTTCCATATCCTAAATTACTACTATCTCAATCTCTTGTGTTAAGTATAACATTAAGTTGGTTTTTTTTAAGAATGATTAAAGAAGTTAATTAAATTAATTTAAAATATTTTTATTTTTATTTTTTCTCTTAACCAAATTGTTTATTTATAAACTGATATATGATCTAAAGTTACACAATATACTATATTATTAAGTAATTTATTTAGTTTTCTTAACCTCCTAAAAAGTGAAATAGGTCTTATATTTAGAATCGAAGAGTATACTTTATTTTAAATAATTTTATATTCCACGAGATAAATATATAAAAATAATTTTATCTTATAAAGCGTTTAAAATAAGCTTATTCAAATTTACCAATGTCTATTTGTGATTGATTTTAGCATTTCCATATATCACTTATAATAAGTTATATTTTTTATTTGATTTGATTATTCTAATATTTAAACAAAATGAATATATCATATTTTTATTTGATATATAAGGTATAAAAACACAAAAAAAAAATTTATTATTTATAAAAACATGAATAGTACACTTCATTTTGAAAGCACGCTTTGGATTCATATTAGTTATTTAATATGTAAGGGTGGGAAATTCATGCTTGGATTTAGTTTTTATGGTATGATTATAGGAAACTGTTTGTTAATTACTATCTCTGATTCTTTATATAAAATCCAGTTAACTTTTTTTGGATAGATTAAGGAAACTAAATGAATTACTTTAAAATATTTGTTTTTGTCATTTTCTTCTAAACTCATTTTTATGACTTATATTCGGAAAAAAAATTGTTTAAATTATAAATTAGTATATAATATAATGATATACAACATATATTGTAATTAAGTAATTTATGTAATTTTTTTAATCTTTCTAAAAAAATTAAATAAATCTTATATTAAGGATGATATCATTCCTGGTTGAAAGTACTGCCGGGGGTGCTTAGGATCAACCGTTGCTTTTTTCCAATCTTTTGGTCGAACGTCCTTGTTCATCAACTTTCTTAATTTCTCCTCTTCCTATCTTATTTTCATCAAACCCTCAACCTTTTTTTCCTTTTATTTCTTCTGTTTTTACTTTTTAGTAACTCTAGGTAATTTCATTTCCTTAGAAAATACAGTGTGTATGAAAATTAATCCTATCAATAAAAGATTAATAAGTTCATTTGAAACAACGATTAGAACTTAAAAAACAGCTTTTCAATCGTGATTTACAGCATACAAGATAAGTATGTGAGATGGGTGTTGTTTCATCTAATGTGCATAAGTACTTATAAACCATTTAATCGCCAACCAAACTTGCTTTAAATAAAAATGAGTTAATGATTAATATCAACTTGTGAATTGATATTTGATAGATAGAGAAGTTTTTTTTTTATGAGAGAATAATGACAACAACAAAATTTATAAAATTATTAATATTAAATTAGGATTTCTTTACAATTTATGTCCCGAAACTCATTACTTATTTTTCTACATTTCAGTATTAAAAATATTTTATACAATTCATAACTTTTTGAAGCCCCCATTTGTTTTTTTTTTTTCAAGTTCTTAGTTGTTGTTTGTTTATTTCGATCAAGATGAGACGGGGTCTCGATCAGAAGCCTGTTTCGGGAAGTGGACCTGACTGCTACTCCATTGACCTCTGACAAGAGATGAAGAAGTGGTATGAAACGCGCCGAGGTAGGGAGCGTGCGTCACACAATACATACGGGTTTCTAGCTCTAAAGTTAAACATATGTAAACATTATGTAATGATATATGCAAAGTAGTAAATTAGTTATCGTACCATTTGTAATATTCAGTTTGACACGAATAAAATATTTGAGGATTTTTGTTTTGTTCCAAAACATATACAGATTAGAAAGCGAAACCACCTGCCACCTCTTGCCTTTTGGTGCTCCACAACATTGGACGCTACTACTAACTGATAGGTGAGCCCACTTAATAAAGTGCGCCACTGATGAGACCATGCCGGCTCCCCATTTTTTCTTTTTTCTTTTTTTAAATTTTAAAACAATTGACCAAGAATCAGAATCAGACCAAAACGACACGGACAAATGAGATCAGTTGCAGTACAGATACAGAAGAAATGAAGTGTAGCTTCACGACAACGTGGTTTCACATGCGAGCCTCTCCCATTGCCGTTGCCAACATGCCACCAAAGATATTCCCAATCCCACCCATTCCCAAATCTCTACTTACTTACACTCCAATATCCTCATAGCCTCACATACCACTATTCCCTCACCACAAAAGGAAGAAAAAAGAAAGAAAGAAAGAAAAAAGGCTTCCCTCTCAAGTATTTTTACTCTTATCTCAACAGATTCTTCTTCCTCCCGTGGCCCCACTTTCAATATATCACCCCTTTTTCTCTTTTTTCTTTTCCCCTTTTGCCATCATTTAATACTTTACTCTTTAACCCCATAATTGACCCATTTTCACACATTACTGCCTTATCCATCTAAGTTGTTTCTGTATCAGGACTCTTTTTTTAACAGAAACATTCTAACCCTATGTTGACACCCTATAGCCATAGATGGAGAAAACCAACATTCTTGAGACATGTACATATATGATGTATTATTAGCCTCTTATTCCCAACTTACCTCCCCCTTCATTCTTTTTTGCCGTTTCCATCAAAAGTTCCAGAGGATCAATTCTGGCGTGTAGCATTGGTTTTGCTCCTGGTGATTAGCACCTTCCTAAACAACAAACAATTATAGTCATTTGATTGTCAGTTAGTCATATCCATAGGACGCTCAAGACACTTGCATAGATCTAGAACTCTTCAATGTCCACCACCACATCCTTTTCTCCTTCAACCATCAATTTTGAGTTCATTAATAATCTATCAATCACGATTCAAATGTATCTAAATGCTTAGTTTCACTGTGGACATGCACATGGGAGCTTTAAAAAACGAGACCCCACAGTGCTGCTCATAGAGCTTGGATTTTTTGTTGAATTAATATCCCCGCAAGATACAATTTATGCCACAATTAGCATGGATCCCACTCCTGGCTACTTCCCAAGCGTCCAGCGTAAGAGATAACCAAGCACAAAAGGTTGTATTCTCAGTCCCCCACAAAGCATAATTGACCAACAAAGTGATACCAACCCAAATTAAGCCCCTCTGACAAAGGCATTTGACTCCTGCCATAAACAAACTTGACACTGTGAATGAGGGTAACCCTGTCTTCCAGATAGGCTCCACAATCAGATTCAATCAACCGTGAATACTTGGCTGTAATTATTCAACGGTAAATGGTACGTATTTGTTGGACTGGGCAGATCAAGATGGAAATTGAATACAAGTTCATGATGAGATCTCCACAATTGTTGAACAATTGGCCTCACTGACCAAGCTAAGAATTCAATATCAGATTAGCATTTGCTGTATAGGATAAGTTAGCCTCAATTTGGGTTAGTAACATAAATGATAAATCCAGAGTCCGAAGATCTATCTATTTGAAGCAAGAAAGGTACTAATTTTTTTTTAATATCTATTTAATATATAGAATTCCAATACATCAAATATTATACCATAATCATCACATCAAGGAATTCTATTACAAGGTTTCCTATGAGGATAATATCCAATTCATCTGTAAAGGGAAAAATTAATGGGGATACCTTTTAGGTCCCTTCCGTTCTCATCCATGGTAAATCTGTGTTGAGAGAAGATGGCATGCCCATGTGATCATTTGAAGAACTTGAGAATTTTCCCTTGTTGGACCACAGCCAGATTTTTGAAACAGAATAGCTCTCACCCTTACTCACACTAGTAATCTTTTTGGCTTCCTTATCACCCTCCGTTAAAAGCTTATCAGTCTGTTCTGTTCCTTCGGAGAGCTTTCCGTCACCGTTCAAGGTAATTCGCAGGTCTGAGTTGCCAAGCACATACTGGTAAGACCCCATTGAGAAACATCTTCTTGCATCCAAATTGCTGCTACTGGTTTCACCTCCTACATTATCCCCAGCATCCATATCAAGCCTTCTGAATTTACCAAGTCTTACAGGAAGAACTGCTTTCTCTACAACTTCTTCAATTTCCACAGCTTTTTGTCTGGGAGTTACCCCACTTTCTCCATTGCAAGGGCAACCATCTTCTTCCCTCATATCATCAAAATAAAACATCGGGTTTTCGACAGAGAGTCCTGGGGAGAACAAAGTTCCTCTACAGAGTGGACATGTCGAGTTGGATAGAAGCCAGGTGTCTATGCAATCAATGTGAAAGGCATGGCTGCAAGTAGGAAGCAGCCTGAGCTTATCGTTTTCAGAGAATTCACAGAGACAAACAGCACAGTCAAATGGTTCTTTCAGACCCACAATTTCTCTATACTGGAAAACAGGAAGTGCATCAATAAAAGCTTGATCCAGCCCTGAGTCATGGAGATGGAAAAGCTGTTGCAGCTGTCTCTGCAAAGCATCGGAGCCAGTAATGTCCTGGTGTCCATTGGATTGAGCCGATGGACCAGCTGATGGGTGCTTTGCGAGAAATCTAACAAGCAGATGAAGCAGACCAGATACGAAAAACAGCAAGGCCAGAATCACTATAACGAAAAGAACAGCCGGACTAATTCTAGTACTGCCACCTGATGAAGGTGAAGAGGAAGACTGCATTGATTCATTGTGGAGAGAACCTGGGAAAGGAGATGGATATGAAGGCAAAACCGGTGATGGGTAATTCAAATACCCATCTTTTTCCTGGATTCGCTGAGGTATCCAGGCCATCTTCAAATGGGTGTGGTTAAAAAACCACTCATACATGTCCCTCGACATCCTTCAGATCACAAGACAGACCTATAAAACATATTAACCGCTCGTCATCGGAACACAATCCTACTTACATTGTAAAACTGTAACACTCTTCGTCTACCACGCCAAAACTCGCACACAAGCTTTAACGCTCAGATTCCGGAGAAATTCTATATAACTGAAAACGAAGCAATGAGTAGGCTATTGTGTTTTTATTTTTTCAGAAATCATTTCAAATGAAAAGGCAATCAGTGATGGGACAATAAAAAGAGAGAGAAAGGCTTATCAGAATCACAATTCACCTAGCTCATATTAGGGTAGTCCAATTCCAATCCACCAAGCGTGCGCTTGCTTTACTCTCTGAAATTTTGAGCTGGGAATGCTAACCTTTCTGCAGGCTAGCAGTTTCCACCGGAACGAATGAAAACCCTAAGCAAGAAGCTCGATGGGATGGTTAAATAGGCGAAAGAAGGAGAAGAGGAAAGTGAAAACGCGAAAGGGATTCTCTGGCGAGTGTCTCTCCCCCCGAGGATGTGTACTCAAGTCTCTGTCATGGTTCTGGTGAAGAGCCAATCAGCCAAGGAAAACCGAAGAGCCAAAGCGGCACTAGGCTACAAATTGCGAGGTTAGCAATGACAAAATGTAACGCTACTAATTCATTATCCCACTCTCAAGACTAGAGCGTGCTCCTCACTTTCGACTGTGTTTAGGAGTGTATGTTTATTTTAGCTTAATATTATGATTAAAAAATATTTATGAATTTATACATATCTCTCACTCCATAACTTATTTTATATTTCTTAAATTATGATTCAACTGCTATCCCAAAATTTGTTTGTGACCTCAGCGTTTACAACTGTCATTTGCGCTTTACCTCAGCGTTTACAACTGTCATTCACTCACTCTCGTCTTCCTGCGCGCCAACGCAACAAGGTCAAAGGGCTATGCCGCATGGTTTTACGATTTTCGTATTTTGTCCATTAATTAAATTAAATTCTTTCTTGAAATCAAAGTTGTTTGATTTTAATTCGTTGTATCTCTCTTTTCCCATTCCCATCCCCTCTTTCATCATTTACCTCAAAATTATATAATTTTAGGATAAAAATAAGTGAGGGAAGCTTTTTTTTCCTTAAAAAAATTACCCATCACTGTAGAATTTTTTTTAATACCATTTAGTATTTTAAATTAATTTTTAGTACATTCAGCATTTTAAAATATGTTTTTTTATGACACTTAATATTTAACACTCATCATTTAAAAGTATTTTCTTAATGGCACCTAGGATCCTAAATGTTAAAAAAATAAATTAAAAATTACTCGAAGATACTGGATGCTATTAAAAAAAAATATTTCTGGTGATAAGTAGTAGATACTTGATGTCACCAAATTTTTTTTTAAGATACTGAGTGTACTAAAAATTAATTTGAGATACTGAATACTACTGAAAAATATTCTACAGTAATGGATGACTATTTTTTCAAAAAAAAAACTTCCCTAACTAATTTAATTACAAAACTACGTAATTTTTGGATAAAAGATAGAAGTAGAAGGAAGGGACAAAGGAAATAATCCAAGTCCACGACTCTCATGGTCAAATCTTCGCTTCTTCCAAATAATCTCACTTCATGGCAGAGTATGGGATCCTAATTATACTCCTACCTTTCTCAAATGTGTCATTTTAAGAGGATATCTCATGCTTAAACCACCAAAGTTTCTTTCACTATAACCAGCACTTGTTGGTGTCAAAGCTTCACTTCTAAATATAGATTTACTCAGCGTCCAAGTTGACTTGGATCAAATCGGATAAGACACTTTTATATACAAATAATTTTACAATCTAATATCTAATTTACTCTTGCTCAAACTTGATACCTCTAATTAAGCAATACTTTGCCGGTTGAACTTGACAACTAGTAGCTGTGTGGAGGTTTCTTTTGCCCTAGAGCCAAAATTCATAATTTTGTTTAGTATCCATGATGAAACAAGAAAGTAGAATAAAAAGTTATTTAAAAGTAAAACTATTTTAATGATATTAAATAAAAATAATTAAAAGTATATAGTCATAAAGAGTCGCAGGTACATTAAAAAGGAAACAATCATACAACTTGAGTTCTCGATTTACAAATGACGAAGCCAAATGATTGGCCCAAAAAAACAAAAAAATCTCATCCTTGTTATTTCCGGTATAATAGCCAGCTCCTCTTTCATAACAAATCGGGAAAGAGCAAATGGATTATTTATATCTCAATGACATTCTCTTGCCATTACTTGTAGGGTTGAGTTATTTTGTCATGGCTTTGAAGCAACTGTGCTCCTTAAACTTAGATCTAAAGCAAGTTAGGTGAAAATTCCCAAGGCCATCACTAAACTAATTGTTATATGCGAAGGGAAGATAATTAAATAGCATGATGGGAATGCTGGCTAAGTGTATGCTAAAAGGAAATAATCAAAGCATATGCCCCACAAAAGCCTTAAGCTTCCATGTTGTGAGTCATTTAAGATAAGATCTACTTCCTTAAGCCACCAACTAACCACCACCATTAAAGTCCTTGTCCATGTAGGTTCAACTATGAAAAGAAGAGAAAGGTTTAACGCCTACTAGCTACAAGTTTAATTCCTTCTTTCCATTCATCACAAGGAGGCTGCTTTATTCATTCATTTAGTACTTTGTTGCTTTCTTATTGACATGGATGGATTTTATGATAATCATTATCCATAAAAGCAACCTCCTTGATATGGATATAAGCTTTCTTTTTGTGGTTTTCATACTAAGTGTGTAGTCAAAGTTTGTTTCCTATTATTCTTCTTTCATAATCAAAGGTAATGGAATAATTGAGAACGCTATGCTTGCGATTGAAGATTCACATCAATGACTTATCTAGTCTAGAATCCAGATCCCAACTTAATAATAATAGTACATTGAATCTTTCTTTTATCAATTACAGCTGCTGATATTTACTTGCTGTCTGCTTTTGTTACTTTATCTTTATTATAAAATAATATTCATGTAAAGAGCCTTGATCTCAAACGTGCCGAATCATGAGTTCGTTGGCAACAAAGCTGCATTTTTATGGTGCTGAGATTGCCACTGAGATGAACTAGGAGTCTTGGGCACACCAGCAATTAAATCATAACTTGAAGCTTTACTTGCTAAAGTAAAGTGAATAGAAAATACAAGTAGGAGCAAATCAAGTACCATATGTACAGTCAACGTCTAAATCTAACACACCAGATAATAGATATTCAAATTTTCCACATGCCCTATTTGGAAGATACTCTTCTTGATCAAGAAAATGGACAAGCATAATTAAGCCCATCCTCATGCTTCATAAATCAAGGATTTTTCTTCTTCCTCTTTTATGGCGTTGATCATGAGAGCAACTTGGTTCATAGTTGGCCTAGCCTCTAGAGAATGATTAATACATTTTATCGCCACTTGAAGCAAGTTCACCATCCTCTCTTCACTTGCATATTCTGATATCAGTGACCTGTCAAACACTTCACCCGTCCATTCTTCCCTTACAACAGACTCAACCCACTCAGTCAAGTCCATCCCATTGCTATTCACTAACTTCCCAGTAAGTAGTTCCAGAAGAATCACTCCAAAGCCATAAACATCTCCCTTGAAGACATCTGATGCACCAGCAGCATAAGAACTGGAAAAAGAAGAACCCTTTTGAATTTTGAGTTCTTGATCATCCATAACCGTAGCGCCATACTCGCTTATGCAGGCGTCCATATTCTTGTTTAGCAAAATGTTGGAGGATTTCAAGTTACCATGTGCGATCCTGATCCCGCATTCTTCAAGCTCTTGATGCATGAAAGTTAATGCCCCTGCAACTGTGGCTGCAATCCCAAGTCTACTGGTCCAATCAAAGTCTTTTGAGGAACCTGAATAACATGAACAATCAGTACCAGTTGCTTAATATACTTAAGGGTAAAGCATAGAATTCATAAGGGGGAAAAGTCAAAAACTAATAGATACAAAATTTACCATGTAGAAGCTTGAACACACTTCCATTCTCCTGATATTCATAGACCAAAAGTTTCTCTTGCTTGGAACAATAGAAAGCAAGAGGTGAGAGTACATACTGGTGCTGCACTCGGCTTACCATTTGCATCCTTTCTTTGAAGTCATGGCTTGATATATTTAAGTCGTTAATCCTCTTAACGACCACCATCATCCCATTGTCCAGCATCACTTTATAAAGACTACCAAACTTTCCTCGGCCAATCAGTTCAGCAGGGGACCTCATCAAGTCCTCCAATGTAATATCATTTACATTTGGCCTTGAAACAACTACAAGTGATTGTGAAACCATCCCACTTTCAGTAGTGACTGATACCTCGGGTCTGCTCAAGCTTGATTTGTACTCGTTTGAAACATAGCTAGGCTTGTCAATGGTACTGTCATCAGTTGCCTCCTTTTCTGCTTCAACCTTGTTTCTTGTCTTGTTTCTTTTACATAACGCAAGAACTACAAAAATGATGAAAACCAAACACAGTACAGCATAGCCTGAATACATAAGAATCTGGCTTTTAGAAGGACCCTTCGATTCTTCTGAATCAGGTGGTTTGGCATCAGATATAGGATAAGATGAACAGCTTTTTGTCAAGTTGTTTCCACAAAGCTCAGGATTTCCCAAGAAACTATCCGCAGAGAAATGGTTTTGCAAATCTGGAATGGGACCACTTAAATCATTGAAGGATACATTGAAGTAGTCAAATTTGGAAAAGTTACAAGGGGGTATCTTCCCCGTGAGCTGATTATTTTGTGCCAAAAAGGCATTCAATCCAGATAAAGAGGACATGTTTGGCAAGTTCCCTGAGAACCTATTGTGGGAGATGTCAAATTCTTTAAAGTTACTCAACATGGCAAGTGAGCTAGGAAGGATCCCAGAAAGTTGGTTACCACTTACATTCAAGTGACTGAGATGCTTGCAGTTTCCAACCTCATTTGCAATTCCTCCACTTATGTTGTTGCCATCGAGGTTAAGAGATGTAAGGGACGCAGAGAGGGGCTGCGAGTTGCAAAGCATAGCAACATCTAGAGTTCCAGCTAAACTGGACCTGTTAAGAAACAGCTTCTGTACTGATGCATTTTTATCATCACATACCACACCTTGCCACAAGTCCCTGCAGGGATCAGAGCCTGGCTTCCAAGCCAAATTAGAGTTCTGGCGGCCATTGTTGTTAGAGAGTTTTGCAAGAAAGTTTATCAGTGTGCTGCTGACTTCGTCCTCCACACAATTGCCAGTGTTCAGGAGGAGAAGGAATGCCACGAAGATTATCCACATGGACAATAATTGTTTCATTTAGACTTTGAGACATACGATTATGTGGGGATATTAAATAGTAGGTGATTATTAGAGTGGTAAGGTTAGAGAAATTAAGAGAGGTTCAAATATTGAATTGCTCTGCCGGCATTTGAACAAGTCCAACTTGCCGATTATGCAATTATTTTCGTTTTTTAAGCCATTAAGAAATAATAAACCAGACACTATCATGCTATGTATAACAATATCCGACAAGCATGGGCCGGCAGCTACAACAGTTTGAAGAGGTAAGGTCATTTCATTTTTCAGTCGTAGTCACTAAACAATTTTTATACTCTAATGACAGTGATGTTGACCCTTGTGAGAAGAACATGTTTTGCTTGACCGTATTAGTGCATCATAAGTAATGAGTGATAGTTTATTAAGCAGTTGAACAAAGCCCCCAGTTGATGTGTCCAAGGTCGTTTTCTCTGGTGGACTTGTTTAAGGAGCAGAATAGGTTTTTTGTAGTTTGTACATACCAACATTTGGTTTTTTCACCTTTCAAAACATTGCATGACTTGTTCATCCATGTCTTGCAATAAGAGGCCAATTGCCAGAGTCTTTTGCACATGATCTTTGCGAAAATTGGAATCTATGAGGAGTACAGAGGAAACAGACAGATGAAGGAGTCAAACTGGCATCAGGTATGTTGCAAAAGAAACTTTTTTTTAATAAAAAAGGTTTAGGTGAGTTGGGTCCAGAAGCTCACCAAGGTTAGGGTATGCCTCTGAGCTCAAAGAGCGCTTATAAAGGTACTTACAGATTTACTCACTAACAAGGTTCTCACATCGGTGAGATTTGAATCCACAACCTTATAGTTATGAGCCAACCATTTTACCTACTGGACTAACATTCGTTAACTACAAAAGAAACTTATAACCTGGGCCTTGCACTGATCAGGCCCAATAGATAAACAAAATACTGAGTCAACTCATGGGGTTAATCAGTGAATTTGTTGACTTATCTTTATACTAAAAGGATATTATTTACCCTCTAATATCATTTGATCAAAGTATAAGGATTGAAACATCTAAGGTAGCAGCCCTCTCCACTGGATTCATTATCAACACAAACGAAATGGGTTATCGGTGGCTTCCTACTACTTGTTGAGTATCTTCTAGTTCCAATCTGGTATATTGTTCAGGTAAACACATACTTTTCCAATCTTGCAGATATCAGAAGTTTTTAGCGCGCGTAATGTTGAGTTGTGTGATTTTTTGACAGACATAATTCATATAAAAGAATATCCAGCAAAGCTGATAGTGGTGGGAAATGTTGCAGCGTTATTGGAGCAGCAAGCAATGCTGCCGGATGATGACTTGCGAGTGCATTAAGAACAGAAGTCAATAGCCGACTCTAACTTCATTAACTTTTATTGCCAAGTATAAGCATATTTCTATTAGAAGTAATCTTATTGGTGAACTCTAACTTGACTATGAAACTTAAGCTTTTAAGACCAATGGTAACACAATACTGAGTCCAACACATAAGGGTCCAAAGCAACAAAATAATGCAGAGAAATCCGTACGGAAAATAAAATAAAAAGTTAAAAACGTATCCCTTTATAATTATTGCCTTACAATTTAAACACTGCCATAACTCACCAGATTTCATACATAATACTCTTTCTAATGAATAATATAAATCATTTTAACTAATTCATTAGAATTAAGAGATGGTTGTCAACTCATTTAACATGCTTTAAATTGAAAATTTTTCCAACTTTACCCACATTAGATAAAGATTTAAATAAGAGAGAGAAAAAATATAAAAAGTCATATTTAAACATTAATTACATGGTTAAAATTGAAAAACAAGCATTAATTACTCTCTATTATATTATAGATCAAATCGTTCTTTTAAATTATATTTTCAACCGGAGTGAGTAATCTGCATGAAATAATGGAGTGGATGACGTGAAAATGACTTGTTTTTAAATAGTACTAAGCCTTGCCTTTATTTGACTTATTTAAACTTATTTCTCTTGTTTTGAATTCCTATTTTTATATTTATGATTATTGTCATTATCATTGTGGTTGTTGTTACTTTCCAGGTAATAATTTGAGGAATCAAGACCCTGAGATTCCCAAATTGTTTGAGTGGGAGCAGGGGAAGAGACAGAGGGTGTATTTGAGAACTCATTTGGTAATGAAAAAAGCCCATTTATAAAAACAAAGTTCATTTGGCATGGTTCATGATGTTTGGGAATACATTGAAAGCAAATGGACTTTACCTATAAAAGTAACTTTTTTTCCAAAGCTTGGGGAGGGAGCTTCTCAAAATTCTTTGAAACAAAAGCCCATTAAATTTCAACCATTGTGCACATTTCATGAACAAAATGTGTCTTCTTGGCAATATTACTATCTATTGATAATGGTTATATTGATGGAGATTTAAAAACAAAAAACAAAAAAACAGAGAGACATGTCGTATTGAGTTCATGTTCTATTGGGAGAATTTCTATCATTAAGAAAAATAATAAATCCCATACAATTCATTTTTCAAAAAATCTTAAAGGTATACTTGAATTCAAAGAATAAAGCAAAATTGAAAGAATACTAATGGAATAACAATTTTTTTCCGTCTTGAAATGTTCCAGGGTAATAAATTTATTCTTTTTAAGCCACATTATGCACTAAAAAACTTTTAACAAAATTCTGACTATAATAATTTGTTGTTGGAACTATTAATAATAGGCATCTCAATAATTCTCTCAAAATATTCCAAACTAAAAGAACTTAATTATATGAAAACTCTAATCTTATATTATACAAAAGAAAAAGTGATAAAATTAATTACAATTTCCCTACCAAATATTTAAGTACAATTTACTCGTAATATTTCGTATACAATTTATAATATTTCACACAGCCAAGCATGACATAAATCACAAACTGTATTGAACATAAGTTGCTTGAATATACAACAATCTCTCTTACTTACAAACAAGAGTTCAATCTCTAACATAAAAAGTACATTTTACAAGGGTTTTTCTTATAGAAGCAACTCTGAAATCAGCTTCATCTTTGTATAGATTAACTCCAATTTTAATTTACAAACAGTAATTAGACTTTCAAGTCAACCTGAAGAAAGGCAGCCACTATAGTATAATAGTAATATAGATGATCCAGTTGATGTAGCATCCACATCAACTATTCATAGATTATTTTCGACACATATGAATCATGTTCGTGACATGATCAGAGACGAACTTGTTAGGGTTGTTAGGGGTAGATGATCCAATTATGATTCACTTCATGTATGACATTCTGATTGAAATATATAATTATCTTTTTTTAAATTAAGCGTTTTAGTGTATTTTTCTTCTTTTTCAATAATTATTGAACTTTTTTATTTTAAAAAAATTTAGGAAAAATGGTTGAAAAATACCTTCTAAGTAAATTAATTGCTAAATGATACCAATGTGCAAGCAAGCATATGTTATGTGCAATCATCTTCCAGTGTGCAAAAAACATCCATGTGAAAGTGCAAACACCATCCCTCGTGTGCAACATATCACCCACCGTGTGCAATGGTAACAATTAGCAATTAATTTGCTTGCAAGGTATTTTTTAGCAATTCTCCCAAAAATTTATTTAAATTATTTAACATCAATTATAACAATTTATACACAAACAATATATATGTAATATTCAACAATATTTATGCCATTTTCAGTCATTTCTCATCTAAACGAGCTTTTCAAACGTCAATCCAAACAGGTTCAACTTAAAAAAAAAAGTCATTTCTCCAACCGCCAATCCAAATATAAATCACATTTTCAATTTGATTTTTTTTTTAATTGAGCTTCTATAAGAGCCCCCATTAAAAAAAAAATCGCTTCTCCCCCAAGTTTCCAAACAGGCACGGACGAGGATGCATTTTTACGAGGACGTTGTTCCACTATGTGCTCTGATTGCTACAGAGTGCATTAACGTTGGAGCTAGCACTCTGTTTAATAGTGTGTTTGGATGTTAAACCCAAACCATGGTTTCAACTTCAAATCATGGTTTGGGTAAAAAACTTCCAAACACAAAAAAAAAAAGGTAAAAAACACTTTTTTATCAAAACCATGATTTTGGGTTCCAAAACCATGATTTTAAAGAAGCCAATATTTTCACATTTTTTGTATGTGGGTCCCACTTCATTTTCCCTCTTTCATTTCTTCTATTTTCATCACCATGTTCCCATTTTTTTTCCAAATACCTATTACAAAAAAATATTGTGTGGTTTTAAAAAAAAATCATTATTCATGTCAAAATTTATTATTCTCTTTAGTCTTAAATATAAGATAAATTTAACTTTCTTCAAGAGATTAAAAAACTAATTAAATTATTTTAGAGTATTTATATTTTAATTTTCCCCCCAAACTAATTAATTTGAATAATAAACTTATATGTAATTTAAGGATACAAAATATATGATACGATTAAGTAATTTATTTAGCTTCCTTAATCTTTAAAAAAAATCAATTCTATCTTATATTTAAGACCGGAGGGATTATTTATTTCAATCTAAAATATAGTATTATTTTGAATAATTACTATATATAAATTTTTTATATAATTTATTAATACATATGTTTGAGCTATTTTTTATGATGTTATATAATTGTCCAATGTTATAATTTTAATTTTTTAGACAAATTTATTTAATTTTAGGTATTATTATGAAATTTAATGCTGAAAATATTTAAAATAAAATCTTATCTTTTTATATGTAATTATCACAAAAGCTAATGTTCTTTTTTGGTAATTTGGCCATTAAAAAATTGATTCTTAACCCAATACCCAAATACTCTCATTTTATCAAAATCATTTTTTCTCTATAATTAATATATATATATGTGTGTGTGTGTGTGTGTGTGTTTGATTTTTTTTATGTTAGATAATTGATTAATGTTATAATTTTTAATTTTTCAGATAAATTTATGTCATTTTTTGTATTTATTATGAATTTTTCTATTAAATAATACATAAAATATAATCTTATCTTTTATATGTAATTATCACAAAAGCTAATGTCATTTTCAGTAATTTGACCATAAAAAAAAAGTTATTCTGATCAAAATATCCAAACACTCTCATTTATCAAAATCACTTTTTTCACATAATCTATTCTACCAGAATTTATTTTCAAAAATTATTTTTTTCTTTTTTTTTTCATAAGCTATTCTCAAAAGCTGATTCTAAATGGCGTCAATTACTACGTCTTCACTGTCTATGCTTCTGCAATTTCCACTCTTGTTCTTCTTCTTCCTCTCCCCTTCATTCTCCGCCGGTACTCTCTCTCTCTCTCTGTTTCAATTTTTGTCCTTTCTATTCATCCGTTATGTCTCTGTTCGTAAAGTTCAAATGGGCTTCCTCCATTCAAGTCGACTCTGCTTTTTAAAATTTTCCTCCTGGGACTCATCAGGTAAGACACGATCGTCCCCCACAATTTCATGATTTTTTTTTTCATCTTTTAAGTATTTATTTTAACTTTTGTTGTTTCCGAGGGACACAGCCTTGGAACTCGGCTTTGTGGAACCAAAGCCATTGAATACAGTTCACCTACTCTGGCTGCTGCCATGAGCAACCTCATTCCTGCTTTTACCTTCATACTCGCCATCTTCTTCAGGTGTCTCTGCTCTTTCAAATATCGAACTCTTCCTTCTCTTTCATTGCATCCACAGGATTCTCATAATTCCAGGAATTTTTTTTAAAAAAAATTTAATTTCGATAATTGTTTTGTCTAAGAATAATGCAGCGTTTTAATTTTTCTGGGTCCATGTATGAAGGTTGGAAAAGGCAGAGTTAAGAAGTTTAAGCACTATGGCCAAAATCATAGGTACAGTAGTATCAATTTCTGGTGCCCTCGTAGTTGTTCTCTTCAGGGGTCCTACACTAAAGTCAGCATCTTCTCCATCAACACTGGATTCTTCATCAGCTCAAAAGAAATGGGTTCTTGGTGGCTTCCTACTTCTTGTTGAGTATCTTGTAGTTCCATTCTGGTTCATTCTCCAGGTAAACACACTCTTTTCCATTCCTGCAAATATTAAGGGAATTTTCTACAGCTTAAGTTGAGTTGTGCGATTTTTTTGACAGACCCAAGTTATAAAAGAATATCCAGCAAAGCTGATAGTGGTGTTTTTACTTTTTACTCAACCTGTGTGGGACCATTATATCTGCACCAGTGAGTTTAATAGCAGAACCAGACTTGAGTGCTTGGAAGATAAAGTCTGACATAACATTTCTCGCCATTATTTACTCAGTAAGAAACTAGGAATTTGCCTGTATGGATGAACAAGTAACAAATAACAATAACTGTTTGATTTTTCACTTTCATCATGCGGGGATTATTATGTACAGGCTTAAGCTGTCTGATTGAAATATGGGGTCTCCATCTGAAAGGCCCAGTGTATGTGTCAATGTTCAGGCCCCTCTCCATCGCCATTGCTGCTGCTATGGGTGTCATATTCCTCGGAGAGGCTCTGCATCTAGGCAGGCATGGTTGGCGAACTCCTACAAAATGTGTAATCCGAGTCACGTTTACGGACGCTGATCTTAAGAGCTATTCCGCAACCACCAACAGACTGGAAGCGGCACTCCCCAAGATAAAACGGATTCTTCCTGTAAGCATAGGGTGAATAGAACAACAAAGTATGACAAAGACAATCAATAGGCAGAGAGAATTCGAAGAGGAGGAGGAGGGAGCTCGATGATTCCAGAGCTGAAAAAATGCCTAATCCGTCTTTAATTCACGCATAAGAGGGAAATCACTGGATTTCAACTGCGTTTTGCCTTCTAGTGGCCCATTATTATCTGTACATGCCCACTCTTCCTCTTGACCCTTCTACTAATCTAATTTCACAAGATATAATATATACTCTTGTGTTCTCTTTCTCCCAAATAATATAGAACTTGTTCTATTTGACACACCCATATACAAATTAAAAAACTCCAACAATCATGAAATTCATTCTCTCTCCCTCACTCCATTATCTTTTTTTTTTCCTTCAAAAGCAGAAAACCAGAATCAGGTAGAAGTTAAAAAGAATATTCCTGTATGCTTCGTTCATCATGTGACACGTGTTGAAATGTTTTGCAGTGTTATTGGAGCAGCAATTCTGTCCGTTGGTTTTTACGCTGTGATATGGGGGAATACTAAAGAGGAAGAAGAGTTGAAGAAGAAGTGGGAGTGTGATAGCTCACAGTCACAAACCCAACCGAATAGCAGCAGGACTCCTTTGTTGCAGAGCGAGGAAGATAATAACAAAGAATGGAATGGCATATAATGCTACTCAGGTTTCTTTCCTAAGAAAATATTGCTATTGCATAAGATCAAAGAACTTTTAATTTATTCTTTTTCATGTCGGATTGTTTTGCAGATATAATTAGTAACCTATCAGGTTCTCCGATCTGACGCTGCATGAGAAGAGTTTGATGCACGAATTCGTGACCACACAAAACTATAGTTAGAGTAATTTAGCAGACACATCTGGGGATTAATTAAGGAAGACAATGGGAAGAAAAAGATTGTTGGCTTTTATTTTTATTTGGAGGGTTTTGGCGTTTTGGGTGGAGCATTTGGTAATGATGTCACCTCGTAATATATACGCATAAAAAAACCCGTGTTAAAAGTGGAAAAGATTTTTTTCATCTTAAGCATGGGTTTTTTCTTGCCCAAGTGTATGTTATTTGACCACGAATTTTTTTTTTGTTAACAATAGTTGTAGTTTTCTTAATATATGTGGGTTTCTTAATCTTCTTATTTTCCCTTAGAGAAAATAAGGTAATTAGGTGGTATATTATTTTGATATGTTTAATGAATCTTCTTATAACAACCTATACATTTTGTTTTGGGGGTGAAAATAAGTTAAGCCTTTAAAAGAGGTTTACGACATAATCTACATAAAGCCTAACATAACATATTTAATAAATAGGTTAGGCTCAGGGTCTGGCCTATTTAGAAAAAAAGATCAGGCATATTTTTATAAAGCCTAGCCTATAAGCCTACAAATTTGACCTATTTAACTTTTTTAAAATTTATGTCATTATATATATATATATATATATATATATATATATATATATTTATAAATTTACTAAGCCTTAATTCTATGTTTCACATAAGATGTCATTCACGCAAACTCAAATCTTACATTCATATCAATCATTTACCCATATATCTCTTCTCTTCGATTGCTCAAGATGACAATGCTAACTCACTCACTCTCCATTGATTTGCGTTGTCCACTAAAGTATAATAATTGCTATGAGTGTATTTTAGTGTTAAATGAAATATTATAATTTTAGTAAAAGAAATTTATTCCCATTTGCATGTGGGAAAAGTAAAAAGTAAAATCCACAATTTTACCTGCAACTTATTATGTTTGGTTGATTTCAGAAGATATCTCATTAGTCAATAGACTATTAATTTTTCTTATTCTTACTTGTTTGGACAACTATTGTCACTACGTATTCTTTTCTTCTCTTTAGTAAGTCCTTATATTATGACGATAAATGGATGTTAGACTTTTAAGACATAATATAAGATTAAATAGTCTTGAAGGGTTATATATAAATTTGGAGACATTTGCTTTAAATACTTAAATTTTAAATAGGTTTTTAAACATGTTTTAGGTCTTATCATACCTTACCTTTTGAAGACCTTGGCTTAGGCCTAAAAAAAAGATTACATACAAGCTCAGACTTTAAATCTTTATTGCAGGCCCAATCCTATTTAGATAAAGTCTAACTTACCCTAACCTATTTCCACCCCTAATTTTGTTATAATTTCCAATTGGATTCATTAGTCCAGTTGATAGATAATTATAAATGAATCCAATTTTTTTTTTTTATGATTTTTACTAGAGAATCAGAATAGATAAACTTTGTGGGGGCCTCTTTGTTACCAAGAGTTTGAGTGACATCACATTAGGCGTCACCACACAATTTTCATTAAAAAAATAGAAAAACATTTTGAATGTACCTATATTTTTTAAATTTTTAATTTGATAGCTATGTATTTTTCACTTTTAATTAAATACTTTAATTTTGCTTCACCAATGAAATCAAATCAGGTTGAGCGATCAGGTTGAGCGCCAGCTCCTGCCAATATATACAACATTGTATTTATTTAGAATAACGATCAAAACCTTAAAAAACAATTTCTCTATCATAATTTATAATATATAAAATAAATATGTAAAAAAATTTTTATCTCGATTTACATAAATAAATATATTTAAAGGTTTAAAAGTCATGTCAAGCATGGTTATTCTCTCCCTTCTGTTTCGATGGCACGGAGAGGTTGGGAGCAATAATTATAGGGTATTATTCCTTCCCTAAAGCGTGACATTTTAATTTTAATTTACTGGTCTGTGGTTCCTTTTCTCCTCTTGCATAGCGTTCTTCTTTTCTCCCAACCTTGCTTATTTCTTTTCATTTCATCCAAGGCTCAGAACTTCCTGAATCTTCAAAGACGGATCGAAGAGATAGAGCAATGGCTTTTTGCATTCTTCTTCTTCTTCTTTCCCCCCCCCAGTTAGAAACCTATATCTTTTACTATATGAGTATTGGACTTTAAGATTTGGGCCTGATACTAACGAAGCCCAATAGTCATGCTTAATGACTCAACAACTCATCTTAACAATTGGGAGGTTCGTATGGAGCATATCCCAAGAGAGAGGAACAACAAAGGAGGGATTAAACCTTTCCCTGCTCCTCGAGGATGGTCCAACGTTTCTACGGACTCTGGTGCAGAATGATTGCCTGGGATTAACTTCCCCTCTTCCTTCTTAACTTATTCCTGATTTTCATCAATTGTATAAAAATACTTATCTTAACAGTTATATATCATTGTGGGTCCAAAACAACTAAATAATGAAAAGAAATCGGCACGGAAAACAAGATGGTAAAAACATATCCCTTTCTTGGAGGTGTACTATGACCCCGATATTTTTTAAATGTCATTTTGCCCTCTTTTTCTACCTCAAGTTTTATGGCGAGGACTCATGAGTCACGTGCATGCCATTATTCCAGGCAATATATAAATAAAATCAATATGATCTGAACACCACTTCTTTGTGTTCTGGATTTTATTACTGTGTTAGCCTAATCATAACCTAACATGTTCACATAGCAGTGTTTTGAGAGATTCTTTTCAGTGAATCCTCTTTCTTAATTCGAAAGGATGTTGAAAAATTGATTACTAAGCAACTACGAGTCACGGTATGGGGTATTATATTAAGGGGGGGAAAAAGAATGACAGTTAACAACCTTATAGAATTTTAATATTACTTTAGAATTTTCTTAAAAAGCTTTCAGTGTTAAAATATAGGAAAAAATTTAAGCTGTGTTTGTTTGGATGAGCTTATGAAAGTTCCATAAATACTTATAAATCATGATTTACGGAATACGAAGTAATTTTTACAGTCTATGAGATAGCTTTTATGATTTACAAAATAAATATATAGTGAAGATTTATCTCGATTTACGTAAAGAGTTTCCAACCATGCTGTCTTGATCTAGTTTTAACTTTTTTATTATATCTTTGATTGTCATTCTGTCATGTATAGGTAAACGACTAATCTCATGTGACAATGAGAGAAAATATATATGTAAGGAAGAAATAAAAAAAAAACGATTAATTATATTTGAATCATCTTCACTATGTGGTCGCGCTGGGAGTATTTAATGGAAGTGATCGTGATTCCTAGTAAAGTGAACGTGATGGCTCATTTTAAAAATAAAGAATGAGAAAGATGTGATCCACCATGGCGGGAGTATGTCTTAGGAAATCAAGAACCTGAGAGATTCGATTCCCGAATCATGTGATGGACAGCCAGGCGTCGTCAATGGCTTACAAAACCAAACAGATTAATGAAAACACCAAATAGAAAAAACAGAGTGTGTGTGAGAGAGAGAGAGAAACAGGGGAGGATAAAAGCAGAGCAGAAGCAGGGGAAGAGATCAGAGACAGAAAATGGCGAGGATGTACTTGTACAGGGACGTTTTCCCTCTGTTTGCACTCGTAGCTATAGAGTGCATTAACGTTAGTGCTACCATTCTGTTCAAAACAGCCTCTCTCAGAGGAATGAGTTACTATGTTTATATCGTCTATTCTACTGCCGTTTCAACTCTTGTTCTTCTTCCTCCTCTGCTCTTCATTCTCCGCCGGTACTCTCTCTCTCTCTCTCTCTCATCCCTTTGTTGTCTTCTCTATTTATCAATTAACTCTCTCTGTGTGAAGTTCAACTGGGCTTCCTTCATTCACGCCGTCTCTGCTTTTCAGAATCTTCCTCCTCGGAGTCATCGGGTGAGACACAGTCCCACAATTCATTTTTGATCTTCAACTAGATGTTTGTTTCTTGATTTTTGATGTTTCTGAGACACAGACTTGTAACTCAGCTGCTTGGAACCAAAGCCGTTCTGTACAGTTCACCTACTCTGGCTGCTGCTATGAGCAACCTCATTCCCGCTTTTACCTTCATACTTGCTGTCTTCTTCAGGTGTCTCTGCTCTTTCAAATCTGGATTTATTAGTTTATTAGCTTTTATTTAAATCATTTCGACTGAGAATATTGCAGCGTTTTAATTTTTCTGGGTCATGTATGAAGGATGGAAAAGGCAGAGTTAAGAAGTTCAAGCACTCTGGCCAAAATCATGGGTTCAGTAGTATCAATAGCCGGTGCCCTCGTAGTTGTTCTCTTCAGGGGTCCTACACTCATACCAGCATCTTCACCATCGCCACCTCCTCCAACAAACACTCCACTGGATTCTTCATCGCCACCGGCGAATTGGGTTCTCGGTGGCTTCCTACTTCTTGTTCAGTACCTTCTACTTCCAATCTATTATATTGTTCAGGTAGGTAAACAGAATCTCATTCAATTCTGCAAATATTAGAAGTTTCTACATGTGATTTCGAGTCAGTATTAGGGTTTTTTTATTTTATTTTGACAGACCCAAGTTTTAAAAGAATATCCAGCAAAGCTGATAGTGGTGTTTTTATACAACCTGTTTGGGACTATTGTATCTGCACCTGTGTGTTTAATGGCAGAACCAGACCTAAGTGCTTGGAAGATAAAGCCTGACATAACATTGCTCTCCATTATTTACTCAGTAAGCAATTTGGTCGCATGGCTGAACAGGTCATGAAATGATGTGCAAGCGACACCTGACACTAACAGTTGGATTTTTCAATATCATTCCTTCAGGGATTCGTTGTCACATGCTTAAGCTGTCTGATTCACGCGTGGTGTCTCCATCTGAAAGGCCCAGTGTATGTGTCAATGTTCAGGCCCCTCTCCATCGCCATTGCTGCTGTTATGAGTGTCATTTTTCTGGGCGATGCTCTGCATCTATACAGGCATGAAAATTCATTCTCTTTCTCTGTCATCAATTATTTTCCCCCCTTAAAACCAGGAAACTAGAATCAGATAGAAGTTATATATGAAGAAAATTCCTATATGCTTCCTTCATCATTTGGCATGTGTTGAAATGTTGCAGCGTTATTGGATCAGTAATACTGTCGGTTGGATTTTACGGTGTGATATGGGGGAAGGCGAAAGAGGAAGAAGAGTTGAAGGAGAACTATGGGTTGTTATGCAGCTCAGAAGTGCAACCACATTGCAGGACTCCTTTGTGGCAGAACCACAACAATGGGGAAGATAACAACAAAGAACGGAATGTCAGCGAGCCTGTAACTTCACAAAACTAGTTAAAGTGAGGAATATTTAACAGTCACGTGTGAGGACATTTAAGAAACACAAAAAAAGTTATTGTGTGGTGTTCAATATTATTTTTATTTGGAGGTTTTTTGGTGGAGTATTTGCTGTTGATGCCATGTCCGTACGATAAGCATAAGAAAATTCATGAATGAGAAGCAATAGGCAGAAGAAAGAATCTCGATTGTCTATAAATATAGGACCAAGAAGATTAAAAAAAACAAAAGAAAAGTTATCAGTACCACACTCGTCTCCTGCAAATATTTCCCAAATGCCTGTCCTTCATCTCCAGGATCTTATGAGGTTATAAGCGTGATTTACTGGAGAGTTTTCATGTCATTTAGATATGAAGTCGCTAGGATACAAAGGTCGTTGAGGACGTAGAATTTCAATCCTTATTATTATTCATGGCATGTTTGGTACGCAGGAATTAAGCCCATGGAGATGGAAATGGAGGCCAATTCCATCCTTTGAGCATGTTTGGTATGGTGGAATTTGAGAAAATTCCATTTCCACATGGAACCCAATTTAGGCCAATTCCACTAAGATCAATTCCACCCAAAAAGCTCAGATTTCCAATTCCATGTAGGTAGATTTCACTTTTACCTTTGCCCTCTTTTCCATGCTTCCAATAATTATAATTATAATTTTGAATTATAATTTTGAATTAATTATTTATAAAAAATGAAAAAAATGAAATTAGTAGGTAATTTTTGAAATAAAAAGAAAAGGGGGATCTGGTTAAAATATATTAAAAAAATTAATTATAATAATAATAAAAAAAATAGTTTGGATGTTTGAGATACTTGTTAGGTTTTTTTTAGATGAGGGCATATTAATAATTTCACATTTAAAATATAAATATTAAATAAAAATAATGTCTGAATTCCATGTACATACCAAACACACTTTTAAACCTCATTTCCAATTCCATATCCATATCTATTTCCAATTCCATATCCATATCCATTTCCATCAAAATCAATTCCAGCGTACCAAACGGGCCCTCATTCGTAAATCGGTTTACCGTCACTGTGTATATAGACCGTACGAGAACTGAAGAGCCTTTTGACTATTTGACTGACACGTAGGCAACGGACTAGCCTTGTAGCTTCTATTTACCATGCACGATAGGTGAGGGTATTATGGGTTTTTAACAATCTATTGTGCTGTTCTCATCGCTGCCCTTTCATGGTGGATCAGGGGTATCTTTCGGGTGAAGAGTCTCCGTGGCCAACGGCCATGTCATCCGTAACAAAGAAAAATGCAGGAAAAAATCCGTTTTTTGTTTATCTGAAAAGGAAATCCAGTTTAAGTTCTCCAATTAATTAATTGTGATGTGATCATGATATGAAAGGCTGAATGTTTCCATTGAATTTTTTCTCCAGCACTATTTGGATCAAATTCTTATAGTTTGTGATTTATTTTGATTATGGCCAAAACTTGCATATGATGAACCAACAAGCCGCTGAAGCAGCAACAAAAATAATGTTTTATCCCAATAGGTCGAGTCATTAACATAAATCGTGATTGTGTTTTATTGAAAATTATGTCTTTAGTTTAATTATTAATTAAAAGTTTTTATTCAATGACTTCATTAAGTATTTATTTTAGTCTTTTTGTATGACTAGTGATCATGCATCCATCTCATCTTCTTCTTTTTGACTACCTCATTTTATGTTTATATTGTTTTTTAAAGCTTAATATTTACTACTCCTCCTCCAATCTTTACTATAAGATATATTTGAGGAGTTGTTCTTAATCCTAAATATAAAATGAAATTTTTATATTTAACAATCTTTTTTTAATTTACCCATATTGATGCTTCTCAACAATAATTAAAGAGGAGAGAGAATCAAGGAATGTGACTTGAGTATTTTAAAAAATATATATTATATTAACTAACTTAACCAATTTTTTTAATCTAATTAAATTAAATAAATATATATTATATTAAGAACCCAAGAGAATATTATATAGCATTAGTGACCTTGTAACAATATAACGTTAACTACCGTTTCAGGAAGTAGCACCAATAATTGGCGTATATATCTATCGGCTCTACACCTAAATCATTATCCATGAGCTCACCTCCAATTTCATCGGGCTGCATGCTAGTCGAGACCATTCAAAAAGATTAGTTTGCAATGCTTTTTAGAACCAATTTCAATTTCAAAATTTCCTGCCATATATAGTTTCCTTAATAAATCAGGTCAACTATTAAGGATTAACCCATATATATCGTTTCTCTATTTTTTATAGACTAGTCCGCTCTGAAGGAAAACATATAGCACTCCAATTTTTTTATCACCACAATTGGTTGATGTTGCCATTTAAGAAATTGGAAATTTAAAATAAAGATAATTACAGTTAGGGGGTGGAAACAGGCCAGACCAGGTCAGGCTTGTGCCTTAACAAGCCTGGCCTGTTAAGGCACTATATGGCATGAGCCTGACCTGTGGCCTGTAACATGCATATTTTTAAGCTTGAGTCTGACCTGTATACAGGCCTGGCCTGGCCTGTGGCTTGTTAAAGAAGCTTGAATTTTTTTTTTTAAAAAAAAGGCTAACAAGCCACAAGCCAAAAACTAGTCTATTTCAAATAGGAAAAAAAAGGCCCAATTACATAAATTAATTATCCAAAATATATCATAAAATGTGAAATCAAATACAATATAATAATTTTCAATACAAATTCTCCAATTTTCACATCAAATCTTCAATATGATTTCTTCTTCTCCTTCGAAGACCTTGAAAAAAATTAATAAAATATATAGTATTAGAGCATAACACAGTTTAACAAATAATATATATAAGAAATAACATTATTTTAACAACGAAAAATTTATACCTTTTGTTTCTTCTTTAAACCGTACTTGTTGCGAAGCCTTTCATTCGACTTTAATTCATTTTCAACCAAAAAAAAATTTATTACACTAATATTTATTTTTTTTTACAAAAAAAAAAACTTAATAGGCCAATGCCAGCCTGACAGGCCTGTCAGTAGGCCTTGGCCTGGCCTTTTAATGCAAACAGGCTTTTTATATAGCATTGGCCTGGCCTATTAGCCTGACAGGCCAGGCCTGGCCAGGTCGAAAATAGGCCAGGCCAGACCGCAGGCCCCTGACAGGCCGCTTGGCCTGTTTCCACCCCTAATTACAGTATACTTTTTGAATATTTACTCAATCACACGTTATCGGCATTGATGTCTCATATGGTTTTCAATGGCCTTCTCAAATATTTACTCCAATTGTAGAGTAAATACTTATTCCATTTAAAGAAATTGGAGTATTTTTTAAGTGGAATGACATTAGCATCTGATGTTGCACATCTTTTCTTTAATGGATTGCTTTACGTTTGTTTTTATTCTTCATTAGGTAACTTTGATTGTATATGAATTTTACAATTGACCACACAAAAGTAGTCATTTCAATGTAATTTTACAGTATGCTTTTTCATTTTCAGACCTTGCCACTTTGCTTTTAATCCTTTTTAATCATTTTTTTAACAATCTAAAATCAAGTAGGTCATTCACCTTTTTGCATTGAACTGGAAGAATATGCTCACCCCATGTTCTTTCCTTTCTATATGTATAACTTTACATGAAAGTTTAAATTTTTGTTATCTTGGACTGTTGGTTTTGCTATCTTGAACAAACTCATGTTGTTATTCTTGTGAAGTCTAAAATCCCATATAAGCAAACCTAAATTACCCCTTATAACCCTACTACTAACTCACTATCCTTTTGCATTTGTCTTCTCATTATATGTGCAGTCTTCATCATCATCATCATATCTGATTATTCATTAAGCTTAAACTACCCATACAATTCTTCATCATGCCATCTGTTGGGATTGGTAGGCACACAGCGGAAGAATTAAAAATTAAAATTGCAAAAGTTTACTAATCTCAATTGCGGATCTATCAATGGCATTTAAATCGAGTTAGAAAGAATCATACCTTTTTGAGTTTTTCCTTTTTGATCTTGAGGAGCCAACTATTCAGATCAACTCCCTCTACTGGTATCCATACGAACATGACCCAACACCGACAGCGTGCTAGCGCCTTCAATGCCCCTCTAGGGTTTTCTTGCGGCTCTCCATTTTTTCATCATTATTAGAAAACCCTAGCTCTCACATTTTAATAATTAGTTAGGGTTATCTATTTTATGATGAATATTTGATTTTTTTTAAAATTAATCTTAATTAATTTCAAAATCCTTATCATATCAATTACCACTTAATTGTTTTGATAAGTTAATTAAATAAATTTGGCTTAATTAAATATGTCCAACAATTTTAATTTAACCTATTTATTTAATTAGAATAAAGAGCCAATGGAATTTAATTTATCTTCATAAATTAAATATGAGATATTATCATATAATATCTTTATATATATACACAATATAATAATATCATCATATAATATAATATTATCATATATTTAATATATATTATCAAATAATATATATATATATAGTGTGTGTGTGTGTAATATTATCATATGATCATACAATATAATATTATCATATATATAATATATATTATCAAATAATATATATTATATATATGTATTTATGTATTTCAAAAATACATATGTGTATTTAATATTATTAATTTTCTTTTCCAGATATAAATATATATACATATACACACATATAAATATGTATCAAATAAATATTCACACAACATGTATATACAATAAATATATATTTAAAATTCGTCCACCCTAGATTAAACATTGTATTTATTGAATCTTAGACGCATCTTAGATTCAATGAATCTGAACATTATAACTCGTGTTGGGCTATTCTTGTGTGCGACCCTGAAGCCCATACGAAGTTGGCAGTGGGCCAATGACTATATTAACCCACAAGTCGTAAGCGGCCTCTAACAAGACATTACGACTACCCAATTCATATGAGGATCGGTAATACGATACAACCTGTCATATAACCATATCACGTCCCTTTTGTCACACGATATTTCGGTCAAGGATGAGGCATGGAGAATGTTATCCTCCTATTCCTGACCATTACTTTCTCAATCCCTGAGTAGTCTGACTATAAAAATGGAAACTTTTTTCCATCGTAGTATGGCTATACAATTCTCAGACTTACTCATCGAGGGGCCCAGTAATATCTCTCTACTAATATGAGGGACAAATTACATCTTGATCATTCACATCCCTCTGCATGAAAACCACTAAGCTTTATTGTAGCCTTTATCATCACCCGGTTAAATGTGACTTTTAACTAAGTCAAAGCTTAGTGACTCTCATGTAAGAATCCATGATGATCTCAGGTCAAAGGGCATTGTGACGTGGTTATACATGAGATAAGCTTATGACTTGATCCATGTAGCTTTCTTATAGCGGGTCGGTCCAGCACCTTGTACTCCTACAAGTGCCTAAGACTTTGATTCGTATCCTCATACCTTATCAAAGTCATACTGGTCTTATTTCATCTTTACTCCCACATAGATGACCGATCAGGGACATTTTGGACAATCATTATGATTTATCCAAGGATACAGTTATCACAGTGAACATGCGAATAATGTGATAACTAAATGGAGAAATTCATTGAATAATAATTATTCAAAGTACAATGATTGACCCCTATGATACAATTTCCAATACCATCTCCTTCACTTCTTTTACCAGTGCTTAAATGTTTATCAATCCATTCTCTTCCGTTTTTCCTTTTTTTCCCCTTCTCATATATATCCTCATCATTCTGAACATTAGCATGATAAAGGACACTTTCATGTTTATATCTAAGATGTCTTTTACAAAGCTTTCTATCAATTTCACACTCCATATACTATTTTCATGATGCTGCTAACCTCCTCTATCTTTCCATCCTATTCCTTTGATCATGAGCATCATTTTTTTAAGGTAAGTTTTTCTCTTTATTGCACCATGAACCTACACCCCATTGTGATGTAGATCCTGCCTTTCTTGCTTCACTCCCTTGGCATTACTGTATACTCTTCCTTAACACAAAATAGTCTTAGCACTATGCTACTCCTCTACGTGTTTCATTTATCTTATTGAGAAAATCAATGTTTTTGTTTCTATCAATGGGAGACAACCAATAAAATCTGATGCTACAAAACTTTTCTTTTATTTGTATGATTTGTTTCTATTCTTCATAATGTCATTTTGATTTTCCATGCCCTTTTCCAATTGACTACTACAAATATTCACTTAAGTGGAAACTAGTAGCATAGTTCTTAATTTGTAGAGCTTACCAATTTGAATTTAATTGTTGATATTTGTTATATTCACCAATGTTTAATCACAGACGTTATTCATCCTACTACATCCACCATATTGTTACCCCTTCCCCTTTCTTTTTGGCGAATCTATGCTTAACTTTGCATGGAAGTGGTAACCCTTTTTTCATCCTACTTCTAGCCTTTTGCTACTCATACTAACCTTTTGTTATTCATACACAAAAAGATTCATAATATGCTAAATAAAGCTTTTGCTTCACAACCCTAACATTACTGTATACTATTATCATGATGTAGCTTCAATTGCTCTTTTGATGATGCTTCTCAACTCCTCAATCTTTTAACTTTTTTTTTGTTGACTATGCACATCAATATTTTAGGTAATTTTTCATCTTTGCAGTAGCACCACCCTACACACCATTGGGATGGAGAACATGTCTTCCTTGCTTTACTCTCTTGACATTACTGCTCATTTTTAATAACTAACACCTCAACGTGTATCTTTTTGCTTCATGGCTTGTCAATGTTTCCTTCCTTTTTCATTACTTTTATTCTAAGTTTATGTTAGATATTTGCTATTAACATTATTATAAGCCTTTGCTTAGCTGTCCCACCAAGTTGACCGTCCTCCTCATCCCAGACTGAAGTTCCACATGTGCCACCTCTTCCATTCTCCTTTCTCATCTTCCACTACATACTTCCATTGGGTGCATCACTCACATGTCGTTCTCACATGCATATTTACACGCTTTTTTTAAACATCAAAGTTCTTCAATTTTCAACTCCCACTTTGGTGTCAATTTTGCAAACCGCCCTTTCCTTTTTTCCAATATGCATATCAAGTACTATTACGTTTGAAGTAATAAACATTGGGTTTTTCAGCATATTAGGCATAGTTTATTGGTAAGTAAAAGCTCTCCATGCAAGGCACGGATAGCACATACTCGTTAGTGTAATAAACCAACACACTTATTTTACAAATAGCTATATTAAGTGATTGAGAGTTTAATCCCATGATATATGAATGGAAATAACAAATATATGTCAACTAAAATGATCACAGTTCTTTACTCATCCAATCGTCGAGAATTTCGAACTATTTTTAAAAGAAGTTAAAAAAAAAAAACTGACGGTGTATGGTTAAATGCCAGTAAAAAGATGACTCCGCTTTTGTTGCGACATGGTAATAAAGAGGGTTGTGTGTATACTAGTGAACAATTACGCACAATACGTGTAAAAATGAGGAATCATTTGTTAATACAAATAAATAAAGCAGACGGTAGACAATAATAGCTCATCTAATCTAATGGATCATGACTGTATTTGTTTTGCTTTTGCATGAATTGGATTACCCGCCCCCAGCGATAAGGAAACCATCATTGGTGTGAAGAGCAGAAGACAACAGACAAGGTTAGAGATATTGATATATCAGAGGTTAGACGGCCATGAATGTGACAAGAAAGTCAGCACCTACAAGTTGTTAAGGGGTACGGTAGTGGTTAACCAGATTTTGTTTTCGGATCGTTTTTCACTTTCAAAAAGGACGCAAGTCTAAGTACATGTTAGGGTTAGTTTTGAAGAATAGTTTTATCTCAACTTGTTGAAAAAGATTCTAAAACTACGATTTTGTGGTTTCTGTAACACTTACTAAATACAAAGCGCTTGTGTCAATATGGTCCAAAACCTACATACACTAATGTGGTTTATGTACGTTCGAATGTTTAATTCTTGTGTCAACAACATTCATCTTCATCTCAAGTAGCCTACTGCACTTGTGTTATACAAAACAACAATATGTAAATTAACATACATTTACGGAAATTATTGTGCAACAATTTTATTTTTTAATAATAAAGAGTTATTTATCATAATTTATTTTTGGCTATGCAAGGCCATATTAAACGATAAGTCAAGAAATTGACTAAATATACTATATTTATTATGTGGTGCGTTTTAATTATTCGGCGTGTGTGTTGTGAAGACTAAATGTCTTGAGGTTTAATTAAAGGTAGTTGAGAGAGCTTTCAGATTGCAAGACGCAGATTCTGAAAGGAAAGGGCGTTGAATTGTGAAGTCCAATACCAGAGGATGGCACTGTTTTTTCCAAGGGAACATTTTGTTACCTGTAAAACACGCATGTTCATGTACTGCCTACCATTTTGCTGTTACTGACCATGACTACCCTGTTTGTTTAATTTAATTTAACTTAGTTTGGCAAAAAATAATAATAATAACTTAGCCCTAAGATTCTGATAATTCTCCATAGATACATGTAATTACAACATTTCAAAATTAATGATCAAACTTTCTAAAATTATGAATTCAAACTCTCTAGTCCCTTCTAAATTTGGAGTGTTGAGATAATCGCCTCAACTAAATAACCCGCTTGTTAAAATTGGGAGAAGCGAATAATGTGGGATTAAGATTCTTTCTTTTACTCTTCCCATCTGTTCTTATCATTTATCCCAAAACTAGACAGCTTTGAGGTAAAAACAAGTAGGTAAGCCTTTCTTTTGGAAAAAAAAAAGTCATCAATTATTGTGAAATATCTTTTTAGCATGGTGCTACTAAAAAAATACTTCTGGGTGATGGATGCTAGATACTGAGTGCTGTAAAAAATTATCTTTGAATGCTGAGTGTATTAAAAATTAATTTAAAATACTGAATACTATTAAAAAAAATCCACAATGATAGATGACTACCTTTTTTTTTAAAAAAAAAAAAAGGCTTCCCAAACTTATTTTTACCCCAAAGCTGCGTTTTAGAGCAAAAGATGAGAGCGTATAAGAAGGGTAAAAAAGATAATCGTAGTCTGACAACATGTAATCTTTCTAATGTGGCAAATAAAATAGGGAAATGTGATTTCACAATAGGAAGGCATTATACACACACACACAAATCCTTTTCAACAGTTGATTCATCAGGCCAATTTTTTTGACTTCGTTATCATTTCTTTAACTTTTATTCGGCCAATCGAGTCATTATTTGCGGGTGTCGGAATAATACGCAATCACAGCACTACATTATTTGTTTGCGTAAGAGATAAAAAGTTAAGTTGATCGAATTAATGTCAAATATATGCCAGAATTTTCCTATAAATTAATTATTATATGCATCAGAATAGACGTTGAACCTTGAGCATGTGAAATGAGAGGGGTGAAAAAAATAATAAAAGTCCTCGCGCAACTCGCTAGTTTCCAATTTTGACAAGCACGGATCAATAGCTTTTCATTACCTTGCTGTGAAAATTAGCAGAAACCCCTTTGCTATTTTTTTTTTATTTTAATAATTAGAGGGGCATGCATTATTAGACTACAAGGTTGTTGTTGTTCAACCATTTTTGTGAGGCCCTTTTAAGCTGTAGCTATTATCATTCATCAAAAGTGTCACCGATTCTATCCTTTCAGAATTTGTCCGGATGGCAAGTAGTCGATGGTGTTGCTTTCCTTTTTTGTCACTTGTGCAATTAATTTGCTTTAATTCAGAGCAACTTTGAAGTTCCTTCAATAAGAATGAGAATTCAGTCCCAGAATAATGTCCTCGTTACTTGTGGATGGCACGCACCTGTTGTCTCACAATAAAAAATTACAAAGACAGAATAGGGTGTTTGTTTATTCCATAAATTGGGCTGCATGGCTTTTTATTATATTGAGTTCTCACACTTGTCACACGCAATTGTTGCTTGTTCATGTCAACCTCGAATTTATAATAAAATTTCTCATGGCCATGGGTTATGCAATCCCATCTCAACCCATATTTTCTCAAATTACTTTCTTGTATAATTCATGCACTAGTATGTACAGATTCTTTTCACATCACACTGCCGTTTTTTCCCAGTGATACGTCTTTTTATCTAATAATTTCCGATTCTGGTCTGCGCCACCCACAAATAAACAAATATTAGAAAAAGAAGCCAATAATGCATCCTATGGAGAATGATGCCACAAAAATGACCAAATTATAATCACTTCCCTCCTTTCCTTCATTTGTTGTCAAGTTGTCAGCAGATCCTTCATCCCCTGCTTCTACAAATACACAACCCATCTCCCTGAACTTCTTACTCTTCAGGTGTGTCTCAGTGAGAGAGAAGAGAGAGAGAGATGGCGAAGAGGTACTGTTACAAGGATCTGCTACCCTTTGCGGCGCTGGTGACTATGGAATGTAACAACGTTGGACTGAATACTCTGTTCAAAGCTGCAACCTTGAAAGGCATGAGCTATCACGTCTTTGTCGTCTATGCTTATGCTGTTGCTGCGATTGTTCTCCTCCCACTATCCTTTTTTTCCAGAAGGTCGTGAATTGTTTGCAAGCAGGCATCGAATCAGGCAATTATGATTCATGGTTTATTCTCTTGATGTTCTGTTTTTCATTTTTTTTTTTTTTTGGTTGCAGGTCGAGGGAACTTCCTCCACTCAATTTCTCCATATTCTCCAGAATTCTCCTTCTTGGCTTCATAGGGTACATGCATGCGGTTTTCAGGCCTTTTCATCTAAATTTGATTCAAGTCCTTTATTTTATTTTATTTTTCTGAAAAGAAAATTGTTTGATGAACTTGAATTGCAGGTGTTCATCTCAGATCATGGGGTACACGGGCATCAGTTACAGCTCTCCCACACTTTCGTCCGCCATAAGTAATCTGGTCCCAGCTTTCACTTTCTTGCTTGCCATCATTTTCAGGTTTCTTTCTTCCCCTTTCCTCATCACGTCTCAGTCTCTAAATGATATATATGAGGATGAAAATTCCTGTTTTATCCCCGCCAATAATTTCAAGCCTTAATGGGTATATCAGAAAAACAACTTTCGATGTATGATTAGATGCTAGCTATCTGTTTATTTACTGTGCAAAAAAGAAACTGTAAGTTTAAGAGTAGCCAATCACAGTAAAATTAATAGATCAGACAAAAAACACTAGCTTTGTTGACTGTTCTCATTCTTGTTGTGTTCATTACCACCGAAATTAAGGATGGAAACGATTGCACTGAAAAGTACAAGCTGCCAAGCTAAGATATTGGGCACCATAGTATCGATTTCTGGGGCATTTGTGGTGACTCTGTACAAAGGACCACCCATCATCATCGCTCATGCACCTTCCTTTTCACACCATCAACCTCTTAACTTTCTGAAATCAGTGGATCGAACTTGGGCCATTGGTGGTCTTCTGCTCACTGCTGAGTATATACTAGTTCCACTTTGGTACATTGTCCAGGTATAAATATCTTCTCTCTATTTCAGAAATCTTCAAAATGCTACATTTGAAGGTAGTCTTAATTCTAAATGTGTTGATTCTGCAGGTGCAAATCATGAGAGTTTACCCGGATGAGTTAACTGTGGTCTTTTTTTATAACCTATGTGTAAGCATAATGGCAGCAGTTGTAGGTATATTTACAGAGCCAAATCCAAGTGCTTGGAAGATAGGACCCAGTACAGCTTTGGCCTCCATTCTTTGTTCTGTAAGATCCCCCAAAAAACAACTGATAATTTATTTAACAATTCTTACAAGAAGGCAATTTTTGGAAGCTGTATTTTTCATATTTGTAGGGAATTTTCGGGTCGTTCTTGAACAATACAATTCACACATGGGCACTGCACATAAAGGGGCCTCTCTATGTGGCAATGTTTAAGCCACTCTCAATTGCCATAGCTGTTACCATGGGGGTTATCTTCCTTGGTGACACTCTCTATCTTGGAAGGTATGAGACTATTGAGTTATCCATTATTTACATTTCCCACTGGCTTATAACATGACAAGCACACGTTCATGCACAAATGAGAGAACCAAATAAGTACTGACACATTGTGGTAGCAGAAAAGGAACTATATATGCAATTAAAATGATTCATTGAACTGTTGGTTTGCTCAAGTCTGTCTGCTTTGTTTTGCAGTCTAATTGGAGCCACGATAATATCGATCGGGTTTTATACAGTAATGTGGGGAAAATCAACAGAGGAGGTGGATAAAAAAGATGGTAGAGTGGAGTCACCAAATGCAGAGAATGTTCCACTCCTGCAAGGCTATGACACTGAAAGAGCTGAGAAGAAAATGCATGCAAATGCATAGAAGGGGAATACAACTGTTCATAGCTCTTAACATCTTAAAAGACATTAAGAATACAAGTGTCGTTAAAGAACAGCATAGTATAGTAGTATACCCGACTGAGGGCCCATTGCGTTGTTTCATACGCCTAACTTGTATATTCTTAACCCTTCAGAGAATGAATGAGATTGTGTTCATCAAATTATGTTTTGTGAGTCCTATTTAACATTGAAGGAAAGGTGGTCTCATAGTAGGCTGCTCATTGGGAAAACTGAAAACACACAAAATGCTTCTTGAGGAACGGTTATCCATCAGAAAGGAGCCAGAATTACCAGTGCAAGGTTCTAGAGGAAGGAGCAACCTTTCTGGAGCTGTCGTTCATGAGCAATCTGGCATTTTTCTGCCTACAGAAACAAGTCATCCTCAGAGTACCAAAACCTTCTAGGGTCTGGCTGAATGGGAGACAGAACATTATAGATCTCGACTTTTGAGGAAATGGAACTTTTGGATACCTAACGATGGCGAAGAAGAAAAACCTCCCTAATTGAATTGGAATTTTCAGGCATCCACGAGCTTGATTTCTTCTCTGCTTCTTTCAGGCTATTTGCAGGTGTTGGATCCTCATCGATTTTTTGTCTTTTTTGGTTTTTTTTTTTTTGGGCTTTTGATAACTATGCAGGGAACCTTGGTTTATGATAAGATGTGGAATAGGCGATTACAAAAACAAATGGTATATACTTACTATCCTTATTACAATTCACTCTGCATATTTTTACAAAAAAAATTATGTTAACTCTGCATATTAATTAACCCTTCTGTTCAATGATTTTTATAGAGAGTAGTTTTAAAAAAATTTCAAAAAACAATTTTAGCTAACTTTTTTAATTAACATAAAATAATTATTTAAAATTTATAAAAAAGGATCAAGAGTCAGGACTTCTCAGAGTACAAACGACCGACCTGGACATACTAGTGCTCCAATTGGGGGGGAAAATTAGCAATCAATTCCCTATGAAAGAAAGGCAATTTCTAGTTTTTGTTTCAAACCAACAACATTAATATTAATATTCTCTCAAGTCTTTAATATATGATCTAATTGTAAAGATAATTTTAATCATAAATATAAAACATTTTTCATATTTTTCTTTAATTTAATTTACTCCTATTGATCTCCTTTCAAATATAATCAAATAAAAGAAATATAAAGAGAATTAAGGGAAAAAATACTTGTCATGTCAACTACTTTAACTAATTTCTTTAATCTAATTAGATTAAGTAAATGACCCAAAGGAATATATTTTTTTGCTAGTAACGGTAATATTCTCTGTAAAACTAGTACATGCCTCTCCTTGCGAAACAAAAATATGAGTTATGACTCAAGAATGTTAACGAGTGTAACCAGATTTCATATGCAGGAATGGCAACTTGGTACTAGGCTCCCCCATTCTTTCTTGAAGAAAATAATCATCTTGTGTACTTAAGGGGTCCATCATACAAATACATAACACCTCAACTCCCAAATGGGACCAAGGCTTCATGCATCAAGAAGCATTATGATGCCACTCCCCAACCAATGAATCTCTCTCTGGGCGCGCATACCAATGTCAGTATCTCTCTGTGCTGTATGACCAGCGAAAAAGATGAGCTCGCTCCGGCAGCAGCCACAGCAAGAAATAATGTCAAAAGGCCTTGAAAAAAATGTCCGATCAAGTCCTAAGATCATCAGACATAGCAGATGGAATGCAATGTGTTGTGAGAATATCTGAAGTTGTCGCCTTGGCAGTGCTGGTCTTTAGCACCACTATCTGCAAACATTGTGATATATTGAACAAGTTACAGTAGCAGCTCATCGATTGCTAATATAAATATTATTATAAGCATTTACCAAGGCGATGAGAACAATTCTTCAGGATAAAGTATAAACAATGTGTTCGATAACTTCAAAAAGTTATAACTTTAACAAATATAAAACAAAGAATACAACAATCATATTTACCTGTTCATATTCCAGATCAAACTTCATATATTCATCACCACAGCTCTCAGCCATACTGGCCAAGCTCTTCAAATTCTTCACAGGCTTATCATTGAAAGCAAGCACCTAAATACATGGATGGAACAAATTTTCAAGGACGTCCAAGTTAAAGTTCTACCACAAATTAACTCACTGGATAATGGTTTATGACAAGTTCCCTTACCTGAGTGTTAACAATATCCTCATATCCAATGTTTATGTCAGCCACAAGAACCTAGAACCATATTTAAATTTCAAGCATGAGAAGATTCAAGTACTAAATGTAACAGACACAGATGTATCTATTGGCAGAGAGGGCAGAAAACCTGAGAAACGACCACCAGCTGTTCATCAACAGATTGCGCCATCGCATGTAGATGCTTGTCCAGAAGCTTGACTGGAGCATCAAATTCATAATCCTTTCCATACTAAAAATGTGAAAGCAAAAGATTAGTAACGGTAGAAAAAAATGGATTTAAGCATAAAATACTTTTTGCTATGTACAACTTGTGACAAGAAACTAAAATATCATTGGAATCAAATTCTCAAATAGAAAATAGCCAAAAACAGTGTGCTTGCATTGCTGCATGCATGCATAGATTACATGGAAAAGCAATCACAACATTCACTAGATCGAAATTTGCACATGGACACACACACACACACAAACAAAAGGGGGTAAAAAGATTGCAGATAGCTACTTACCTCAGAACGTAAATAGGGCACAGAAACAGAACTGAAAACAAATCCAGCAATGATGTAGTAAGAAGGAGGCCTGCCTTTGATGTGTGCAGGGATAAGCCGCTTATGCGTTGATAGTTTTACATTAAATTCAAGCATCTTTGAATCACGGAGAACCTTTACAAGAGCTGTGTCTCCAGTGTATTTTTGGGAAACAAGGTAACTGAAACCAATGCGCTCCCCATGCCTGAAAGGAACTAAAAATATATCCCGAAAATAGATGTTAGTTCTGACACCTAAGAAACAAGATAACGAGACTTTCCAAAACAAGTTTGCATTATTATTGAACTAGGATATCGCAATAATACAAATTAGTGATATTCTTAACAGAATTCCTGCTAGATGCTTACAAAGTGTAGATATGTGATTTCCTCACAATCAACCCATGTTAACATCACCTAGCAGTATGAAATTATAATGGTGTCAAAAAATTCTCTTGGAGAAATATTTGAAATGAATCCCAATTTGCAGCAACAATAATCAATATTCAGTTTCAATTAAAGCATAAAAGTATAGAAAGCCGCACAGTTCACAAATCATGAATGGTATAGCTCATCTTGAGCATTGTGAAAATGCATAGGACACCCACTAATCTGATAAAAGCAGAAGTTGGTTCAAATTTTTCATATACTTTTAGAATTGAATTCCCATTAAAGGTTAAAAATGACCCAAGATTAGCAATAACTGTTAGAGATCATGGGTAATATTTTCAAAACCGAACTGGTAATCAAGTGGGAATTCACAATTCAGGGATAAGATTATTAATAAACTGAAAATGAACTGCAATTTAAAATATGTATAAACATATAAATACATATAAAAAACCTAAGTTTATAGTTTTTTAACTCATGTACAAGCACAGATCTCACTCATGGCAAACTAAATCATGCATGGAATCACTTACAAGTCCCATGCATGCTCCTTGGCATCCATTCTATTTCCCGGATTAGTTGTCCATGTAAAAAGCAACGTTTAAAAAACTGGATGCGACTAGCCAATTCAACTGAAAAACTAGTGAACCAGTGCCATGTCCGATCAAACATAGCCAAAACTAGCCTAGCAAAAAGTCAGTCAAAAACTAGAATAACCACTAAAACTGAGCAGCCCTGGTTGCTAAAGTAATAAGCTTCGGGCTTTGGATTTTACTCAACCCAGAGCTGGCCCATTTTATTAATTATTATACTCCTACACGCCCCTTGTCTTCCCTTTTATAGGATCAGAATCCTTTCTCTTTGTTTAGCCAAGTGATATGGGATTTTTCATGAACTCCTTCCCTGACTAAAACCCAGTTGAATGAATCACTCTTCCTCTGAACCCACTTAAACTAACCTGAGTTAAAAATTCTTACACATAAAATGGTCATGAGTTAGTGTGGACGAGTAGCATATGGGTTAGGATACAGTAGAAAACTAGGTCATTACCTGTTCCATCATTGGCAATATTGACACCATCAAAGCTAAGAATGACATCAGACCGCTTCAAAACATGGGATCCTGCAGCTGTGGGTTCAATTCTTCTTATGCGCACACCTTTCTGATCTGGTTTCATCCCCATTGACATTCGTAGATCAGGATTTTCCATCTTCTGCCACTCAACTCCAAGAATTGGAAATCCTGACAAGCATGACACCAAATATAGAGTCAGATTAGTGCTGAAACCATCCCATCAAACACACAATAATTAGAAAACATAATTGGAAACTGTTATGGTATTGGAAAGAAAAAGAAAGATAGAGTAGGTAGAGAGAGAAGAACAGAAAGTTGAGAGAAGCAGAGAGAAGTTAAGAACAGAGAGAGAATAAAGAAGAGGGAAATTCCTTTGAATTGCACTTTTGAAACAATACAGATCGGGGCATACAATACTGATAATGGGGTCTATTTATAATACTATAGCCTCCATATAGACCCTTACCCCCAACAGCTACTTAGCCCACTTAAGGACTAATTAACTAATTGACACCTAAGTATCTAATTTTACACTTAAGTCCTTATTCTACTATTCTATTACATTCTATAACAGAAACACCAATCAAGCACCAAAGGAGGCACACCAAAAATATGATTTCAAAACAAAATTCAAGTTATTTTCCCCGTTTAAGTTCATTATGTAATAGTGTTTTCAGAAGGGAGAGACGATGACTAAAACAAAGAAATGCCAGGTGTGGGTGTATGCTCCCCATGCATACCTGTATATGCTCCATTCCTTTCATAATCATGAATAAAATGTTGAATGACGGGTGTGGGTATCACATATCCTATATTCTCCACATCTTCATTTTTAAGAGACTGAAAGGCAATTCCGACACACTGTCCCTTATCGTTGAAAGCAGGCCCCCCAGAGTTTCCAGAGTTTATTGCTGCATCTATCTGTGAAAATGCAAGGGCACCAGAAAGGTCATTAACTAATATCATCTATAAACAAATAACTTGAGGAGTAGAGACTTAATATGCCAAAACACTCTGAAAATCCAAACCTGCAGTCCCAGAAGTTCAGTTGAACCATGGACATAAGAGAGGATCTCAATTCGTGACACAACACCACTAGTTACAGAGATTGTGTCACCTCCAATTGGATAGCCCACAACAGTCACAGCATCCTGCAGTGCAGGTAAATTTCCAAACTCCAAAGGTGAAACTCCATCCCAGAATTCATCATCACTCACCGTCAACATAGCTGAATTGCCATCCAAATCCAGAGGAAATTAGCATGATAAATGATTTGTTCAGGCACAGACATGGTAAACTACCATCTAATTAAGCTATTAGAAGAAAACAAATAAATGAAATAAAGTCAAGACTTTCCAGACACTCGAAAGTATGGGGTAGAATGAGATAGAATGGGAATTAATCATGCCAGAGCATGATTCCTACGAGCTTAGATCCTCTAGGATGTAGAATCCATGATGTGCCCCCAGAGAGGGGACAGGCAGCTTTTTTAAAAAAAAAAAATCATATTGTCAACTGCACAGCACAGCAGAGGGTTCAATCTGATTCCCACGTCTACAGGGAGTGAAATTCCTTGCCTTCTTTCCCCTTATCAACCTTGCTATTAGAAGTTGGTTATCCTCCTCATCCAGACGTATATGACCACAGTTTGTGTCCCTTGCTGCGCTGGATTTGGTCTTTCCAACCAGGTTTGATCTTGGAGCATGAGTCCCATATTAGCTGGATATGACTCATAAGACATACAACTCCTATGTAAAGTGAAGGCTCTCCCAAACAATCAAGTTATCTTCAAAAGTGCATTATCTTCTGCAAGATATTCACTGGGACTAAAAGTAAATGGAATGCAGAAATTCTATGATATCCCAAACCCACCCAATCAACCTATCATACGAAGAAATGACTGCCAGCCATTCATTTTTTCATTACTACTGCAAGTCTTTCAATTCCATTCCATTCCAACTATCTAGATGAATCCAGAATCTGGTATGCACGCAAGTTGTGATATTATAAAAGCCTCTAAGAAACCCCGCTTTGAGGATTTGGGGCCCTACCACTCTCATTTAGTCATCGAAAAAAGCAATGGGCGGTGTAATTAACACACACACACCGTTGTATGTATCAGAGGACAAAGCAATATCTAGTGTGTAAATTATTACACCAGGGAAGACACGCTCAAGGTAACCAACCCATTTACTAAGCAGTCTGTCTGGATAGAGAGTGCGCTCAAGTTTCAAACACAATAGATTCATGCTATCAAAGTGATCAAGTTTCTTGAGGTGCAATTTCATGATTAAAAACAAAAATCCAACCTTTGATCTTAAATTTTTTTTACTGAACATAATAAAGTAAATCAATTAAGAAGAAAAGTTTTAATACCAATATCGCACTCAGTTCCGATTGCCAGCACTGTTGCTAAGTATTTCGTATCAGAACCACGTTTCTTGAGCTTGACCTGGGTGTGATGCTCCACGGAATGCGCATTAGTTAATACCCTCCTTCCTGCAATAATAAACCCGCTACTGCTGGAACTGTATTGCCTTTTCCTCTGCCACGGCAGAGAGAAATTCGGCTCGGTGTGCACACAAAAAACCTTCACCACAGCATCCATGGAAGGCAACACCTTGACCACGTTCTCCCACTTGGGTGTTAATGGCGATTCTGCAACCAAACCCTGGGGCTCAGAATCTCCGTTCTGCTGGGCAAGTCTTGAACTTCTCCGTTCCGGTGATGCCACGATATTGAGTTGGGAATTTTCCTTGCGGTTGATCTTTTTGGGGCGTCCGGGACCACGACGTGAGTTGTCAGGGTTACTGGGATCAGACGTTCCGCCGGTGATTGAGGTGGTAGCTTTGCCGTTGCATTCCTCTTCCGCCGCCATTTCATCGTCCGCGATTTTGGTCTTTCGTCCACGTTTTCTCTTATTTTCGCCCATTTCCCTTAATGGGAAGTAGGCCACCAGCTTCGCGGAAGCTGTGTGTTTCGTTTTCTATTACAGAGCTCTCAAAGCAAAGTTCGGTGCTATGGTTTTGAACAGGAAGACTCGCACGAACTTTATAACGCGACAAATCCATGTTCTTCTTCCTTCTCCAATCAGAGGGCATCGTCAGATGCAGAATCAGCTCGGTCGCAAGGATTGGGTCATTGGGTCTTACTATGGGCTGCTCATGGGCCACAGGGTTATTATGGATCTGTTTTTTGGGCTTTTCCCATCAAAAAATTCTTGTATCTTTCACAAAAGAAACATATTATTGGGTTTTGTACCAAAAATATATATATATATTATTGGGTCTCACATTTTTTTTAATTTTTTAACTGTTAACAAATTCATCAAGCAATCCATCATCACCAATCAATCATCAACTTTGCATATAAAAACTTATAATACCCTGTGTTTACAAAAACATGGGTCAGATCATTTCCATCAAGTATCCAGGTATCATTTTTATCTACCCATAAAAGTCATTATTACTAATTATTTCCTGATATTGATTCTTTTCCCATATTTATATATGCAACAATAAAAAAAGATTTCATTATTTCTTAAATTTCATTCTTTTCATATTTTCCTCACAAGGTGATTCATCTTTCCGTCTACCAATAAATACATATTATTTCCTAATATTGATTCTTTTGATCTTTTCCCATATTTATATTAACATGCAACAATAGAACATATTTCTTTATTTCTTCAATTTCCTTCGTTTCATAGTTTCCTCGTAAGATGATTCATTGATTGATTAAGCAATCATATAACTCCAAAAGACATTGCGCTATGTTTCTGTTAAAGGAGATTTTATTGTGGCATTCGGTGGGGTATCCAGCCTTGTGTGGGTGAATAACAAAACACACCTATGGGGTCTTTTGCTTGAAGCTTATGCGTCTTCCCTTGAGGAGAAGCCAGAAAAAGTTCCTCTCTCTTCTGGGGAACTAGATCATGAGTCCGTTTGTTTCAGCATTATTCCACGTAAGAAACTAATAAGCATGATAAGCAGATTTGAGGGTGAATTTGTCAGTGGCCGTTAAGTGCCAAGTACAAGTATGATCCTTTTTGTGAGTAGCAATATTTGAGATTTCTGATATGCCTTTGAGAATATTAGGCGGTAATATATAGATATTAAAACAAATTCCATTCCCAGTAATAACCAGTATCATCAACAAAAGAAGATATGGGCTTAGAAAGCTCACTTTCAGGGGTAACAACATAGGATAAATACTTCAACTAACAGACCATATTCATCCACGCAAAAGTTAGACCAAAATTTGATTTTATGACCAGAATATATGAGGTTTCCATTTGGTGTGTAATGAAGTGTCTCGCTAAATTTTAGCCATTTTCTTCCAAAAACAAGAAGAAAGAGTATGAAAAATGTCATTCTGAGTCACTCTCCTTGAGGCCATACCTACCTTTGAGCACACGCACATCAGTTATATTAAAATATGTTAGATTCCTTTTTTCTATTAAAGTAAATTGGTATTCATATAATCACCAAAGTTTCTCTCAAAAATAACTACTTCAAGCAACAAGGTAATGATCTAAATTTGCCAACAACAAAAAACGATTGAAATTTTAATATAACTCTTATTCAAATTCTAAGATTAAATAACATAAAATTTCACATTGATTTGGTTGAAAGCAAGTACTTTATAAGTTTGTTCCTGTATTATCCATAGATTATATTAGAAAAAACTAATGAATTAGGATTTTGGCATTATATTAGCATATTGGCGGGTGATAGATAATCAAATACGAGAAGGCAGTTGGTTCAGTTTAAATTAATGGAAGCAAATTGTTATAATCTTATCATGTATAATCAGGGATTGCATCAATGTAAATAAGAAAATGGATCCTAATATTTATTAGAGAAGATACGATCTCATATATATAAATAGGCATATACTTGCATATTATTTTTTAAGGAATTCAGATTATTTTCCTTTTCAGATTACATGGCATCAAAGCCTAGGACTCTCTGAAATTATTTTTCGGGATGTGTACTATTCGTTATGACTGTTCAACAATATTATTCTGGTACTGTCGCTATTACTGTTCGTCGGTACTGTTCGTTGTTACTATTCATAGTATTGTTCATCATGTTTCCTGTTTCACCCAGCCTACTTCTAGGTGTTATCACACTCTAGTTTCACGTTTCCAGGTGTGAGTTTCATGACTCTGAAACTATTATTTGCGTTTAACTTGTGAAAGTTTGGTACTTTGGTGAGGTTAGCATTTGTACTCGTTGTTTGGTGTTTATGTTGATTGCTAGTTCATCCTCTTAAACGTGCTTGCTGTCTTTTCTTTTTATTGTGATTCTTTGGTTGCTCTTCCATAGTCGAATCTAAGATGTATGATATGCTGCTCATGCCTACTAAGATCACTGATTCAAAATTGAATTAGACAAACTATAATGATTGGAATAAAACTGTTAAGGTTTATCTTTTGAGTATTCAGAAGAAAGGTAATTTTAACTTAGGACCCCCTTCTGGTGATAATGAGAAAAGTTTGGCTTAGTCTAGAGCAGATGCTTGACTCTTTTTCCAAATTCCTATCCCTGACCCAATTGTACCTGAATCTGTTGTTGACCCATCTGATGACTTACCTATTGCCCTCCAAAAAGGCACCCGCCCTCATTGTCCTCCCAAACGATATGCTAATTATACCTATCATATCTTCTCTTTTGTGTCCTACCAGTATTTATCCCCTATTACCTTTTCTCTTGGGGCCACCCTTGAGTCTATCTCTACCCCTACCACCCTTTACTAAGCTTGACTTACCCTAGTTGAAGTGCAGCGATGGAAGAATAAATGATGGCCCTTGAAAAAGTTAGTACCTGGACTCTTATTGATCTACCTTCTAGGAAGAACGTCATTGGATGCAAATAGATGTTTGTTGTTAAGACTAAGGCTGATGGTTCCTTGAAACGGTTGAAAGCTCGGCTTGTTGTCAAAGGGTATGCTCAAACTTATGGAATTGATTATTCCGAGACTTTGTCCCCATTGGCTAAGCTCACTTCAATTTATCTTCTTGTCTCTCTAGTTGTCACCTATCATTGGAATTTGCATCAGTTGGGTGTTAAAAATATCTTTTTGAATGGTGACCTCTTGAGGAAGTTTATATGAAGCAACCACTTAAGTTTGTTGCTCAGGGGGAGCATAAGAAAGTGTGCTACTTCCGAAAGGAAAGCGTGCTACCTCCGAAAGTTGTTGTATAGTCTGAAGCAAAGTCCATGTGCCTGGTTTGATAGATTTTATGGTGTGGTCAAGAAGTTTGGGTTAAGCCAAAGCAAGTGTGATCACCATGTGTTCTACCAGCAGTCCGATGCAGGCATGATTCTTCTAGTAGTATATGTTGATGATATTGTAATTAATGGGAGTAACATCTCTGGAATCTCAGAACTTAAAGTCTTTATTGACTCCCATTTCCAGACAAAAGACTTGGAACCATTAAAGTACTTTATTAGTATTGAGGTTTTGATAAGTAAGAAGGACATCCTTTTGACTCAGAGGAAGTACGTTCTCAATCTCTTAAAAGAGACTGGAAAGCTTAGAGCTGCATCAAGCAGCATTCCCATGATTCCAAATCCGTTCCTGGATCTTAATGATAGCATGTTTGATGAACTTCCCGATGATTTGAAGAAGAAGATTGATCCAGAGAAACTGAAGTCGTTTACATCTCTTGAGAAATATAGAAGACTCATTGGGAAGCCGGATTATCTTACAGTAACTCATCCTGATATAACATTCTCGGTCAGTGTACTTAGCCAATTCATGACATCTCCAACAATTGCACAATGGGAAGCCTTAGAGCATATATTGTATTATTTGAAAGGTTTCCCAGGTAGTGGCATTATCTATACAAATTATGGGCACACTAAAGTCGAGTATTTCTGTGATGCGGATCATGTAGGATCTAAGGCCATATATAAGACGGTTCACTGTGGGTTACTATGTGTTTATTGATGGAAATTAAAATTGATATCTTGGAGAATTAAGAAGCAAGATATTGTATCAAAATCGGGTGCAGAAGCAGAATACAAAACCATATCACAATCAGTACAAGAAATTGTGTGGATATTTCAACTCATGAAGGAAATTGACATCATCACGACATTGCCTGCAAAACTATGGTGTGACAATAAAGCAGCACTTCCTATAGCATCAAACTATGTGTTCTATGAGCGTATAAAGTATATTGAAATCAATTATCACTTATTCGTGACAAGATCAAAGAGAATGTTGTGTTTACAAGGCACATGTGATCAAATGACCAACTAGCAAATCTTTTGACGAAAGCTTTAAATAGGACACGGGTTTAATATATTGTAACAAGTTGGGCATAATCAATATATATGCTCCAACTTGAAAGTGAGTGTTAAAATCATATCCCGTATAATCAGGGATTGCATCAATGTAAATAAGGAAACATATCCTCATATTTATTAAAAAAGATACAATCTCATATATATAAACATGCATACATTTGTACATTATTTTTCAAGGAATTTAGATTATTTTTTTTCTCACATTACACAAATCAAAGATTGAATCGAGCTAATCTCTTCTGTCATATTAAAAAAAAAACCATCAATCAAATCTTATTTATTTCGTTTTCTATTCTCTCAATTTGATTTAATTGGATCTAAGAGCGTGTTTGGATATTTCTTAAAACCATAGTTTTAATGTCAAACCATAATTTTAAGAAAAATTAGTCAAACACACGTTTAATTTATTTGATCGGTTTTTCCCTGTTTTGAATAACCTTGTAAGCGTTCTACACACTCATCCCTTTTAGGCCTAACTCATGTAAGATTGATCATATAAAAATTACCGGTTCTTACGTATTTATATTCCAATTGACTTCATTGAAAAGTTAGATGACTTTTATAAATGCATATTAGAAAAAAAGTTTGAAAAAGGGAAGTGCAATAAAGTGAAACAAATTCATAATTAAAGTGTGTTTAGATATAACTTTTAAGAATAGTTTTTAAAGAAAAATTAAAAATTTGATTTTTTTTAAATAGATTATGAGAAAAATAGATTATGGTAAAAAATGATTTTGATAAAGTGAGAGTATTTGAGTATTGGGTTGTGAATCACTTTTTTTAGTGGTCAAATTACTAAAAAAGAACATTAACTTTTGTGATAATTACATATATAGTGTAGTGTTATATTTTATTAACAATAAGAGAATAAAACTCTTAACAATGTTAGGTCAAATTTAACAATTTTGTTAAATTTATACTATTTTTAATTATTCATTTTTATTTTTGCACATTCCAAAACTTATTTGTACTAGACGCCCCTTAGGGAAAGCTTTGTTCTTAAATTTTCACATTAACCTAATATTTAACATTAAATTTCTTTATAAATACAAAAAATGAAATAAATTTTTCTATATGTGATATTAATTAATTTAACTAATTTTTTTAATATAGTAAAAAATAAAAAAATAATTAAATTTCTAAAATTTTTTAATTAAATTCATAGGATAGATGAGAGATAATTTCTGAAAGAGAGAAGAGAGAGAGAAGGACGTGGTTCCCATAATGCTGAAAAAAGAAAAAAAAAAGTATGGTTTATTGTGTGGGGCCTACCAGAAGGAGAGATGTGTAGGGCCCACAAACCAAAAAAAATTTTTTCCCAAAAACATAGATTTAGACACCACAATCATGGTTCTCAAAAAAAGATGTATGTTTGACTAATTTTTTTCAAAATCATAGTTTGACATCAAAACTATGGTTTTGAGAAACATCCAAACATATTCTGGTTTTAGTGTCAAACCATAATTTTAAGAAAAATTAACCAAACACACATTTAATTTAATCGATGGGTTTTGCCCTGTATTGAATAACCTTGTAAGCGATCTACACTCACACATCCTTTTTAGGCCTAACTCATGTAAGATTGATCATATAAAAATTACCGGTTCTTGCGTATTTATATTCCACTTGACTTCATTGAAAAGTTAGATGACTTTTATATATGCATATTAGAAAAAAAGTTTGAAAAAGGGAAGTGCAATAAAGTGAAACAAATTCACAATTAATCTGCTACGTCAAGAAGTGGGTACACGTCTTACTCAACTTTACAAGTCTCGTTTGGAAATTCTATTAATAATCAGATTTATTTTATAAGTCTGATTTACATAAATTGAGATAAATCTCTTTCACATATTTACCTCGTAGACCGTAAAACAACCTTATAAATTATAAAAGTTACTTCGTATTCTGTAAATCATGATTTATAAATATTTATAGAGCTTTCATAAGCTAATCCAAACGAGCCTATAATAACTTGTGAGATACGGCTTACGCTATGTTGTGTTGTGCCACTTCTTCTCGAATAATTACGGTAATTAACAATAACTTATACACGTCAAATACGACCAAATCCAATTCAGGTGTTTTTTTCTTTTTCTTTCTCTCCTTTGAGATTAGAATTTAGAACGGATCATGATTAGAATTATCCGCATGTAATAATACATAATGTTATTTTTTTTGTTTTTTGTTTAAATAGGATGATAGTGTGGGTCGTATATCTTACACGTGACCTAATTAAGCTTGACGGATTCTTCTCACAGACTTTCGTTTTCTTGCTCACTAGTTTTCTTTTTAAGCCTTTGATAAATAAAGAAATGGATAGACTCGAAGCTTGTCACGCTTTTGAAACATTGGTTTCGCTTTAGCGTCTCTCCATGTTATATGACAATTACATATATACTTTGTCTCGTCCTTTATTTTTTTAAACTAAAAATCATTCAAATCAAATAGATATATATATTGGTAACATTTTTACATTTTTTATTTTATTTTTAATAGAAGCATATCATTGTATTTCTCCATCTTTTATAAAAATGTTTTTTTACATATATTGTCTTTGATGTATTTTTTTACAAGACATGAGAGGTATACTTCGTCAATAGTAAAGATTAATTAGCTTGCTAGTCTAGGATATTGATAATGAAATATTCAACCAAACTTAATTTTATTACTCTTACCAATTTGAGTTGATTCTCTAATATATTTTATCTGCATCTTTTCTGTAGAAAGTGTTTCACTCGGCACTTGCAAGTTACAAAGCAAGAAATGATTAGATAGTACAAAGCATGAATTATTGAAAGAGGTTAATTACTATAAACTAAAAATGCTTGCATATATAGACTAATTTTCTAGCAGTTTCCTATACGTTATATTTTCCTATAAAATCAGGAGTTAATTAAAAGTAAAATTATATTTTTTCACACACACACACATACAAATTCCATTGACATATCAAAGTGGAATTTTTATAAAATAAAATAAAAATATTTTAAATATACAAGGGTATTAACCATGATTTCTCGACTTCTTACGCCGTCCTAAATTGAATTTATGTTTATTGTTTAGACGTTGGGTAATCGGGACAACAATGAACTAGTCGATCTAAGTATTATAGCTATATAAAAATGGGAACCAATGTTTTTTACCGAGTATACATTGAAGATTTAAAAATTATATGAAGTGAACTTGATTATTGAACTATATACGCTTCAACCTTATGCCTCAAATTGATACTCCATCTGGTTTTAAATAGGACAAAACTTACATCCAATTTCTTATATCCAGTTGAACAAGTGCCACATGGATTTATTAACCAACTCATCATTTAACGCCGTTCAATCTTCGTTGTGCTATGACTCGGGACTCTTGCAATATTAGAAACAAAGATAAGAGACACAAGATAACTAAAATCACAGCCATATCAAAGTGAAAACAATAAGGAAATTAAAATTTATGGATGTGCTCTTAGTCTAGCCCAAGCTCTTTATACAACTTCAAACTTTCAAAGAACCAAGAGCAAGATTCTTACTCATGAGTCCAGAAACCAAAAATTGATTTGAAGGGGTTTGAGGAATTCAGAAATTTGGCCCATAAGCTTTAACAGAGAGGTCAGAAGGAGATCACAAGAGGTGAAAGAAATTGGGAAGAAGATGACAGCCAAGAGAAACTCAGATGTGGGATCGAAGAAAATGACCCTAGCCAAACAAGGAACAGCGTTAAAGGATGCCCTAGTTATCAGATCCACGTGGCACTTATTTATTGGAAGGCTAGATAAACTGCGAATAAGAAATCTGGTGTAAGTTTTGTCCTTTTACATATAGATATTAATATTAGATAACTGATTCGCACATATAAATAAAATCAGTTAAATTAATATTTCGTTTAAAAAATACGTATCATCAATTTTTATAAAATATCTCTTTTTTAACCATTTACATTAAAAAGAATCCTTAATAATAGTTGAGTGAAAAGAATATTAAATATATAGAACAAATATTAACTTATATATTTAATTAAGACTAAAACTAAATTCATCAACTAACCACAATATTAAAAAAAATCAAAGTCGTAACAGCCACAAAAATTAGTGGGCCAGGATGCTTGCGCCCCATAGATATAAAAAAATCAACAAGATTGGTCTCATGTAATATGCCCATGGAAGTTGATGCAAGGGAGTTGGTTCGGTTCATAAGGACATAGTTTTAACTTTTAAGTGCCTGTTTGGGAACTAGGTGAAGAAATGACTTTTTTTTAATAGAGTTTTTATAAAAGCCCATTTAAAAAAAAGTCAGGTTGTAAATGTGATTTGTGTTTGGATTGACAGTGAGAAAAGTGACTTTTTTTTTAAGGAACATGTTTGGATTAGCGTTTGAAAAGCCCGTTTGGATAAGAAATGACTGAAAAAGGCATGAACCTTATTTAATACTACGTATTTATTGTTTGTATATATATTATTATAATTGATGTTAAAAATATAAATAAAATTTTTTAAAATAAAAAATTTAAATAATTATTGAAAAAAGAAAAATACACTAAAGCACTTAATTTAAAAAGGATAAATATATATTTCAATCAGAATCTTATACATGAAGTGAATCATAATTAGTTCGTCTACCTCTAACAAGTTCGTCTCTGATCATGTCACGAACATGATTCATGTGTGATGAAGATAAGGATGATTTTTTTCTTAAAAAAACAACAGAAGAAAAAAATTACATTTAATTCCTAAAAGATAAATTTAACTACAGTTACATTCCAAAAAATTTTTCCAGATCATAAGTTACAAATATGAGTCTCTATTGCAACTAAAACTCTCATGTTTGTAACTCATTTTTAACCAAAAAAATTTCATACTTAATACTTATCTTTTTAATATCATTTTTCCTAAAATAAAAAGTGATGCAAATTATAAAAAGTGATGAGAAGTTGGGACCAAAAGCTATATGTGGTAGCTTTTGAAAAAAAAACTATTTTTTAAGCTAAAGCCCATTAACATTTAATGGGTTTCCAAACATTGAACTTTAACCTAAATGAGCTTATAGATCCTAAATGGACTTTTTTTGATCCCAAATGAGATTTCAAACAGACCCTAAATATTATGTAAAGATTTTGAAGTATGAGTTGTAAATATTTTTTAGGAAAAATTAGAATAAAGGACTTAGACCAAATGATATTTATCAAGAAGGACTGTAAAAAAATATAATTATTTAGAAAGATCAATTATTAAAATATAAATTTAAAAATACTGAATTTCCCTTAATTAAACCTCCTACATTTTCTCCAACATTATATTCTATTTTTAAAATTAATATAAATATTTAAATTTCATTAAATTCAATGCAATTTGTCACAGATTTTACCGGTTACATATGTATCCGTTGAAAATAATAACACAACCATCTTTCAATTTTATTTAAAAATAAAAATTATATAATTTTAAGAAACTTTTAAATTTTTTATAATTTATTATGAATTTTAAAGAAAGGTTATATATATATATATATATATATATATATATATATATATATATATATATATATTAAAATTATATGTAATTTTAAACAATTTAAAAGATGTTTGTATAATTTATTTTTATATCATAATAGATTTATGTGAGTTTTAAAAATAAAAATCCATGTAATGTCTTTTTGACCGAAAACTATGTAATGTTAATGTACTTAAAAAATTATATGGATAATCTATTATAAATTTTATTCCAGAATGGTATTCAGGATTACCTCTAATATTCATGTGTAAAAAAAATAATGTTTATAAAAAAAATTAACGTAATCAATAAAATTTATAATATAAAAAATAATAATAACGTTTCTTTGTTTTTTTTTTTTTGAATAAAGCTTTTTTAATGACTAAGATATTCAATAGCAAATTTAAACCTTATAAATTTTTCAATTTTACTTATAATTTTTTTACATAAGTTAGAAAAATAAATTAATAATTTAAATGTGTCAATATCTGGGTTAATAATTAAATGATTTATTAATGATTTGATTATGTCAGTTTTAGTTAAAGTTAAGAAAATGGTGACTTTGGTCGTTGTAATTTTTAAGAAAATAAAATTCAAATTACTATAAGAATAGAGTATGGGAGAGACAAAAGAAGAAATGGTAGGAAGTTTAATTAAGGGCAATTTAATAATTTTAAATTTATATTTTAGTAATTGGTCTCTCTCAATAATTATAATTTTTATAGTCATCTTCAATAAATATTATCTACTCTACACCTTAGTTATAATCTATCCTATTTTTTAAACACGTTGATCAAGTTGTATGACCAGCTTTCTGAAATATAATTTAGCTAAACTTTTTTCCCTTAAAAAACCACATATTCATTAAATTCAAAATAACGACTTTCAAGACGATTATATTGGTAAAATAAATTAGTTCATAGCATAAAATCAAAATATTATGATAACATTAAATTAAACAAAATCACATGACGAAACTTTTTAACTGAATTATTCTATTATTAAAAAAAAAGTAATGGACGCTAGGTTATACTAATGAATTATTCTTAGAAGGATGTGACTTACATTTATCCGCTTTTGACTGTGTCATGGGAATTTCCCAATTAATGCTTCAACTTTTATCATAGAACATTTTACAGGGAAAGGTATGTAATTAAGTAAATTTATTTTATATTAATTATCAAGAGCCCTTGGTCCTTAATCATAATTTTAAAACATTTTAGACATGAATGAGAATTGAATAGATAGATATATCCATGGTCCATCCCAAACTGTCCCTCAATAATTTTGTGGTAAATATATTTAGAACATACATATTCAATTTCTTTCAAAGTCTCTTATTTTGTCGCTTCCAAAGGATTAATGCTATCCACTTTGTTTCGTTTTATCTATTTGCAAATCTCATCGGATCGTGGGTCTGTGGACAGCACCATCAAGGAGACACAACACAAATAACTGAACAAGACTTTGTCAATTTTGACCCGATAATGGTTTGTTTGGCCAAATTGATACGATAATTAATGTTGAAAACCTTCATTTGGAAGGATTCTTATCTTATCTCTTTAATTTGACATTTTTTAAACTGTAATATATAGTATAGTGGGTTTTCAAGCCCAATTTCAGGGAAAATCTCATCAAATCTTTAGCTCATTGTCGGCCGTGGATAATGCCGGCCTAAGAATTCCCGAATTTTAATAAATCCGGCGGGTATATTAAGATAAGTACTCCATTCAGTCTTAAATATAAGATATAGTTAATTTTTTTGATATATTAAGAAAGCTAATTATATTAAATTATTTTAAAATCTTTATATTTGTCATTTTTTCTCTAAAATATTTTTCCTAACTTGTAAATTGATATATAATCTAACGATACACAATATATGATATGATTAAGTAATTCATTTAACTTTCTTAATATCTATAAAAAAAATTAAACTATGTCTTATATTTAGGACCGAAAGGAGTAGTAAATTTATTCCTATTAAATTATTATCCCTATATTATATATATTAACGTATAAGTCATTATTGTCAAACTCACGAGTTGATTCTCAAAATTTACTATTTTTACATATATTTCTAGCTTAAAAAACCGTGTCGAGTCATTGGCAAAACTCTTTCTAATTGTAAATTTAGTTAAATTCACAAATTTACTCTTTTTAATATTTTTTAACTCTCTTATAAACTCGTATTAACTTTTTTTTTTATCATGCCCAATATAATAGCTTTATATATGAAGTTTATAGAAATTTCTTTGTTAAGGATGATAATGAATATTGATGGATTTAATTTCAATTATTTAGATTTAAAATATATATAAATCAAATTGTCATCATTATTTTGTATTTTAATTATTTGATTATATACTATTACTAATACTTATTCAATGATAAAATTAAACTCTTACGAGTTTATGATTCAAGTTCACAGTATGAGTTCACATCATGATCATGAGTTTGCTTAAACTTGAGAGCTTAACAATCTTGGTAGAAGTCAATTAAAATCAAATGCAAATTATATATGTTATGCCTTGAAAAAGGAAAACCTTCACCAATGCATAATTGGTTTAGCGATGGAAAGCACCCTTTGACTTCTCAATTTGAGTCCTAAAAGAAACATCGGTAATGTATTGAGAGAGGCAATTATAAATCGAGAGTTTATGATTCAAGTTTACAATATAAGTTCACATCATAATCATGAGTTTGCTTAAACTCAAGAGCTTAACAATCTTGGTAGAAGTCAATTAAAATCAAATGCAAATTATATATGTTATGCCTTGAAAAAGGAAAACCTTCACCAATGCATAATTGGTTTAGCGATGGAAAGCACCCTTTGACTTCTCAATTTGAGTCCTAGAAGAAACATCGGTAATGTATTGAGAGAGGCAATTATAAATCCCGAATTTGTTAAGGCATAAATTTGTTTTAAATTTTTTTATTAAGGAACAATATTTCTTCTAAGAAAAATTTGCGAATTACCCCTTTAGGAAAGCTCTCAAAAAACATTTTCATTCAAGTCAAGGTTTGATATACATCTTAGCCAAAGGCGCGTTCATCCAAAACCTAAAATTGATTTTAAGCCTAACAACCATGGTTTTTATTATAGTAAGTTTTAATTTTCCAGATGATGATCGATCACCAATTCACCTCGATCCTCTTCTAAAAGTGATATATATTTCAGATAAGATAAACGGTGGCCCAGCTATATTCACCCCCATCCACCTCAACTAAAGACGGTAAAACTTGTCATATTCAAATAATTAGCTCCTTAATCCTGTTAAATCGTGTCTGATTCCTTTCCTACATTGGACACAATAATAAACTGTTCACTGTTGACGAAGTGAACTTGGGTGATTCACGTTTAAAGAAGATCCACCATGTGAACCTTATTATTATCAACTCCTTGATTCGTTCTTACTCGTGCATGTCTAATGATTAATAAGCTCCTTTCCTGTTTTGGACATATTAGTGTTCCTACGGTGGTTGAGAAAAGTGAACTTTCCTTGCACCACACATTTAAAAAGACATGCAGAGGGCAAATCTCTCTTTTAATTTCCAGTAGTGCAATTGAACCTTCAATCCGGTATTATATATATTAACACGGCAATGTTTACGTGATCAGACTAGAGACAAGGCAAGTTTTACGTACGCATTACTATATCTATACTACAAAAAGAAGTGTTTCTTCACTTTCAATTCGCTTCCAACACACACACACACAGATCAATGTTTATATTCAATCTCCTTCTCACAACGTTAAGTATTTTAAGGAGAAATATTTTATATAATATTTCGTAATCGTAATCATGTAACGTTAACACAGGACACTGTGTAGTTAATGATCATCACTTACGCTAACTTATACGACTTCAAGTTAAATACCTATATTTTGTCAAAAAAGCATACTATTAAAAACCGGATCGGACCGGCCGGTTCATACCGGAAACCGGTGAACCGGCCGGTGGTCTGGACAGGTAAAAAAAAAAAACCGGAATCGGGTCGAACCGGGGTGACCTAGTCTATCTTTTTTTTTTTAACTTTTCTATACTCCAAACGATGTCATTTTAGCTTTTTTTTTAAGAAAAAATTATTTTTCTACAATTTTTTGATTTATAAGGAGTTTTAAAAGGATTGTGAAATACTTTTGACATTGGTTGGAGAAAAATATTTATGTACTTAATGATATTTTTGTAGATATTAGGTTTAAGAGGTTATATAAGACTATTTGTTGGAAAAAAAACTCTTATATGATTTTTTAAATAGTATACATGAACATTTAAATTATATATATATATTTTTTTTTAATTAACTCCAATCTGACTCATTGACTCTTAATCCAGTACCTCAACCGGTTCAATCTCCAGTCCGATTTCCAGTACCTTACAAAAAAGTGATATAGCTACATTGATAATCATCAACTTTAAATATGACATATGATTGATGTCATAATGCAAATATATTAATTGTCTCAGATATCTCTCGCTGGCAACATACTGTGTCTATAAATTCCCTAAAGCAGAGGTAACGTCTACGGCACCTAATATATATATATATATATATATGACTTACTTGGCTGATCGATTTACTCTCTGGGGCTCGGGTTCTTGACTTCTTGAAGATCCTTGCGCATGCTAAATTTGAATGGTATATGCACGTTCTACCTCACATTAATCTTCTAATTAACGATAATTTTTTTGTTGGCAAAAAATATAAACTACGAATTGTTATTTCGATTGATATTTCTGCAGTGCTTTTAAGTTTCATAGAATGATCAATGATAGGGATAGCGGCGAGGCTTAATGCTAAAACCTAAAGATCACCTAATAATTATTGAAAAAAATCATGGGTGAAAGTCTAAATTTAGCAACCAACTATTTTTTTTATGGGCAACACAATTATATCTACTTTTGGGTGCAAAAATTGATATAAACAATTTATATCGAAGCAGATAAGCAACGTCATTAAGGATACTTAATTTCTGTTACTTTTTACACTGCGGGTTACATCTATCTTCTCATTCTATTATTTTAATATGTTTTTAAAATGATTAAGGTGTAAATTTAGTAATAAACTATTTCCCTATAATCACCCAAGACAAATGTTTTTCATAAGAGTATTTACAAGATAAATATGAGCATTTACATAAGAGCATTTACATTAATTTCGTTACTTTATTTTTTAATAAGAGCATTTATAAGATAAATAAATAGATTTAAAATAATACAGCGAGTTAAAAAAAATTTACTACACTCCATTAGGTCAAAATAAAATAAAATTTTGTCAGTTGAATGACAAATATATGAATGACCAAAATTTTTAACTCCCTAGATTCGTTTAAATCTATTTATTTATCTTGTCAATGCTTATATTTATCTTGTAAATGCTCTTATAAAAAAATAAAGTAAGGGAATTAATATAAATGTCCACAATTATCTTATAAATGCGTTTATGAAAAATAATTGTGTTGGGTGGCCATAGAAAAATATCATTGCTAAATTTGTATCTTAATCATTTTAAAAATATATTAAAATAATAGATAGTAATAAGATTGGTGGGATCCATAGTACAAAAAATAATGAAAGTTGACTTGGGTTAACGGTATTACTATGAGCCCGTTTGATTCAACTACATTGCATGCAATGGTAATCATGATTGCATTACCATAAGAAGAGTGTTTGGTTACTCTTTAGCATGGTAATAGGGTTTACCATGGTAATCTTCATTCATACCTCCCCCCCTATGAATCCTCATTACCATCCCATTGCATAGTTAGAAAAGTCTAATTTACCCTTTAGTTTTACTTCTCTTTATTTTACTTATATATTTTTACTTAGTCACATCACCACAACCGCTACCGCCGGTGCCACCACCACCACCTCCTCCACCACTGCAACCACGTGCCGCCGCCACCGCCCGCCACCTCCTCCTCCTCTGCCGTTGCCGCCACCGCCCGCCACCTCCTCCTTCTCTACCGTTGCCGCCACCGCTGCCACCTCCTCCTCCTCTACCGCTGCTATCACCCGGCACCTCTGCTACTACCTCCTCCTCCGCCGCCGCCACTGGCCACCATCGCCACGACCTCCTCATTTTCCGTTCTCGCCACCACTACTTCCTTCTCCTCTGCCGTCGCTACTACCTCCTCCTCCTCTGCCGCTGCAACCACTGCCACCACCTCCTCCTCCTCCACCACCACCACTACCTCCTCCTCTTCTGCCGTTGCCACCATTGGGCACCGCAGCTACTACCTCCTCCTCATCCGCCGCCGTCCGACCCCGTTGCTACTACCTCCTTCTCCTCCCTCACCGACACCTTCCGCTGCCACTACTCCTCCTTCTCCGTCGCCACTACCTCTTCCTTCTCCGTTCCCACCACCACTACCTCCTCCTCCTCTTCCGCTGCCGCAGCCGCCCCTACCACCGCCTCCACTACCTCCTTCTCTACCTCTGCCGCCGACACTACCTCCTCCTCCTCTTCCGTTGCCACCTCCTCCACTACCTCCTCCTTTGCTACCGCCGCCACTACTACCTCCTCCTCCTCCTCCTCCATCGCTGCAGCCACCCACCACTCGGCACCACTGCCACTACCTCCTCCTCCTCTACCTGACTCTTAACTTTCTTTTTACAAAGATTATAGTAAGGGTAAAATAGACTTTGTGTAATATATTAATTTTAAATAATTGTTAAAATAATAATGCATTGCATCTTACTTAAAAATCAAATCAAACACTAGCCCTGTAATTAATATTGCATTGCATTACCATTGCATCGCATTGCACTGTACTGCAGGATGTAATGGGATTGAACCAAACGGGCCCTATATCTTCTCTCAAGTAAAGTAATTATGTCTATTTTTATACCAAAAAATAGTTAGTTTTATTGGGTGCGCACAGGAAAATAATTGATTGCTAAATTTATACTTTAACCCCAAAACCATTGGCTTTTGATTTTTTTAGTGAAAAAAAAAGGTGAGTTGGGTCTCAGGGATTTACCATAGGGTCAAGGCATGCATGTTTTCATACTTAATTAAAAAGTGCTTATAAAGGTTCTTACTGGTCACCTACCAATAAAACCCTTACATTAATAGGAAGATTTGAATATACTCCTTCTGATCTTAGAAATAAGATCCAATTGACTTTTTTTAAAGGAATTAAGAAAAATAAATAAATTATTTAATCATATCATATGTTGTGTATCATTACATTATATATAAGTTTATAAGTTAGATAAATTAGTTTGGAGAAAAAAATATAAATAGAAATGCTTTAAAGTAATTTAATTAGTTCCGTAATTTCTCTAAAAATGTCAACTAGATCTTATATTTAGGACCTGAAGTAGTATAATTTTGTAAGTTATTGGTCAAATTCTCACTAAATGCTCCAACTTATTATCTATTTCTACGGTTGCTTTTGTATTTTTAAGAATAAACGAGACAAAATTCAGTCGCCACTACTTTTTGCATGTTTATATGTGAACGTAAAGTAGATGTAATTATCAAATTAAAAGGACATATATAAGACGTGATTTAATTTAATCAATAGATCGAGCATTAATCAACCATGCACAGAAATCATACATATACATGACATGCAATGTGTCAAATGAAGATATAATCCACGAAAGCCTTAATGGGTTGATGGCACGTGTGAGTGGCACTTATCGATAGGAAAGTTGCGAGATGAGATCAAATCCTAAAACGGGTGGTGGAGGTCTGGAGGGTGTGTGTATTATCTTTCATGGGGGATGGTATAGGGTGTGCGGTGAGTTACGTTAGGGAAAAAAAATTAGAAGATATCATTACAATTATTATGTTAAGAATTTTTATAGTATAAATGACACACACACGTAATTATCAAAATGTCAACCCAAATACCCTAAATCAGCTGCCATCCAAATGTGTATTTTTTTTTTTAAAGAAGGAATATTATTTTCTTCTTGACTGGCCCAACTTTGCACAGCGCGCGCGAGCCACAGATATTTCTTCTTCAAGGTGTCTGACTTGAACATGATAATTAATATATAAGACTTTTATTGGGGAGGCTATCTGAGCTCTCCCATGTGTTAAACTTAAACACGCCATATATATACTTGGTTCTTATTATAAATAATGTTGAACTATTCTTAGATTTTACGAGTACATTATTCCGAACAAGATTTAGAATAGTAAAAGATAATATTCAAGGTCAAGAAAAGAACACGATAATAGTACGTAAGAAGGGAAAGAGAGAATGAGATATATAAAACTTTATGTCCAGTGGTGAACACTTGGTCCCTTCCCAACTCGGCGGCTCAGAAAAGTCTCCTACGTACATGCATGCATCTGGTAGGGTATGAAATTATAAATATCCTCACTCATCCTGTTTCAATATATAATATATGTGTATACGTATATATATAATAACACACACACACATATACGAATAGTTATTCGTTAATTAATTATAACTTAAATTTCTTCAAGCAATTATCCATCATGGCCCACTTCAAGTCAAATAGACATTATGAGCAATATGAAAATAATTTTTTAAATTTAGAGAAGATCGAAATGATTCACGTGTGAACCTTAGACAGTCGAGGAGCCAACGGTTATAATTAAAGGTGGGCCGCCGTGTTTTAATTTGTAGCTGACAGTATACAAAGGCGTAAAATTAAATTTGGTCCAAAAATATTCAAAAAGATTTTAAAGTTAACTAATTCCACGTCTCTAAAGATAAGATCATAAAGGCGGAAAAAGACGAGAAGTCTGTGGGTACGGGAGGTCTATATATGGACCTGGAAAATGGCTTAAGTCCTCACACACAACAAAAATATCTCTGAATTAAGGAGAAACACAAAACCATGTTGTCGCTAATGGATCTCGTGAGAACTCTCTGCTCCAGAGTTATTAAGCAGTTCATCCACAAAGACTTCCATGAAGCCGTTTCCAGGATGACCATCATCGATGCCTTTCTCTTCCTCGTACGACCCACCACCTACAAAACTATATTCTTGATATATATATACGCTAATTTCATTACTTATATGGATATGTATACACATGCTTATGCAGATTGTGCACTCAATGGACAAGATAGGGATATGGCCACACCTGCCAGTGTTCTTGGGGCTGTTTTACCTGGAAATCAGGAGACATCTTCACCAAGAGTACAATCTGATCAACGTCGGGAGGACTCCGGTGGGCGTGAGGTTCAACCCCGTCGACGTCCCCTTCAGAACCGCCGACGGCAAGTTCAACGACCCCTTCAACGATGGTGCTGGAAGCCAAGGATCTTTCTTTGGCAGGAACATCCTTCCTGTTGACCAGAAAAACAAGGTCTCATCTTCAAACATCACTAATAAATATCTAACCTATCATCGAGCTTAATACTAAAGTATATGGTGGTGACATGTAAACGAATCGCAGCCACCCATATATAACATGAAATAATTAGAGAAATTGATATGAAAACGAAGCACAAAGATGCTAGTTATTAAAACCCAAGCTAGGCTCAACTAGAGCTGTCCGGACAGTTGGAGCTACAAACGTAGATGAATTTATTAGAGCTTCTTCTGAGTTTTTGACCTCATGCAGCTGCTTTTTGGTTGCTTTGGATTCTTTTATGGGTGAAAAGAGTATAACAACGAGTGTGTGCTTAATTAATGCAGCTATTGAAGCCGGACCCCATGGTGGTAGCCACAAAACTTCTGGCACGCACAACTCTTAAGGACACCGGCAAGCAGTTTAACATGATCGCAGCTTCCTGGATTCAATTCATGATACATGACTGGATCGATCACTTGGAGGAGACCAACCAGGTATTTCATCGTTATATATATATATATATATATATATATAAAACTTCATTATATATATATTGTGAAAAATGGTGATAGGTGGAACTGAGTGCACCGAGAGAAGTTGCAAGCGAATGCCCACTCAAGTCTTTCAGATTCTACAAGACGAAGGAAGTGCCCACTGATTTCTACGACATCAAAACCGGTGCTGTAAACATTCGTACGCCTTGGTGGTAAGAATAAACAATATAATAAATCAATTCCTTAATATAAGAGCTAATTAACTACTTGAGGTTAGATTTGGTGCTAAATATATATAAGACTTCAATCTAATTTATTTTCCTAATTTATTATTTTTTTTAAAGTATCTCTATTGAATGCACATATTAAAGGATTTTTATCCAAAGTTAGTCATATAATGAAATATGATATTTTAGGAAAAAAGAGTCTATATTCTTTTTATAACACAAAGTTTAGGGGAGTTGAGTCTTAAAACCTCACCACAAGCCCATTAAACAAAGTCCTCATATCGGTTGAGTTTGAACTCATAATCTTATGGTTATAAACCAACCTCTTTACCAACTGGATCACCTTTGTTGGTAATAATTTATATTTGTTATAAATAAATAATATATTTAATTTCCTCTGATCTACCAAATTAGTCATCTAACTCTTATATTAAGGAGTAGATGTGGCATCATTCATCCATCACAGCTACGACATGCATGTTATACACTAGTTATAAAATATATTTGGGGAGTTTATCATCTTGATAAATATATGACATAATTTGTATATTTATCAATATTTTTTTAATTTACCCATATTGATACTTCCTTAACCATAATTAAGGAGGAGAATGAGAGAGAATGAAGAAAGATAATTAGAGTGTTTTAAAAAATACATATCATATTAACTAATTTATAATTAATTTATTTAATATAATTAAATTAGATAAATATTCTTTATATTAAAAATAGAAAGAGTAATTCAAATTTTTAATTACTGCGTCAATCAAATAAGAGTATGCGTCACACATATGTGAATATGGATGGAGTTGGAGAAAAGCCAACTCCGAATGTTGATAGCATTGGCTATATATGAGTGTATATTGCTCTTGTCATCATATGCTTTATTTAAGAGTACTTGGCACGGCTAACAATGACGGGATCAGCGCTTGTACTGTGTCATCTAGCTAGTTGGTTGCTTCCTTGCATGCATATTATATGCAAGTAGATCACCACCTAAAATAAGGAATTGAAATTTCATTTATTTGAATTGCTGAAATATAATCGACGTCGATCTATGAATTTGCGGGCATAAAATTAAAGTGTGATGATTTGTTGAGTGGTGAAATTTTTTTTGGGTTGATGGGAAATTAAGAAGGATTTAATATATATTATATTGTGGGGGTAATAGCGACATATAGCTACTCTTGGATGGGTGTAATTAATAAAAATAGCCCAACCACTAGTAAGAACCTAAACCTCCACACTCGGGCCCACATATACGATGATGCCCCCATTGTCCCATACCTCGGACGTTGATTTGTGATAGTAACCCGTGAAGAGTAGTTGTAGGTTCGGCTGCTTACCAGTAAGAAACTTCCCCTCCCTGTGCATGTGGTCGGCTGCTTATCTCTTTCACTGGTTCTCTGTTATTTACTCTTACCTGAATACCTGATATTCTTAAATTTTTAAGACTAATATATTATCAGACTATTAAGATTACTTGCATAATTTTTTTTAATATATATGATAAATTTCTTATGTAGTTTTTTAAAAATAAATACCGGATATCCCATTACCTATGCCACGATAAATTTACAATAGAAACCTTAGGTCTAACAGTGCTCTTCGTCAAACCCCAACTCTATCTTGCCGAATAGGTAGTGGTTGATCTATCATACAGAAATTGCTTTCTATATCATATCATGTGAGAGCATAGTTAGTGAATAAGTACAAGATTTTCTCTATGAGAATGATTGGTTAATCACAACTTATCTGCCAATCTCTATGACTAACCAAGATTTTCTCATGTATTTAAAGAAGGAAAAAGTATAAAAAAAATTAAAATCTTAATTAGATAATTGTTTTTTAGTAGGTAATTAAGCGTTAGGTAAAAATATATTATATTTAAAATATAAATAATTTTTTTATTTTTTTTATGTTTGAGTAGATATATTATTGGGACAACTACAAATATTACATACACAAAAACTCAAAATCACAGATCATTTTTGGCAAGGTCTTTTGGTGCCGCATCATGGCAACCTAATCCATTGGCCAATATGCATTATTATTTAGTGTGTATACGTAGCCATAGTTATTCTATATTTGAAAAATTGGAATAAAATATTAAAAAAGATTACAGCTCTGTGGTACCACTTTGCGATGATATATGGCATACTACAGAGGAACCAGTTTCAAAGTCTGATTGATATCAAAATAACTAACATCTCTGTATACTTAAAAGAGGAAATTGAATGAGAATAAAAGGATTCAAATTTAATTAAGTCCACAAATGATGAGCACGAGAGAGATGGAAGTGATGAATATATACACGTGTGTTTGAAGGGATGGAAGCGTCATATATGGGAGCAATGCAAAGGTGCTAGGGAAAGTGAGGACATACAGAGATGGGAAGCTAAAGATATCCAGAGATGGCGGCCTTCTCCACTCCGAAGACGGAATCGCCATCTCAGGCGACGTCCGTAACAGTTGGGCCGGCGTCTCCACCTTGCAGTCCCTCTTCATTCAAGAGCACAATGCCGTCTGCGACGCCCTCAAGGTAACCTTATTACCTTTAACTTCCACATTCCTTTATTCATGCGCGCCTCATTTCTTGTAAATACAATTTAGTTCCAACCATGATGACCACAAATACACATATCCATTTAATCCAGGGGGAATACCCAGATCTGGAAGACGAGGATCTTTATCGCCATGCTAGGTTGGTGACTGCAGCTGTCATCGCCAAGATTCACACCATAGATTGGACCGTCGAGCTCCTCAAAACTGACACTCTGCTCGCAGGCATGCGGGCTAACTGGTATATACATTAATATTTGTTGTCTGATCAACATATATAATGAATGAAATTTAAATATGATTGATTGATGGGTGCATGAATTGTTGTGATGCTCAGGTATGGATTACTGGGAAAGAAATTTAAGGACACGTTTGGGCATGTGGGAGGATCGATTCTGGGGGGATTGGTAGGGATGAAGAGACCAGATAACCATGGAGTTCCGTACTCTCTTACTGAGGAATTTGTGAGCGTCTATAGGATGCACTCCCTCCTGCCTGATACCCTCAAGCTCAGAGACATCTCTGCCACTCCGGGAGCCAACAAGTCTCCCCCCTTGACTACAGAGTGAGACCACATGCATCTTCACTTAACTGTGTCAATTCATTTGTCGGATTATGTGTACACGCAATCATACAATATTAATGTTAACTCTTTGCTGGTACATACGTATTATCGATGATAGGATTCCAATGGCGAATTTGATTGGACTGCCTGGAGAGAAGACCTTAGTGGAAATAGGGGTTACAAGGCAGCTAGTATCAATGGGCCACCAAGCTTGTGGTGCTCTTGAGCTTTGGAATTATCCAGTTTGGACGAGAGACTTGGTCGCACAGAACCCGGACGGCACTGAGAGGGCCGATCATGTGGACCTGCCGGCTCTTGAAAGTAACTACTCTGCTCATCAACTGAGTTAACTTTAATTAATGGAGCTAATTAATTGGTGTAATGATCACCCGTTCATTATTGTTATATGCAGTATACAGAGACAGAGAGAGGAGTGTGGCGAGGTACAACCAGTTTCGGAGGGGGTTGCTGTTGCTGCCCATCACCAAGTGGGAGGACCTGACGGACGACGAGGAAGCGATAAAAGTACTGAGGGAGGTGTACGGAGACGACGTGGAGGAGCTGGACACGTTGGTGGGTCTCATGGCGGAGAAGAAGATAAAGGGTTTTGCCATAAGCGAGACGGCCTTCATCATATTCCTGGTCATGGCCACCAGGAGGTTGGAGGCAGATAAGTTCTTCACCAGCGACTTCAACGAGAAAACGTACACGAAGAAGGGGCTGGAGTGGGTGAACACAACGGAGAGCCTCAAGGACGTCATAGACCGTCACTACCCAGAAATGACAGACAAGTGGATGAACTCTTCAAGTGCCTTCTCTGTTTGGGATTCTCCCCCCAACGCTCATAATCCCATCCCTCTCTACCTTCGTCTTCCCCATTAGCTTAAGTGGACCCACTCATTCTGCATTTTGCTGGATCCTTTGCTTTTATTAATTATTATCATTTTGGGTTTATATCGGGTTTAGTGATGGGGCTCGTTTCGGTGGATATCTGCGTAGCAAAAAATATTATCATTTTGGGTTGGGCCGTCTGGAGTTTATGCCTGAGTCTGCGTGTACCTGGACTTCTATGAATCTATTTCAATAGAATCTTGGTGGGTCTATTTTGGTATCTAGCCTCTGTTGAAATGTGAATCTTGTGTTTGGAATATGGCGATAGAAAGATGGGGCTGCGTGGCATTTCATTTAATCTAAGCACAGAATTAGCAATTAAATTTTGGAAGTTAGTTTGTGGCCAGAAATAGGAGACAAATTGAACAGAGACGTAGCAACTGATCCACTAAAATTTTGGACTGGCGTAACCACACGCACGCTTTTCATCTATATATCCGCCAATCTGAATGATTCAATTAACCAAAGTTTGATTTAACATAAGCGGATTGCTGTCTCCAATTAATTGTTTGCTTCGAACTATAAACCTACGGATTATGTGCTGCTGGTGGAATAGTAAGTAATAATTATCTTAAAAATGATTTCTTTTCCTTGGCTGTCGCTTGCTTAGTGACTGACGTGTGGGATATAGTATAATAGATTAAATTATCCTAATTTTTAAACTGGGGTAAGCCTGTCCATTAACGCAGCTTGTGAATTGTGTTATTATTATTTATTTGCAATCTTCATAGATAAATTGATTCAGTTGAATTATAAATGATTTTTTATATTTTTAAAATTGCATTAGATTAAATTATAATTTATATTTTATTCATAAATATAACTTTTTATATATCTATCATGAGATTAAATTATTTGACTGTCATTCATAATTTTAAAAATATGACATGTATAAATTCAAATTAATGTCATAAATCAAATATCATTTTTAAAACAGGAAACATATCATTTATGAATATCTTGGAGTTACGGAGGGCTGTAGGCTGGCTTTTGTGGAAGTAAAATAAAATAGGACACGAAGTCACGAACTCATAATATAATGAATTAATGACTATTTATTAAAAGGTCCTTTCCAGAAAATAGACCCCCTGTGCGCGTGTGATTTTTGGTAAATATTTGTCCTTACGCAACCCTTGCAATAAAGCACCTAACGGCTGTTTGGTACAAGCAACGTATGATGAAGGAAAGGAAAGAAAAGAAAGAGAAATAACTTAAAGAAGTATGCTGTTCGATAGATATGGGAAGAAAAAATAGGCTGAGGGAAAATAAAATATTTAATAAAAAAAAAAAAGAAAGTGATGGAAGTAGGAAGAATTTGTGAAATATCTTTTAAATAAAGTAATATAAAAAGGGAGGAACATTTTTCTTTATTTATTCCGAAAGAAATCCGTGGGCATGAAATTGCATACCGAGAAGTCTCCTGTGTCAGGAAAGAATGGAAATCGAAGAAGCGGTGGATGGGATTTTTGTCGACGATGAGCCGTATGGCCGATAGAAGTGGGAATGACGACAAAGATGAGACAAAAAATGAGGGTTGTATCATCAGTTCATCACCTTTATTAGCTCCAGAGGTGCGTTTCAAGAAGAGTAAGGAGTGAATGATATTTGGTTGGGCTTATATTTATGTATAAGCCTAATTTATATAAATTGAGATAAAACTCCTCTACATATTTACCTTATAAACCGTAAAAACTACTTCGTATATCATAAATCACAATTAAAAAATACACTTAAAAGTTTCAACCACAATTTAAAACATCATCTTATCTAAATCTCAAGACACAACACTGGTCATGCAATCGCGTAGGCATCCTATCTCGCCTGAGCGAGTGTCAGGAAAGAGGGAAATCAAAAGATTAATTACAATATAATAAATAATAATGGAAATTATAGTGTTTTACGGTGGGTATGTTGACTAAGCGGATAAAAAATTATATTTAATAATATAAATTACAATTGAAGACTATATTGTGTTTTGTTAAGATATTGAATTAAATCTATTCTATCTCAAAACTCATGGAGTTATAGTGCTAATTAACAATAATAAAATGAAATAATTAACAAAAATACCTAAACCAGTCGTGGGAGTTTTGCCGCTTCAACTATGATGAGTGTAAATCTCTTTAGCAACTCTCTACCCACTTTGCAACTACTTTTAAAGATTTTAAATAATTAAATAAATGTGAATATTCAATATAAATATAAAAAACCTATAGATATTATACCATTAAAAGTGAGTTTATCCCAAGTCTCCCATATTCTTTTGCCCTAACTCCTTCCTTCAAATTCAAAAACCCACTTTACTTTTGTTGAGATATTAAATTAAATTTATTTTAAAAATTAATAAAATTGGGATGTTTTTATGGAATGAAATTTGAATATATTAATAAAATCTGAATTTATTAATGAAATTTGAACTTAAATTTACTCTTCAAGGGTAACAATATTCGAATTTAATAAATAAATTCAAGTTTGAGAATCTAATTTTGTTTGTTCCTGTTTTATTGTTACTGAAACAGAGCAATTCGAAGCGGGGCATACAAGTCATAAGCTTTCATCATTTTCTGCGTCTGAACATAATGACATTTGAGTAACTGTTGATAGATTGACTAAGTTAGTTCATTTTCTGGCTATTGCAGCAGGGTACTCTCTTGAGAGACCAACAAAGATCTATATGAAGGAGATTGTCAAGTTGCATGGGGTACCAAAGAGCATCGTATCATATCGTGATCCACGGTTTACCTCACAATTTTAGAGAGCATTAAAGGATGCCATGGGGACTCGTTTAAGGTTCAGCACTACTTATCATCCCCAAACTGAAGGGCAGGCTAAGAGGACTATACAGACTCTAGAAGATATGTCGTAAGCATGTGTAGTTGAACTTGCAGGAAGTTGGGGCAGTCATCTTCATCTAGCAAAGTTTGCATATAACAATAATTATCACTCAAGCATCGAGATAGCACCTTATGAGGCATTGTATGGAAGGAAGTGTAAATCTTCTATTTGTTGGACAGAATTTAATGAGTGAAGTTTACTAGGTCCTGATTTGGTGGACGAAACTTCTCACTACCTATATCAAACAGAAGAGTTATGCAGATAGGAGAAGGAAACCGTTGGAGTTCATAGTGGGCGAATATGTATTTTTGAGAGTTATACCGATGACAGGCATTGGTAGAGCGATTCAAGCAAAGAAGCTTTCACCTCGTTTCATGGGTCCCTATGAGATTTTGGAGAAAGTAGGACTACCTGTGGCTTATAGAATTGCATTACCTCCACAACTTACAAACATTCATGATGTTTTCCATGTGTCGCCATTGAAGAAGTACCAACCGAATCATTCCCATGTTATCAGAGTGGAGGAGATAGAACTAAGAGATAATATGACATATAAAGCTGAGCCAGAACGGATTGTGGATATAATGGATAATCAATTAAGAAATAAGACCATTAGACTTGTGAAGGTTGTTTGGAGAGAAATGGCTTCGAGTGATGCCACTTAGGAGACAGAGAAAAAGTTGAGACAGAAGTACTCTCATTTGTTTAACTAGGTATGTCTTTTAGCTTGTGTGTCGAATTTTGGGGACAGAATTCTTTATTAGGAGAGGATAATTGTAACATTCTCCTTTTTAGCTCTTAGAATTAACTGTATTTTAAATTTTATTTAGTCAAAGAATTAGAATAAATCAATTATTTAAAAAGAAGAACTAAGTTCAAAAAAAATTATTGCTTTATATATGTATGTATGTATGTATGTATTAAATGAAATACCTTCTTAAAATAATTATTTTTTACATGAGTATGTGTGTGTAGACTTATTTTATTATTGGAAAGTAATATAGACAAAAAAATTTGTTGTATGAAAAATAAATAAATATTTTTATTTTAATAATAATAATAATAAAGCAAATACTAACCCTCATTTATAAATACTTTATTTTCATTTTATTCACTCTAAGACATCACTTCTTACTGTTGCAGGTATCTCTCTTTTCCTCTCATTTCTTCTTCTTATTCGGCGTCTTCTCCCTCAGAATCGGCTTGCATCCTCTGTATCGTGCGTCCGCTGCAGCGAAACAACGCCGTTTAATCTGGGCCGTCCACTGCGGGCCTATTAAATGGACGGTGATGAAAGCGTTCTAAATGAAATGACGTCGTTTGATTTGGATGATCTCGTCAATTGAATTCCTGAGACAATCTCAGCCGTCCGTTGAATTTCCCCCACCAGCCCCTATTTTGCTTCGACTCTGATCAGTTCCGTCGTTCTTCTCTGACGCTGATCCCTTCCATCACCTGCCCACATCAGTTCTGGCGTCAAGCAACTCATTCAGGTGTATAGTGCTTCTTGTTTGGTGTGAGAAATTATATATTGTTTTTTTTCTTGTTTGACATGAGAAGTCATGTTCTCTTTATCTTACCATGTAGGAATGATTCTTTATTGGCCGGATCCAAATTTTCGTTTATTCAGCATATGCTTGGTAACCTTCTTTTCTTTTCTCTCTCCCCCCCTTTTTGGTCCACTCCAGAATGTATGATGCAGCTATAAGTACATGGTTTATAAGATTTCAACTCTCACAGGTCATGGTGGCGCACGGGCTGCTGAATATATCAAGAAAAACCTCTTCAGTAACTTGATCAGGCATCCAAAGTTTATTTCTAACACCAAATCAGCTATTGGTTTGCCTTCTCCTGCTCGCTGCTTTTCAATCCTTTTGTTTGGTGCTCTTTGGCATGCTATGTCCAGAAGATAACATTGTTTTTCCTGCCAAACTTTTCTTATCTGCAGCTGATGCATATAACCATACTGATTCTGAATTTCTCAGATTAGAAAACACTCAAAACAGAGATGCTGGATCAACTGCTATTCTGGTTGGTGACCATTTGCTTGTTGCAAATGTTGGGGACTCCAGAGCTGTTATATGCAGGGGTGGTAGTGGTAAGGCTAGTAGCTTTATCTGTAGTTATGTTCATTCTCAGAAATATCTAATATGCATATAATCACTAAGTTTTCACACCAATTTTAGTTTTGTAATATATCAGGCACATAACAATTAATTATGTCAAAAGTTCCTTTTCTGTGCGGTTCCTATTATGTTTGCCTCTGCTTGTTAAGTTCTAGACTATACTTGTCTTTTTTGAGGCATGAACAACATAGTAATGTTTAATTATTGTCTCAAGAGATTAAATTTATTGTCTTTTTCTCCCTTTCTTCATTTTTTTACCAATTCCTTTCATTTCTCATTTACAAGCACACGGAGATTCAGACATGCTAATGTGAGGAAACATTAAATTTGTGAGGAAACCAAATATATATATTTATATATAACATGAAATAGTCTTCTGACCATTTATTTTGAGTTTATTTGCTGATATTGTCACCTTTGCAAATTTTAGATGATACATTCATAATTTTTGTACATTCATAATTTTAAATATAAAAGATTATTATTTTACTCACCAATTTTTAATATCCAATTCCCACAAACTAGTGCTTATTGATTGTCTTCTCTAATAATATAATACATTGCATTATCTTCCAAAACAACACAGCACGCAGAAACTTTCTACATTTCCCTTTGCTTTCCCGCGGAAGAAGCTGAAGATGGCGCCAAAGGAGGAAAAAATGACATCTGATGTGTTAAAAAAGGGAGCTGTGGTAAGGGGAATTGAATGGACGACGGAGATTGATTCAGAACTTCAACGGATGAGATCAATTCATTAAAACGACGCCATTTCATTTATGACGCTTCAATCACTGTTTATTTAATAGGCGCGCAACGGACAGCCCAGATTAAACGACAAAACGACATCATTTTGACACAACGGACGCGCAGCGCATGGAGACTGAAGCGGATTCCCCCTCCCTCTGTGTATGATCTTGTCAAAAAAAAATTTATCGGACTTCCTTTCCCTCTAACAATACTATGGTGCGTCTTTTCATGTGTGGGTTAAAGTATTTACTTCTTCCTTACCTACTTCCCTCTCTTCAGCACTGTTGGAGATGGCTTGTGTATATTTTTCATGTTATTTTATCTTCTACTTCTCAATATTCAAGACTACTGTTCAATCCTTAAATTTTTCTGATGTGTATTTGTTATTTATTTATCTATTTATTTTTTCAAACAAGATCACAACTTTCCCCACTTCTTGTGCGCATACGTCTATATACATATATAGACACCCATACCTATTATGTAGATTTCCAACCAAAACCTTTTTCGTCAGCTACGGTGGGTTTTTTTTTAAAAAAAAAAATATTGACCATTTGTTCTATATACTGATGTATTTCAAGGCCCTCAAACACGCCTCCTCCAATCTTCATAAATGATTGTTTATATAAATATAATTTAATCCTACTTAATACCTACAGCCTATTCCATACTTTTTTTTATTTGTATTTGTTTACTGTTTTCACTTAAGTTACTTTGGTTTATCATTTCCAGTATAAAAGCCTGACTTGTGGTGTGAGAATAATTCATCTAACAGTGATAACTTTTGTCTTTTTTTTTTTTTTTTAGTTTATCCTCTTGTAGTCTTAGGTCTTGTGAGGTATTTTTATGTTTTTTATAAAAAAAATAATAAATAATTTATTCAAATAGTCAAACATTTCTCTCCCATTAATATTTTGTGGCTGGGCATGCATGATTGGTACTTTCCTTCACTCTCTTGTACTTATGAACACACAAATATAAATGATGCTTCCTTCACAGCCTATCAAACCTGCAGCCACACATAAAACTATTGAATTTTGAGTCCTTTATAATACTTAAGAAAATATTATTGGAATTGTGAGAGCTTATGTGAATATGTATAATATGGGTGTAGAGGGTAGCTTTAAGTATTTAGAATTTATGAGTAACATATTGATAAGTATCTATGTTTGTGATTTTGTAGACTCTCATTGAGAGATTTGGAGTAATTCTTTGTGTGATTACCTGTGAATTAGGGAGTAACATGTAACTTTGAATATTCTTCCATATATTTGTAAATTGTGTATAAGTGTGAATGACTATCTTTTATTTCTTTTAAAAAAATGGATTGAATTATATGTATATGTGTATGTATTATAAATTCTCAAGTAAGTAATGTTACAAGCAGATTTCTTTATAACTCATTTTATTCACATAGTTAATAAATTAATTATAATTAATGTATTGTTGGACTATTGTTTTCTTTTAGGCATGTTTGAATATGTGATGATATTTGATACGAATGAAAGCATGATTTATTGTACCTTATCTTTTAATGATATTATATTTATTGATGATTGATATAACTGTCATGTCAGTTGCATTTGTGATGGATTGGAGTAAGGATGAATTTGTATGTTGAGATCTTTTACCACGTGGTATATCATCACTCGGTGTACAGAGGAGGCATTTGTCAGGACCCCTTCTTCCATGTTTTCCTTTGGTCGGAATTGCATTAGAGCTGTGGGACATGTGACACCTCCTTAGTTGTGTTTTTTTAAGGAGAGGAGCCATAGTCCATACTTAAGCTCTACACCTTTGGTCGGGTGTATCTCAAGAACTGGTGAGCTTGGGATAATCTAGTCAAATGGATGGGTTTCTGTTGGACATGTGTTAGCCTATAGTTCCAGTTAGCAGTATAAGGATGAACAATGATATAAGGGTTGTTGCATCTTGCATATTGCATAATTATATATTACATGTTGTGATGAAAATACATATTGACATAGTGATGATTAAATTAATAATTGTCTTGTATGAGGATTATGATACATACAAATTTTATGCATAATCAGTTCCTTCTTTTTATCATACGTGGTTTACTTGTGTACGGCATAAACTTTTAGTAGTTACTAAAACATGAAAATCTTATCTTTATATATTAACATTTTTCAGATGATTGTTCTAGTAGAGAGCAAGGGAAGGCATCTATGGAGTGAGTTTTGAAGGCTCTTTTGTGCTCGTAGAGTTCATGTTATGCCATTTTTTATTTTCCATCACCTTAAGACTTCCGTATTTCATTCTGTTTACTGAAAAATTTTAGGGATCTAATTTGACACTATGATGTGGGTTTTAATTGAACAAATTTTATATTTCGATGATTTGGACGTTAAGTATCCTTATTGGTGATATTTAAAGTACTTTGATTAATTATTTAGTTGTTTGATTTGAGGTGTTACATGAAACCCTTAACTTTCTCCATTCAGAAGGCATGCATCTGCGCTGTGAAGAAGACTAAGTGGCACTGGGACTTGCTTAAGATGCCAGCAATCCTCAATTCCTCAACTGCCTAGTCTTTGTTTGTTTTTTACACTTTAATTTAAATTTTCACGCTTTAACTTGAATTTTTAAGGGGTAAATTTATCTTTTGTATTTTTTCATCTATGAGGAAAGGTGAGTTACCACCAATTTTGATGGAAACTGATCTTCCCTATTTAAGGGAACTTTAGAGTGGGTAGAACTTGAGTTCCTATAACATTTGGCAGCTAAATATGTTTCTATTAAGAGAACTTGCTCATCTTTCTTTCCCTACCCTCATTTCCTGCATACCAAAAGAACTCTAAGTAATTATTCAAGCTTTTAGAAGTATAGTGGAAAAATTGGCAATTAAGCTTGAAAACTTAGTGCATGTTTGGTATTATTTATGAAAGGTTTATAAGTGTTTATACACGTAAGTCGAAATAACACTCATCTTACATACTTACTTCATATACCATAAATCACAATTATAAAATTATTTTTAAGAACTCTAATTATTATTTTAAACGAGCCATTTAAAATGATTTAAAAGGTAATATTGACCATAAAGTGTCAATTTAAGAAAAAAGGTCAAAAGATGAAAAGTTGAAAACCCAAAGGACCTGTTTGGTACATTGGAATTGATTTTGATGAATATGGATATAGATATGAAAATGATATTTAAAATTGTGTTTGGTATATACATGGAATTCATATATTATTTTTATTTAATATTTGTATTTAAAATGAGAAATTACTAATATGCCTTTATAAAAAAACCTAACCAACACCTCAAACATTCAAACCAATTTTTTTAATTATTTTAATTATTTTTTTAATAATAATTTTTTATATCCTCTTCTCTTTTTATTTTAAAAATTACCTATTAATTTCATTTTTTTCTATTTTTAAATAATTATTTTTAAATTATAATTATGTTGTAGAAATAAAGCTAAAGATGTTACAGTTGTCGCCGGAGCAAGGAAAGGTCGCCGTTGTTATGGGCGGGAAGAGGGTAATTGATGGAAATGTAAAGGTGGAATTACAAATATTAACTTTTAAGATGAAATTAATTTTATTAAAATTGACCTATTTAACTTTCACATAAAATTAAAATTAAAAACTAATTCCATTATACCAAATTCACCACCTCGTAAAATTAAAACCCAATTTCATTTCCAGTATATCATACCGGCCATAAATGAAGTAAAGAACAACAAAGATCAAAAGAACTGACGAGGCCTCCCGATAGGCATTCACCTAACCTATGGAATTGGATGCGTGGAGCAGACTCTTGCATTGCTGTGTGAGAAACCCGAGAAAATGCCGTTTCTAAGAAGGGGTTGGAGCGACAAAGAAGGAGGCTTGCGCGTTTAGGGCATTATGATTTTGATTGTGAATGCGATTTTTAAAGACCTTGTTGGAGTTTTCTGCTGAGAAATGGGATTGGGGTGACGCAATCAACACCTTCTTCCTCTTAAAACCCACTCGCCCAAACTCCGCTCTCTGTTGGGCTTCCTCGCAGTAATAGGGTTTGCTTCCATGAGCTTTTTCTTGATTTCTCCTTCCTTTATTCCCTCTGTCTCTTTCTGATACAAACTTTAACCCACCCTTTCACGTGTAATTGTTCGTTTCACTTTGATTTCTCATTCCAATCTTCATACCCTTTTCTGCTTTCATTTCTTTCCACTCCCCACTGCTTCCTTCTGTCTCTCTCCAATTATCCATTGCCCGTGTTTCTTCCAGTTTTTTCCCCATCCACTTTGCCTCCCTCGCTTTCAATTTCACCTGCCCACTTTCTTTTCTTCCTCCATTACGGTCGAATCTGGCTTTTCCCTTCTTTTTGCTTCTGTGGGAAGGTCCGATTTCGTCAATTCTTTTTTTCCCCTCCTGGTGTTCTGAGATCTCAGTTTTGGAACTCGGGGTTTCGCTGCTTTTGAGTTCTCCAATTTCTTTGTTCTACCTCAATTTTAAGGCAATGTCGCAGGGCTATGCTATTGAGCTTTACTTCGACCCTGCGCTTGAAAACCAGGTCTTGAAGGCCTGGAATGTACTGGCTCGCCGACAAATCAGTACCCAACTCATCGAAATTGAGTCGCGCCCCCACATCACTCTTTTCTCAAGCCAATTCACTGATCCTATCAAGCTTGAATCCATTATCAGGAATTTCGCAGCCAAGCTTGAATCTCTGCCTCTATCTTTCTCTTCCATTGGGACCCTGCCGAATGACAGCAATGTCCTTTTTCTTGCACTCACGCCCTCAATCTCGCTACTTCAGTTCCAATCGCAATTGTGTGATGCATTGAAGAAAGAAGGCGTCGAGATAGGTGAGGAATATCGCCAGGATTCTTGGATTCCTTATTGTTCGGTTGCGCAGGAATTGCCAAAATCTAGGATGGCTGAGGCATTCTGTGTCTTGCGAGACTTAAAATTGCCAGTAACTGGGTATGCTACGGATATCGGACTGGTTGAGTTCTCGCCTGTTCGTGAGCTCTTCTCATATGTGCTGGGAAACACACTAGAAACTTAAGGTTGTAGTATAGTCTCTAGAATTTTAGTTTTGTTTCCTAGATGTGAGAGAAATGCTATCATTAACGTCTACTGTAAGCTTCATTTTTTATCTCCTAGTTTGAGATTCCATTGTCTTTTGGTTTCTAGAAATGTATTAGAGGGCTTCATTCTTCACATAACTCTTGCTACAATCAATGCCAGGATGGCTGAAACTCGTAAATAAATTATTATGTCAATTTGGAGTTTACATAATATGATAGATGGCGATTAGTTTATATGATCAGTTTCCTTTTATCCTTTAGCAAATAAAGGTAGTCAGTTTATCCAAATGGCTTTATGTTCTTCTAATCTTTCTCTGGATATTTGCATTATTCGTGATAAAAGTTTGGAATTGGCTGCCCCCCCTTGTATATATGGACAAAGTTATGGAAAATTTTGTATAATTTGATCAATGCTTGAGGCCATTGAGAGCTATGTTTTAGTTTAGCTTCAGAGGCCTTAGAAGCGAGTAAAGAGAGCAGTTTTGTGGGCTGTGCTCTTCAGCTTTCAGATTGGTGAGCTGGAGGGTCTTATCTTTGGGAAAACCTGTCTTTACTAACATTATTGGTTATCTTGCTTCTCTTCGTATCAGCACATGGGGCTTATTTTAGTGTCTCCTTCTATACATGCAGTGGGGCCGGAAGTTGGGGTTGTACTGGCCTTTTTTCTTTGCTTTCTGTGTTTTCCTACATCAGTGTGGAGAAAATGTCTTGTCCTTTGTATTTGGCTCTTTGTAATAAAATTTCTTCTTGCCCCTAAATGTTATAGCGGATGTCTGTGAAAAATGTCAACATTCCTATATGGTGCTAGGGTCAGCTAAACACGACAACTATATTGTTTTGATTACTAATCTGTTGTTGCTATCGAAGCACTTCTTGCTGCTTTCTTGCAATTTTGACAGACACCTAATATCTACTGTTTTTTAATGGTATCTTTGAATATTACGGTTAAATTGATGCAGTTCTATTTTGATCTATGTTCCCCTGGCCTTGTCAAGTGTTATATGCATCCTGTTCTTCCATTGGACTCTTTTCTACATTGCTTCTTTATTTGTCACTCATATTCCATTCTGCTTTTTTTCTTTTTTTCAGACGCTGATAAGCAGTCTATTTGCTGTTCATTTCTGTTCTTCGCCTATGCATCAGCTGGCAATTACATTGTCTAACTCATCGTACAGAATTATGAAAAAACCGTTTTGCTTAATAATCTGAACTTTCGAATATGACAATTATACGTGTGTATGTTCCTTATTCTGTCATGGTAGCATTTCTCAAACTCTGATAATGTCATTCTATTGATTGATTGAGGCCATTGCAACTGTACTCTCTTAGGCAAACCTTTATTACTTGATTTCTTAACGTGTTTATCACAATATAACAGGAGAACAAGTTCAGATCTTATTTGTTCTCCTTTAGTTGACTCAACCTTTTGGGATTTGTGGAGTGGAATGCAAAACCGCCTAGTTTTATTCAGTTAGTTGTGGGAGACTCTGCTGTACAGTTGAACAATTGAACTTATATTTGTCTGAGGATTCCTTCATCTATTTGTACCAGTCACCGGGTAGTGGCACTGATTGCATTGCTTATTTGTTAAAATACGTGTAGCTTAAGCTATCATTTTATGAAACTAGTGGGCATCAGTTGCATAAAAGCGTGCTGGACTAAATTACTCCAAGTTTTCATGAATAATCCCATGTTTGGTAGTTATGTTGACCGGCTGTTTAAGGCTGTAGGTTATAGGCGAGGAAACAATTTTCCCTTCAATTATTGAGTGAACTATCTGAAATGTTTTATACCCATCAATTCTGGTGATGCTGTCTTCCTCTCTGATCCTTTTCTTGTTGTAACTGGTTCCTGTCCTTCATGTGGTATCTAGATTGTTTTGGTCATGTAGCTGAATAATTTCACATTTGCTCCCCATGAAACCACCCATGGAATAAGCATATATGCGTAATGAGTTTCATACTCATCATTGAAGGTGTTTCAAAGAGATCCACTATTGTGCAACTGCCTAACGATAAGCATCATTTAACGACTTGAACTGATTTTGATATATGGCTGATAACTTGATGTCAGGTTATCAATTGCCCCTTTGATCCACTGATATCACAGAATTATGTTTTGCACCCATACACGCTTACTTCCTGCCCCTTTCTCGAGGTCTGGGGGCAATATCCGAAAAGAACTATAATACCGGTGCCCCACAAAGAATACTGATTAGAAATAATCGTTTGGATTAGCTTATAGAAGCTCCATAAGTGTTTATAAATCGTGATTTACAGAATACAAAATAACTTTTACGGTTTACGAGATTACTTTTACGGTCTACAAGATAAATATGTGGAGGAGATTTATCTCGATTTATATAAATCGGACTTATAAAATAAGCCTGATTGTAAATAGAGTTTCCAAACATGCTAATCTATAATGCTGTTTAAAAGGTTATTGCATAGGGGGAGAGTGGAATGTGTAGCTACTCCAAGTCCCTGGAGTCTTCAGCCAGCTGATATGATGAGGAAGATGAGTTCTAGGGCAGATGGTCATTTACAGTTCTTTTGTGAGGCTCCGAACTGAAGTGGAGAACCTTGTTTTTACTTCTTTGTGATCGTTTGGGGACTATGATCTCTTCTGATGTAATCATGCACATGCAAATTTTCAAGTCTCTTTCATTTTTATTCAAGTCATGGTTGAACCTTTTGTTTTTTTTTTTTTTTGGGTACATAGTCATGGTTAAACTGAACATTGCAGAACACAGTTTAGGTACACGTCCGCTAACAAAAGAAAAAAAGTGTCATTTTTCATTTAAGGCTGAAGGCCCCTAAATAACTTGAAAAAGCTTTTATCTTTTGGGCATGTAACTTCAAAAACAAATTACATACTATAGATAGGAAACAACTGAGCTTTTCTAGGTTAAAAAGCTCAATTAAGCACAAAATTCAAATGGCAGGTATTGCATATGATTTAGTCACGCGCCCATAATAATCTAGATGTTATCACCCATAATAATCTAGATGTTATCACGGGTGAATTGTGAGGACTTAGTTTCCCTGTTATGAGAAATGAAAGCTTTTCTTATTTGGATCATATGGGATCTGAATGATTTAGATTTGATTTTCTTAAATTAGTTATTTTTTAATAAAAAAAATTATTTTTTTTAAAAAATATTGATTAAGAGATTATCTTTATTTTAGATTTTGTATTCATTAAAATAATTTTTTTTAAAAAAATAAAAAAATTAAATCTAAACCGTCCAAATTAAAAAAACCTGTATGAGATGGAAAATGTCAAAACCTATTTTGGAACAAAACAGAGGTGTTAAGACGGAGTATATTTCAAACATAGATTCTAGCCATTTTTTCTCATTCCCTACAAATATTCCAAATCAACACCCGTCCACCTTCATATTTGGTTTCAGAGGTTAAAAAGCGAACACAAGAACGCATCGTTTGAGAGAACTGAGAAAGATGCCTCGCATGGCCAACGTGAATATTCAGATGAAATAAGAAATTAGAACAGAATAAACCTCTGTTAAAATACTATTATATCGTAGCATACCTACAACAATCCAAGTTAAGTATCTTGATGAGAACTTTGATTGTGAGTGTGAAACGGTGAAAAATATGTTATGATCCTCCTAAGTATGAAATCTCATAATGCTTCATATAAAAGCGGAATATGTATATAGCTAGCCGGATGCCTCTAGCTGAGGACAGAGCAAAAGAGCAAAAGCAACGTCTCATCAGAAGAAGCTGATACTAAATTCCATAGTCATCAGAGGTCAGAACCAAGGTTCCCTTGTAAGGAGTGCGAGCAAGAACTCATTCCAAACATCAATAGGACCAGGCATACACCAATGTGTACAATCACTATACCCTTTCATCCACTTGTTTCCCCAATACTCTCCTGGATGCCCATCTCCTCTCATCATCATCGCTTTCGTCACATCCAACTCTCCAACTCTCAACCCTTCTTTTCTCACTCTCTCCACTTCTTGTATCTGCACATTCCTCACTCTCCACTCTACACTCTCCAAGTCAACTTCTTCCTCTCTCATTGGACTCGTCCTGTTGCAGTACCCTCCTGTGTTCCATGCTCCGTTCTCAAAGTGAGATGGTGCAAATGTTCTCACTAACACAGCCACTCTTCTGTCGCAGTTACCCATGTATCTGAATGCAGAACGAAAGGCCATTCTTATGGGGAAATCGATGTCGTAGTGTGTGATATTCGGTTCGTGGCAGTATACACATCCTATTAGTTTGTTTGCTTCGTGAAGGTATAGCACCCTGAAAAACCAATGCCCGTCTGAGATTATTGCGTAGTCCAGGTCGGGAAATTGTGTGGCCCAATCATCGTCTACTTTGTCTATCTGCATGTCAAAAATGCTGGACCCTGTTCCGTTTACCGTTCTTTCCTCTCCTACTATCAGAAATCTGCTCCACAGGGACATGAGAGTGAAGTTGTGCTTTGGGAAAAACCATTTTCGGAACCGATCTTCCGAGTCCTTGTAGGTATCCTTTGGGGTTTCTTCCTGTAAGATTATAGAAGCCATGTTAACGCTTATCATAGTGGAGAATATCATAACAACCTATCTCCATACTAATTTACAATATTTAGTTAATAATATATTCATAATATTATCACAGTATTACAATATCTGACATATATTGCCTTCAATTCTGGCTTACTTGGAGCCCGAGATATTTTCGCTGTGTCAGTATATCCACACCCAGCTGGGCTATGGCAAGGTCCAACGCTAACCTAACTGGGAATAGCGCATACCCTTTTAGTGCAAGCAGAGAATTTCTACTTTAATAGAGGATATACTTGGTGTTCAGTGCGTAATAATATATGATTTTGGATAATTCTGGATTCATGGGAAAAAACAAAAACTCTGTCCATCAGTTAAGACAATTCTGGTTTGGAATTTAAGTGGTTTAGTGTAAAATGCAGTGGAAATTCATGTGTCAGAAGTAGTTGCAAACACTGACCTGTGACAGAAGGCAGAGGAGGGACTCCATGTGGTTCCTTGAAACAGAGTCGCCGATGAACGCCATTTTCTTCCCTCGAACCATGTCAAGGAAGGTTTTGGGATCGAACCTCGGAAGCTCGCATTCCTCTGACTTCCACTTCCAGTTGAGAAAATCGCTATCTTTTCTTCCCTGTTTCAGACAGTTTTTCGTATCTGGGATTGTCCTACAGCTGGAACTTGTGTAATACGGTCCTCTTGAAGCTGCAACCCACCGACCCTTAAACAGGTCACACGATTTCGGCTCTGCAAAACCCAAATTCCAAATTGTGTTCACTTGAGCAAGAGTCAAGAGGACAATGAATGGGACGATTTGAAACTTACCCTTTTGTGGTTTGGACGTAGAATTAGTACTAACAAGCTCTTCTTGATTCTGAAGGTGTTCTCCAACTGTGTCAGAGCCTCTTCGAATGGACATGGTAGACAAAGGGTTTGGAGAATAGAAAAGGAAGACAAAGAAAATGGAGGCTATGAACAGAGACGTGAAAACAAAAGGCACCATACTTACTGTGTTGAGGCCTCTCTCCCTTTTGCTATAGCCATTAATTCTGTCCAGAAAAATTGTACTCGAAGACTTCATGGTCTTCTCCGATATCCACAGATGGCCAGAAAAGAAGGGCTTAAAGAGAAAAAACCATGAGAATCCAAATATTTTCTGTTTCTGTAACTTCCATATTTGCCTAACAAAAATCAAAGCATACTGCTTGTAGACTTGAAATATTTCACATACTTTAATGGTAAAAGAAGCAAGATATCAAGCAAGTACTTTATCACTTTCTAAATAGAACCGTGGGAGGTTGACACATGGCAAAGCGAAATTCAAGAGGGCATGTGAACTTGGTTAGAAGGTGGGTCCATCCCAATGCCCTGAATCCTCGGGGGACCAAGTACTATGAACTGTGATGGTGAAGGGGTTTTGAAGTCCATACACTTGCATTACATGATTTTCAATTTCATACCAACATACGCTTTATTGGACCTTACCTATCACCATGGGAGGAGGGAAAGACAAAAAAGCGGTCTTTGTTGCCTTTTAAAGCGCTTTTGACAAGACTCAAAGTTTGACGAAGCTGCTGCTTCAACGTTGTTTGGAATGCCTTTTTTGCCACTTACACATTCCTTCCTTCTCTGTTTGAAAACGTGAATTGTGCCATCTTGTCACAAAAGAATAAGTAAGATACGTTTATGATGGCGTTATTAGATCTTGTTTAGATTTTATTGTGGCTGATGCGACTTCAATTCATAATGCGTGTAGGTCACGGACGAATCATCCTTCTCCATCCACCATATATGTAGAGATAAAGTGCGTATAAGACATGCATGGCCCATGGACAACACTTTCTCTCCATTTTTAACTTTATCCATAAAAAAGGGGTTCCCTAATTGAGTGCGTCGAGCTTATTCAATTGTGTAATGGTCGTCACTGCCGACGATTTTCAGAAGCAGAATCCAAGTTATTGAACGCACAGTTCAATCTAAGTCTCGTGTCAAAAGAAGCATCCAATTGCACTCTACTTGGATGGTTTAGGTGAGCTCCATATGCAACATCTTTTTCTTTCACATTTAAGTACGTGCATAGTGAAACCTTAATAATTGTGCATGGGGACATTCTGTCTCCAACACCACATCAAAAGTCTCCCGATCACATCACTTTATGAAACTAAAATCAACACCGGTATGCCATCCCCAATAATCTCAGTTGTCATGTGTTATAATAATCTGGATTTTGTTGTTTAAATTAGCATCAGTCTTATTTACAGTTTTTCATCCTATTTTATACCGAGACATTCAATCTCTTCATTTTTTAAGGTTTATGCAAAATATCCACTGCTGCTGTGAGTCAACTTGATTGGCCAAAGGACAGAATATTAATTCAAGTCTCTTAGATGATTCAGATGATAAAAATGCACAGCTTGTCATCAAGGGAGAGGTTTCCTCTTGGCAAAAGAAAGGGGTTAACATTGTTTACAGACATAGATTAATCAGAACTGGGTAGAAAGCTAGAAATCTCAAGTCAGCCATGTCATGTGATTATGTCAAAGATTATGAATCCGTAGCCATATTTGATGCAGATTTCCAGCCCAATCCTGATTTCCTCAAACTAACCATTCCTCATGTCAATGTACTATAACCCAACCCAAATAAATGAATGAGAAATTTTCTCTTACTTGGTCTAACCAGGTCTCACTAAGGATTGTGACCTTTTCTTTTTCTACCGGGGAAGCCTGAATTAAGTTTGGTTCAGGCTAGATGGTCCTTTGTGAGCAAGGATGAGAATTTACCGACAAGGCTTCAGAACATCAACCTGTGCTTCCACTTCAAGGTTGAGCAACAAGCCAATATTTAGTTCCTCAATTTCTTCGGATTCAATGGAACAGGAGGTGTGTTTGGAGGATTAAGGCTTTGGAAGAGTAAAGGAGGGGGTGACTGGCTAGAGGGAACCACAGTTGAGGACATGGATATAGCTCACTTGAAAGGGTGGAAGTTCATCTTCCTTAATGACGTAAAAGTGCTCTGTGAATTACCTGAGTCTTGTGAAGCTTACAAGAAACAATAACATCACTGGCACTCTGGTAGATTATCGGAATCAGATTTAGTAGCCTTGGCTGAGAGGGAATCAAAGTGTTCGAATGAAGATAACATTTTGAGGAGGCACTCAGAGTCAGGGTTGGAAATATTAAGCAAGCTTAAGGAAGCAGAAGTGCCTCCAAGAAAGAAGAGGAACAGGATACACAGGAAGGAGTTGGCACTTGCTTTTGTGCTGCTCGCAGCCTCTGCAAGTAGTCTTATGTCACAGCATGGAGTTCATTTTTATTTTTTAATGTTCCAACGATTGTCATTTCTTGCAGTAGGTTTGGACTTAATAGGCGAGCAGGTGTGTCGAAAGTAAGGGATGTATTTGTTTTTTAAACACAGATACTTGATTCTAGGCATAAATTTTTGGAAAAATGGCTCATAGGTCCCAAGGGAAAAAAAAAAAGGCATTAAAGTCCTAGATGGGATTCTTAACTCAAAAAAGTCACTAGGGACTTTTCTGTGATTAATTTCCTATATGAAAAGACCATTTTGTCCCCAAGGAAAGGAAAGAGAAAACGCACAGAGAGAGAAATGGCAGAAACGCATTGAAAGCGAAATGGAGGAAAACATAAAGACAAAGAAAATGAAGGAACATCAGAAGAATAAATACAAATTCCTAGAAGAATAGAGAGAAGAAGAACACAAACATTCATCAGTCAAAATTCCCAGGAATTTCTTAGGTTTTTTCCATTCTAAGTCGGTTCATGCCCACATCTTTCTTAGACGAATTCACCATTTCAACAAATCCTTCAAAGAAGTTAACAGCAAATTCAATAGCTCATCTTCTGGGGTATTCAACAGCTTAGTAATTGCAGGATTGATATAAAAATAGCCATTCTAAAGATCTTCCATGAGAATTCGATTTCGGTTTGAGACAGTAGCAATGGATTTACTTCATTTCATTGATTAGAAAAATTTTGCATTAGTTTGTTTTCTTTAAAATGAGTAGTAATGGTAAATCTCATAGTGGTAATCAAAGCACCGAGATGCTGGAGCTGCCGTTGGGAAGCCTGGAGCTGCTGCTGGGAAGCTACTCTGCTTCTAATCCTTGTTCAAGAAAACTGAACAACTTGTAAATATGACTAATAAAGTTGTTAAAATTTACTGAACAAGCTGTAAATACACCAAATCATATTTTCTAACTTGGTTCATATCAGCTTAGCCAATAGCCCAGGAATACTGATCATATTGTAACTATAGCTAATGAAGTTATTAAAACATATTGAACAAGTTGTAAATTCACCAAATTACATTTTTTGACTTGGTTCATCTCAGCTTAGCAGTAGCCCACCAAGACTGATTAGGTTGTAAATATGACTAATGAAGTTATTAAAACCTACTGAACAAGTTGTAAATGTACCGAATCACATTTTCTAACTTGGTTCATCTCAGCATAGCAAGTAGCCCACAAAGACTGATCAGGTTGTAAATATGACTAATGAAGTTATTAAAACCTACTTAACAAGTTGTAAATATACCTAATCATATTTTCTGACTTGGTTCATCTTAACTTATCCAGTAACCCATGAAGACTAAGTAGGTTGTAAACATGGCTAATAAAGTTGTTAAAACCTATTGAACAAGTTGTAAATAGTCTTCTTTCCAAATGAACTTACTGAACTTGTTTTCTAGGGTACCACATCAAACTATTACCCCCAACCCAAGAAAATAAACATGTTAGAAGAGGGGGAGGCACCATTCTAATAGCAAGGGAAGAAAAGATAAGCAGAATCACGGGTCATTTTTATTAATATACTTATACATAATGCCAAACCATGCAATTGCTCTATATGAATGCACTGGGCACATGAGTGTGTTAAACAATACAGGAAGTAATAAATCATCACATAGCACTCAATTACAAGGAAGTAAGCTAGTTATATGCCTAATACACGTCAAAAAAATGCTTAGCAAGTAGCCAAAGAACTAAGCCATACAGTTCATGCCTACAGAGCAAGTTTGCTTAAGTAAAGAATCATTTTGATTGGGAAAAACTTTTTGTGAGACCAACTTGTGAGGCTTTACAATTGGAGGATCAGGTTGAAAGGAAAGTGATATTTTAGAAACTTCTTCATCTAAGTACTCTTCATTATATCATGAGCTCTGTATGCATCCATAAACTTATATTAATGTACAGGAGATAGATCAAAAAAGATATTGTATATAACAATGAAAATCATCTGCAATCATCCACAATTTATGCTAGATTGTTAATTCTTTACACATTTATCAAATTTTACTTTAACCCATATCTTTTAAATCATCCACAATTGTGGGTTACTTGTTGAGTAGGTTTTAACAACTTAGTTAGCCATATTTACAACATGATCAGTTTGCTTTGCCCAATGGCTAAGATAACATGAAGTAGGTTAGAAATGTTTTTTTTTGTTGTTGTTTACAACTTGTTAAGTAAGTTTTAACAACTTTGTTAGCTATATTTACAACATGATCAGTTTGCTTTGCCTAGTGGCTAAGATGACATGAAGCAAGTTAGAATTGTCTTTTACTTGTTTACAATTTGTTGAGTAGGTTTTAACAACTTTGTTAGTCATATTTACAACTTGACCAGTTTTTATGGGATACTGGCTAGCCAATATGAACCAAGTTAGAAAATGTGATTTGGTGTATTTACAACTTGTTCAATAAGGTTTAACAACTTCTTTAGCCATATTTACAATCTCATCAGTCTTCGTGGGCTACTGGTTAAAATGATATAAACTAAGTCAAAAAAATGTGATTTGATGTATTTACAACTTATTGAGTAGGTTTTAACAACTTTGTTGGCTATATTTACAACTTGATCAGTTTTTATGTGCTACTAGTTAGCTAACATGAACCAAGTCAAAAAATGTGATTTAGTGTATTTATAACTTATTCAGTAGGGTTTAACAACTTCTTTAGCCATATTTACAACCTGATAAGTCTTTATGTATTGGCTAAGCTGACATGAACTAAGTCAGAAAATGTGATTTGATCTATTTACAACTTGTTCAGTAGGTTTAACAACTTCTTTAGCCATATTTACAACCTGATCATTCTTTATGGGCTATTGGCTAAGCTAACATGAACTAACTTAGAAAATGTGATTTGGTGTATTTACAACTTGTTCAGTACGTTTTAACAACTTCATTAGCCATATTTACAACCTTATCATTCCTCGTGTAATACTGGCTAAGCTGACATAAACCAAGTCAAAAAATGTGACTTTGTTTTTTACAACTTGTTCAATACATTTTAATAACTTTATTAGTCATATTTATAACCTCATTAGTCTTTATAGGCTACTGGCTAAGCTGACATGAACCAAGTCAAAAAATTTGATTTTGTTTTTAACAACCTGTTAACTAGGTTTTAACAACTTCATTTGCCATATCTACAACCTCATTAGTCTTCGTGGGATACTGAACAAGCTAACATGAACTGTCAGAAAAATGTGATTTTGTTTTTTTTACAACTTGTTCAGTATATTTTGACAAGTTCTTCAGCCACATTAACAACTTAAGTATTAGTCTCGATGGACTTAAGTAGGGAGGATTTTTGCTAGTCTTCACCATGTGTCTAGCCTCATGGCATCTCCTTTAGCTTCTTTTGTTTTTAGGCATTTGCAGATGAAATTGGTATCCCCTTTATGGAAACTAGTGCTAAAAATGCCACCAACGTTGAGTACACTTTCATGGCCATGGTTGCAAAAATTAAGAATAGGTACTGTAATGCCATCATATAATGTCATTTAGTTTTTAAGGAAACTATTACTAATTGGTTCTCCTGGTTGAATCTATTAAAAGAAATTGAAAGCATTATAATCGAACTACAGAAGAATTTGAGAAAAACAACATTTTTTTTGTCAAAAAACAGAGAACAATTTACGACAACAATATCATAAAACAGAGTTCCACAATCAGCTCCAAGTTTGCGTTTTTCTTTCCGACCTTTAACCCACGCCCAATCTCAAAGAAGAAATCCTCAAAATTCACCTTTCAGATTTGACCCTAAAAACTCACAGAATCTCTATATTATTATCTCTTATCTCCCCACAATCACTCTAATAAACTAAAGAGATCTGTCTTTAAACTACACAGTCACTGTCTTGGTATCTCCCTCTCATTTTTTTTCTTCTATTGACGGTCACAGAGTCGGTGACGGTGGCGTCTGTAAAGAACTTGATAGTGGTTTTGGCGAGTTAAGCTGATGTTGATAGAGAGGAATTCATCAGTAATGTCAGGGAAAGTGGAAAAACTCACCCATGTTGCTACCAAAACATATTGTCGAAGGAAGTAAGAAAATGAGTCAACTCTCCGACAAGAACCCCAGCTTCGATTGATGTCGGATAGGAAACAGGAAGATGGAGAGCAAAATTTTCTTATTTTATTCTTTGTGGGTGTAATGGTCTTTACACTAAGGGAATTCATAACAAAAAAGTCCCTGGGGACTTTTCTGTTATGGCAATTTAGATTGGGACTTTATTGCTATTATTTTGATCCCTTGGGACCTGAAAGTCGTTTTCCCTAAATTTTTCACATAAGAGGGCAGAGGTAATTGTATGAAAGCAGTCAATTACTGAATTTATAAAAGATTATTCTTTTTTCTAATTTGGTTCTTTCAATATAATTTTTTTTCCATAATTTAGTTCTTTAAAAAAAGTAATCTTTTTATCAGAAAAATCATGGAGCCTTACATAACAATCAACTCATGAATTAAACAAGTAAACCTTGTGGCCATTAACACTTGGTAAAATGACATCCTTTCAAGAAAGAAAATGCCACTACAAAAATTTAGATGATGACTTGAAAAAAATAATGGTAAATTTGGTTGCATGAAAGACCCTTCCTTTTTTTGCACAAGGTCGAGCCTAAAAAGCCCATATGAAACATGGTAACAATAATAATAATAATAATAATAGTCAGTTGTGGCGTTGGAACTTGACGCCCATCTGTTTCCAGTCAGAATTAAATGAAAAACATTCTCATAACATATATTTAATCCGGTCAGTTGTCTCTCGATTTGAATCAAAATATAACAGATACTTGCATTAGTGTGAAGGATTTATTAGTTTATTATGGAACTAGTGTGGACACTGGTGCTTTCACCCTTGGCAAAGATGAAGGGGCTCTCGTTTGTGGAAGCTTAATCTAGCAATGGAATTGGGATATGTCTCTTGCCTTAACTCCTATTCATTAACTTGCTGGTTTTTTTCTTCAGTTCCTCTGAATCCTGACTTCTCTTCCAGCTTTGTCACACTTTTTTTGTTAGGAGACCGGAGGGATTACTAATCCCAAGGTTCATATTGTTGAGGACATTGCACGTGGGGAGGTATATTTGAAGTGGCTACCTAATATTTCTGTCAATAAACTCTAAATTTCAGTCAGAGATCCTAGAATATTCTGTTACTCTGGGTGTTAACAATAATGCAATATCCTTGAATTCCTGCGTGTGATTTCTCGTCACCATAAGTTGACACTCACTTCCATAAACCTCACTAAACTAGTAAACTTAATGCCTCCTAATTTTCAATATCAAGTCTATTTTTCATCTTACTGGTCTTTTTATTTCATTGTTAGTAGTTAGTACTACTTAATAGATAATCCTCCCATCAAACTTGATTCTTTCCATATGAGACTCAATTACAGGCGGAGAGAGAAACGGGTACCTCCCTCCCTCCCTCTCTACTTGGAATATTTTCAACATCTTCAAGTTTCAATATCATTAAGGCCTTTTAATCACTCTTCCAGTTGAAAACACAGACAATGTGGTCTAAGGGTGGATTTTGGTCTTGCTGAAATCGTGCGGGGTATTGTCTTTTAATTGCGGACACTAAATATAGGTTTTGACGCTGTGGATGAGGAAGCTGTCTGAATTTTTTATATATGCTCAATCACAAAACTTCCTGAATAAAAACAGGAGCTTGTTCCTTGATTAAAGCCAGCTATAATCATTACAGTTTATAACTTATATAGGACAGAGTAGCCATGCCATTTGCTGTGTTAGGAGCTAAGCCATGTGATTCTGCTTTGTAATATACTTTATACTGAATACAAGCCTAGTTTATTTTTTTTTTAAGAGAATAAGAAAGTTAATCAAATTATTTTAAATTATTTATATATTTTTTTAAACTAATTTTTTTGACTTATAAAACGATATATAATTTAATTATGAAATCACTTATTTAATTTCCTTAATCTTTTAAAAAAAAGTTAACTGGGTCTTATATTTAGAACCAAATATAAAATCCTTTTTTTTTAAACAATAACTAATTAAAGGTTTGGTCAAACCATTCATCAAAGCATTATAATACATACACTTGGGCTTTGTACTTCACAAGGCCTAAATGACTATATATTATTAAGTCCAAATTTTTTAACTGAATAATGTTTTATCATATATTAGAATATCCATATCAGATTAAGTTGTGGATTCACAAGTTCAAAACAAGTCATAAGGCCTCTAGGCCACCCAAAATCATCAAGAATAATCAAAAGTATAAAGTTAATGCATCAAATCTTCAAAATAAATCAGAATATGCAAGATTAGTCTTAACGTGGCAATATACAATAAAGATGAAAGTACTATTGTTAGCAGAAATAGTTTAAGCCTGCGAAGTCTTTCGTCATAGACCCTATCACCTAGAAAAAAAATGTTAAATTAACAGGGTGACACAAAAGTTTCAGCAACCAATAATCCATTTTATCGAGCATATGAGTAAGTATTCGTGAGGTGTCAAATGAGACATTATAAAATCATAGCATTATTAAAAATGTCACACTCTCTCTCTCTCTCAAACACACACATCAATTCACAATATAATAATCTCATTTTCATATTTATCACATAAGTGCATAAGAATCAATATATAAGAATTTATTATTTGTCCTCCTTTATTTTCTCACCGCCTTATTTCTTCTGATTGAACTAGTGGTCTAGTATTCACCCATATAACTGGTAGTTTAACTCTACAAGCTCATTGATTAAGTAATATAGATCGGCCAAAATCCATAGAGCACAAGACTTGATCATAGGTTCCTCCTTTAACATACTAGTAGGGTGTCAAGCCCTATTAAACACAAATAAATCAAAGTACTAACTAGTATACACTTGGAAGCCCATCACTTTATTTTATCTTTTTATACAAGAATTCACCCCTTATTTCTTCTTTGAATAACTTCCTATCAAATCCACATCCATCATCCCCTCTCATATTAATACTCAAGAGTTATAATCACAATTGATTATCACATTCCATTATTAATTCATATCAAGATGATATTTCCAATCTTATAAATCAACACCAGTTCATATAATATAATATCACAAGTCATTTCTTCATGAAAATAAATCCCACAAGACAATTGCATTATCAATATAGTTTTATAGTTCTATATAATTAAAAATCACTGACAAATATCATACAAGCATATACAACAAGAGAAAAGTGGTTACCTCTCACCAAAATAAATTATTACCATACTACTCCTAATCTAAGAGCTCAAACATACGGCATAATCAATATACAAAAATCAATTTACTACACATTAATGACTCTTTGAGTTATTAGAACAATTAATTTACTTAACTTAATTCTATAATTTTAAATTTTTGGATTAATTACTCAAAATTTATAATTTCACAATAAAATCTTAATTATTTATTCTAACATTAATTCAAATATTTTTCTTAACTCAAACAACTCATTTAAGTCATTGATTGTCATAAATTTCATTCAATTACATAAAATCCTCAATTTAAAATTCAGGAAATAAAATAGCTAAAATTAGAAATATCACTTTAATAAAAAATCTAAACCGATTAAAACTTTAAGAATACATCCAATAATCTAAATAAACCATTTAACCCAAATTTAATCAGTTAAAATGTCCAATATATAATTATTTATATGTTGATTATATAGAAAATTCATTATAAAATCTTAAACTTGCTAAATAACAAAAGCAAATTGTTTAAAATTAACTATTAATAATACTCTACATTTCTATAGTCATATATCAACAAAATTCAAAACTTTTCTAAAATCCTAACCCTAAAATATTCTCTAACTAGTAAAAAATTACTATCATACAAAATAAAAAATTACTTAAAACATTTTTATAAAAAAAGTTCTGTGATTTTGACTATCTTATTAATCTTCAAAATAAAACCCTAAGCTGAAAACTAAACATGGCGACAACCTACCCTACGTCTCGAAATAATACAATGAAGAAGGGATTGGTGGGGGTATATATATTGGATTTGGGTTCGGTCCGCTGCGTTGCGAACCGTTGCCTATCATTTTCTTTAAAACTACATCGTTTTGTTGTAGATTTAATGAAAGAAAGATTGATTTATTTTTTTTATTTTAAAAAATGGTATATAGTATTTTTAAATATTTTTCTAGACTTATCAATATCTTAAAATATTTTTTAAGTAGCATGTAGTATTCTAAAATAATTTTTAGTGCTTTAAAATATTTTTCAGTTGTACCCAGTGTCTTAGGATATTGACTACAATTTTACCGTTAATGTATTTTTATTAGTAGTAATGATCACCTAAAACTTATGATATTGGTTTACTGATTTCCATCCATTTTAGAAATTTTTCAAGTAGCACAAAATATTTTAAAATAATTTTTGGAGATGAAAAAATATATTAACGGTAAAATTGTAATCAGTCTCCTAAGGCACTGGGTACAAGTGAAAAAATATTTTAAAGCACTAAAAATTATTTTAGGATACTGCATGCTACTTAAAAAATATTTTCAGATATTAACAAGTCCAGAAAAATATTAGATACCATTAAAAAAAAACCAGTCATCATTCCCTTAAAACTACACCAAAACGGCATAGTTTTAAAGAAAATGATTGACAACAGTCCGCAATGCAACGAACCGAAGCCAAATCCATATATATTACCTCTTCCCCATATGGCAACTAAAGGGGCAACGTAGCCCCTTTTAGCCCCACACACACACACACACATATATGTATGTATGTATGTATGTATTATTTTTTAATATTTTTTTGTTTATTTTTTTTATATATTCTATTTTTTTTACTTTAAATTCTTTCCCCTTTTTTTTTATATCATTTCTCTTTTACTTCCCATTTTTTTTAATAATATTAACAACAACAACATCAATAATAAAATATTATTATTTCTACATTTTTATTGCACTAATTTTTTTACTATCATAAATTATATTTTAAATGAAAAAAATATTTTGATAGTTACATAATAAATTTATTTATCATGATTAATTTCTTTTAATTATAATTAAATCCTAATATAAAAATTAAAATGTTACGCAGGAAGTAGTGTGATATAAGTTGGAGGTTATTGTATTTCAATTTGCATCATTAATTTGAATAGTGATATGGTAATATTCGTATTTCTTTGGAATTGTATCTACCTTTATTTTCAGCTGACAAGACAAATCTATAAACGGCGAATTTTATGGACATGACTTTTCTCTTTTTTTTTCGCTATCATCTTTTAACACTTTCATTATTATTGGATTAAGATCTAACGATCCATATTTAATATTTTATAAAAATATTATTACAATAAAGAAAAAGATGGAAATAAAAGGGAGAAAATGGTGAGAAGGAAATATTAAATATAAACCATTGAATCTTAATCAAATAGTTATGAAGATGATAAACGATGAAAGTGGACTAAAAAAGAAAATAAGAGAAGCCGATCTGAATAAACTTCATTCATATATAACTTTGTGCCCCTTGAGGTTCGGATTTTCAGATGTTTTCTTCTTGTTAATTGATTTGACACATGGAGAGTATTATCTGTTCGTAGTAGAAACTAATTAATCTCAAAATATGGAAGGCAAATGGTAGATCCATTATAATAAGGTGTGATTTTAGGGAGGAAGTCAAAGTGAGAGAACAAGTTGGTCACTTTTTACAATTATAAAGTAGGAGATAATTTTTAAATAATGTCCTAAATTATGTTGCAACTTGCAAGGGAAGCGGAGTAGGTAAGATCGAAGGTAATAATGAACATTAAACAGTATGAACGTTTGAGAGATGTTATCTTTTTGGTGTGCGGATGAGGAAAATAGAATGGAGCCTTCTGCTCAGTGGCCGACCGTTTACTATATCATCTGCTCTTGCTGGGCTGGCCATGCCCCACCCTCCAGAATCCTAGACTCTCCCCAGCTCACACAATTATTCCTCTCCCTCCCTCTCTCTTTTTTTTAGACAATTACATTCAAGTTTTCAAGAAAACAAAAATAAAAAATTAGTTTCATAGGATTATAAATCATGCTTTTGGATTTATCAATTTACGTTTTTGGAATTGTCAATGAGATCATTTTTTTTAGATATGACCTAAATATAATTCTTTTTTTTTTTAACTAAGGGCTCATTCAAAAAGCTCGTTTATGTAAGTCGAGACAAAACTCACCTCATATATTTATATCTTATGTCGTAAATCATGTTGGAAAAATAACTTATACAACTAATCCAAACAATCACTAAGGTAATGGATTTAGCATAAAGGTTTAACCTCTCAAGTCTCAACATGTAAAAAACTAAGGTTTAAATCTTTATTTCTTTAATTAGGAGTATTTGGTTTAGCTTATTTTAAATGATTTTATACTATACAATATAAATATGTCACATATCAAACACCCCTCTGGGTAATTATTATATTCTTTTTCTTTTCTTTTGGAGAAAGGTAATTATTATTATTATTATTATTATTATTATTATTATATTTACAACCTCATTACATTTTCTGTACATTTTTTTTTTCATTTTTCGCAACGATGTAATGCGCACAATTGTTGGCAACACACACATAATTGTGTTTATTGGATACAATATGAGATGCTGATTTGCCCTTGGTGGGCTGGATACAATATGACATGAAATGTTCATCCATATGTTAATAAAAATTTTAGAATATGATTATGAGATATATTATATAGACATACTCTTTTATATCTTTTTTTATAAGAAATAACTACTAAATTTACGCAATTTAAAATGATGGTTAAAAATAATAAATATGTCAAATAAGTAATTTTCTTTTCAATTATACCCTTATTTATAAAAAGAATACATAAGAGATAATGAGTGAAAATTTATTATACAAAGATAATGAGTGACATATATTTAATATGAATCAGTTTAAAATTTCAGATAAAAAATATTTATTTCTTATATTAAGGGTCAACCTCATGAGAGAGAACGGAAGGTGTAATTATGCATAATTAAATCATTACGGCACAAAAATTGATAATTAAAATCATTGAGCGGTAAAGAAGTGTTCCCTCCTGTTTATAATACATATCATTTCAACTAATTTATGAAATTATGTAATTTTATCTAAATTAATTGAAAATTTTAACAACGTCGTATGAGCAACCCAGTTGGAAATTTTTGTTTTGGATTGTTTGGAGGACATTAAAAATGCAGTTAAGAAGTAAAAAAATATAAGGAACATTTTCAGTCAAAGGTCGCGTTGTAATTAAAGCTGGCCGGTCGGCCGTAGGAAGGTTTAGAGGGCCACCAATGGATTCTCTAGATCAGGAGGACCGTCTCCCTCCTTATCTATTTCCACAAGTTGGTATTTTTGTTGTCCTACTTATAAATAAATTTTTTAATTGTGTAAAATAAATTGATAGTTAAAAATAATAAGTGTGTCAAAAATGTTATATTTTTTTTATGTATACCCCTATTTATGAAAACAAAGAGAGAATGTATAAAAAATATGAGAAATAATAAAATGTGTTTTCCCAATGATTTGTTGACTTCATTCATCTATTGAGTTCTCTGTTTCTCTCCTAATTACAACTTTTTGTGTGTGTGATAATTAATTATAAATAATATGTATTTAATAAGGGTAAAATAGGAAAAAAGAACTTACATTTTCAGACACAAATTGAAAGTTACTTATAAAATGAACCAGCCTCATGAGAGAAAAATTACTTATAAATAGGATCAGAGAGAGTATCAATTGTTATAAATCAATAAAAACAGTAAAAAATATTAAAGTTGTCCTAAAAATCAAGTGACTTCCAATATTACATTTATCAACTAAATTAGAATATCATATTAAATAGGAGTATGTTACTCTTTCTTACTATTCTCATTAAATATGGTCAGACATGAAAAAATATATTAAATGTTTTTTAAAAATTTGTAAGTGCCTTATAAAAAAGATCAAGAATATTTATTAGTTGGTGTCTTATAATAAGACCAGAAGAGAGTATAAGTTTCATTTTTAAAATAGTTTTACCATTTCTTATAAGATTCCATTTGGATTTGTTTAAATAATAAATAAATTTTTATTTATTTTACTCTCAATTAATTTTATCCATTACATTAATTAAAATGCTGACCCATTCTTATTCTCTTTTGTTCCTTTTATTTTCTCACATTATTTATCTCCGATGCTACTATCCCCTACTTATTTATAAATAAGAACATTTTTTTGTAAAAATATTAGATTTCCAACATATTTATTAGTTTTAAGTTTTAACTACTTTAAACTGTTTTTAAAAACCCCACAATTTAGTCATAAGGACCTTAGTAACAGTTCTTTTCCAATAACGAAGGTATCTTATTATTATTCTGGTTTTGAGCTGGAGGGTGTCGTGTTCTTCAAGTATGGAACCGACGGAGAAGCTAATTCATAAGAACCAGCCCAGCCCTCGTGCGCTGTGCAGTTCTGCCCCACTTTGCTCTTACCTATGCTTTTCAGCTTTTAATCATGTTTGGTATACCGGTTATTTATTTTATAAATAAGTAAGTTGAGACAAAACTCCTCTCACATGCTCTCGCTGTTTTATTTATAAATAACTTTCTCTCTCATAAGACTGATCCTTTTTATAAACAACTTTCATTTTGTATCTAAAAATGTAAGCTCATGTTTCTTATTTTACCCTTATTAAATACATATTATTTATAATTAATTATTACAGACACCAAAAGTTATATTCAGGAGAGAGAAAGAGAGAGAAAAAACTTATTAGGTTAATAAAATCAACAAAGCATTGAGAAAATATATTTTATTATTTTTCATACTTTCTATACATTCTCTCTCGGTTTTCATAAACACAGGAATATATAAAAAAAATATGACATTTTTGACACACTTATTGTTTTTAACTACCAGTTCATTTTATACAATCAAGGAGAAAATTATTTATAAATAGGATCGGATGAAGTACTTACTTCGCATACCATAAATCATAATTAAAAAATACTTTTAGAGGTTCTCATCATTATTCTGAACACCCGTTTTGCACTGACATTATTAGCTGTGTTTACAGACATATTTCCCTCTTCTTCTTCTTCTTCTTCAAGTTGACTTCAAATAAAAGCTAGCTAGCTTCGGCGGTGACAACCAATATTTGGTCCACGTGCCTCCCATATTTGCCCCATGTGCACTACATGGCCACCGCTCACTTACTAGTTAGCTGCGAGTTACTGTTAGTGTGCTACTCGATCTCCAAGTCTGTGTGATCAGGTAGATGATTATTAAGATTAGGTGGGTATATATATATATATATAATAAAACAATTCAGTTTAATATAGTAATTTGACTGCTAAATTCGTCGTAACGATGTAGATGAGGTCAGAACTGACGAGATCTCGTGAGTGGAGAAGGGTGTTTTTGTTAATTATTAGTTCAAGTTCATATAGACAGGCATCGAGTGTAGCAGCATTCATTGCTGGGCTGGCCACAAACACACTTTGATGAGAAGAAATATTGTATATTATAGTTGAGCACACCGTGTTAAAGCATGTGGGTTCACACCCTATCTCAGAGTTCTGGGGACAGCGACACACTCCCTAAAAAATAGCTTGCTCTGTATGCAGCCAATTTTTAATATGCTCTGAAAATTTTCTCTCTCTACCCTCTCTCCCTATATAAGCCACACTTGCTTCTTCAATCAGCACTCACTGCCTCCTACACTCTTGGCTTCTTTTTCACTTCCTTTCTCTCAATACAATAATGGCTTGCAAATCTGCCATTCTTCTGTTGGCCCTTTTCCTTGTGGTCGCTTCAAAGGTATATATATATATGTGTGTGTGTATGCCTCCCTCTCTAATAAACAGACTTTTGTAGCAACAAGTAATAGTGTGATTGGGATCAAGTGCACTAACGCTTTGGCAATCCCTCCTTTAATTTCTCTCTCTGCAGGTACATTCACATGAAGATGAGAAAGTTAAGATAAAGGTACATGGTTAATTCACTCGTTTGGTTTGATTTGGCTTTCCTAATACCACATTATTTAAATAGCTTTGAGTGCCCACTCTTTTTGCTAAAATAAGAAACAAAGAAAATGGATTTGCATATAACTACTGAAAAAATTAAAAAACGGGAATATCATCTCATCTAACCTTAGGTCATCAGGTCCTCCCCCCTTAATTACCAAAAAAAAAAAAAGGGAAATAGCATCACATCAGTCACAGATCCCTTGAGATATAAAATGAAAACATATGATGCTTGATCTACAGATAAACTACGTGAAGGCGCCAGGGTCACCACCACCAAAAGTCACTCCGCCACCAGTAGTGAAGCCAGCAACTCCTCCACCTCCAGCCGTAAAGACCCCATATCCAAGCCCTCCGGCGCCGGGGAAACCCCCAGTTCCACCACCATCACCAGTGAAGCCGCCGGCAGCACCAGCTCCACCAGCAGGTCCTATAGTCAAATCAAATAAGGGTAAATACCACACACACGTGTATGTGTGTATATATATATATATATGAACCATTAGTTTTTATTAATTAGTTGTAAATTAATGATTGGACCTGGTTGATGAGCAGATTGCGTGCCACTGTGTGGGTATAGATGCAAAGAACACTCAAGGAAGAGCGTATGTATGAGAGCATGCACCACCTGCTGTGAACGCTGCAAATGTGTTCCCCCTGGTACTTACGGCAACCGCGAAGTCTGTGGCAAGTGCTACACTGATATGCGCACCCACGGCGACAGACCCAAGTGCCCTTAATTTTTATTTTCCTCTTCAACTACTATATACTGTATGCTAGCTCTACTCATCAATGAATTTTTCCAGTGTTTTCCTTCATCTTCAATAACTCAGACTGAGGATCCACTATCTTACTCTTTATCAGCTGTACTGTATTATTTAAGGTCAACACTCTCCCTGTGTTGTCCATATCCCCCATTGTTCCACGATTTATCGTCCAGAAATTAAACTCTTTTGGAGGTCTATTTAATTTATTACTCTACTTGGAAAGTGAAAACTTCCCTTCTCTTCTACGATTCTCTGTTTTTGTGACGTTGTTGACTTTGACAAGCATCCACAACATTTCTCTGCTTCTCTGCTTACCATGTGAGATTTCTTTGGAAGTCTAGCTTCCTTTATGTGGAAAGATTGCGCAACTTAACAATGCAGCGTATTCAATGAACTAATCTTAGCTGATATATAAATACACCCCCTTCCAATCTAATTCATTAAAATTAAGAAATGATAGTTAACTTATTAAATATGCTTTAAATTATATTTGTTTAACTTTATTCACATTAAATCAAGTTTCAAGTGAGACAGAACATAAAAAAGTCACATTTAAGAATTAACTACATATATAAAATTGACAAATAAATTTTAATTACTCTTTAAGTGATTTATATTGTGAACTAAAACATTATTCTAAAAATGATTTATATTATGGACTGATAATTAATAAATGAGAATTAGTGATAAGTTGGGAATAATCAATATAAAGTTATTTATTGAATAAGGGTAAAAAAGGGAAAAAATAATTTAAAGATTAAATATTAAGACACACAAGAAAAGTTGTTTATATTAAGGACTGGTTATAATAAAGAAAAAATTATTTATAAAAAAAAATTAGTTCCACATTTATTGAACCAATAACTTTATGATTATATGCTGAACTCTTTAGCAATTAGTTCAACATTTGTTGGTTATTGACCAAAAATTATAGTACAAACACTGGTTCAATGGGTGGGAACATTTGGACCATAAAGCTTATCGTGGACTTTGGAGGTTGAAATGTCGCAATGCGCAAGGTGGCCCAAAAGAAACAGGTTGAATAAAAGGGGAAAGTCTTGATGGACAAGGCCCAGTTGAATGAACAGTAGACGGAATCCCACAACAAGGACAAGAGCCTGTTGTGAGTTTGCCATGTCTGCCAGGACCACCAAGCATCCTGTTATTCACTTAATGTTTGTTTATCTGCAACTTAATTTACCATTAAAAAAACACGATTTCGACGACTTTGAGGCGCGTATTGACCTCGAAAGTCGTCGTCCCGTCTTGCACTTAAATTTCTCCATGCCTTCCAGGAAGTTTCTTCTGCAACTGTGAGCTCATTACATATCATCATCTTCATCTCGGAGAGCTCAGAAGTAGTCACTTAGGCGTTGCTCTTGAACACCACTGAAGATTCAGGATGACGCTGGGCACAACTCAATTGTAAGTGAATACGAAAATTTTGATTCCTTTTTCTTCTTGACAATTATTACTTCTGCTTCCTACTGATTCTTGTCTTGGATGCTTGTTCTTTCGTTTGTAGATTTAGCAGTGGATCAGAGACTGCGTCTGTTGTCTCCAGCTCTGGTCTTCTCCCCTTTTCATGGAATCTCATCGTCGACCTGAACGCAGAAGCCCATCCAAACGAGAATCTATTCTGGAAAAAGCGCGGCCATGGATCAGATTTGACAATTATAGCGTTTGGGACTACCCAAAATCACGTTCAACCTGTTTTGCTTCCCTCTACGGACATGATGGATAACCCCTTTGAATTCCTCTGTTCCAAGAAAAACCGCAACTTCTCTCTTAATGAGTCCGTAATGTCTCTCTTCAATGAAAATCTCCAGAGGCTTCGTCAACTAAAATCAGAGGTACGTACTTCTCCTTCATCACCTCAGTAACCTCTAGATTCCTGAGGAGTTATAAGCGAACATGTTTTAGCACGTTGACTTTCATACCAGGCAATTAAACTAGTCAAACCCAAAAAACGAAGCTGAACTCGATCACAAGTAATTATTGAGATTGATAGTTAGGTGTCTGGACTTTTAATGATTGCAGATCGATCTTAAAAAACCGGTGATTGTCACTGGGCATGGTGTTGGAGGATCAATGGCTTCTCTTTTCACTCTGTGGCTAATAGAGAAGATGGGTTCATCAGATAAGCGTCCACTCTGTATCACCTTTGGTTCTCCGCTTATCGGAGACAAATCCCTGCAAGAAGCCATAGCTCGAAGCAGCAATTGGAACTCTTGTTTTGTGCATGTAGTCTATCCCCGTGACCCACTGCTTTCAACTTTCATTTCCAATGACAAGTACAGGCCCTTTGGAACATTCCTCTTGTGTTCTGATTATGGTTCTACTTGTTCTGAGAACCCTGATTCTATCTTGAGGCTTTTCAAGGAAATAAGAACCCTGCATCAAGGATTGCAAATTCAGGGATATGGAAATATTGTGGAGAGGCTCACTAGTAAGTCCATTTGGAAGGACTCCGATGTTCCCAGCATACCTCAAAATCTACTACAGGCCAGTTTCGTTTTGCAGTTGCAGGAATTGGGATTTTCAAATTCACAATTATCGCAGGTATAAAAGTTTTAGAAGATTTTATCTTATTATACCACACTTCAATATTAAAAAGTGAGACAAACTGAATGAAGAGCGATGGTTGGTTAGTTCTAACGTTGTTTTTTTTCCAATCGATGTGTCAGAACAATCTGGTGAAGGATCTGGAGAGGCAGGAAGTGTTGTTGACTCTGAATAAAAGGAAACGGTTAATCCCACACAAAAAGTTGGATGAAATGAAAATATATATGGCGTATCTAGAATGGTACAAGAAAACTTGTAAGAACAGTGGAAGGGGGTACTATGACTGTTACAAGAACGAATGGTTTCCACGTGACCAAGACGTTGTGATGTACATCAGAATCCTCAACAATTACTGGAAAGATATGGTAGAAGAGGTGGATAAGCAGCCCCAGAAAGAAGGAGCGGCTTTTCGTTTGCGATGGCTCTACGCTGGGACCAATTACAGGAGAATGGTGGAACCATTGGACATAGCTCTGTACTACAAGGAGGGAGGACAAAATTACATAAATCAAGGGAGATCCGAACATTATAAACAGCTACAGAAGTGGCAGGAAGAGGATAAGAAACCAGAGCCGATAAACAAAAGGAACGTGCAATCTATATTGACGATAGATTCTTGCTTTTGGGCACGTGTGGAAGAGGCTCTCACTTCGTTGGGAAAATGCAAGGCTGCAGGGTTCAGTGTGGCAGAGAAGGAAGAGGCGACGGCCAAGTTGGATGAGTTTGAGGAGTATGTGTATGGGTTGCTGAAGAATTATTCAGTGTCGCCGGAGATTTTCTTGGAGAGTAGCTATATGGCGTGGTGGAATGAGTACATAAGGTTCAAGGGAGGTTCACATGGCTCCAGACTTGCCAACTTCATGAAGAATTATCGTAAGTATGGGGATGGGGAATATGATTTCTCCCGTGAGTAACTATGCTTCTACCCTCAAAGCTTCAAAATAAATTAGGATCTCATTCCACTTTGAACTTGTGTTGTATGTGTGTGTGTGATACTAAGGTGATAATTCTGGTGTGTTACGACTGAGAAAGCTTCCTGTTTGTGATGTTTATGGAAGGAAGCCTGTTTTGATTGAATAATTCCAAAGCCCAACCAAATTATTTGTATGTGTGTATGGTTGCTTCAAACTAGTAATGGCAATTATGAAAACATTATTGTTAATAACATCAGTGATGGAAATAGAGTAGGAGAAAACCCCATGTTATCTGATATGGGGGTGTCTGCAGTAGATTATTCATATATAATGCAGAATTGGAAAGCCATTGTCAAAAAAAGTAGTGTTTTATGTAGATGATTAATAGTGTGCCCTATAATTTAATAATCCTTCTTCAATATATAGAGATATATAAATATACATTCAAATTTATAGAGTGATCAAAAGAATGGCAGGTAAGATATTTGGAAGGAGAATGAATGATTTGAGGAGTGGTTATTGAAGACATTGATATATGTAAAGTATAATTTTGACAGAAGCAACTTTTGAATAGCTTTGGCCAAAATAATGACAAATGTATCATCCAAACACATACATTAGTTATTATTGCTATTGACAAGCGGCGGATGTCATGTTCGGACATATAAAGCGCGACCAACACGAAGCATATGGTGATTTTATTTTGTAAGCCCTTTGAATTTACTATTTTCTATTTATAATTAAAAAGATCCATTTCATTAATATAATGTAAAGTGACATTATAATATTTTGCAGTATAAATATTTTTCAATGTTGAACTTCCCAAAAATATTTTAAACAATCAATCAAACTAATTTTTCTTAATATATATAAATTATGATGAAAACTATTTTTTTTCTCTAAAACTTTGTTTCATTAGAGGAACTAACACAAAACAAATAATAGGTGTCCTAGCACTCAAAATTTGGAAAATATGAACCTATAGCACTCATTCATAAAAATGGTTACCTTGAGTTAATTATTTAAAAATAAATATGGCCTTTTTAAATTTTATTACAATTACAAAAAAAAAATATTTACAAAATAAGAAAATAAAATTAATTATTTATATTATTGGATTTGACCTAAGATGAGAGCTTAGGGCCTACATACCTTTTAGAGGGATCGAAACCCATGTAATTTGTTAGGGGTAGAAAGACGTGTCACTTGGTTGATATTTTTTAGAAAAATGTTTATTTAATTTATTTGAGAAAAATATTTTTTGCTTGGTTTGTATTTTTTATTTTTTAAAAAAACAATCTCTTTATTATAATTTTTTTTTTGTAAAAAGAGAGTCTCTTCTTTTTATTTTCATTAAAAAAATCTGGATTAAAGTTTTAAATAACCTCATGATTGATTCATGCAAAAAAAGATAAATCCACAATTAAATGAAAAAGAAGAGGCAAATATATTTGAGACCAAGCAAGTTTAGCCCAAAAAGAATACAAGAGCATTTCATCAATAAGGAACAATTACTTAGTCAATATATCATTTGAGTGCCTGTTTGGGAACTCAGTAGAGAAGTAGCTTTTTTTTAAATGGAGCTTTTGCAGAAGTCCGATTGAAAAAAAGTCAGATTGTAGATGTGATTTGTGTTTGGATTGGCGGTGGGAGAAGTGACTTTTTTTTAAAAGTTGAACCTGTTTGGATTAGCATTTGAAAAGCCCGTTTAGATGAGAAATGACTAAAAAGGGTATGAAGCTTGTTGAATACTACTGATATATTGTTTGTGTTAATATTATTATAATTGATGTTAAAAAATGTGAATAAATTTTTTAAAAATAAAAAAATGCAATAATTATTAAAAAAAATACACTAAAACACTTAATTTTAAAATAAAATATAATTATATATTTCAATTCATTCATACATGGGAGTTGGGTACATGAAATAAAAACCCAACCTCAAGCTTCCTATTTTAACCAACTCTGCATTCATTGGATTTCATCTTCCGAACGTTAGCTCAGATGCAAACAAAGCAACCACAAAGTGGTCCCCACCATTATCTGTTCATTAAACACCCTTGATTAAGCGGATATTAGTAACATCACCGGAAATCAATGGTGAAAATGAATATCCGGATGCGAGAGAGAGACGCTAACAGTGAGATAATGTGGGTAGGTGGGATTTTAAATAATAATAAATGTTTCTCTCCAATGTAGGAAATAAGTTCAGTGAAAAAAAAGCTCAAACTTTTAGCTTGTATGTAACTTGACTTTTTTTTAAAAAGCTCATCAGTTGGAGAAGTTTTCCCAAACAGGGATATTTTGTTTACTGGGCTTTTGGAGGTTCACTGGGCTTTTTTTCTACCAAAACGCATTTCCAAACAGACCCTGAATAAAAGATATAATGAAAACATGTACCTTTTTTAATCTTACTGCAAGGAGACAAAAATGAAGGGAGGTAGGTAATAAAATAATGGCACTTGCAAAATCACCACAAGTTCACAATATTCATGCATGATAGTTTGCTATTTTTTAGCTTGAAAATGAAACAGCTAGTAGCAAGCCAATAGGTAGGTTAACACATAATTTGTGACATTGTATAAAGTCAAGTTCATGGATACGTTTACTTTAATCAAGCACACAAGAAACAATAGAAGATGATCAGATGAACATATGAGAATAGCCAAGAGGGGGGATAGTATCAAAAGAAATAAGAAGACACCATTTACAATGAACATACTACAAAAAGATATGTTAGCAATTAGCTCTCTTCCTTACTCTCCCAAAATTCTTGTATGTCTGCTTTAACCATTGCTCTCTTATTTATAGTTTTAAGGTAGAGTTTTCTTCATAAATGCTCATTTTTTTTATTTTTAATTTTTTTGAATTCTTTTTTTGTATTTTATGTTAATAAAACTACCTAACTTGATCCAATCATCATCAATGAGAGATTTTTTTAATTTTTATTTTTTCTATTAATAAAACTTTCTAATTTGACTTAATCACCATTAATGAGAGATTTTTTAATTTTTTATTATTTTTTCCATAAGTAATTTCCTAATTTAAACATATCAACATAAATGAGAGATTATTTATTTATTTTTTATGTTCATTTTTTATTAATTTTTTTATATCTTCCCTACAAACAATTTCCGAATTTAAACCTATTAGTATGAATGAGATATTTTTTTTGTATTTTTTTAATTTCTATTTTTTTTCCTCCACACTTAATTCACACTAAATTTTCTAATCTAAATATCAAATAACATCAATTAGATGAATTATTTTGAAATTTATTTTCATTTACTACAAAACTCTAAGTTCAAGATAATCACTATTAATTACAATCCAATCACCATAAACGTCATTTGCTTATTAATTTAGATGTATTAAGATTAAGGAGGATTTTTTCTTTTTTATTATTTTTGAGTTGGACTCAAATAAAATAGAGTGTTTACAGGCGCAATCAAAATGGCACGAATAACATGCGTAATCCGAGGGTCACGAATAACAGATGCTTTGTGTTTGTTTCTCTTTTAAAAATATTCATAATCTTGTAAGAAATTATTTATTTCCATTTATGAAAAATTTCCATTGTAAAATATATAAATAAATTTTATAATCATTCAAAAACCAAATTTTCAATTTTCTCTCAAAAGCATTCTACAATATATATATATATATATATATATATATATATATATATATATATATATATATATATATATATTGAAAAAAATCAATTTGGTTTTCAATTAAATTGATCCGTTATTAACTTCATTACAGTTCTATTTACCTCTCGAGAGCACTTTGATCCACAAAAATAGGAACACATTTAAAACTTATATACCAATCCTAACATTTTACAAGTCTGCAACCCATTCCGATCTTCACTTCATAAGACAATTGCTTTAATCCATTTTTGCTATTTCTCATATAAATTAAAGTTGAATTTCTAAGAAATTAGAGTAAAATATGATAAACATAGCTAGCTTCCAGCTGTAGCAAATATCACATCTTTCTTGCACCAATTAGTACACATAAAGTGCACCAATCTTTTTATGATACAACAAGTCAAACCTTCAGGTCCTTTCCTTCAAGCGTACACAAGCACGAATCAAGCTCCACCAATTCTTCAAAACAATTAATACGATATTAGCACAAGTAAAACACAAATTCCAAACTCATTACATCTTCAAAAGCAAAAGCAGTAGATAGCATCAGCTTTGGATACCCATTTGGATATAACAACCTGGTCAAGCATTTTTACAAACACATGGTAGGCATTTAAAAATGATTAAATTCATGGACAAGATTCATAATTTCTTAAAAACTATTCAAGGCATTTTCAACATAACTTTCCCATACTTCCTAGTCGTCAATTTTCTTTTTCTTTTTTAATTAAATTTCAAATCCCAATTTCTAACTTGGTTCATCTAATAAATTAAATAAAGAGATAACAGTTCTCAATCTTTTATCTAATCAAAACTCAAAAATGTATTGTAGCTTCATTTTTCTTGAATGTTTTAGTTGGGCTATCAATCCAAACGTCCCTTCTTTGATCATTTGACGGCAGAGGGGGATAAAAAATCCAATCCAATAACACCACACGCACAACAGTCCAAAAGAAGAATAGCACAAGAAAAGAAAGAAAGAACCGAAACCTTACAACAACAACTAGCAACGAACTGAATAAAGGGAGAGGAAGAAGACTTGGTGATGCAGAACGGCATAACTTTGAAGGTGAAGAACAACGAACCAAGCTTACATACAGCAACACACAAGCGGCAAGGAGAACAATGGTAAAAATAGAGTTGCAGTAGACCATTGGGAGAAGAGAAGATGGATGGCAGTGAAGGTTCTTGCTTCCCCAAGTCCTCAAAACCTCTGCTCTGTTTTTTTTTTCCTTCTCCTTAATCCCCCTGCCCCCTCCCCTCCCCTCCCCTCCCCCCAAAAATCTGATCGGGGGTTGTGTGTGTTGTGTATATAATTCTTTTATTTTAGGCACAAGGGCATTATAGTAATTTACAATGTGTTTAAAACTTTACATGAAATGCCCAATTTTGACACAACTAGTTCCAACTTACCTCCAAGGGTATACAATAGCTTCAAACGCCACCAAGTCAGTTTCATCCTTAGCCGGAATATTCATGATAATGTCATTATTGTGAATGAAATGATACATTTTATGAGGAAGAAGAGAGGCAAGAAGGGTTTTATGGCAATCAAGGTCGATTTTGAGAAGGCATATGACTCTATTAGTTTGGCCAATATGGAGTAAGTGCTAAGAGAGATTAATTGTCCTAAATCATTGATTGGGATAATCATAAGTTATATTAAACCTTTTACAACCAACATTGTGTAGAATGGGAATAAATTAGAAGACTTTTGCACCTTACGAGGGCTACAACAAGGAGATCTCATCTCCTCATGTCTCTTTGTACTTGGAATGGAAAAACTCACTCATATAATCCTAGATAGAGTGCGAGAGAAAAAATGGAAAGGCTTAAGATCTAGAAGAAAGGGACCTCATATTTCCCATATGATGTTTGTTGACGATCTTGTTCTTTTTGCAGAGGCTAATACTAGCCAAATTGATATGATTAACCAATGTTTGCAGGATTTTGGAGCCATGTCAGGATACAATATTAGTGGAGATAAATTCTACATCTATTTTTCCCAGAACATTAGTTAGCAGGTCAAAAAGGATATATGTATAAGGAGTGGTTTCAAACAAGTGCTAGAACTCAGGAGATATCTTGGTGCTGATATCTCTTTTCCAAAAAGGAGAGAAGAGTACAAGACTATTGTTGAAAGAGTGAGGAAAAGGCTTAATGGATGGAAAGCTTCAAGTTTATCACTTGCAGGACGAATGACAATAGTCAAATCAGTTACGAATTCTATGGCTCTGTACCCTCTCCAACATGACAGGTTACCTCAAGGAGTTATTGATGAAATAGAGAGGATACAAAGAAACTTTATTTGGGGCAAGAAGGAAGGAGTAAAGAAGAGAAATGCTTTAGCATGAAAGCAACTATGTCACACGAAGCAACATGGGGGAGTAGGAATACAATCCCTTGGCTTAATGAATGATGTGTTTTTAATGAAGTTGCTCTGGAGAATGAACAATGAACCTAAAAGTCTCTGGGTCTAAGTCCTATATAGAAAATACGCCAGAGAAGAAAGACTAGAGGATATGTTAATTGCTAAAAGTGGAGATTCAAAGCTCTGGAAAGAGGTTGTTAAGTTGTATGACAAATACAAAGAGCATCGAGCAGCTAAGAGAGAGCCCGACGAGACTGAATGTCTTATTTGGAAATTGGATGCTAGCGGTAAGTTCATGATATCTAGCACTTACAAATGGTTGATCAAAGAGCCACAAAATTATAGTAGAAACAAGTGGAAATACATATGGTAGTTACAAGTACCAGAAAGAATCAGAGTGTTCATATGGCTCGTTGCCCTTAAACGACTGCCTACTAAAAGTCTTACAAGCTTATGGGATGACACAGATGGTACGTGTGAAGTATTTAGATTAGAAGTTGAAGATCATGCTCATGTGTTAAGAGACTGCCCTTGTGCAGTTTCTGCCTGGAAACGGTTAGTACCAAAGAAAAGTTGGAATAATTTTTTCTCTGCAAACTAGGATCACTAGTTTAAAGCTAACCTATCAAGATCATGCAAAATTGTAGAGGAACGCAACTAGCTAGAAGTGTTTGCAGCTAGTTGTTGGCACCTGTGGAAATGGTGAAATGAACAGGTTCATGAACAGGAAGATGGCTTACCAAGTAATGCAGCAAAAAGCATCAAAAAATATCTCAGTTATTACAAAGAGAGGTGGGGAGGGGATAACATATGCCCAATGAATGGAAAATTAGAAATAATCTCATGGAAGCCACCACAGAGGGGGTGGTGTAAACTTAATGTTGATGGTAGCTGGATGGTGCATTTAGGAGCAGGCTGTGGAGGAGTTATAAGAGGAAATGAAGGAGAATAGCTTAGAGGATTCTCGGTAAAGCTAAATGAATTTTGTTTCTGATACAACAGAAGCGTGTGCCATAGCTGAGGGGCTGCTATTATGTTAAGACCTGTGATTTAGATTTATTGAAGTTGAAAGTGACACCAAGAAAGTAGTTGATGCTATTAATCAAAGACTAAACATAACAGGGTATCAAGTGCATCTTCAAAATATTAGAGAACTACTGCAAAGGATTGACAGGTACGTATTAATCATGTACCTCGGGAGGCTAATCGTGTAATAGATGCACTAGCGGACTTAAGCCTGAAGCTCCCTGAACGAAAAATAATATGGAAGAGGCCATCAATGTTGTTTGAAAGGGTTTTACAAGAAGACTGTGAGGGACGCATGCCCCCTCAAAGAATTTCTATTTAGTTGTTGGGCTTAGCGCCTTAGCCCCTGTTTATTACCAAAAAAAAAACAAAGAAAGTTTATAGCAAATAGTTGAAGTAGTAATCATGAATTAATTAATTATCTCATATTATTTTTAAGGTTGTTTCACATATATACAACGAATAAAAAAATCTTAAATAAGAATGAAATGATTATCCTATTTTATTTTTTGGATCATTACAGAAACAATTATCCCATTTATTTTTAGAGTAATTACAGGATAGATAGTAGAAATTTAACAACTCCTAAAGATCCATAGCTTGGGCCGCTGCTAATTCTGTCAGATTCATTGCAAATGTATAATTTTTTTATAAAGTTAAAAGAAAAATACGCTAATATTATATATTAGTCAAATTTATGTAACACTCATTTTAATTTTAGGCCACAGTCCACAGATAGGGCTAGAGATGTAATTATAAACAATATAATTTATTTAAAAATTATTCTGACCAAATATTAATTGATAATTTCTTAAATAATATAAAAGGCGATCTTGGTCGTATGAACTATGATGAAGGGACATTGGCTGGGAGAAAAATGTGGGGATCCATGGTGGGGAGATAATTAATAATAGTTTGCAACATTCCATCGTTTGACTCATGATATTGTTCATTTTAGGGTTTTGCCACCCCCTCAAAGTTAAAATGTATAGATAGGAGGTATCCAGATTTTTATAAGATATTTTTTATTCCCTTCTCTAACCAATATAGGATATAACATTTCATTCACATTTGGCTACAACGTTTTAGTTGATACATTGACTCGAGCCTAACTTTGATATCATTTCTAACATCTTAGCGCTTCACTCTCAATATTATTGGCTTTGGACCCTTAATACTCATATTTATAATTAATAAATATTTTAATATAAGACACAGTTCCTGTTGATTAATTTAGAGATATTAAGAAAACTAAATAAATCATTTAATTATAATACATACTAAACAATCCCTCTTAAAAATTTATATGTATCATTGGATTACATACAAACTTACAAGTCTAACAAATTAATTTAAAAAAAACAATAAAATATAAATACTTTCAAGAGAAAATTCCTACAAAAGAATTTTAAAAATACTAAAAAACAAATAGATGCTCCCAATATTCATAATATCATATAAGTGTGAGGGCATGATTTATTTTTTTTTCAAAATTAAAATAAAATGATGCAAATGCCCCTCCCTCTCCCCTTGTTCTCCAACTATTCCTCTTTATTTCTCACCTCCATTTTAGCTGTGTCTCCCAGATCTCTCTGCGCCCAGGCATCCCGACTCATTTCGTTGCAGCCTTCACAAGAGCGTTGCCAGCAATAACGTGAGCCATCACACAGATTCGTACTCTCCTAATCGGCTAAATATGCGTAGATCAGCAATAAAAGACTCTCTGACGGGAACATTTGGACCATAAGCTTATCGTGAACTTCAGAGCCTGAATTGTAGCAACTCGCAAGGTGGCCCAAAAGAAACAAGTTTTTTTTCTGAGTATTCACCGGAACGAGCTTAATAACTATTTCTTTAGGTATTGTCTGACCTAAAATAGGGGCAACTCTCCCAAATGAATTTTTTTCATACACATTGTCTCAAAAATTCAACCTGAAACTAGAGTACTTAAGATAATACAAACATTTTATCACTTACGCCAACCCACGTTAATAATAGAGAAATTGGTTGAATAAATGGGGAAGGTTTTGAATGAACAGTGCCCAGTTGATGTTGTTATCCTAGTCAAGAAAAAGGAATGAAAAACAAAATAAAAAATACCTTTTGTATGCACCATAAAATATAAAATAAAACTTTTTGTTATCCTAGTCAAGAAAAAGATACAATATATATATAGAAATAAAACATAAAATTAAAATTACTTTTTGTATACACTGTAAACTATTGAGTATTGACTATTAGAGACATTTTTCACTTCTATCTCTGTTTCCATTCCTTTTACATGGAAACTTACTCCTGTATTTATGTAGAAGCATGTGAGTTATACAAAATCAAAAATCATTGCCTCTCCTTAAAGAAGTAATTAGCTGAGGATTGGGAAATCACTCGTAATTTTGCAGCCTTGAATTCTTCCGGACAATGACTATATTCCTTTGAATTATCAACACTTAGCGACTTGGCGGCAAAAAAAAAAAAAAAAAAAAAATCAACACTTAGCGACTAAGGATTTTATTTCATGGACCACCAACAAGGTATATTAAAAGTAAAACATCGTGCGACATATAGTTGTCATTGTTCATAAAAGTAAGGATGATGATCTTCTTATTGTTCTCTTTCTTACTATCTTCCCGACACTCATCTCCACCCTTATATCATAAAATAGATATTTTTGATTTAATATTTTATAAAATTTTTATTTTGATATTTAATAAATTAAAATTTATTTATTTTTTATGAACTGTAATTATAAATTGTATAAATGAGATTTTAAGAGTTTAAATTTATTTATAATTATAAAAAAATTATAAAAACTTACATTTAAACCATATATTATTTTAATATAACAATGGATATGGCATTATAAAAAAAATGGGAAACCCAGGGATAGAAACTCGACTCCGTGATAGTGGACTGAATACTTATTTAAAATATTGATTGGAATATTTAAAAATAACTTTTAAATTATAATTTATAATATACGAGGTAAAGTGTTATCTTGGTTTATTTATATAAACACTTTTACCCTGAAAAACATTCCCAAACACTGAATCACACAACAAGAACGAGAGCCTTTTGTGAGTTTGCCACCAAGCATCCTGGTATTCACCTAGTTTATCTGCAACTAAATTTACTATTTAAAACCCACGACTTTGAGGCGCGTATTGACCTCTAAAGTCGTCATCGAGTCTTGCACTTAAATTTCTCCATGCCTTCCAGGAAGTTTCTTCTGCAACTGTGAGCTCATTATATACCGTCATCTTCATCTCGGAGAGCTCTGAAGTAGTCACTTACGAGTTGCTTTTGAACACCACTGAAGATTCAGGATGACGCAGGGCACAACTCAATTGTAAGTGAATACGAACCTTTTGATTCCTTTTTCTTCTTGACAATTATTACTTCTGCTTCTTACTGATTCTTGTCTTGGATGCTTGTTCTTTCGTTTGTAGATTTAGCAGTGAATTAGAGACTGCGTCTGTTGTCGCCAGCTCTGGTCTCCTCTCCTCTCCATGGAATCTCATCGTCGCCCTGAATGCAGAAACCCATCCAGACGAGAACCTATTCTGGAAAAAGCGCGGCCATGGATCAGATTTGACAGTTATAGCGTTTGGGACTACCCAAAATCACGTTCAACCTGATTTGCTTCCCTCTACGGACATGATGGATAACCCCTTTGAATTCCTCTGTTCCGAGAAAAACCCCAAGTTCTCTCTTGATAAGTCCGTAATGTCTCTCTTCAATGAAAATCTCGAGAGGCTTAGTCAACTAAAATCAGAGGTACGTACTTCTGCTTCATCACCTCAGTAACCTGTAGATTCCTGAGGAGTTATATATGAACATGTTTTAGCACGTTGACTTTCATACCAGACAAGTAAACTAGTCAAACCAAAAAACGAAGCTGAACTCGATCAAAAGTGATTATTGAGATTGATAGTTAGGTGTCTGGACTTTTACTGATTGCAGATTGATCTCAAGAAATCAGTGATAGTCACTGGGCTTGGTGTTGGAGGATCAATTGCATCGCTTTTCACTCTGTGGCTAATAGAGAGGATGGGTTCATCAGACAAGCGTCCACTCTGTATCACCTTTGGTTCTCCACTTATAGGAGACAAATCACTGCAAGAAGCCATAGCTCGAAGTAGCAATTGGAACTCTTGTTTTCTGCATGTAGTGTATCCCCACGACCCACCACTTTCCACTTTCATTTCCGATGATTCGTACAGGCCCTTCGGAACATCCCTCTTGTGTTCTGATTATGGTTCTACTTGTTCTGAGAACCCTGATTCTATCTTGAGGCTTTTCAAGGAAATGAGAACCCTGCATCAAGGATTGCAAATTCAGGGATATGGAAATATTGTGGAGAAGCTCACTAGTGAGTCCATTTGGAAGGACTTCGATGTTCCCAGCATCCCTCAAGATTTGCTACAGGCGAGCTTCGCTTTGCAGTTGCTGGCATTGGGATTTTCAGAGTCACAATTGTCTCAGGTATAAAAGTCTTAGAAGATTTTATCTTTTTATACCGGACTTCAATGTTAAAAAGTGAGACAAACTGAATGAAGAATGATGTTTGGTTGGTTCTAACGCTTTTTCCCCCCCATGGATGTGTCAGAACAATCCGGTGGAGGATTTGGAGATGCAGGAAAAGTTGTTGACTCTGAATAAAAGGAAACGGTTTATCCCACACAAAAAGTTGGATGAAATGAAAATACATATGGCCAATCTAGAATGGTACAAGAAAACTTGTAAGGATGGTAAGAATGGTGGAAGAGGGTACTATGACTGTTACAAGAACGAATCGTCTCCACGTGACCAAGACGCTGTGGTGCACGTCAAAATGCTCAACAATTACTGGAAAGATATGGTAGAAGAGGTGGATAAGCAGCCCCAGAAAGAAGGAGCGGCTTTTCGTATGCGATGGCTCTATGCGGGGACCAATTACAGGAGAATGGTGGAACCATTGGACATAGCTCAGTACTACAGGAAGGGAGGACAAGACTACATAAATCAAGGGAGATCCGAACATTATAAACAGCTACAGAAGTGGCAGGAAGAGGATAAGAAACCAGAGCCGATAAACAAAAGGAACGTGCAATCTATATTGACGATAGATTCTTGCTTTTGGGCACGTGTGGAAGAGGCTCTCACTTCGTTGGGAAAATGCAAGGCTGCAGGGTTCAGTGTGGCAGAGAAGGAAGAGGCGACGGCCAAGTTGGATGAGTTTGAGGAGTATGTGTATGGGTTGCTGAAGAATTATTCAGTGTCGCCGGAGATTTTCTTGGAGAGTAGCTATATGGCGTGGTGGAATGAGTACATAAGGTTCAAGGGAGGTTCACATGGCTCCAGACTTGCCAACTTCATGAAGAATTATCGTAAGTATGGGGATGGGGAATATGATTTCTCCCGTGAGTAACTATGCTTCTACCCTCAAAGCTTCAAAATAAATTAGGATCTCATTCCACTTTGAACTTGTGTTGTATGTGTGTGTGTGATACTAAGGTGATAATTCTGGTGTGTTACGACTGAGAAAGCTTCCTGTTTGTGATGTTTATGGAAGGAAGCCTGTTTTGATTGAATAATTCCAAAGCCCAACCAAATTATTTGTATGTGTGTATGGTTGCTTCAAACTAGTAATGGCAATTATGAAAACATTATTGTTAATAACATCAGTGATGGAAATAGAGTAGGAGAAAACCCCATGTTATCTGATATGGGGGTGTCTGCAGTAGATTATTCATATATAATGCAGAATTGGAAAGCCATTGTCAAAAAAAGTAGTGTTTTATGTAGATGATTAATAGTGTGCCCTATAATTTAATAATCCGTCTTCTATATATAGAGATATATAAATATACATTTAAATTTATAGAGTGATCAAAAGAATGATTTGAAGAGTGGCTATTGAAGACATTGATATATGTAGAGTATAATTTTGACAGAAGCAACTTTTGAATAGCTTGTGCCAAAATGATGACAATGTATTTCCAAACGCATGCTTTTTTTCCCCCTTATTTGCTTTACGGTGTTTACAGATCATCCCAAACAACTGCTTTAGTTATTGCTAATGACGAGCAGTGGAGATAGTTGAAATTTAACAACTCCGAAAGACCCATAACATGGGCCGTTTCCAATGGAACCCACTATCATCATGATTCAAGTCGTTTTTTTTTATAGCCATGCCTGATTAGTGGTTTTACCTGCCAAGATAGTAAGATAGTAATGTGAGTGTCCCCATAACTTAGACTTTTTAGGCCTGTCATGGGATTAATTTTAAATCGGAGTGATGTGTTTGTTGAGGCTTGGGTTAATTTTTTCAGTGTCTAGGGTTTATCCTCTTTCAATAAGAACATCTCTTAAGACTCGAACACACGTTCTCTTTTAAGGAATTCCAAGCCGCCTACCACTTGGTACCAACTCTTGTTGGTAAGTCGTCATCTTTTAATTGTCACATTGATTGCACATGTATAATTTTTTTATAAAGTAAAAAAAATACTCTAATACTTAATCATACCATATATGATATATTATCAAATTATATATTTATTTATAAATTAGATAAATTAATTTAGAAAAAAATGAATATAAATACTCTAATATAATTTATTTAGCTTCTTTAATTAATATTTTCAATAAAAAAATAATTAGCTTTTATATGAAGGGGCTATTATATATAAGTAAAATTTGTGTAGTACACATTTTAATTTTAGAAAAGATTTAATATATTTTTAAAATAGAAGAAAAATTTGTATAATTTAAATAAAGTAGAGAGCTAATTAGAGTATTTTAATCTAATGATAGTCCGTTTGTCACTTAACATAACAATAAAAAATGTTTTATTTAAAAAGATTTGCATTAATGTGATTACGATAAACTAGTCCTGGTAAAAAAAAATGGAGAGATAATTCAAAAGTACCAATAATTCGTTTAAAAATGAGAAAATGAGAGAAAAAGAAGTTAGAAAATTTCAAATTAGTTTTATTACCTAGAATTGATAAGGTGATCATTATATTTAATAAAAAATCCATAACTCATTTTATAGAAAATACTTGATTTAAAACTTACAATTTCTAAGCTTTTTTCCTATCATTCTCCCTTTAAAAATTCTTGGCCAAATATTAATTTATAATTTTAGAAGCTAAAATATACTTTAATCCTTTAAGTTTAGAAGAGGTATTTTTAGTCCTTTATCTTTTAAAAGTGCGTTTTTGGTATTTTAAAGTTAACACTGTTAATTTCATTAAGAAAAAAGAATACTAAGTTAACAAATTTAAAATACCAACTCAGCAAATTTAGAATGCTAATATGTCTTTTAAAAAGTTGATTTTAAAATTAAAATATAAAAATAATTATATTAAAAAAAGTAAAATTTGAACACGACAATATTTTAAATTTACTCACTCGGCATTTTATATTCATTGTGTTAACTTAAAATATTAAAAAGACATTAATTTTGATAGCAATAAACTCTGAAAATGGCATGTTTGTTGTTCCCTTATTATTATTATTGATATGTTATATATTTCCCAACTGATTTTTATATTATTTATTTACATGAATCACAAATGAGATAATATTTGTTTGGTTGGGTTTATACTTATGCATAAGTTTGATTCACGTAAATTGAAATAAAACTCTTTTATATATTTTCTTTATAGATCATAAAAATTAATTCATATTCTATAAATCACGATTGAAAAATATTTATGGAAGGTATAAAAACGTATCAATTGATTTTGGAAAAAGCGCGTTGGCAAACAAAAAAAGAAGATTTTGGAAAAAGCGCGGATATATCCAGCTAATGAGAGAGACGCGGTTGCTTGCTGTGCAGAGAGCGCGAGTTGCCCCCACTAATTATACTCTTCACTCTCCTCACTCACTTCCTCCTCTCTACCCTCCTGGACCTTCCTCTGTTACCTCTCTAATGGCCGCCTCCATCCTCCTTCTATTCCTCTCTTCTCTCTCTTTGCTTCTACTTCCCTCCGAATCCAAACTTTCCTTGGACTATTACAGCAAATCCTGCCCCCAATTCGCTCACATCATCCAGGATACTGTTACCAACAAGCAGATCACCAGCCCCACCACCGCCGGCGCCACCCTCCGCCTGTTCCTTCACGACTGCCTACCCAACGGCTGTGACGCCTCCGTCCTCGTCTCCTCCACTTCCTTCAACAAAGCCGAGCGCGACGCCGACATCAACCTCTCCCTCCCCGGCGACGGCTTCGATGTCGTCATCCGCGCCAAGACCGCTCTCGAGCTTGCCTGCCCCAACACTGTTTCATGCGCTGACATCCTTGCCGTCGCCACTCGCGACCTCGTCACCATGCTTGGCGGCCCCTACTACAATGTCTACCTCGGTCGCAAGGACGGTCGCGTTTCCATGGCTTCCACTATTGAAGGCAATCTCCCCAGACCGACCATGCCTATGTCGCAGATCATCGAGATCTTCTCCTCCAGAGGATTCTCCGTCCAGGAAATGGTGGCCCTGAGTGGGGCCCACACCATTGGATTCTCCCATTGCAGCGAAATCATCACGGATATCTACAATTACAGCGCCTCTTCCCCTTACGATCCCAACTACAACCCTCGATTCGCTCAGGGGTTGCAGAAGGCATGCGCAGATTACAAGAATAATCCTACATTATCAGTGTTCAATGATTTAATGACCCCCAACAAGTTCGATAATGTATATTTCCAGAACCTCCCAAAGGGTTTGGGGGTTTTGAAATCGGATCACGGGTTGCACAACGACCCGAGAACGAGGCCGTTTGTGGAACAGTTTGCGGCGGATGAGAACAAGTTCCTACAGGCGTTTGGACAGGCAATGCAGAAACTGAGTCTCTTGGGAGTGAAGACCGGAAGGAGAGGAGAGATCAGGCGGAGATGCGATCAGGTTAATTAACTGATGTTCGAATTGAAGCCATGGGTATGCCGGGATTATAATATTTTTGGGTTTAAAATTAATTATCGGTTGTGAGAATCGGACGGTGATTTATTATTATGTCATACATATATATCTAGCTGTGAAGGTGATATTTGAAAAGGTTGAATTATACATCAGATACATAGTTACTCATTGTGAGCTGGTTTAAGCTGTTGGCCTTAAAATACTTTCGATCATCTCCAACCGTCATAAAGTCCAGCAATGCTTTCTTTTCCCTGCTGTGGATCCTAAAAGAGGGGTTTGGGACTGTTGACTGATAATGATACTGCGTGCTGCGTGATTGATGCTAACCACTCTATTTATGTGGGAAGACGGCATTGTTAGAAATACGATAGATTATGGAATTTACAGGCAGAAACGAGTGACACGTGGTCGGCGCCCAAATGAAGCGAAGACGGTGGAGAAAATTTAGTAATCAAGCATAGTATTTGTCTACTTTAAAATTTAAAATGAAGGAGATGCATTTTTTTTTTTTTTGGGGGCTTGAAAATCTACATTGTGAGACTGCCGAGTTAGGTTGAATTTCATCGCTTTGTAATTTGTATGCCTTAGGAGTGGAATTTGGAAAGAGCAGGCTTTAGAGCTCATGCGTGTATCCGCAGTTGGCGCGCATCGATTTTTAAGAGTAGGCATGCGAAGGTTCGTGGAGTTATTACTAATAATATTAATATTAATTAATCACTTGTTTTAGGGCAACCAGTTAATTAGTCAAATAAAACTATGTTATGGGGATTCTTTGCCGGCAAGAACAACGCAGTTCTAGCATTAATTGGTGCATGATCCGTGGGGAGGCTGGAATTGCTGGTAGTTTGGTGGGGGTGAGGGCGGGGTCAGGAACCACGAGACCCTTTTGATTACTCCGGGGGACAAGCTCCCTTGTCCTATATTTTATGGGACTGGGACCCACCATTACTGATATTTATTCTGATTCTTTGAATTGCATGCAACTTTTATTATATGCAAATAAACATCGCTCATGAATATGATACGATGCGGCCTTCACTTTTCTTTTTCCAAAGAGCAACGAGGCCCATTGTAATTGGGCCGTGAAAACAAGCCTCCCAAGGCTTACACATGTGAGGTTAAAAAACCCAGCCTTCCTTCCTTGTCTATTTGCTTGCCTTCCAAAGGTGACCTTCAGTGGAACCCAAAATAGAAACATGTCATACTAACTCACTTTGAAATTTAAATTTATCCACAAATTACTTATGTTTCCTTTCAGATTTAGCAACACACCTATCAAACTTCATTATTTAAAATTATATCCGTTTCAATTCAAAGATAAAATTCATGGAGGTGGGGTGGGACGAGTGGCAAGCAATGAGCAATTAATGACACGCTTTGTCCAGGCTGGAGCTACCTTAGGCCCCAAGCCATTCCCCAAACATATGAACGGCCTTCCTTCCTCTCATCCGCCAAATTTCCACTCCGTCGTTGAAGCAATCAACCTTCCTTCCATGGCGGGTGGAACCGAAGCCTTCCCACATCTGGGATCACACTGCCATCACGTTCATTGCCATCAACTCGATTTTCTTCCTTTTACATGCGACGCTTGCTCCCAGGTTTTATTTCCCTCCTTTTCTCTCTCTCTTTTCAATTCTCCGCATCCTCACCTTTTCCTCCCATATTAATAATCGCAGGTTTTCTGTCTGCAACATAGATCCTACGACTCCCACAATTGCCCCAAATCAGACCATAACAGCAGGAAGGTTGTGGTTTGCCCCACATGTTCGATGTCCATCGAGACCACCGGCTATGATGAAGACCACGAGAAGGCTATATTGGACAAGCATCACAGATCTGGAATGTGTGACCCCACCAAGAAGAAAAAGCCCACTTATTGCCCTGTAAAGAGGTGCAAAGAGGTTCTCACCTTTTCTAATACCTCCATCTGTAAAACTTGCCTCCTTAAGGTCTGCCTCAACCATCGCTTTCCTGCCGACCACGCCTGTAAAGGACCAGCCTCATCGCCTGAAGCTAATCATACGAATGGGAGTTGGATGGATCGGTTCTTGGCTGCTCTGTCTTGGAGGAATCCAAAGCCATGTTCCAAAAGCAGGGGACACAGCACCTCATCATCTCCTCCTACTCCATCTGTTAAAAGCTTCTGAACATCATACACACACACACACACACACGCACACACACACTTTTATGTGGTTATATTACGTGATGTGTGGTCATTATTATTGTACAATTTGTTGGCAATAGTTAGCAATATATCGAATATTAATAATTACGATTATCAAACTCAGTATGTATTGAATTCTTTGCGTTGGGTTTTGTTTCCATCTATATGGCAGCAAGTGTTTTCTAGACTTACTGAGCATGTTGATGGGAAATTTTCAAGTTTACATAACAGTGCAGCAATCATTTCCTGTACTAGTTATGCCCCTTATTGACTTGACAACCAGTGTTGGACAACCCTAATTTAATTTGTGATGCAACTTGGTAGATTCTGTTATATTTTGCAGCAATTCAACTATCAAAAAATGTGTCAAAAACACTTTGGTCTTGTGGCGTTACATGTTGGCACCAGATCTGGAGTTCAATCCCACAACTATCAGAAACTGTGTTATCAACTTTTGCTAAAGGCTGCTTATCCCCAAGTGTTTAGGGTCCTTCTCTATAGTTGCCCCAATGCTATCATATCTATCTACTTTTTTAATCAGAACATTTGAGAATCACATGGCAGCTTTTGCACTTTCTGCCCTAGGCCTATTCTACAAATGGCCAAAAATACTGCACCAAGTCTGACTTTTGTCTTTTCTCTTATGGAACTGAACATACTCGTATTTTGCATTAAACTTTACTTTTAGAGGAGGTTCAGAGAAGAGAATCCAAACGTAGAAAGATGGAAAGATTCTTTATACATACATGCAGTGAAAGCAGGAGACCAGATGCAAATTAAAAGGCGTCCTTGTCGCACAACTGTCTGCAATAGTGAGGAGACTACTGCTTCAGTAGAGAAAATAGCCTTTATATTTTTCCAATTTAAGATGGACACTTTCCATAACAATAACATGTTACCCACCCAAGATGTACACAAACAGGTTTCCAGAACACTGAACACAAATTGAAGCAACAAAAAGCCCATGTTTAAGTGTTGCAGCATCATCTACCACAGATCTCTTTGTTCACAACCTACTGACACACCAAAATAAAGCAGGAATAGATCCCTTAAAAAAAAGCTTATATTGGAGTAGTGTTGATGATACTTTTTCCAACAATTATTGAAATGATATGTCTTCTATTGGCTTATTTTGTATGTGATATATTTTTGGGTGATGATGAGGAGTATTAATGTGCTAAGCTTTGATTAACATTGTGTTCCCTATTGAAATAAATGATTGGCATAAAAAAGAAAAAGAAGAGAGAGAAAGTAAGAAAAGGAAATGGAGGCAAATAAACAGTAGAAGTGTCGTATGAACAGTAGACTTGTATCCTGTAAAAACTTCCTGATTACCTCATCAAGATTCTTCTCAGCAGCATCAGAGAAAAGTGACATTTGAGATCATCTTCACATATAAATGCCCATCATCATTCAAACAAAGGAATTGAACTGAAGTAGATACACAAGACACACACACATATATACGCCTTGATCCCAGAAAAACAAAAGTGACACCCCTGGTCTATACAAGATATATGTCTCAAAGGTCCCACGGTAAGAATAGACCATTTATTTCCATATTAAGATGATGTCCACGAACAAAAATAAGACACAGAGGCGCAATTATATTATATGGAATCATACAGAAGTTGTGGCCAAAGGGCAGATCAATGAAACTAAATTCAATTATTAAAATCTTTAACACCGGTCAATCTAATTGTCAAGTTGTCTAAAATTTCCTTCTAACTACATGATATTCCACTGTTTAGTTACGTTATAACTATGTGGCCCTATCGAGTTTGGAGAAACACATTGTTAAAAGTTTGATTTTATTATAAATTTTATATTTTACATGACTTATTTACCAGTCACTCGTGAAGAAATTAAAGTTTACAAGAGCTTCGGTATAATTAATTGTGAGACAAAACTTTTTAGTAATATGCAATAGTTACAGCTATATATTTTTTGCTCAAATAAAATGCTTTGCCACCTACCGATTGATAAATTCAAATTTTCCAAACAAGTTTTTATATTAATGTTAGTGTTAATTATGATTTATAGACAAAACTCATCGATCTCTGGCCAGAAAGAAAACAAGGAAAAAAGAGAAGCAGATAACATTTTTCGACAAAAGGGTTAATATAATTTTGTATCCATCAAAAATTTCAAAAGTTTTAATTTTAGTCTCTCAATTTTCAAAGCATTGATTTTGATCGTTATAGAGTCGAAACAGTCCAAATTTTTATTAAGTTATAAGGATTAAAATTTTAAAATAAATGAACTTTAAGGAACAAAATTAATGGTATATGATTTGAAAAACCAAAGTCAAAATCAAAACAAAATTAAAAGGCTAAAGATTATATTAACCATCAACCAAATATTAAACTAATGTCAGTCAACATAGGCAATGTGTTTCGTCATATAAATTCAACACATTAGGTGCACTACTTACGAAATCAATTATTGTTTGAAAAATATGAAGAATATGAACGTGATGTTGCATATATATGTATGTATATGAATATAGTCAAGATTAGTGTGCCTCGGATAGAACTGTTCTAACCTTGAACATTAACGAATATAAAAGGGACAATATTAATCATGAAACTACTGTCCTTCCAATATATTGATCATCATAACATGATTCTCTTGATCTTCACGCGTTGTGGAAAATAAAGCTCCACCTAATACGTATGAGTCAAAAACCACAGAGGAAATGTCTGGCTTTGGCCACAAATTCAGCAACATCAATCTGTGTTCTTTATAACGTCAAAATCATATGCCTATGTTGTAATTCAAATTAAGTGCCTACGACTTGTGATTAATAATGTAAGTCACTGTACATTTTATATTTCTTATTAATATTGATGGTCATAATTTTTGCAAATTAATTTATATTATCAATATGAATCAACTAGTAATATAAAATATAAATTTATAGTAAACTGCTATTTATAAGTCATAAACACTAGATAACTCTTTCTTTTATAACATAACTCGTTTTTAAATACCATGCAATAGAGCCCATTTACTTGCTTATTGTGTTATACTCCTTTATTTTGGTCCTTATTATAATTAATTAAAGCTTTTAAAATTTTCAAAATATCTTCATCAATAAAACCCATTAATCGGAGGAAATTCTTTATTTAGTTTAGAAGTTAATTAATCGTTTAGAAATTAGAAAATGTCAATCAAACAAAAAGGTTCATTTTAATAAAAGAATTATTACTGATTAAAATGAAGACTCTTGCCATAATAAGCAAGTGCTGAATAATTATATACTCGTACATAGCTAACCCAAAAAAATGATTACATTTCCACCAAATTTTGCATGCTTAACCACAGTATATATAAGCCTAAGCCCCAGTTAAAATGCAAAAGATAGATAAACGCATTTAATGAAAATACGAAATTCGAACTCCGCTGGGGCTAAGTTTTTTAAAACAAATAAATATCGTTCTGATGAGATATTATTCGTATAGATCCAGTTTGTAGAAGAGCCAAGGGAACAAAAGCATAACATGAGACACATCCGAAGAAAGCAGAAAACCAACAAGTCTGCTATGCCTATATAAGTTGCAAAGAAAACAAACGATTTCGAAATAGATAATACTGAGAGTGAGAAGTATTTTCCAGAGAATCATTTCAAGTAGAAGCAAAACAGTGTAACTAACTAAGATAGAAGTAGATCTAGCCATATATCTATATATAAATTACCAGGATTGGAGTCTGCAACTTAATCAGCTTTCGATGACTTCTTACAAATCAGCTATATTTTGATAATAAAAAGGCACAAAACTTGGGTGCATGACATGTCTACATTACAAGGACAGAAATATCCATATTAAAGTTCACATACTGACAAGCAAGTGAAAAAAAAAAATAGAAAAAAAGAAAAAACAAACAGTGGAGTCGCTCAAAAGAGGACCTCTCTCATAGCTTATACACACAGACAGAATCACACAAGAAAGGAAGACACCCAGATATTCGCTGCAGATACAATAACTAATGATAGATAAGCTTACAAAAGTAAGAAACCATGGAGCAGAATCTATTGAGTATGAAGGATGTAATCGGACCAAGACGCTTGATTCCCCAAAAGCCAACAGCTAGCAACCAAGAGATAAGAAGAGTAGGGTTGAGGAGTGAGTGAGGAAGGTGGTCAGAGGAGGGAGCGATGGGTGTGAAGGAGAGAGAAGATGCTTAGGAAGGCCAAAGCCATGTCGTTTTGAAGGAGAAGTAATGATGGAGGGAGGAAGAAGGAGGGGTGAGAACAACGATGGAGGTAGAGAAGGAGAGGGAGGGTCATGATGATGATGTTTACTTTTTAGGGTTCAAACAAAAAGGATGGTGAGGGATTTAAGGTTGTGGCATTATGGTGTGCTCTTTCTCTCTGACACAAAGACGATCATTTCATTTCACAAACCTTTTCTCTTTCTTTATCCTTTAACGCCTTTTCACCGGGTCATCAACCCAAGGCAACCTCTTTGTCCGTTTGCTCCTGCGTTTTTTTTAGCCCAAGGTTATTGTAGGCTGCGCTGATTAATCTCTTTACACGGTAGATTTATTGAAGGGGTTTTGATACTTTCACGAGATCGTCCCCATACATTATATAACGTCAGAAATCAAACTCTAAACTAAATGTTTAAGAAACTCATTTAAATGTCTAACGCTTTCTAGTACGGTGGTAAGACATGAGGCTTTCAAGCCTCTTCATCCGGGTTCATCCGACCCGCACCATTTAGGGTGCTATTAGGAAAAAAAAAACCCCTCAATTAAGTGCTAACACTACTAGGTCCCGTAGTTCTGTGTTGCTCCTGTGTTGTTGTGAGCTCGCTACTACGTGCCTTCCGCTATTTTGCCTTTTGCCCTTACATTTAGGGCCGGCTTTTCATTATTGCATAGTTTTCACAATCTGCACATTTAATTCTCCTTATCATCCTAAACTAACTAATCACCCCCTCTGGGTGTGTGTGACTTTGCATAAACAAATACTCAGCATCAATTAAGTTTTGGAATAATGACTCTTGTTTTTAACTTCTTATTTTTAATTCCATGCTTTATATGGTGATAAATTTGAAAATTTGTTTCCTTTTTAATCGTTTTATTGATTTAATTATCCCTTATTAGTTAGGGAAAATCCCTGACAAAGAACTTGAAAATAGTGAAAAAACAAAAAGGTGATTCGACTTTGTATATTCCTATAGAGGTACTAGTACCAAAACTAAAATTTACTAAATTTATAGGAAAATATCAACTTGCGTTTATTTTCTTATTAAAAAAATAATTACCCCACCAAGCGGCCACAAGTTGGCAGCCGGAGCTCTGGTGGGAATATTCCAGAATATTCCCCGACTAAAGTGGTGGGGACCCCACCACTTTAGTTACACAAAAAGTGCGTGACTATAATGTAATTAATGCACTTTGACAAAGGTGATGTAAAAAAAAAAAAAAAAAATATATATATATATATATATATAGTAACTTTTGATCTTTAACCAAGCTCACAAATAAGTTTAGATAAGGAATTGGCAATCGAGATAAGAAATTCACAAATTCATTTAAGGAATTTGCAACTTTTATTTTTTAAGTAAAAAATTTACTTACTCTCTCAAATCATTCACTAATTTATATAAGAAATTCACAAGTTCAAATGAGGAATTGACAAGTTAAGATAATGAATTCACAACTTTTATTTAAATAAAAAATTCACTTACGCTCTCAAGTCATTCACAAGTTTAGAGAAAGAATTCTCAAGTTCATATAAAGAATTCACAAGTTCAGATAAGGAACTAACAAGTTGAGATAAAGAATTCGCAACATTCATTTAAATAAAAAATTCACTTACGCTCTCAGGCCACTCACAAGTTTATATGAAGTTTATATGAAGAATTCCCAAATTCATATAAAAAACTGACAATTTGAGATAAGGAAATCCCAAATTCAAAATTCTCAACTTTATTTTTTTTAAGAGAATAAGGAAGCTAAGTTACTTAATCATATAATATGTTATGTATTCTTAGATTATATATCAGTTTATTAGTCAAACTAATTAATTTAGAGAAAAAAATATAAACATAAATACTCTAAAATAATTTAATTAGCTTCATTAACCTTTCTAAAAAAGTTAATTTTATTTTATATTTAAGATCAGAAGGAGTATAAGATTAAGTGTAATAAAAATCTATCACAGTAGAGTAAATCATAATTATTAAAACTGGATTTAATAGTAGAGACATTAAATAAAAAGAAAAAAGAGATATTTCTCTCCCGCACAAATGTAAATGTTCCAAGGAGATTGTGGAAACAATTATTGAGGGAGAGCAAGGCTGTGTTTGGGAATAGGTGAAAAACAGGTATAGCATTTAAGATAAAAACTAATTTTACAGTGCCTTTTAATCAAGACCAATAGATTTTCAAACTGGTTTGGATATGAATCCTGGAAAGGAAAGGAGAGAGATCCTCTCGCATGCGTTGTAATAGTAGTAATCAGACGAAAACAACAAAAAACAAATAATGGACCGTGTCGAAATGAGAGTGACTGGAAAGCAGAAAACAGTGTTGGAAAAGGCTATTCTCCTTTTGAACTTATGGAAAGGGCTAATTCTAAATTTACTATCAACGACTGAGGTACATTACTTTCCAATCCATGCTGAAGCTTTCTTTCTTGCAAATGGGAGTCCACCCACAAAAATATAATTTAGTGTGTTTAGAATTAATTTTTGAAAATAATTTTTACGATTTATGAGATAAGTAGATAAATATGTGAGAAGAGTTTTATCTCAATTTACGTAAACCATAATTTAAAATCATGGTTTTATGTGTTTCCAAACATACAATTAATCGCATTACATGAACACTATATCATCATCATTGTCGTCGTCGACAAAGCAAAGCCCTGAATTAATGTTATTATCATTGATGGATTAGTTTCATCATATTTTTTTTAACCTCAAATCGTGGTATCTAAACTAGTTGTGTCCATCCAAAACACTAGTTCTTAACGTTTCATAATAAACTCAAGTTGGAGTTAACACGTTAAATTTGATGATGTATAAATAACAACAGTAAATTTACTTATGTGGACTGCTGACTGGACAAGCTGAATGGAAGAAAAAGCAGAGCGCACTGATGACATGGCATGTACTGCAAGCTATGTCCATTTTTTGGGGTCCTTCCCCAACTAAATGGAAGGCTAAGAACCAACAATGCTATTATCCCAATAAAACATCAATGCCCGTTAACCTAAACAATGACGGGAATCCTTTGCTCTGATAGTATGGACCGTATGTTCAGTGAAAATATAGACGCCATTGACAATTTCAGCATCCCCAAATATTGTATTATTTGGAGCATCCCATAATTTCCCGCATAAAATACCAAACTGCATATCTTATTATTGATAAGATAACATGATCACACTGGATTCCAATCGAATTTGACTTTCAAAATTAGTATCGAACGTGCGCAGAGATTACTGACTTGAAAAATTGAATCCAGGATCTGAAGAGAATAATTGAAGAGAGACGGACAAGAAACATGGGATGAGACAGATCCAGTGATAAGTTGGGATCAACTGTCTTTTCTCTCTCAAGCAGTGAGAAATCCTGTCTCTTGTATAACGTGCTCAAAATTTGCTTTTCTATAAGCCATTAAAACTATCTATCTTATGGTAGATAGCCTCCATAAGTGTTTTTTAATTGTGATTTACAGAATACGAGGTAGCTTTTACGGTCTACGAAGTAAATATATGGAGGAGTTTTATCTCAATTTACGTGAATCGGCCTTATACATAAACATAAGTCCAACCAAACAAGCAAAATGTTTGTTTAGAATAATGATTAGAGCCTTCAAAAACAGCTTTTCAATCGTGATTTACAGTATATAAGATAAGAACGTTAGAGGAGTTTTGTCTCGACTTACGTAAATAGGTCCCAAGAACTATCCCAAACAAGAAATCAAACACTTTGGAACTTGACTATTCATAAAATTGTTTGAGAGAAACTTTGGCCAGTCTACACATGTCGAATAAACTAAATCTCAAACACTTGAAAAAAGGGGAATTACTCAAAACGGACACATCAAAAAGCCAGGAGCTCCTCCCAACCATAGCTCAGATTGTACCTAAATTACGACCATCCACCGCGATCAAACTTCAGCGATACTGAAAACAAATCAATCATACACTCAGTCAGAAAGATTTATACATTCAAATTAGCTCCCAACAAACAAACTAAGCAGTAAATAAAATAATACGACGAATAAACATTAGGACTATTCTCACACTATAGAGAAATCACCATAAAGGCCAAACTATGCAGATTAGATGATTTACAAAATTATATCCCAGTACAACCACAAATACCCCAAATATGAGCATACCTTGATGAACCCAATTTCTTTAGCATTGCTACGGAAGCACTGCCTGCAGCACATCAGGCCATATTTCCTGATCAACCCATGGGGGTTCCCACAGACTCGGCTGCACAGTAACAAAATCTCACATTAATTAATGACATACAAAGTAGGATACCTTAGTATATTCCATAATGCGGAATGTGTGAGCAAAATTGAGCCAAATCGATTGAAACAACCTATGCAAACCAAACTGAACTAAAATAAATCAAAACCAAAATTAATAGGTCCAAATTAGAATTTCACCCGTAGAAAACAACCTAATCAGTTGGGTTATCAGGCTATAAAGATTTGGCTCAGTTTTATTAGAACCAAAACCAAAGCAAAGTGGGACCAGAATTTCAATTGAAAAGCCACAGGAAACCAAATTTTCACAAAGATGTGTTAATATCAGCAACAAAACCACTGCTTGATTAGGAAACTTCTGATAGATGTTTGGATTTTCTAGCACAACACTATTCGTACATATTTTCCCCATCTAATTTCTTAACTTCTGATTAGTAATACGTGACTTGTCAGTAATACGTGATTAGAATGTAAGTATAGCTGATTTCTTAACTCCGAACTTGCGGACGAACCATTTAAGAGAAAATACGCCAAGACTTGGACATTTGGAGAATGTAAGTCTAAATTAGTTTACTCTAACAGCTTAAAATGAACCTGAACCAGCCCAAAATTGAAAGCATTGAACATGACATTTAAAGTATTCATGCATAATAAGACCACTAGAACTTCATAATTATGCTGGCACCAGAATACTTTATGTCCCAATAAGAGGCATCAGAGAATATAGCAGCGAATAATTCTACTTTGCTTCTCAATTAATGAGAAGGGCGTTGAGAACAATAGAATTCGCCTGAATCATACAATCCATGGGGAGTGGGCAGTAAATTGTAAAATAGAAATTTAGAAATTTGATAATAGAAAGTCCTAACTTGGTCACAAATAAACAAAGCAATGATTTCAATGACTCAACATCGTAATAATCGAGAGAAGACTACCAAAAAAAAAAAAAAAAAGGAAGGCGTAGGCATATTATCGGCCAAAGTTAAAGGAAGGCAGGGATAAATAAATTTGATAGTGAATATGAAAAACTAACCAAGTCCGAGAACCAGGGCCATAGTTTTTCGGATGCGAATTCCAGACGTTGGAATGTCCCATGATTAACTTTGCAGATCTAAGCACAGCTTCCCTTTGGATCGGTATCGCTGCAATAATCTCTATAAACCCTAACTCCTACGAATATATAATACTTACACCTAAGAAAAGGACCTGGATCTCCTAAGCCCAACCAGTGTCCAGTGCCCCGTTGTTTTTTTTTTTTTTAAAAAATTCTTGATCAAAGGAGCTAAGGATGGCCCAATAAAATAATATCAATCCTCTTATTTTTCTATAAAAAATATAAGATGAATTTAATTATTAAAATCTGAAAATATCAAGCTACTGAAAAATCAGACTGGACATTGAAATAGTCGAGACACTAGGTTAAGGGTTAATGATTCAGATTAGGGTCAACCTGAGAGTCAAATCGAGGTCAATTAAAAAAAATATATATAATTTAAATGTTTATACATACCTTTCAAAAAAATACATAAGAGTTTTTTTTTCCAACCAATAGTCTAATATAACCTCATAAACCTAATACTTATAAAAGTATCATTAAGTATATAAGGATTTTTCTTCAACCAATACAAAACAGCAAAAATATTCCATAATCCTTTCAAAACTCCTTACAAATAAAAATCAAAATAAAGAGCATCCCCCAATGCTATTTGTAAAACCAAAACAAAGACTAGTAACATAGTCATTCAAATCCATAGGCCAATAGAGTGAGTGAAAGAACAAACCCATGAACTTGTCTTTGTCGTGAATGGAAAAGGGAAAACAGAGAGTGATATGTGATCATCACCCACGAAGAGAGGGGAAAGGGAAGGGCAATTACTGCCAATGCTGGGTTTCATCTTCAACATAGAAGTGAGACTGAGTGAGAGAACGAAGAACTGGAGAAGGACGGACTCAAAGAAAGCAAAAAAACTAGAAAAAAAAAGAGTGGAGCATCCGCAATTGGGAGGGAGGGAAGTCAGATTTGAAGGAAATAATTTTAAAAAAAAATTTAAAAACGATGTCGTTTTGTATATGAGAAGACAAAAAAAATTAAAAAAAAAAATTAAAAAACCCTACCTTACCACATGACCATGCTAGCTTACCCTAGGTTAACCCAAGTCAGCTCCCCCCGATTCTCCAACCCCCAACCCCCAACCGGACCAATCCAGCGTCTAGTTCACCTGTTTCTAATTTGAACCGGTCGGTCCGGTCCGATTTTCAATACATTGAAAAACATACCAAAATAAAGATAAAAAAGTATGATTAAAAAAGTGAACATTTTAAATGATTATGTCTCACGATGGTTGGTGTACTATATGCATAAGCATATAAAATAATAAGAGTTTAAAATGATTTATGACTTCTATACTACACTTTTCTATAGATTTCATTGTGTGAGAAGTGTTCTTGGGATGAGACGGGATCAGACAACCCTATTCTCGATCCTGATTCTGAAGAAGGCCTGGGAAAGAAAATCATTTTCGATCCCGATCCTAAAAAATTTCCATCCCAATCAGGATTGGGATTTCTTGGGTTGAGATCATGAATTCTGGAAAAACATGTAACTATTATTTTCTATCCTAAATAAATTTCCTCCTCAATGAAAAGCAACAACATCAAATTCGATCTAGACAAGAACAGAGACACCACAACAGTTGTTCACATATGAGATTAATTGGAGGAAAATTAAATTGTTAAACAACGAAGAAAGAAAAACCAAACAGAAGACTGTTAGGATATTGGACCACTAAGATTTGGGTAAGATGGGGAGAGTGATAATGTGCTTTGCGATTAGTGCTTGCTTACAACTGAATGAAGTTCGATGGGAAAGAGAACGAGCAAGGTACTCATGAAGTTAGATGGAGTTGATTCGACAAGCTTTTTTTCTGCGAGAGAGTATGCCCAGATTCCTCTAGTTCTCATACGTGATGGAATCAATGGAGCAGTGGAGCGAGTTGATGGAGGGATGAGGCAGCATCAAACACAAAGAGAAGTAGAGAGAGGGTGTTTGAGCAAAGTTCACTTGGTTGGTTTAGGGCTTCTATCATAGTAGCATTTAGGTAATTTTAGAGAAATTAATATATATAGATATAGATATATAAACATATATATATTCGAGATCGGGAAGTACCATTCCCGATTCCGATTATATTTTTCTCGTCCAAATTTACTTAGGATCAGGACATAATCATTGGGATGAGAAAACATTGAACACCCTATATGAATATACATGAGATCTAGCTTTGGTCATTTTCCCTTCCCATCTTTTTCCGTCGTTTTCTCAATCTGGGCTGTTAGATTAAGATATCTACAGTTTATATTTAATATATTATAAAAATATTATTATCAAACCATTGAGATCTTAATCTAATTACCTAGATTGAGAAAAGGATGGAAAAAGACATGACCTATCTCTTGATTAAATAGTTAGCTGAGAGAAAAGTAGGAATTTTTAGTGGGGTAAGAACGTTATAATAATTAACTGATTTACGTTAAAGAAAATATAAATAAATAGAGAGTATTAATTGTTTTTCATATATTTAATATAATATATATTCAATTTTTTAAGAGAAATTAACTCGTCAGCCATTTAAAAAAAAAAGGAAACAACTGACGGGAGGAATATTCGAGTCACAGGAAGCTATAAGTTGAACCCAAAATTACCAAATCGTTAGGAATTAATGAGCAGAATAATGCTAAATTAAGCAAATACATTCCCGGAAATCAGGAATCCTTTTAATTGTGTAGACAAATAATTTAGAAGAGATGAGCTAAAACAAGTAATATACTAGTTGTGAAACAACCGCACGCAATATCCTCTCAAAAAGCAAATTCGTTATGAATCTTCAGATGATCTTTGCAGATCAACAGCTAGCTATCTTTCTAAATTCTCATCGGCTTATATATTCCTTTTCTTTACCCTGCAAATTCAAAACCCAAGGTTTGTTCTTTAGTATTGTGCCATAATCTCTCTTCTACCCCCTCTCCCTCGCTTTCTTCTGCAGGGAGACTGGGGGCATTTTAAATATGAATCCCAATGAAACATTATTCACCCAAGTTGACGTACTCTCATCGTCCCCCATTCACACAATATATAATGTCTGTATCAACATTCCACCTCGGATTGCTTCCGATGGAATATGGGGAAGCCACCAACATTCTGCCTCCCCATTAAGAGCTTCATACCCAATCTTTGAGTTACAGGTTATTTTTATCTTTGCAATCACTCACACATGTCATTTCTTCTTCAAGCGCCTGGGATTTCCCCTCTTCTTCTCACAAATGATGGTGAGTCCAGTCCCTTGTCTCATTGCTTCCATTTTCTTTTCTGTTCTGTTTCATCATAACATCTCTGTTTCTCAGGCTGGCTTCATTTTGGGACCTTCCATTCATTTTGAGCAATTAGACAAGTACAAGAAACTCTTGTTTCCTTATGGGAGTCAAGATACTCTTGCAACAATCTCATCGCTTGGTTACGCGCTGTTCATCTTTCTGTATGGAGTACAAATGGATTTTAGTATGATACTAAGAACAGGAAGAAAGTCATGGATCATTGGGTTTACAGGATTAATCTTACCTATTGGCATAGGATATTTTTTTCAGTTTGTCGTCTTAGAGAAGGCATTAACAGCTGCTCTAGGAGACCATTATCCAACCGTGCCTGTCGTCTTTGTATCACACAGCGTGACCTCATTCGCAGTTATTGCAGCCTTCCTCAATGATCTCAAGCTCCTAAATTCAGAGCTTGGTAGGCTAGCATTATCCTCAGCACTGGTGAGTGACGTACTGAGCACGAGTTTTACGAGCTTCGCCACCGCCATTGTAAGTAGCATTATGGGTAGGAGAAAGATTTACGAAAGCCTTGGCTCCTTGCTTGCAGCTATTATATTCATTCCACTATTATTTCGTCCAACAATGCTTTGGATCGTGAGAAACACACCAGAGGGCAGACCTGTGAAGCAGGTTTACATTTATAACATAGTTGCATTGCTCTTTGGATTATGTTGGCTCTTGTCAAGGTCAGATCAAGCCTTTGCTTTAGGAGCATTTATCCTGGGCTTGTCTGTCCCAGAAGGACCCCCATTAGGATCTACACTGGTTTCACAACTTGAACTGATTGGAAAATCATTCCTCTTACCCATCTTTGTGACCACCAGTGTGATGAAAGCTGATCTCTCATTAGACTCTACATTATGGTCATTTTTCATTATTGGTAGTATCGTCTGTGTGATCCATATTATTAAAATATCTGCATGCATAGGACCTTCACTCTATTGCAAAATGCCCTTCAAGGACGCTTTGGCTCTTGCTCTCATTATGAATTGCAAAGGTGTGGTGGATGTAGGCAATTACAATTCTGTGTATGATAGAAAGGTACTCCATTCTTTCCCCCACACTTTCCATAGTTTATTTTTCTAGTCTTTCTAACTTACTTATCTGCGCAGCAAATGCACGCTCAAACTTATGGAGTGATGATGGTTAGTGTAATGGTTATGGCAACCATTGTGCAAATAGCGGTGAAGTGTTTGTATGACCCTGCAAGAAAATATGCTGGCTTTCAGAAAAGGAACATCATGAATTTGAAACCTAACTCAGACCTTCGTATGGTTGTTTGTATTCATAAACAGCACCACATCTCTGGTATCTTGCATTTACTTGATCTCTGTTGTCCAGCACCCGACTTTCCTCTTGTTGTGGATGCCTTGCACTTGATCGAGCTGGTCGGGCGCTACCAGCCCATATTTATCTCTCATCATCTTCAGAGAGATTCAGACTTGAACTTGGCAAACTCATACTCTGAGAATGTGTTCATGTCTTTCCAGAATTATGAACACAGCAAGAACCCAGGTGCTGTGTCAACTCACACTTACACAGCCATATCTCCATTTAACTACATGCATGATGATGTTTGTTACCTTGCACTGGACAAACTTGCATCCATTATAATACTTCCATTCCATCGAAGATGGTCCATTGATGGCTCCATCGAATCAGAAGACAAGAACATCAGGTCTTTGAATTGTAGAGTCCTAGAGGGAGCTCCTTGCTCAGTTGGAATCCTCGTAAACCGAGCATCCCTTCCAAGTGAACCGCACATGTCACTGCAATTGGCTGTGATTTTTTTCGGTGGGAAAGATGATCGAGAGGCCTTGTGCTTAGCCAAACGAGCATGCATAAACCCTCACATTAGGCTAGTTGTGTACCACCTTCCTGAGAATGACAACTCCAAATCATCCACCACGGAGAAATTACTGGACAATGCTGTGCTCAAAGATGTTATGGATGGACATTATGGTTCACGCGTGAGTTTCAAGGAACTTGTAACAGAGGGTGGATCAGATATTGCTTCTGTCATTCGTGATCTGGTGGATGATCATGACTTCTTTATAGTTGGAAGGAGGCATGATGTTGAAAGTAGTGTAACTTCCGGACTAAAAGATTGGTGTGAATTTGAAGAGTTGGGTGTCATTGGAGATTTGCTTGCCTCACCAGATTTTGAAAGCTCAGCATCTGTTTTGGTGGTGCAACAACAAGTACTCAAGTAATTAAATGTATACTAGTTCTAACTGCTCTTGTCACATTTTCATCCTTTGGTAATTCTGCAAGGAAATGGTAGATGTAGTTCTAACTAATTCTATGATTTGCGGAAAAAAATACCATATAATATATACTTAGTAATCACCCTTATTATTAACACAATTGGTCAAAGGGGTTCTCCTAATGATAATTAAATTAGTTTATTGACAAACTTCTTTATATTTTGAGCGATTGTTCATATAAAGGAATGGTGGTAGCCATTGGATGAGCTCAACCAATAAGGTATGATATGTTAAATGAACAAAGAAAAAAGGGTGACCCATTACACAAAGCTTCCACTAGTATTGAGAAGGATAGATATATACAATTTACCCCTACAAGCGAAAATGTTGTTTCCATGATATAAAATTGTGACTTCCAAGTCACATAGCAGTAACCTTACTGCTACGCTAAGACTCACCCGCTTCAAATGGTGCTGGCTGTTAACAGAGGAAAATAAAAATTTTGGGTATGGGATGCAACAGCCTTGCCATTTGACCAAAAGCCAGGACCTCGAAAATCGTATTACATTTGTTAATCTCAGAAGTAAAAATGTATAAGCCAGTGAATAGTTTTATGTTCTTTTGTAGGTTAAAAGACAATATCCACAATAGCAAGCAAGGCAGAAATACCCAATCAAGTGACATATTATACATCACAATGAGCAATATCTAACTTTGCCTTCACTTATAATCACCTGTTAAACACATTGCCATGATCAATAGCCAAGGAATGCAAGATAATGCTAAAACAAGATTAAGGGGTTTCGGAGGAGAATTCCAATTTGATAAAGATAAATAAGAGAAGATATGTATAATAAGTAATATACCATTTTAATTTGATGTAGAGATATATTAGTGAGAATGCGCCGCATGCCAAGAAATGAATATTGGGTGGGGTGGCTGCTTATATCTTATATATACAAATGGTTGGCGTGATTCAGAGGAAGCCATGAGATATACAAAATGAACATAACAGGATGAAAAACTCATGTGGACACCATTGTTAACTTGAGAAAGAACTGAAGGAAGCACACTTTAACATCTTCCAACTGTTCTTCTTCTTGTGTTTCAAAGCAGAGTCCGCGGGCTCGTGTTCACTTCTCTGCAACATCTCCCACATTATTTGTATATCCTCATACTCACAGGACTTCACGTCACGTTGAAGGTTGGGTAATCCTGCACCATCAAGAGACCATCTTTTGTTAATAATTCGCAATACAGCGCACCCATTAATACATCTCTAGAAATGAAAACAGAGGAGATGCAGCGTGAGAATCATAGAACATATATCGTCGTCGAATTCAGGGAAACAATTGATGATTAAGGAGGATACGAGACAAAATACAAAAATGCCCAAATAAAAATTAACCGGATTTGCGAGTGCCGAAGCGAGTAGTGACGTTAAGGTAAGCCCTTCGAAGGGGATGCGTCATCTTGTCTCGCCACTTCATCGGATTCTGTGAGAGGAGGTTCGCTCACCAGATCAACCCCTCACCAACGTGGAATCAAACGCCACTCTGTAAATATAAAACGAAGCGGCTTCAAAAATCGATGTCAATCGTAAACATTGTATGAAACTTATGAAAAGATGGCGACAATGGCAATTGAGTCCCTCCAAGGAAAGAAAAAGAAGGAAGCGATAAAACATAGGGAAAAGTGTAAGAGAGCGACCAAGTGAGGGTCAGACGAAGCTTGTTTTCAGATTATACGCACCCTCGTTTTATTGTTGGTCCTCCTCCGAAAAGGCTCTTTGCCAGAAAAAATCTGCAGGATAAATAAGGGAGGGAGGAAGTGCTGATGTGGTGATGCAGAATACGTGGAATATAATGATTGGTAGCCACATTTTTATTTTCTTTTTCTTTTTCTTTTTCATTTTTCCCTAGTTTTTTAAGCCCCACCACACACGTCCCCAGTGTAGTTTGCCTTCTTGACCTTGCGTGAATAGATAGACTGACGTCTAATCTAACAGACTAACACAACAAATTGGAGTAACAGAGATAACAGGACAGTTTTATAATGTGATTTATATGGGAGACCAAGGAATGAGCCTCCATTTATTTTTATTTTTTAACTTGAGTCATTCTCAATGTTATTTATATATATTGGTTCCAGTTCAGAGCCTCCAACGGATGAAGGTGTCGGACATGTAATGGAAGATTTTCTCAATCTTCTTCATTCGATCGAGCTTGATAAAGCAACCATTATAAGACGTACTATTGTGAAACCATGATTGGAAACCCATCTGTAATTTCAATCAATCAGGTGGAAGAGAATTATCGACATGGATCCCTCTCTCTTTTTTCGTCTTTGGTTTAGTGGTCAAACATGAAAATAAAGCCAAGACCAGAGGTATGTATTTAATCATACTCTAAAAAATTCATCATTGACTTCCTCGCTGTAAAGATCCAATTTATTAAGCATTAATTACTATGTAAAGTATAACAAGACATAGAAGAATGTAGATCATCTGAAAATACTAGAGTTCATCAAATAGGTCTTGGAATACAGTCTTCAGCTAAAAAGAAAAGCTACAGTGGAAGCTGGGTTTATTAAAAGAATATCTATAATAGTTATTACATACCCCATATATATAGTGTGAAAGGATCACAATGTGGGATGTTTTAAAGTAAAATTACAGAGAGAGTGAAGAAGTTAGGTTGAATTCTTAAGATGGGTGAAACATGTGTAGACGTCAGACTTGGGGTGCTTGGCCTCTGCATGTTCCCTGCACTTCACTTCTGATGTTGTGCAAATGAATGTTTGCATGCACACCTTGCACTTCATTTCACATTACCCAAACTCATCAGTTCACTTCAAATTACCAACATTAATTAATATAAGCAACAAATTAATGTGGAAATCCAATTTCAGAGATCTAAATTCACAAGCACACCACACAGTTGGGTGAAAATCCAACCAGATTGTCAACATTAACAAACGTTCGGATTCGCTTCATTCCTACATTAATAATCCCTGATGCTTTTTGTGTTTTTTTTCAATTTGCAATTCAGACAGTGAAATTCATGCAAGATTTGATTCGGCTAGTTGGAGTTTTTCAACAGAGAAAAGTCGGAAATTGATGACAGAGAAAGGAGGAAGCAGATTAATTAGTACCTGGATCGTCATGGCTTTTTTGTTGGAATCAAGCTGACTTCCTGTTAAAAAAAGAAAAGAAAGCAAAACGCATCATCTGGTACAGCACATGATCGGTCATCAAACAGAGAGACAAGTGATTGGGGAGAAAATCAGGAATAGAAGAATAGGGTTGGTGAGAAATCAAAAAACAGAACGAACAACAGAAAGTGATTTCCAATTTGCAAGTGGGAATTGGAACAGAGAGAGTAGTGAACCTTTAGGGGCTTTGAGTTTTTGCATGTTCCTCTCACGAACCGTCTTGGACTTCTGACCATTGCCTCCGCCCATTGCTTCCTAATCCTTCTCTTGTCTGAGCACAAAGATAGCAGCAGAGGATGTGATTTTTCACTGTGGAATCCCAATTTATAGAGACTAGTTGGCAATTGAGATTCGAGAACCTTAACCAACACGCGGGGAAAGGGATCCAGTGGTAGAGCCAGAAATATGTGCCTTATCTAATATCCGTCGTCATTATTCTTCTCATACGAGTCATAAACAACACCTAGCTGATTTTAGAGGAATTAAGAATCTAAATCAGTTATATAATTATATTATATTATGTCATATATAATTATTATATATCAGTTTATAAATTAAACACATTAATTTAGAGAAAAAATGATAATCATAAATATTTTAAAATAATTTAATTAATTTTCTTAATATCTCTAAAAAATCAATCGGATCTTATATTTAAAATTAGGGTATTATTTTTCGGATATAAATATATCTCATTACTTGAATCGTATATTGAAATAGAACACTTGTATACGGGGTTTTGAAACTTTGATCGGACCAATCGATCTGGACCGGTAAACCAATCCGGTATTTTTTTTAAAAAAAATCATTTTTTTATTTTTCTTTAGAATTTTATATTAATAAGTCTAAAATATTCAATTTCTCACCGATTTTACCCCGATTTAGTTCTGGTTTGACTCCGATCTGATCCACTAATCTTTAACCCAATACCCCAACTAATTAAGTAACCCGTCTAGATTTCAGAACGTATGTAATATGTCAATGATTTTATTAAATAAAAAATTTGTGAATGGCGGTGATCGAGTCAATGAGGAACATTTAAAAAACTCAAACAGGAAGCACATGATTAGAGTGAGCAATGGGGTGATGGAAACTGATAGAGTATTTGGGATTGATTTGGATGAAAATGACATGATTATGTTTATATATATATATATATATATATATATATATATAAAATAATGAGAAGATGAAGTGAGATTAATAATAGGAATGGTGGGTGGGTGAAATAAATGCAAATAAATGGGAAAGAAAAGATAGTGGATGACAACGTGGAAAGTAAGCTGAGTATACATGAATGTGGAAGAGCAATACAGCTGGAATTCACCCATTATGTTTAGTGGGAGAAACTCAAACTCAACCATCCATTAATTGCTCTATCTTCTTTTTCCTAAGCACAAATATTACGTGAACCCATGACCATATATCATATATGTATAAACTCCCTTCACCAAATGACACCCACATCCAGAAATTAGTGTGATGTTATTTCACCTCCACATTCATTGAGTATTCAATAGAATCCTATAAGTATAGGGACTGATTAAATCCAAAATTATAGCAGATAATTATGATTATTAATTCATATTTTTTCTTGATTATATAATGATTGTATAGGATCAAATCAGGATCTCATTAAATGATCTGATTCTCTCTCTGTGTATAAATGTAATCATTCCCTCTCTCAATAATATGCACAATAATTATTTTCTCATTTGATTATCTTCATAGCATCAGAGCTTGAAGAAAATAATCAAAGAATTTTTCAGGCGCCGATAACTCCCAAATCTGTCAAGTATCGGCGTCAATCTCTTCGCTGCCTGTAATGTCCAATTCTGTCAAGCATCGCTGACGTGACCATCGACTGTCCTTTGGTAGTTTTCTGACACCCAGTTCGTCACAGCGCCAGCCGTCGTCAAGACTTTGACCCTCCTTCTACAGTCTGACAGCATCACAGCACTATCAACCCAGCTTTCTTCACAGCGTTGTAGATCCAGCCGTCAAGGGTCTACCCAATCTCCTCTTCGACAAATTTAGCATTCGAGAGATCGTCCACCTTCGATCAGTCTGAATCTGTCATCTGGTTCATCAAGGACCAACCTGACATTTTCAATATTCACAGGACTAAATTGTCATTTCGGATTTAAAGACCAAACTGTCATTTTGGAAATTTACTGCCCAAAATGAATTTTTCCCAATTCTTTAGTGAGTGTGCCTAGCCCTCAGGTTAGATTTCTCTATTTAATTCAATCAATATGTCATTTGAAGAATCTTCCTCTATTTCATAATCTAACAATATCTTGATCGTCCTTATTGTATATGAGAAACTTACTAGTGACAATTATCGGAAATAGTCTCAATCCATAATTCTCACTCTCTATGGGAAGGGTAAACTTGAATATATCACTAGTGAAGCATAAAAGCCCTTTGAATTAGAAACCAAGGCATTTCGAATTTGAAAGTCTGAGAATGTATTGGTATCATCCTGACTGATTAATGCAATGTCATCATCAATCAAGAAGAGTTTCATGTATCTTCCATTAGCATGAGAGATTTGGGAGGCCCTTCGAGAGACATATAGTACTGTAGGAAACAAGTCTCACATATTTGATGTTAAGAAAAAGTTGTGGCAGTTGAAACAAGACCACATGTCACTTAATGATTACTATCTCGAAAAGTCTGCTCTTTGGCAAGAGTTTGATGACCTAAAGAATAAAACTCATCATTACCGAGTTGATGCTTTAAAAGATCGCAAAGAGAAAGAAGAGGAGAGAGTATATGAGCTGATGGCTGGTCAGCCTGGTCTTAATGTAATTTATGATGTTCGAGCTCTTATTCTTAGCAAAAAAACCCTTACCTTTTATTCGTGAAGTCTACTCCATTATACGCAATGAAGAAGATATGCACAAATCAATGCTTCAGAATAATTCCGCTGTTACTACTGCACCTCCTAAGGCCTCGGCTCTTGCTATTCAATCAACGGAATCGAAAGGTTCCAAAGGTTGACCATTTTGTGATCATTGTAAGAAACAGGGGCACACGAAAGACACTTGTTGGGACCTCCATGGTAAACTTGTTGATTGGAAGCCCAGAAAAGGGAAAGGAAGAGACCAAGTGGATAGAGCTTCAAAAGGTGGTGAGACTTCCCAAAGTGATCAACTGAACAAAATCATGGAAATGCTTGTAGCACTTTAGACTACAAAACAGCCTACTGCTACGGTAGTGAGGCGAGGTAATTTCTTGCAAGCCTTGACTGTAATAAAAGGTTTGTGTACAGGTAATTGCTGGATTGCTGACTTAGGTGTCTCAGATCACATGACTAATAATAAGACTCTCTTCTAATCCTATGCTCCCATTTCCAAGGGAATGACTGTACGGATTGTTGATGACTTCGAATCTGTTAAGACTTGAATTGGTTCTGTTAAAATCTCCGCTACACTTACTTTGCACTCTGTACTACATGTTCCAAAGTTAAAGCATAACTTACTATCAGTGAATCAATTAGCAAATGATGAACGATGTCAGGTTAACTTCTTTGCTACTTACTGTCTTTTTCAGGATCTGCTGACGGGACAACGATTGGGAGTGTGAAAGAGCATGATGGTCTCTATTACCTTGATGAAAGTTATAGTCATAGGATTAAGTCTTGCAATAAAGTGTCATTCCCTAGGACTAGTGACTTGGAGTTATGGTACAAACGTTTAGGTCATCCAAATTTTAATTATATGTCTCAAATGTTTCAATCTCTCGTCTCTAATAAAAAGGCATCTGATTTTCATTGTGACTCATGTGAAAAAGCCAAGCATCATCTTACTATTGAAAATTGTGCCCTAGGGGCCAATCATTATACTCTAAACATTGTTATTCAATGAATTTCTCCATTTTATTATTATATTATTTGTATGTTCACTGTGACAACTATATCCTTGGATAAATCATAACGATTGTTCTAAATGTCCCTAGTCAGTCATCTATGCGGGAGCAAAGATGAAATAAGACAAGTATGACTTTGAAAAGGTATGGAGATACAAATCAAAGTCCTAGACACTTGTAAGAGTACAAGGTGTTGGACCGACTCGCTATGAGAAAGTTGCATGGATCAAGTCATAAGCTTATCTCATGTATAACCATGTCACTATGCCCTTTGACCTGAGATCATCATGGATTCCTATATGAGAGTAGCTCAGCTTTGACCTAGTCAAAAGTTACCTTTAACCGGGTGATGATAAATGCTATGTCGGGCTTAGTGGTTTTCATGCAGAGGAATGTGAATGGTCAAGATGGAATTTGTCTCTCACATAAATAGAGAGATATTATTGGTCCCCTCGATAAATGAGTCTGAGAAACGTATGGTCATACTGCGATAGAAAGGAGTTTCTATTTCTATTGTCAGACTACTCAGGGATCGAGAAAGTAATGGTTAGGAATAGGAGGATGACATTCTTAATGCCTCATCCTTGACTGAAATATCATGTGACAAAAGGGATGTGATATGGTTTTATGACAGGTTTATTGGTTTATTGATCCTCATATGAATTGGGTAGTCGTAATATCTTATTAAAGGCCGCTTATAACTTGTGGGTTAGTATAGTCATTAACCCACTGCCAACTTTATATGGGCCAACAGGGTTATACACAAAAATAGCCCAATACAAGTTATAATATCCAGATTCATTGAATATAAGATATGTCTAGATTCAATGAATGTACTGGTTAATTTAGGGTGGATAAATTTATATATATATATATATATATATATATATATATATATATATATATATATATATATATATTATTGTGTTAGTTTTAAATTTAGTTTTATGTGATGAATTAAATTTAATAACTAACATGATAAAGATATAATATCTCAGATTTAATATATAAAGATAAATTAAAATTATTTTTATTGGATCCTTATTCTAATTAAATAAATAAGTTAAATTAAAATTGTTGGACAGATTTAATTAAACCAGATTTATTTAATTTTCTTATAAAAAATAATTAAGTTTTAATTGATATGATATGGCTTTCGAAATTAATTAAGATTAATTTTAAAAATTCAATATCCATCATAAAATAGAAAATCCTGACTAGTTATTTAAGTGGGAGCTAAGGTTTTCTATGGATGAGGAAAATAGATAGAGTGCAATGAGAAAAATAAAACTCCAGAGGGATATTGATGGGGCTAGCACGTTGTCCGTGTTGGATTCCTATTCGTGTGGATACCAGTAGAGGGAGCAGATCCGAGTTGTTAGCTCCTTGAGATCAAAAGGAAAAACTAAACACATAAGAAAGGTATCTTTTTCTATTACTTGATTTAAACGCCGTTGATAAATACGCAGTAGGGATTGAAAATTTTTTTAAAATTTAATTTTTTGTTGTGCCTACCAATCCCAATAGGTACTTCATTTCCAAAACATCCATACTAAGCCTCTAAACCCTTTTCCTCGATTCACAGTTATTTATGGGGATCATCACGCACACTAAACAAATCAAAATTCAAATAGTTTATCACATTTATCGATAACCATACACGTGTTAGTTGGGTTTACCTGTTGAAAGATAAAACAAAGGTATATCAAACCTTCGTTAACTTCCACAATATGATCCGAACCCAGTTCTAAACTTAAATCCAGATCCTACATCCTGACAAAGGGACGGAATACCTCAATCAGGCCTTGTCCACCTTCCTAACTGAAAAATGGCATTATTCATAAAAGCACTTGTCCCAATACACCCCAGCAAAATGGCATTTCCGAACGAAAGAACATCATATTCTTGAGACTGCCAGAGTCATTATGTTTAGTAGCAATGTTCTTAAATATCATTAGGATGATGTTGTCCTCACTGCCTCCTTCCTCATTAACCGAATGCCTAGCCAACCACTGTCTTGCAAAACACCACTTCAGCTCCCGCATAAATATTATAACCTCTCGTACCTCGAAAACACTCTGCCACTCAGAGTGTTTGGATGCACCTCCTATATCCATCTCCATCACACCAACAAACTTGACCTTAAAGCCTTTCGTTGTATCTTCCTTGGCTACTTCAATTCCCAAAAGGGATACAAGTGTTATGACCCAATCTTCAAATGTCTATTCGTTACTTGCGATGTCACATTCTATGGGAATACTCCCTATTATTCCCTATATGCAATTCAGGGGGAAAGAGGGTAAATTCTAGATACAAGAGACACCATAAGATAACCTGACCTGTATAATTTATACATCTACCTAAATAGAACCTAATCCTTCCTCTGATAACCCTAATACCTCTGATAATCCAATTCCAGGGGGAGACACAAATAAGTAGGGTAATACCTACACATGACATCATAAAAGAGGTAATGAGCCATGAACTATAAGCACTCCCCAAGAGTCAGAGCCGGAGGTAGGTCAAGAGGAAAAGATGGTAACAGAGAGTTCTGACGTTGATCTTCCCATTACAGTAAGAAAGAATCCTAAAGTTCCCAGATCATGCACTTGATATCCTATTGAGAAGTTCGTTTCCTATAAAATCATTCCATCTAAATACAAGGCATTTGTCTCTCATTTTGATAGTATCAGGGTACCCGACATGATTGATGAGGCCATGGTCTTACCTGAATGAAGGCAAGCCATCTTGGAGGAGATGGAAGCCCTTAAGTGTAATAAGACATGTAAGGTAGTGGACCTACCACGAGGGAAGAAACCCGTAGGATACAAATGATTATTCACTCTTAAGTATAAAACAGATGGAACTCTTGAGAAATACAAAGTAAGACTAGTTGCAAAAGGCTTCACACAGGTATATGGGGAAGATTACATTGAAACATTTGCTCCAATAGCTAAGATGAATACAATTAGAACCCTCTTATCTATTGAAGTCAATCTAGATTGGGGTCTGCACCAACTCGACATAAAGAATGCATTTCTCAACAGAGAACTCAAGGAAGAGATGTATATAAAATTACCTCTAGGGTTCTTAGGGAAGAAAGCTAATCAAGTTTGCAAGCTCACGAGGTCATTATATGGGTTGAAGCAATCTCCGCATGCTTGATTTGATAGATTCACTTGGGTCCTTAAAAGACATGGATACACTCAAGGGCAAAGTGATCATACCTTGTTCTTTAAACATCATAAAGATGAAATGGTTGTTCTAGCTGTGTATGTTGATGATATAGTTCTTACTCGAGATGATGAGGTAGAGATTAATCAAATCAAGGGAGTCCTTGCACAAAAATTCTAAGTCAAAGACCTTAGAGACATAAAGTATTTTCTTATGATGGAAGTTGCTCGATCAAAAGGAGGAATCTATATTTCCCAAAGAAAATATATACTAGATCTTCTAAAGGAAACAAGGAATGACAAGTTGCAAACCTAGTGACACACCTATTCGGGTTGATAAAATAGATGAAGAAGTAGACCTTGGTAAAGGTGTGGACATAGGGAACTATCAGCGAATGGTGGGCAAACTAATATACTTGTCTCACACCATACCAGACATCTCATTTTTCATTAGTGTGGTCAGTTAGCACTCCCATGATCCTAAACAGAAGCATATAAATGAAGTATACTGGATCCTTTATTATTTGAAGGAATCTCCAGGACATGACTTATTATTTAAGAAGACTGATAAACAGAATGTAGAATTGTTTGCAGATGCTGATCGGGCAGGTGATAAAGATGACAGGAAATCCACATCTGGATACTGCACATATGTGTGGGGTAACTTGGTCACATGGAGAAGTAAAAAACCAAAGTATAGTTGCAAGAAGCAGTGCTGAGGTTGAATACCGAGCTATAGCACTTGGAATTTGTGAAGGCGTATGGATGAAAAGTGTTCTTGAAGACTTAAGGAAATGCATAAATCTGCCAATCAATTTCTATTGTCATAACATGGTTGCGATCAATATTGCCCGCAATCCAGTTCAACATGACAAAACCTAGCATGTTGAGTTAGACAGACATTTCATAAGAGAGAAGGTTGATGAAGGTATCGTTGATCTACGATATATATCATCTAAAGAACAGACCGTACATCCTTACTAAAGGACTACCTAGGGACAAGTTTGAATATCTTATTGAAAAGTTGAACATGATAGATATCTATAGTCCAACTTAAGGGGGAGTATAGAATCCCATAATCATAAGGATTGATTAAATCCAAGATTATAGCATATAATTAGGATTATTATTTCATATTCTTTCCTATTATATAGTGATTGTATAGGATCAAATTAGGATCTCATTAAATGATCCAATTCTCTCTTCATGTATAAATGTAACCGTTCCCTCCCTCAATAATATGCACAACAATTATCCTCTCAATTATCTTCATATTCAACTATCGATTTTCCACAACAACTACCCATGCACGCACCAGTTTTGGGTTCACACTCTCCTATCTTATACTACCAACCTTGGTGTGGTACCTCAAGAATTTTGTAAGGTCATTCCAAGATATAGAAACAGGATATGGGTTGATGCATGGTAATGTCTTGTGGACAGAGGAGACAAGTTACGTGCGGAAGAGCAGTATGAGACAACAACCACACATGCATTACTACATATTCATTACAACCTTGGGCTAATTGCATATCCTCTAAATTCATGGAGAGTGTGAACTCTATGCTAATTTCAGTACTTCTATTGGCTGATTATACATTAAGGCGTGATATGTACCATAAGCTCTATGCTTACGTTCCTTGATATTAATCTGCGAAGTATTTTGTATTTTTTAAAAAAGAATAAGGTTAGACATGGTATATATCCAAGCATTGCTTAGTGCTACTCAATTCCATTAAGCTGAAAGAAAGAAAGAAAAGGGAGAGAGATCAGGGGAAAACTCAAAATTCATTGCCAGAATCACCCCCGTTGCGGTAATATTTACACAACAATACATACAGAAACAAGCTAACTGCACTTAAGGTGGCCAGTAGCCAATAGTAATTGTCTAGACGAGCCTCGTTCATATCATCAGAGAACCAACTTCGTTTCCCTTTTGAGCTTGTCAATACTTCCACCACAGTGATTAGTAGAGCACTCACGAAGCTTCCCACCCCAAACACACTTGTATACAAAGCAATCCCCAACGTTCTCATATTCTCTGGAACTTCACTATAAAAAAACTCTTGCATTCCCACCACAGTAAAAATGTCTGAAATTCCCAGCAAAACATATTGTGGTATCAACCAGAATATGCTCAAATCCACGGTTTCTGACTTTGATCCTGCTTTTCTCATTTCCCTTCCAATCTCTAGCCTCTTTACTTCTACCATAGCTGCAGTCACCATGGCTACCACTGAGAGACCCATTCCAATTCCCATTCTTTGAGTTACGCTTATACCTTTGTCCTGACGAGTAGTGATCAATTGAGCCATTGGTATGAAAATTCTGTCGTATAGTGGCATTAGAAGTATTATGGACAGTGTAATAGCACTTTGTAATGTGGCTGGTGGGATCTTGAAATTTGGCCCAATGTTTCTCTTCATTGCCATACCTTGTTTTGTGAAAAAAGTCGGAGGTTGCTGGAATATTACTGCAAACATAAGAAGCATTGTCCATATGGGGATTAACCTCAGCACAACCTTGGAGTTTGCTACCATAACAGTGCTACTTTTAGAATTCTCATTCATCTCCTTTAAGTTTTCCATGTCCTCACCGCAGAGAGGTTTTTCTTGTAGCCTATTTCACCCAAAAAAAAAAAAGCACAATTTAATTTAACAGTAAAATGTGAACAAAATTTTTCTAAAGGAGGAATGGTTATAACTTACTCCAACTCCTTTACTTCTGACTCCTCTTGTGGCAGAGTAATTTTAGAACGGAAGCATTTCAATGCATAAGCTTTGATAGATTGAAATATGCTGTTGAAGGGCTTCTTTGTCTTTGATTCACTGTCTTTATATACATATATGGGACTTCCACATGAGAATACCAACATAGATACAGCCATTGACATTGCAGGAATGGCAAAACCTAAGACCCAACCAAAAGTATCTTGGATGTAGGATATGACTATGATACCTAACAGACTTCCACTGCAAACGCCAAAATACCAACACTGGAAGAACACAGTCTTCTTACTGGTCTTGTTGTCTTCTTTGCTACATGGCAATTCTTCGTCGTCATCAAGTTGATCTGCTCCAAAGGCTTGTAGAGATGGGTTGTATCCACCTTGGCCTAATGAGATCAGACAGAGAGACGAAGAGAGAAATGAAGATGGGATCCTTTTGTTTCCCTCATGCCTTGACCTTACCACAGCTGTTGAAGTCAATGCCGCGAGTCCCTAACCAGAGCACAAAAACAAATATAGCAGTAAGCACATGATTGTAGTATACCCTGCCGGTACCAAAATTCATGGTATAGTGAACCATGTCAAGAGGAGAAGATAAATGCCAAGTCGAAAGGAAAAAAATTCGTTTCAGGAAATTGCTTCTTGCAGTTGTAGACAAAGTTTATCAAACTGAGAACTTCTATACTACTTGATAGTTTCAACATTTCCTTGGACAACTTTCGCTTATGACAATTGGTTTTACTTGTGTTTGATGTTGATTTTGTAAGACTGTTGTACCAGAAAATCTCCAAACAAGTTTCCTTTGTTATGTGATTAATTTTTGTTATGGGAAAAATGGGGGCAGCAATGAGCGTGAATGAAACAGTAGAAAGAAAAATCATTGACAAGGGTAAGAAATCAAGTAATGGACAAAAGAAAGGCACTGATTAAAATTTTCATGGAAATATGCTTATTAATTGAGAAGGCCAGGTACGTCCTAATTCTTCCAAAACATCCACTATTGGATTTTTATGTAATTTTTTGGCGGCTAAAACCCTCTGATCATTCCACTAGCTCAAGAAATGGACAAAAGGAGAGGCTAGTCGTGGCTCATGACCCACACTTGCACTAACTCAACGCATGCACCCCCTTGCAAACAAACTATATATTAATAAAGAACGTCCCGGAGCGTTTTAAAAAAGGATTTCTATAAAAGAAGAAAAGGAAATAACAGAATGAAGTGTTACGACCAAGAAAAAAAGGAAACAGAATTGTGGAGGGTGACTCACCACAAGATAGAAGAAAGAAGAGGCCGTAATAGTGGAATACTTGTGGTAATAAGCATCAGCAATAGGTGCCACTAGCAATGGCATTATGGAGGTGAGGCCGCACCAACTGTTCACCATCTTCGCCGCCGACGAGTTGCTCAGCTTCATAACATCGGTCAAATATGTCACTAAATTGGATGCCACTCCTTTAAACGCAAACCTCTCTATCCCAGCAATGGCTACATACATCTCATATAAAAACAACCTCTTACTCAACCACACTAGGACACCAACACGAAAACAAGATCATGACTTGTACACATATGGATATATATATATATATATATATATATAGATTTACCTGTGAGGAGAATACACGACTTGTTGAGCTTCTGGGTTGTGTGTCCGCGTGCCATGGGAAACAAGACAAGTAAGTAATCAGAGTGTGAATGGGTTCTGTTCCACACTAACTACTATTAATGTGCTCTCCTGAGATGTGGCTCCAAGTTTAATTTGAATGGTTTTTGGAGAGATTTATATAGGTGGGTTTTGTCTTGTAATTCCTTAATGTGACACTAGATTGCCACTACGCATGCACTCACAAGAACGTTGGTTCTTGCTTTATACTGTAATCTAAATTATTGAGAAATAAAGGCAGAAAAGTAAGAGCGCACTTTCAAGTTATGATAGTGGAGTGATTTATGAAATTAACGAGGTTATTAGTTATCTATATCCGAATGTGCGGTATCAGGGGCATGAGTCATGCTTTACACTTCCTCTTCAAAACCCCCTGCCAACTAACTCTCCTATCGTACCTTCACCTTCAAAAACAAATGTTATACATGTATCCCATGTTAGATATTTTATTATTTAAGAGTATATATTTTATTATTATTTAATATAAATTATATCTAAATATTATCTTATCATTGTTTTTTAATAAAATATCTCCTAATTGCCGTCCACATGTGATTTGGATAGAGATTTGATTTAGGGTTACCTATCTGGCCGGTAAGCTATTACAAATTTTAATGGAAGGTTATAAATAGCATACGTTATGTCTTAGAGAAATAACATAAAAAACCTACTTATTCATTTAATTATTTTTCTACTTGATTGGGCCGAGATATTTCTTTGCTTCTAGTTTTTGGTCCTTTTCTTATTCCGCATTTTGTGAAATTGTTTTGTAGACTTTGTTTCATTTGGGTTTTAATTATTTTGCTTTTTAGTTATATTTTTTCAAGAATTACCTTTTCAGTTTATTGGCCATTCAGCTTCGGGCTTCAAACTTAATTGGTGTTTGTTAATTTATTAATTGAAATTTCGAATTGGGCTTATGTACTTGAGCTACTGGTCTCTTGTTTTGGACAACTTTATTTTTATTCCATTTTGGAGAAATAGTGACACATTGGGCTCGTTTTTGAAAATAATTGTCTCTCGAAATAGTTGTTGGCCTCTTTTTATAGGGTTAAGGTGCAGATTTAGTAAAGAATTATTTTATAAAGTGCACCCAACACAACTAACTATTTTATGGTGCAAAAATAGACATTATGAATTTTTAGGGTGCAAAAGTAGACATTATGAATTTTTTTTGGAGCAAAAATAGCAATTTCGTTATATATTTTGGGGTACAAAAATTGCTATTTTTTCTCCAAAAAAAATTCATAATGTCTACTTTTGCACTCCAAAATAGTTAGTTATGTTGGGTGTACTTTGAAAAATAGTTCATTGATATTTTTGCACCTTAACCCCTTTTTATATAATTATTGTTTAAGCCATTAAGCTTATTTACATAAATTGATGTGGGCCACGTTGCTTTAATTCGTGAGATTATATGGGTATAAATATTTTTTTCATTGTCTCTGAAAATTATTGTTGAGTTTTATTTAAGTTTATTAAATTTTGGGCAATTTAGTTTATTTCCAAAATCATGTATTGGGCCATTAAGTTGAAAAAATAGAGGACATATTCTCCCAGTCACATTCCAATTAACATTTGAGTTAGATATGTGTTTATTTTAATTCTAGACAATCGTGTTTAATATATTGAGTTGTTGATATTGAGACCTTTAAGTTTGATTTCCATATATTATTTTTTGTTCAATAAAGTTTTCTTAACTCCATTTTATGCTCAATTCTTTGGCATTTTACCTTCTTTTCAAAAAATTAAATATTTGATTAATTATTTGGGTTTAATTTCTATTTCATCATATGAATAGTTTGTTTGAACAAAATATTTGAATGCTGATTTATTTTTATGTGCCATTTTAACTGTTTCAATATAGGAAAATTAATTTTAGTTATTTTTGCATTATAGTAATTTGCAAAATTTTGTTTTGATGTATCATTTAATTACCTCATTATGTATGTACTTAATTTTAGATAATTTTTCAACTGTTTCAATTTTAAAAAATTAAATTTGAGTTGAAATATGTTGAAATTGATCGCTTTAACAATTTTTGGATACATAAAATAGTGAAAGGGTTATTAATTTAATTTTTGTTGATCAGATTAATTAGTCAATCCCTCCATTAAGATGTGCATATATTAGATATAATCTTGATGTACAACATAGTAGGAGAATTTATCTATGATGATTATTTAGTCACATTTTATTGATTAACTTAATCAATTAAATTCTCATTAAAGATTTGTGGGTATTTGAAATTTAAATGCATATAACTTATATTTGCGATTAGCGTGTATCTTGGGGAGTAGTCACAACATCCTCAATATTGCATGTGTAAATAATCGCTTATGGATTTTAAAACATCAACCCCAATCAATAATTAATTAATTTAATCAAAGTGGGAGAATTTCAGTTATTTAGCCACTCTTGTTGATTAAATTAAATGTTTAAATTCTTATTAGGTTATTGGTACATATTTATGTTTTAAATACACATGATATTCGTGATTAGCATGCTTGTTTCCTGTGGAGTAGCTATAACATCCTCAATTTTGTTGTATGTACATTTTTAATCACATATTGTATTATAGAATATCAATTGTAATTAAATACATGGTTATAATTAGTCTTTACCCACAAGTAGATAATTATAATTGGATATTTAATTAGGGTGGAATAAAATGGCATTGTATTTTCTAAGTAGCTCACATATATTAGAAAAATATAACTACGTTCTAAATTCATCAATTTAAGATACTTCATGCTATAATAATATCTTTTTCCACAGGTAAACCTTAGTGATATGAATTTATAATTGTATGATTTACATTGGTAAACATACACTTGTTTGTGATGGTTCTTTCTTTGCTCGTATAGTTGTTTTGTATGCATGATTAGGTTTTATTTTGACCTTGTAGCATATTTTTTATATTTAATTGTTTAGTTTGATGGAATTTATTAGAAATAATTGTTGAGTCTATAAGGAGATAAAATGCAACTTCATTATGAAACTTGGCATCAAGAAATTCTAGTACTAAATTATACTAGTATAAGAGGTGAGATAACATTATGAGATGTAGTTATCTCATTAAATTAATCTTAATTAAAAGCTGGTCATCACGAGTACATAACGATATGGTTAAGTCAAGGGTTGCTTATAGGTTAGAAGACAAATTAGAAATTCTCATAACTGTTATTACACTATTGCTAATTGTAAAGTAATTCTCCATATTATGGCATAAGATGTCTCCATTAATTTTGGTGGAATGGACCTTCAATTTATTTTCTCATTAACATGAGTCATTATATATTCTTCATAGATATTGAATATTCATTGAAACTATGTCTGTATAGGTTTGACTCAAATTTCAAAAAAGAATGAGATTTAAAATGAGGGTTGTTGGGCTACCAACTCTAGAGGCATAAAGTAATAGATATATAAAGGATAATGTGTTTATAGTTAAAAGGTTTGGTTGGAGGAAGTAATGGATATATATACTTGTGATTGGTTATGTTATAATAGATGAAATAGTTCATTTCTACTTATAGTTGACTTTTTACAACACCCAATTGCTATTTGCTTTATAATTAAGTAGTGTCATTTAAAGCATTTAAACTATATAAAGTAAAATTAGGTAGTTAATATGATAGACGGATTAATAAAGTAAAATTAGTTGGAGGAGATGAGTGACATGATAAATACATCATTAGTGGACAAAACTTAGTCTATTGTTAAGTTTCCTCATACTTGAACTCATCTAATGTAGGTGTTATTGTTGTAAAGAGAAACATAATGTTAATAGACATATTGGATGATATGGTTTTCCTCTTGAAAGACACACTAAAGACAATTATGTATATTTTTTATGAGATTCTAGTAAAATTTTTATTTAAATATTTTTGGAATCTCAAAGGTTGGAAGATCGGTTTAAGATATATTATTGCATAGAATTGGCTTGTAAAAGGAAGAGTGTGGAAGAAAAATATTTTGAGAGACTGAGATTGCATATTTTGATGAAAAATGTAGAGAGATCTTAGGAATTCAAGTAAGCTGCCCATTTTATTTTACATTTTTTGTAGCATTTTTGAAATTTCATATTATTTAGGAATGCCAAAATTAATAGGAGTGATCAAACTTATTAAGAGTGATCAAATATGGAGAATTGTCACCTCTAATCACTAGTACAAAATAGCTCTTTTAGACCGCAACATTTAGATCATTTATTGAGGATAAGATTTAAAAAGTATGACCGATGACAATTTTGTAATTATAAAGAACTTTTGAGACCGGTTCCTAAAATATGTGGTCTAAAGATATTATTTAGACCGGTTATCCAAATAACAAGTCTAAAAAGATAAAAATAATTAAAATTAAAAAAATTTGAAACTTTTTAGATATGTTGTAACTAATAACCGGTTTAAAAGATAAAATATTTTAGATCGGTTATTTATTACAACCGGTCTAAAAGATGCGGAATTAAAAAAAAGAGTTTTTAAAAATTTTGATACCTTTTTGACCAGTTGTCACTAATAACCAGTCTAAAAGATAATATATGTTAGACAAGTTATTTCTTACAATCGGTCTAAAAGATGGATCTTTTAGAGCTAATAGAAATCAATCGCTCTAAAGTCCTTTCTTTATTGTGGCATGATTTGTTGTGAGCTTCTTCTTGCTCCACCCTCGCACCTTGCTCTTCAATCTTCGTCATACGTCGCTCCTCCATCGCCATCGCATGTCTCCATTGTCTTGCTCCAGTTATGTAGTTGACGTAAAACTTTTGATACTTAGAATTCATTTTCAAAACTCTCATTCTATTAGAACTTCAATCCCTAATCAGTCATCAAAGAACTCAAATCCCTAAAAATTCAATCAATTTCTTCTACCATGACCTAGCTTTCTAATATTTGCATCTTCATTGTCATAGTAACCTCACTTGTTCTGATCTTCGCTACCGCATCCTTCCTTGTTCAGGTTCATTTTGGGAGACTGAGCCACACTACGACTTATTAGGCATGAACGGTTGCTGCTTTGAAGGTAACAAAGTTCTGACTCAACCCATCTGATTCAATTGTTTCCAATCAATTACTTTTCCCTCCGTTTACAGACTACAATTTTTGCTCTTTTCTTTTTCATTTGGCTTCTTCTTTATGAGTGATCAACTGGTAACTGGAAACAGCTTCACTGTTTCCAGCTTCAGCTACCTAGAGACTACGCTCAGGCCCTCTGATTTGCGATATATCAGAGGTGAGTGGGCCAATTGGTAGTGACCATTCTATTCATATGCTTAATTTCTCTGTTCTTATTGTTCATATACCACCGCAAGGTGTACAGTCTAATACGTTGTCACTGAGTTCTGGAGAAAATAGGTGAATTTATAGGATAATGATTGGTATTTATGGATTCTTTTAATCCCATTAGCTTTAAGTTTTCTTCTTCTGTCAGTTTTATTTAATTCCAGCCTTGTATTATTGCTTTTGAATAGTCTTAGGTTAATATCTTGTTAGGTATAATGAAGCAAATTGTGATGCAATGTTTCTATGTTTCTCCTTGATATATCAGAATTATAAGTGCCAACAATTTAGTTAGTGGTATTGGTGATTTAAGTATTCTGTTTTCTATGGAACAAGAGATTCTAGCTGGATTACTTTCCATTCACCCAATGGTTTGCATGTGTAAATTGTCAATTGTTGTCATAGAAATTTCTAGAAAAATTAATTTTTTTTGTTTCTGTGCAGTGAGAATTTAACTATTGGGTTTTGTGGAATTTAAGATTTATATGTGGCTGGTATCTATCAAATCCCCAAATGAGCTAGAATTGGACGATATTTGGTTATGCCTCGTAGGCTTTTGCTAATTTTTCAGTTGGAGAGATGAAAAATATTTGCTTAGGAGGCTCAACTTTTTTCTCTTCTTTAGGACATTTAATTTGTTGGTTAATAGATCTTTTATATTGGGGAAAAAGAGAGAAAGAAAAAGTAGTTTATTGATGTATGTGGACCTACACATGATCTTACACGTCTATTGTGGTTTTCCCCCTTATTCCAATTGATTTGCCGACATGGTTTTTTGCAGTGTCTATAGTATTGAAGTCAGATGTAGACCCTGTAAGTATATTTATTATTCTTAATAGATATGATTACTTCAAGATACTGGCATCTATGTATGATGGCTATTACCTGGGAGCAACTACAACTATGCTCCTTCTGATAAAAGTTCTTTAATGAAATTATGTTTCTTCAGTTTTGTTTGTTTATATTGCTTGGTGCTACATGTGGTATTGTCTGTGAGAAGAATAAATATCCTAAGCGAATTTCATTTAAATTTTCTTTAATATCTTGTAATTGAATCTGTGTGTTAAATTTACTTTTATTCTGCTACAGAAAATATGCATGGGGGAAGGCAAGGCAATATATCAATTTATATAACAAAAATTATAACAAGGTGCACTTTTCACAAACAATGAACAATATAACTCATTTCTCAAATTTTGTGCAACTCATAACACCTTAAATTATAGACCTTGTAAATTTTATTTTACAGGTTCAGTTGCATAACATCTTAAATTGCATTATGATAGTTGGTAGGAATTATTGGCCATTCAACACCAAGGACCTAGAGCTATTGGAATTTTTAGTCAGCTGGTTTTAAGAAGGACAAAAAGAACAACTATTTAGAGTATGTATCCAGTTGAAGTTTCAGGGTCCTGGGTTTGATAAGATTAGAGCTTGAATTTTGTATTTTTTTTTATGATTTCATTGTGTTTAGAATGAAAAATTGTCTAGGGAACATATGAATTATGGAGGGTGAAGGCTTTAGGGTGTGAAATGACAATTTTGCCCCTAAAACTTTAATTGGTGGTTGTCAAGGGTAAAACTGAAAATGCAGTGTGAATTTGTAAAAAATGAGGTCAAAAATGGATTCTATACACGAAATTGTGTAGGAATATCTCAGGTTATAATTTTTGAAAAACTACAAATATACCGGGTATAAAGGGAATTAAACCGGGTTGCTTAAGAGCATTTTGGTAATTACTTGATTTTGAGCTAAGATAATAAACCTATAATTTTAGAATGAGATATAAATGAATAATAACTCATTTGTGACCAATTTGGAAATTTTATGATTTGATATCTGCCGAGTCGGACCAAAAACCAAGGACCGATAATAGTTAGACCAGGAAAGGTGTAAAGTAGTAACTTTATCTCTCATATTCTATATGATTGTTAATATGTATTGTTTGTCATATTTTGTGCAATGATATGTGTAAGGCGGTAAGTATCCTAGAGCTGGGTGTGGGAAAAGTACAAGTACCACCCTGAGGGAAAGCACAAGTATCTCTTGGCCAGTATGTATCCAGTTTAGGTCGGCCAATGTGATTGATGATAATTCCTCGCTGTGCTGTGAGAAAAATACAAATACCACCCCATGGGAATAGCACAAGTACCATGAGGCTAATATGATCTAGCTGAGGTGATATGACAAGTACGGACGGGTGTTGCCTGCTCTGGAACATTTATGTGATCACGATGAGACAAGATGTGACAAGTAGGGATCATGCGATCATTTTGATCCAAACAAAATCATCGTTGTGGTCCTGAACATTGCTTGACAGACGTGTGTACAGTATAGTTATTTGTTGTATCATGTATAATGCATTACATGTTTACTTTTCGCATTTTATATGATTGATTATCTGTTACTACTGAGATTGGCTCAAATTTCATTCCTTTCTTTAAATAAAATTTATTCAGCAAGGAAAATAGGCTCAAAAGGCAAGAAAGTAGACCTTGGAAATTGAAAGAATCGGCTTTTGAGGAAAATTTTGTGTTGGTTATCTTAAACCCTTTATGTATTGTATTATGTGCGAACCCTGTAGGATTCCTATATTATAATCATGAATTTTATATCAGTATGTTTGTATTATTTTTGTATGTTCACTGAACTATGCGTTGATACTTAATTAAATATTGAAATTATACGGGGTTTGACATCAAGCAACCCAATTTTGAGTTAGCCAGAAGCCCAAAACCACATGCCATACTTAGGATATATAACAACAATCACCCTATTCAACTCTGTCACCGTTGCCGCAACAACATCCGTAACCGGGAGGCTTGTTTTTGGGGAGCAACGATACCCTCTGGTCTCCAGGAAGATAGAAGAGGGAAAGCGATTCTGACTCGGCGGAGAGTGGGAGGTAGTGGCTAAGGAGGCTAGAGAAGGCATAAGAGGTGTTGTTGGAACGAGTGGAGGTGGTGCCACTGCTAAGGTCTAGCGTGACCGGTTGCTTGTTGGCTGATGGGGTCGTGACAATAAGGAGAATTGAGAGAAGGACGTCATGAGTAAGTGACCAACAAGGGACCTCTCTTCCTATGCATTTTCCCTTCACTCTTCCACAGTCACGTACTGACCAACTCGTAGAATAGATAAGGTTACAAAAAAGATGAAACATTGTAACTCCCACACATATAAAGTTTTCATATCAGTGGACTACAAGGTTGGTGGATGCATGACCTCTAATATTTTTTAGTTTACCGTCATGGAGCTCCACCATGGGAGTATAATATAATATCTAACTTCTTAGCTCTTTGATATTATCTATTTTAGGATTTGTCACCCCTCAAATGGGTGGAGAGAGTGCAAAATCCCATCATGATTAGGGAGGGGAATGAAAAACGCCTTAAAGAGTTTAGATACCTCCCCTCTCGGCATTTTTTAAAATTGAAAAGGAGCATGTCTAAAGCAAATAATATCAAGAGCTATATATTAAAACCATATAAATTTTGTAAAGAGGTTATTATATGTATCTTTGGATAATAAATGTGGGATTTTTCAGTAATTTTCCCTTGTTTATATTGATGCTGCAGAAATGATTACAACCCAGGGGGTGCGCTATATCTTGATCAGGATAAAGAGATCGGAAGTGTTTAAAGGGCAACTTCTAAATTTCCACTGTGCTTGTCTCTCACTTGTTTCCTTTTTCGAGGGACAAGCTCAGATTTTGTGGATTATTGGTTCTCCATTTTTGAGTGGAGATCGATTCCAGAAGTGACCATAAAATAATCATAATGTAGGCGCGTGCATTTCATAAATTCCACATGTAATAGGGTTCATGTCTCTGCGTTTTCAGAGAAACTAGAACGTTAAGGGATGCTAATGCTATAAGCTAATTAATGCAGAGGATGATATGACATGATTTTTGGAAATGAAAGAAGACATTACCATTCAGCTTTGGAAGAATGCTCCCTTTGTGAATTGTGAATGGACATATCCACTGGATTCCAGGATCAAGTTTCAGAGAATGTGCGAAGAAGACAATCCCTTTTGTCTATTGTGACATGTTACGACATAGTGTTGAAATCCCAATTTGTTGCTCCCTATGTTATCTCAAGGGAGGTTTGAACAACGATAGAATAGTGCAAACGTCTCTTTACCATCCTCAAGGGAGGTTTGAACATCGATAGAATAGCTAAAAGTTCAGACGTCTCTTTACCTTCGTCCCTTTTCATTCTTTTTTTTTTTTTTTGGAAAATCACCCTTAGGTTTCAAGTACGTGAAAAACTAACGAAAAAATTTCATTATAAGTTCTCCTATAAAAAAAAAGTTCATTGGCCTCATTGATATAAATTCATGAATGTAAAATTACATTATTATCCTTAATAATTGGTATTTAGATATTATATGATATTAAATTATATGATTAGGTTCTGGTACTTATCAATATAGAGATATCCACTTGTCAACGAGAACTGTTTTAGTTAACATAGATGGGTTTATCAATAGTCACTCTATAATTTGTCAATATAATCACGTCCATTTGTCAACAAGAGTTATTTTAAATTGTACTGGAAAATAACAATAGTTAACATAGATTTGCCTTGTCAATTGCCACTTTTTGACTTGTTATTATAAGAATATAAACTTATTAAAATAGACACATACACTTGTCAAAATAGACATATATATTTGTCAATATATAATTGTCATTATATACCTTAAACTTACTAAAATAGGCACGTAAATTTGTCAAAATATGTTCATACATTTACTAATATATAACTTATTAAAATATGCACATAAATTTGTCAAAATAAGCATATATACTCGCTAATATATAACTTTTCATTATAGGCACATAATTGAATCAATTCAAAGAGCAAATCAGTTACTTAATTCCCCCCCCCCCTCCAAAAAGAAGAGGAACTTATAAGATGGAGCCGATCAGATATAAAATTGTCATTTTATAAGTTCCAAAATCTTTTAACTTTGATTTTTTTTTTTTGAAGAAATTAAAAAAATTAAAGCTCTCCTTTCGAATATGTAACTAATTCCTAAGAGTTACTATTAAGTAACTAATTCCTAGCAGTTAAAAAAAAACGAAAATGTTGTTCATTAACGCTTAAGATGACCCTATGGCTCCATATATATATGAGTTAGTTTGGAGATTAAATTTAGTCCTAAATATAAGACCTAATCCATTTTATTCTCATGGTAAAAAAAAATCTGTTTTATCCCCATATTTATCATTTTTTTATTAAATTATCTCTATTGATTGTACATGTTAAGGGAATTTTTCATCAAGCGTTAGTTTCAATATAAATGATTTAAAAGACTATTTAGGAAAACTAATACATATTTTAACAAATACTCCCTCCAATCCTAAATATAAAATAAAATTAATATTTTAGATATCACCAAAATGAGTTTTACTTTTTTCAACAAAACATTTTTCATGCACACAGATTTGTTTAAATCTGAAAAATCATATTTAAAAGACTCAATCATCTACTAACGCAATCATGCTTTTGTTAGTCATCTTTATCTAGTTGTGCCCAACACAAAACTTGAGCTGGAGCACAGGTAATGGACTTTGAATAGAGTGGATCAAAGGGCTAAAAACTAAAACAGAGCCTGCCAAGCTAACCCAATTCACCCGTTTTTTATCCTGACGCCTCTCGTTGTTCCTTTTGGGCCTCACTTCTCTGATCATGCAATTTTGATCCCCTCATATCATTGGCAGGCTCTGCGGGTCCTACACTCAACCCAATAAACCACTTTATTTAATCATAGTTTCCACTTTCCTCAGTTCATACGTTTTTTCTTAAAAAGAAAAAAACAATTTAACCCACTCGGAACTAGAGTTGCTATGGAAGGCTCTTCCAACTTCAAGCTTGTCGTTCGTTTTTTGTTATATATGGTAGACTGGGTTTGTGATCTACTTGGTACTTCTTGAGTTAGCCTCCGGAAGCCTCAATGAATCTAGATTTTCAGTGTGTTTGGATGGAAGTTCCAAACCATGGTTTGAGCTTTAAACATCCAAACACTACAATTTCAGTAATAATCCCGGTCAGGTGCAAAAACATGGTTTGAGGCATTTAAACCATGGTTTTGAATAATCTACTCCAGAGCACAGCTGAAGCATCTTCATCACTTTTTTTTTTTACCGTTGCAAGTAATTATTACATTGTAATGTCTCTCTCCTCTGCTCAGAGAACTGTTCATTATTCCCTTTCATTTGTCCATTTGCATCTTGGTCGAGTCTTATGCTGCAGTTCTCGTCTTCCCTCTTTCTCAGAAAAATCTCCAATCTCCGCCTCTCATCCATCCGATGCTCAGATCAGAAGCTAAAACTCCAGCTCTCGTGTTGTTCCCTTTCTCGTCTTTCCCTTGGGCAAGGTCAGAAGCCATTTGCCTTTAGCTCCGCCGAGTCCAGCTCGTGTCAAGGTTTGTCTCTTCTCTATCTCAATCTCAGATCGGAACCTAAAACTGAAGCTTTGGTCTTGTTCCATTTCTCTTCTTTCCCTTCAGTAAGGTTTGATCAGAACCCAGAAGCCGTGAGGTCCACCGACGAAGCTCAGATCAGAACCGTTGAAGCTGTCAGCGTCGTCTGTGTTCGGGATCTCTTCCCCGTCGCCGGCGATAAGCTCTCGTGTCAAGCTCCCTCTCTGGTTTGTCATTTTTATCTTTCTTGCATTTGGACTTTTGATCGGCTGACTTGTATAGAATATACTGATGATGTTGCTGATGTTCATATCCTGGTGATTAACAATTTTGATTGGCCATGACTGAAGCATATGGCCATCTTCTGTGAGTGCCTATGTAGTTTCCGAGCCTGTGATTGCATTGCCTTGCTTCGTGTAAAATTCTACCTTTTTAATTTTGCCTTTGGTATTCTGCTTTTTTGCTTGCTGAAGCTAGAGCCTTGCTCTGCTTATACTACCTGTAATGGCCTTGCTCTGGTTATGCTTTCTGTAATTGCTTGTAATTCAGTTGGTTTGTTGTCATAACTATGCAGTTGTTTGTGTTCTATGTTTCTGTGTTTTTTGTGTTCTCTGGTGTCAATCAGAAATTTGGAATGGGAAAGAAATAAACCTCAGGAAAGTTTTTTTTTCCTAACTATACAGGACCATTGCAACATGAAAATACAAAGCATTTGACTTAATTCAAATTTGAAAGATTTTTCCCTTCAACTATCATGTTAGTTGGGACCCCACTAATCAAGTAGTGGCCTTAAAATTAGGCCCTAATTCATTGATATTTAGACTCCCCAACCTCCAATGATTTATTTAATTTCCCCATTGGATTAGAGTATATGAATAAAAAAGTGGGTAACATTTTGTCTTGCGTGGATAAAAGCTTATAATCAATTAAGAATAGGTTTTGTCTAGGTAGGATTATTTGAACAATACCAACAGAATTATTTTGTGTTATGTCATTGTACGTTGCTCATTGGTTAGGTTGTTTTGTTTTATCCCATCTAACTCTAAGCTTAAAATTCCCCCAATATGTTCCGTTTTTTAGTTGTATGTAAGATGCTTCCTGTAATTTTGTTCTCCAATGATTTTAAAGGAAAACCTCTTTCATTTTGCTTTGTTCAACATAACTCCCCTATCTCTTGTTTCCCCTATTAAAAATCGTCCAATCTGTGTCATTAGTGCAAAAAAATAACGACATGAGTAAGGATAAGGTGAAAGCTAGTTGGGATGCGAATAGCACAAAAATCTTCATTGATTTGTGCTTGGAACAAGTTAAAAAAGGTTCCCGCCGAAACACAAGCTTCAGTAAGGATGGGTGGAAAGCTATTTCCGATGGCTTCACTGTTAAGACAGGCAGGATGTACGAGAGGGGTCAATTTAAAAATAAGTATGACGCCCTTAGGAAGGAGTGGCAACTGTGGGACAAGTTGCTACGTGAGACGGGGGCGGGATGGGATAGCATCAACAACACTATTATGGCCAATCCTGACTGGTGGGACAAAAAAATAGCGGTTAGTAACTTATTAATATGAGTGTAGTTCAAGCTTTCATTTTGATGTGATTTTGTATAAGAAATGTTATAACTTCATTGATGTATGTACAGGAAGTTCCAGGGTATGAGAAATTTAGAGTTAGAGGTCTACAACACCAAGAAGAACTAACCCAGTTATTTTCCAATGTTGCGGCCACGGGCACACAGAGTTGGGCACCTTCATCGATGTCGCTTCCTGTTAAGCCTATCCCTACTGAGGGTATGGAAGAAGGTTCAGGGGATAGCGATGAAGTATTAGGGTCACCAACTGGGTTGAGCGGCGACTTGAATTCGTTCAGTTTCATTAGCAATAGTGAAGGTAGTGCGGGAACCAGTAGCAAAGGCAAGGGATCCTCAAGCGGTGATAGAGGAACTAGTTTATTGGGGGTGAGGAAGAGGGGTGCGTCAACAAAAAAGAAAGGGTCAAACTTTGCGAAAATAGCTGAGGCCTTAATGAAGATGGTTGAAGCAAATAACGCCGATGTGGAAGCTTCACGCACAGAGAGGATGGCCGCAGAAGGTTGATCGTATGAGGTTTCAATAGCCGGAGTGATGAGTCATCTCAATCAAATACCGGAGATTGTAAATGATACTGACTTTTATGCCAGATGTGCCCACCTCCTAATGAGAGACAAACCTGCATGGGAAATGTATGCTGCAGTAAATAATATAAAGGAGAACCTTCTTTACTTTCTGAGGCGTGAGTGTTATGGAAATGAGTGAGAATTGTGTTTAGGGATGGGGGTTGTTTCTTAATGTAACGTATGTAGCATGGATTTTTATGTGTGTGGCTTTAATTACTCTGGACTTTTATATGTGTAAGTTGTTACATTAATGTGATGTCGGTGCATTTGAATTACTTAATAATTACATCTTTAATAACTTCATAATGACTTATGTGTATGTTCACAAGAAGAAACAGGTATGGACCAGACAATCACACTACTGGATGAGCGTAGGAAGTGGCAGATGCGAACAGTCCAGAAAGTTGTCATACTTGTAGGAGCATATGCTTGCCTTTATTTATGTAAACAACTACGACACACAAGTGAGTTCACAGGAGTCGCATGGGTCCGTGATGTCTTACGCGGTAATTCTAACTGTTGTTACGATATGTTTAGAATGAAACTCAATGTATTTCATGAACTATGTTGTGAATTGCAACGACATGGTCTGAGAGAGTTTCACAATGTTCGTATTCATGAGATGGTTGCGATTTTCTTAAACACTGTTGGGTTTGCGTTGTCGAGTAGGCTTCAACAAGAAAGATTTTAGCGCTCTGATGAGACTATTCACAGGGCAATGTATTATGTGTTAAATGCATGTTGCCGCCTTGCAATAGACAATATCAAACCCTTAGATGATAAATTTGAGAGCATTCATTCAAAGATACAACTCAGCAATAGGTATTGGCCTTTTTTTAAAAATGTTATCGGAGCAATTGATGGCACACACATTCCATGCAAATTCAAAGCAAGAGAGAAAACAAAATATATAAACAGAAAAGGATTTACCTCGCAAAACGTGATGGCGGTTTGTGACTGGGACATGTGTTTTACCTTTGTATTGACTGGGTGGGAAGGTTCGGCATATGATGCTCGCTTATTTGATCATGCAGTGACAACGCCGGCGATGCATTTTCCACATCCACCTACAGGTATGATTATAATTCATACAATCTTATTATTATTAACTCCAAATACTTGTATTCACATTAATCGTACCATTTGAATAGATAAATATTATTTGGTGGATGCCGGTTACCCAACCCCGACTGGGTACCTTGGCCCATATAGAAGCGAGCGTTACCATCTCCTTGACTTTCAGAGGTCGTCCAGGCTTGAAAATGCGAATGAGACCTTCAATTACTTGCATTCAAGTCTTCGGTGCACCATAGAAAGAACATTTGGTGTTTGAAAGAACCAGTTCACAATTTTAAAGGACATGCATAGCTACAAGTTCCCGACACAGGTTAAAATTGTTTGTGTCACGATGGCTATACACAATTTCATTAGAAGATCATCCATTTCTGACCCTGACTTCGAACACCATGACCGGGAGGATCTTGTGTGTGGTGACGATGACGATAATGATGATGTTGCACAATCATCAACAGTACTTTCTTTAATTGGATCTTCCTCAGACATGACTTCTCTTCGTGATTCTATAAGAGATCAAATCTGGTATTACACGCAAGACCATTAGTCATGTACTGTTTTCAGTGTTTCAACATACTTTATTACTTAGTGAACTATAACTTTATCTCTACTTCGATGTTCTGAATTATTAACAAACTATTAAATGTTAATGTATTTGTTTCATGATGAATTTGAGGCTTGAAAATGCTGTTACGACCAATATATTACTTGTTAGTGAAAGAAAGACAATGTCTAAAGGAGAAAGGCAAAAACAGATTGTATTAACTGCATTGAAAGAGCGGCTCCTTATATTTTTTTTATATGTTAACTATTGAATTATGAACTTTCAATGTACAATTTATTAATATATATATTTCTATGTATGTATGTAAAATTAATTTTTTTTCACAATTTATAATTTTTTTCGGACAAATTTAAAGAGTTTTTGGTATTTATTGTTCAATTTTATGTTAAATAATACCTAAAATTAATCTAATATTTTGTATGTAATTATTATAAATTATTTTTTTACAATTTATTATAATACATACATACATACATATATATATTATAAATTTTTTAGATAATTTTATGCCATTTTTTGTATTTATTATGAAATTTACTACTATATAATATATAAAATATAATATTATCTTTTCTATGTAATTATCATAAAAGTTAATGTCATTTTCAGTAATTTGATCATGAAAAAAAGTTATTCTGATCATAATATCAAAACACTCTCATTTTATCAAAATCATTTTTCTCTCATAATCTATTCTCAAAATCACTTTTTTTCACTTTTTTTCTATAAGCTATTTTCAAAAGCTGATTCTAAACACACCCTTTATGTAATTCGTTTTATTTTTTTAATAAAATTTGGTTTTTATTAAAATAATAAAAAGACAATTTAACACATCCATCAGACGCGCCTCTTATTCTAGCCAATGAGGTATAGAATCTAGAATCTTCTTTTTTAAGAGGAGGTGTATGGTGTTATTTAAACTATAAGCTCTTATCTTCCCTCAATTCACACATGCCTTTATCATAAAAAGGTTGAAGGGAGAATGTACAGGAGTTATAAACAAATGGGGCACCAATTTTAACTTGATTTTGAAAATTATTTTAATTCTTAAATAAGATCCAACTTGATATTTGTTAATTTGTATGGCCAATGCATGTGTAGGAAAGAGTTAAGGACCATTGGTGGTGCCTCTATTCTTTGATAGGTTATTATATTTGTGGATGGGATTAATAATGATTTTTGTGATGTGAGGTCAGAGGGTACTATTATTCCATTCCCCAATGGCCCCAAACACTCCCTATTGCATGTAAATCCTTTCCCATAGGCTCCTCTCCCTCCTTCCCGCCTGCTCTCCATCCACAACCTTTTTGCCCGTAATCATGCACCTAATTTTTTTTGTAACTATGATGGAACTTACACGGTTGTACTCATTAAGTCACATTATTAAAAAAATGGGTTGATGTATAAAAATATCTATAAATTTTTATTAAAAATGCACTTAGCATTATATTTTTTTTAGAGGTATAAAAATATCCATAAACTTTTAAAATAGATTCAAAATTATCATTTCTGTTAGTGTCAAGTAACCTTTGTTAAATTTTTGACAACTAGTGTGTATAATTATTCTTCAATTGATCAGTGGACACGTGGCTAGATGTGAAAATGCCCTCTATCAACTTCTTACTCGACCTCCAACCTACTTTGTGATTCGCGGTGAACTCTTTCAAAAAACCAAAGCTCTTGTAAAAATCCACTTAGTGCTTGTTATTTCAATCTTTAAAAATAATTTTTCAATCGTGATTTATAATATATGAAGTAAGTATGTAAGAAAAGATTTATCTTGATGTGTACAAATAAGCACTTTTAAAATATTCAAAAATCATCCCAAACATATTTTAAATCGCCGTCGAAATCTTATTTCTTGTCATTCAGCCAGAAAAACTTTTATGTGTTTCACTAGCGATGACGGAGGGAAAGGATTGGAAAATTCTCTCTGGCATCGAATTCGCACTTTGGTTCCTTCCAGTCGTTGCCAAATATCTCTTAAAGAAGGGGGTTGGGATGGTGCTGTAGAATGAAAACGATCATTGTTATGGATTGTTTCAACAAATTTATTCATTAGACCTCCCTCTTCCTTTGTTCTTCATCCAACCCTCCTTCCTCCAAATCATCAATTTCTTTTATATATGCTAAGTTTCTTGCACCGGACATTCATAAGTGCCTCTTCTTTAAGGTGGATGAAGGTGCTCCACCGCAATGGTAGTTTGAACTCGTGGGAATCAAATGCTCACTCGCAAGACATTGTCATCTTCTTGTCTTCTTCAAGGTCGGCATATCATACTTTTCAGTCAAACCAAATATCTTTAACAGTTAACATAACCTTGCTTAACATAACTGGTAATTTTGGCCATTTTTTAAAAGTTTATAGGTATTTTTATACCTTCGAAAAACATATAATGTTAGATACAGTTTTGATAAAAACTCATAGGTATTTTTGTAATTTAACCCTTAAAAAAAATTACAATGCATGCCTAATGATATTACAATAAAATCTTACATTTTGAAGCTACTTTTTATTAATATAGATAACAAAAAGTGATGTCTTTTGACTTGTTGCGGCTATGATTCAAGGGAAGGGGGCATAATAATAATAAATTAAAGGGCAAGAATTGGGAGCATAAATAACAAGAGGAGCTTTAAATTTCTACCAGGAATAGTGCGCCACATTGTAAGGACTAAGGAAGGAATAGCAAAAGGTGTGATAATATAAAATCCTGTCGCTTATCGTGGCTTTGATTCTTAATTTTGCAGAGATGCCTTTCACGGCCTTTAAGAAAAGCCAATTCAAATTCAAATATAAATATCTACATTCATGTGTTGCTTCAGAAATGATTATGGGATCGTGTTATGTATATCACACACACATTATAAATAAATGAGAGATTAATTAGATAAATTAAGGGAAGGCATATATAAGTGGGGACGGGGCATGTGCGTGGTGCCCTATTTGTTAAATGTTAAATAACTTCAATTTACTGTCTCCACAACACGGGCCTGCTTTCTTAATGTGGGGCTATTGGCTTTAAGGAAACCTAATACTGCCAATTTACCCCTCCCCCCCTTCTGTCACCCCCTCCCCAACACTTTTCCCTCTTCTTCTCTCCCTCTATTTAATGTATATAATTTAATAACCATTCAAGAAAAACGATAAAAATCTACCAAGACATTTTCACCAATAAAATTTTTACTAGGATAATTTCTCCCATTTTTTCAAAAATATATTATTTATTCTATAACATATTATTGTTATTAATGCTCTGACTTCATTTATTCTGATTTAATTGAATATATAATTAAGCCCAAGTGTTAAGTCTTCTCCAATTTTAAAAGAGTTTGTAATATATTTCAAATATAATAAGGAAGTTGCATGTAAGTTTTTTCCCCCTAAAAAATAAATGAAAAAAAAGTCAATCAAAATTTCGGTATACTTGTTTCATGTTTTTAAATTCAGACTGGATTGATCAGTTTGATTTGGAAACCGGTCGGTCTGGTCTTGTGTGTGTGTGTGTGTTTTTTTTAAATTTTTAAAATCAATTTTTTTATTTATTTTAGAATTTTATATTAATAAGCCTAAAATCTTCAATTTTTCACCAGTTTGGCTCCGATCTTACCTACTGATCCTTATTAATCCAGTACCTTGATTGATTCACTGTCCGGTCCGAATTTTATAACCAAAACAAAACAAACCCCAGCTACGGTTCACTGTTCACGTGTTTTGATCCAGGAGTTTCCAAAATGCATAATTTTATAAATAAAGAAATGGAATCCGTACGGCCAAAAATAATAGCAGATCGAACCAACAATGATATCATATTTGGGGTGGAGACTAGAGAGTTGTTTCCAACGTATGAAATGTGTAATTATGTGAGGACGGCAGTTAAGTCTAAAAGGGATGGTTCCAATTAGCATATGTCAAGTGGTCCCGTAGGTTCGTTGAGCCCAATGAATTGCATCAAGACAGGGTCGCAACCCTTAGGACCACCCGAAAAGCCATATTATTAATAATTAATACGCCTATAATTTAATTATTGCTAACCTCCTCCATCTCATTTTCCTTTTCTTCTCCCTTTGTCATCCATTTATTTGGATTCTTTTGCCACAAAAAAAAAAAATCACATTTATTTGCGATCCCCCAATCATAATCCTTAAAAAAATGGGAACACTTGTACAATGATTAAGGGTGCGAAAACATGAACAAACATGAAATATTTGTATCTCATAGTTTGTTTTTACCTTACTTTTACCTTTCGCCATTTTTTTTATGAACATATGATTAAGTTATATTTAAGCATTATTGAGCTTGGTTATGAATGGCTTTCCTAATGATAGTTTTTGCTTTTAATGGATTTGAACTCAAAACTTTTAATCGAAATGTTAAAACTCCTTCTACTAGGATCAATCACAATTAGTTTTGTTTATTTTATGTATTGCTTGATTTTTCTTACGCTTTTTATATTTCCATATGAGAATAAGACCTAAAATCTTTAACCTTTTTTCTAATGAAAAAACAACTTATTACTTGCTGGAAAAAAAACCAGCTTATTATTATTATTATTATTTTGTACTGAATTGGCGAAGGCACCGATTTAACTTTGACTAAAAATTGATCAAACTGCTATTAATAAAATAAACATATTTTTAATTCCATATATTAAAACACAATATAAAAGAATAAGGAAACCATTATCATTGATAATTTAATTAACTTTAAATTCATATTCAAATAACATGTATTTATCCTCCACTCAAAATAAAGACTTGATTTTAGTTTTATAACAGAATTAACAAATGTATAATATCATAAAAATAGCCAGAGAAGAACTTATCATGAAAGTGTGCTATTATTTTTTTAAGAGTTTGAACCAATTACTCAGCCAATGGTCTTGATTATTGATTGACTTTAACCGGTTGGATCCAATCCCAGTGAAAGTGATGGCAAGTATGCTAGCTCCACTGTCAATATCTGACTAGGTGGAAAAAAAACCAGCAGGTTCAGTACAAGCTATGATGCATATAGAGTCAAAGAAATTAAAGGGCAAATCTGATGACAGCGCTCCTGATGTAACAAGGAGATTATATATGTATATATATAATGTTATATATTTAAAACCGTTGATATATAAATTATTTGTTTAGGTAACGAGCATCTCCTTCTTCTTTAGCTTTGGTGTGTCATCATTAAAAGAAAACCTCAAGCTAGCTAGCTTGTTCTCCTAGACTACCCCCTATCTTTCATTCCTTAGTTCTCTTCTCTCTTCTTTCATATCCCAAGCCTCCTTCCTCAAGTTTCCTTAAGGTTCGTTTCTTGCTTTTTCTTTCTCTTTTCAATTCTTCATATAATACCTACAAACTACAACATGCGACCTATACCACCATCTTTAGCACTGTTTATATATGTCTAAGTATTATTATTGTTGGTCGATCTTCAAGGTGCACCACCTCCCATTCAGTATATAGCCTTTCTCTTCTGTTGTTTTTTACTGGTAATTATTTCTTCTTTTTGCTCGATGCTTGAATTTGGTTCAAGTCAACTAGCTAGGGTAGCCGCTATTTTTACGTAGGCCTTCTGTTACTGAAACCACACTGAGATGTTAAAAACTTACCTGCTGTGATGACTTTTTCTTATAAAATCTAATATTTGTTTGGAATAGTGGTTATAATATCTAAAAATAGTATTTTAATTATGATTTATAATATATAATATAAGTATGTATGTGACTAAAATTTTATCTCAATTTATATAAATAAATACTTTTGAGTTCAAACAAACACTTACTCACATTGTGGCTACTTGACTCAGGATTATTTTCGCTGAGTTTTAGGGTCATTTTAGCTGCAGTTTGCAGAGAAAATTATAGGTTTTCGTTGGCTAACTGTGTTGGTCAAAAAGAAAAAAACTTTTAAACTCCTAAACCCCATTTTCTTCCTCCCCAGCAAAATTAACTGCATGGGAATACAGAAAAACTAGACATCGTATTCATTATTGTCTGTTTTTTAATAGATAATGCATCATTCGCCATGGGCTCTTGAAAATATATGAAACACAAATTGTGGAGCTAGCGTTTTCCTTGTGTTCTTCGGTTTCACAAAGCGAATCTCAGATTTCCGAAAGATTTCAAGCCTCTCGATCGGTTCTTTCAGTTTTTGTATTGTTTTGTGTGTTTATGGTTTTGGGTGAGTTTGTGGTTGATTTCATGGTGCCGGAAAGGTTTAAAATTACGTGTTTGAGATTGGATAGCTCAAACCATGGCGGATTCGGCCAGTGTTCTAGTTCTAGCTTAAGGAAGAAGAAGATACATTTTGGCATCTGGAACAAAGACTCATTGCATTCCTTGATATTTGTGGTGGTGCGAGAAAACAAACAAATAAAAAGGAAAGGATATAATAAAATATTGGTTTGGTAAGTACACACTGTACACTTCAAAGTTCAAACACTCGAAGTTGGCTAGTAGCGGTTTGAGTTGCCTTTGCAAACCCAATTTTTGGACGAGTTCTTTTGTTTTGTTGCTTTTTTACCTCAATTTTATGATATCAGTTCGAAACCTAGAGTCATGCATATGTACTACAATATTTTCATAACTACTTTTCGGGTCACTTGTTAATTTTGCGAGTTTTGGGCTTCTACCTGGCCATCGTTTATTTTTATTTTTTTTATAATGAAAGTTTAGATGAGTTAGGTCTCAATAACTTGTTAGGGTCAGGTATGCCTTTGAGTTCAAAAAATACTTACAGAGGTAGTTACATATTGTCCATTAGCAAGGTTCTCACATTGATGAGATTTGAACTCACAACCTTATTATTATAAGTCAATCACTTTACCAAATGAATCAACTTTTGTTAGTCATCATTTATTTCTTTTTTTGTTAACTAACATATCCTTCTATTGCAAGCAATCTTATTTGAAGCATTGTCTAAAACTAAATGTGGATACTTCTCCCAACGAAAATTCAAACATTGGTTCGTCATGTTGTGAGGGACTAACCACTTCTGTTAGATCTAAACCCATTGGTTGGTTTATTTCTTTTAAATAGTTTAATATTGAACAAGTATTTGGATTAGAGTCAGGAAACACTTAAAAAAGGACTTCTATAGGAGATAAAACTCCTTATATATATTTATTTATCTCTATAATGCAAAAACATTAAAAATAAGTAAAACCAAACAAGCATATAATATCCAGGATTGCATTAGTCGGCTGTTGGTTTTGCTTTTATTGGGTTAATCTTGGTTTTAAGCTGGGTCTTTTTTTTTTAGGTAAATTTTTAAAAAATACATTTGAGATAAATTAATTGTTAAATATTACTATAGAAGATCTGTTGCACATAACGGAAGATGTTTACACATTTATAAGTAAGATTTTTGAACACACGGAAAATTGTTTGCACACGACAGAATATCTTATGAACACACGGAAGATTGTTTACACTTGTAGTAGCATTTGATAATTAATTTACTCCAAAAGTATTTTTTGTTGTTGCAATTTTCCTTTTATTTGTTTGTCCGAGATAATTTTATTATTTGTATGCTGTGCCATTAAGGTTTATAGAAATACAGTTGCCCCTTAATCAGTTATGTTATGTTATTATTTTGCTTAAAAAAATTAGTTATGTTATTACACCATTAAATTTTGGAACCCTATTAATTTTAGCGCTGAAGTTTACACTCAGATAGTTTTGAAATTTTATTTTGGCCCTTGCCTTTTCTGAAGTTCTGTTTCAATCTGAATAATTGTGCCAGAATTTCAGTTGGGTCCCTTTGGTTTTCAGAAATTTCGTTGAAGCCGTACACTAAGTATTTTCAGAATTTCATGTTAGTCCATTGGATTGGACCTTAGATTCTTAGTAAAATTCGTCATTGAACTTAGGAAGATCTCACCTTCTTTTTAATTTATGAGTTTATTACAATTTGTCTTGACCCACATTTGTAATTCTGGATCATATATTTTAAGAAGCACTATTATGGGGGTATTATTTTGTTTATTTTGTGAAAATTCATTTTGGAAGAATTTTAATGAACAGAGATTGGGCAAGGTATTATCAAGTGCCTTTCGATTTGTTCAAATATTAAAGAAATTATTTGGCATAATAATGACACATGAGGCCTTACAAGATATTATATTTTTTGTTGTCTGATTTGGTTTTGGAATTATAGCTCATCATTTTTAGACAATTACATGCCTCTAAATCTAATGCATGATTAAAAATGCCCATTTATGTATTAAAAAAAAATCCATTTACTAATAAGCGTTTGTCATAATAAATATCTGTTTAAATACGATGTCTTAAGTTCAAGTTTGTATAAATATAGAAGACTCTTTTAGGAAAGTTATCTCCAATTAGATTAGACAATACTTAAATCTGGCCTAGTTAAATAATTTAATTAAAAATATACTCATTTGAGTGTGAAATCTTACATAGTAAGAGAGACTTAAGTTAGGGCTTCTTATCTTGTATTAACATAGTATCTTCAATTTTACTTTGTTCGAAGAAGATATTCTGAAATATCTTGGTCCTTAAAAGTATTGTTGGAAATCTAGCTCACATTGCTGCTACTTGCTTATATTCTTCATCGAGTTTCGGGACCAATTTAGCTGCAATTTGAATAGAAAATGATTTGTTTTTCATTCCCACTCACTTTAGGAGTCAGGACTAACTATGTTGGACATAAAGTAAAAGCTTTTAGACTCCTGAACCGGTTGTCTTCTCCACAAGTTAACTGTAATAGAATAAAGGTAATTGGAAATCTCATTATGGGCTCTTGAAACTACAAAAAACGCAACTTCTGAAACATAACATGCTATTGGTTGTAATTGGTAAGCAACAGAGAGATCTCATTGGAGAGAAATGACTAGAGACACAAGCTTGGATGGGGAAATTATGACATCTGATACAACAGGATCATCAGCAAGTCATCCACCAACTGAAGAACCTGAAAAAATCCAAACAAGCACAGATAGGCAGCGACAAGATTTAAAGAAGAGCAAGGCCAAAGAAGAAAGCCATAAAACAGTTCCATTCTACAAGCTTTTCTCATATGCAGATACTTTCGATCGTCTTCTCATGTTTATTGGGACAATAGCAGCTGTTGCTAATGGAATGACAATACCTCTATTGATGATAATTTTTGGAGATGTCATTGATGCTTTTGGAGGAACCAGTGACGCCAAAGAAATGGTTCATAATGTCTCCAAGGTAATGCAATAATTAATGACCAGAGCACCACTTTATTTTACGCTTTCCAATTTTGATTTCATAATAATGACTGCTTTTATTTTCAGGCCTCTCTTGACTTTGTATACCTGGCTATGGGTACCTTTTTAGCTTCATTTTTGCGTAAGCATATCAAATTCTCTGTTAAATAAACGCTTACAGTTTAACTTGCACAATATATTAGTTTGACATAAATATGAAAAACAAACAAATACCTATGCATGCTATTTGATAGAGGTGACTTGCTGGATGGTCACTGGAGAGAGACAGTCTGCAAGGGTAAGAAGCTTATACCTTGAGGCAATTCTGAGACAAGAAGTAAGCTTCTTTGATAGGGAAACCAATAGTGGAGAGGTTATTACAAGGATGTCAGGTGACACAGTTCTTATTCAAGATGCCATGGGAGAGAAAGTATTGTTCTTCACCATTTGATTCTCTTTTCCATTTACTAAAGAGCCATCTTCTTTGACTCTTCCTGATACCTTTTTGAGTGATATCAGGTAGGAAAGTTCATACAGCATGTGGCAACATTTGTGGGAGGTGTGGTCATATCATTTTTCAAGGGCTGGCTTCTCACCCTTGTCATGCTAACTTTTCTTCCACTTTTTCTCCTCTCTGGTGCCTTGATGAGCTTCGTCGCTGCAAAAATGGCATCTCGCGGACAAGCAGCCTATTCCACAGCAGCAAATGTGGTGGAACAGACAATCAGTTCCATTCGAACTGTAAGCCTATTATCAGGATCAACTCTTCATCAGTTATTCACTAGCCTTTACTTAGACAACTTTTACATTGAAACTGCCCTTTGACATAAAAAATGGTATTGGCTAATCTTCACAGGTTGCATCATTCACAGGGGAGAAGCAAGCTATAAGCCAGTATAATAAATCTTTAATAAAAGCTTACCATGCTGGTGTGGTAGAGGGAGCAGCTTCTGGTTGTGGCTTCGGTTCAGCTCGTATGTTTATATTCTCCAGTTATGCTTTGGCCGCATGGTATGGAGGGAAGATGGTACTAGAGAAAGGATATACAGGAGGACAAGTCATGAGTATCTTTTTTGCCATATCTACTTGCTCCCTGTGAGTTGGCTTCTGCTATTTAATTGTGTGTGTGTGTGTGTGTGTGTGTGTGTAATAGAGATAACATCATGAGTTTTTCTTATTTGTCACAATTACCAGGTCTCTAGGGCACTCATCTCCAAGTCTGATTGCATTTGCTGCGGGACAAGCTGCAGCTTTTAAAATGTTTGAAACAATCAAGAGGAAACCAGAAATTGATGCTTATGACACTTCTGGTCAGAAGTTGGATGACCTTAATGGAGATATAGAACTAAAGGAGGTTTGCTTTAGTTATCCTACAAGACCGACTGAATTAATATTCAATGGATTTTCTCTATCAATACCAAGTGGCACTACTACTGCCTTGGTAGGGCAAAGTGGGAGTGGGAAATCAACTGTTATCAGTTTGATAGAAAGGTTTTATGATCCACAATGTGGTGAAGTTCTTATAGACAATATCAATCTCAGAGAGCTCAATTTAAAATGGATTAGAGGGAAAATAGGCCTTGTCAGCCAGGAACCAATTCTCTTTGCTTGTAGCATTAAAGAGAATATTGCTTATGGCAGAGATGGCGCAACCGATGAAGAGATCAGAGTTGCAGCAGAACTTGCTAATGCTACTAAATTCATTGATAAATTTCCTCAGGTGAACCCTGATCATAAAAATTGGATTATCTGATTTGATCTAGACAGAGAAAAGTAGTGAAGTACATGTTTCAACTAAATAGTCTTTTAACCATTTAGTTTTGGTAACTTATGAAATAGGGACTAGACACAATGGTAGGCGAGCATGGAACTCAGCTCTCTGGGGGTCAAAAGCAGAGAATTGCAATAGCAAGAGCAATCTTGAAAGACCCAAAAATCTTACTTCTTGATGAAGCTACCAGTGCCTTGGATGCTGAATCCGAGAGAGTAGTGCAGGAGGCATTGGACAGAATTATGATAAGCAGGACAACCGTAATTGTAGCCCACCGTTTAAGTACTGTAAGGAACGCAGATATAATAGCCGTTATTCACCAAGGAAAGGTAGTGGAAAAAGGTATATACATGTTATCTTGTCAGGCATGAACCACACCATGGCAATCTACTTTTGTCATTTATGACTCACTCACTTCCTTTTTATCTCTTTTGATCGGTTAGGCTCACATGAAGAGCTCACAGAGGATCCAGATGGAGCCTATAGCCAGCTCATTAGATTGCAAGAAGCTAAAAGAGAACAAGAACTTGCAAATTACAAGGATAAGCCTGAAAGCTTTCAGGACTCTGGACCACAATCAAGTCAAAGGTTTTCTTTCCTTCGGTCAACAAGCCATGGATCATCTGGAAAAGGAAACAGCGGCCGTCACTCTTTCTCAAGTCTCACTTCTGCAGCAGCAGGAGATTCTGATGAATCACATAACCCTACCAAAGTCTCACTTCTCCACCTTGCTCATCTTAACAAGCCTGAATTCCCAGTGTTACTATTGGGTACTTTGGCTGCAGCACTAAATGGAGCAGTATTACCTATTTTGGGGCTCCTTTTATCTGGCATGATACACACTTTCTCTGAGCCTGCAGATAAACTCCGTAAAGATTCAAAATTCTGGGCTTGTGTGTTTATTGCACTTGCTGTGGCAGCCTTCTTAGTGAATTCTATAAGGTCCTACTTTTTTGGTGTGGCTGGTTGTAAGTTGATAAAAAGGATCCGTCTATTGTGTTTTGAGAAAATAATTCACATGGAAATAGGTTGGTTTGACAAAGCTGAGAATTCAAGTGGAGCACTTGGAGCAAGACTTGCTACTGATGCTGCTTCCATTCGAGCCGTGGTTGGGGATGCACTAGGCTTACTGATTCAAGACATGTCCACTGCAATCTCTGCCTTAGTAATTGGCTTTGAGACAAGCTGGAGTCTTTCATTAATCATTGTTGCTATGTTACCTTTACTGGTAGTGGTAAATTCTCAGGTGCATACTAAATCCATGCGAGGATTCAGCGCAGATGCAAAGGTTTGTCTCCAGTTGTCACAACATTATCATGAAATATTTAGATTTTAGATGATCAATGGTGTTATATTTGAAATCTCCAACAGAAACAATATGAGGAAGCAAGTCAAGTTGCAAATGATGCAGTAGGGAGTATCAGGACAGTGGCTTCTTTCTGTGCTGAAGAGAAGGTGATGGAGTTATACCATAAGAAATGTGAAGGACCAATAAAAGCAGGTACAAGGCAAGGATTAATCAGTGGAACTGGCTTAGGTGTATCTTTCCTTGTCTTGTATTCTGTCTATGGATGCAGCTTTTATGCCGGTGCTCGACTTGTTCAAGATGGCAAAATATCAATCTCACATGTTTTTCGTGTGAGTTATTGTCTATCTTGGTCACCAAGCTAGATATACTATGCCTTTTTTTTCACTTCTCTTGGTTACTTTTGACAAAGTAGTAGTTAAATTCTTAGTTATGTCCGCTTAACATTGATAATGTGGTTTGAATATTTTTAGGTCTTCTTTGTTCTCACTATGGCAGCTGTAGCACTATCTCAGTCTGGTTTAATGGCCCCAAGTGCAAGCAGAGCAACAGCTTCTATTGCTTCCATATTTGATATTCTTGATCAGAAATCAAAAATAGATCCTAGTGATGTCTCTGGATTGACTTTGCAAGATTTGAACGGAGAAGTTGAGTTTCGTCATGTTGCTTTCAAGTATCCCACCAGGCCTAATGTTCAAATATTTAGAGATCTTTGCTTGACCATTCGTCCAGGAAAGGTAATTCACCAATTTCAACATTAATTTAAAGCAACAAAATAAATGGCCATAAAGAATCTATATAATCTTCTAACAACCTTATCATGCTGAGGAAAAAAAAATCAGACTGTTGCATTAGTGGGAGAAAGTGGAAGTGGAAAGTCAACTGTGATCTCGTTGCTGCAAAGATTCTATGACCCAAACTCAGGTCACATAACATTAGATGGAATGGAAATTCAAAAGCTACAGATCAAATGGTTAAGACAACAAATGGGTTTAGTAAGCCAGGAGCCTATATTGTTTAATGACACCATCCGAGCTAATATTGCATATGGAAAAGAAGGAGATGCAACAGAAGCAGAAATTACAGCTGCTGCAGAACTAGCAAATGCTCACAAGTTCATTAGCAGCTTGTATCAGGTAAAACGCCTCCGTATTCAAACACATAAATCTGTATAAAGACTTGGCTTGTTCAAAATGTAAAATTCTGAATTAATCACTAGCTAATTGCACATTATATATGCAGGGGTATGACACAATTGTGGGGGAGCGAGGAGTTCAATTATCTGGGGGACAAAAGCAAAGAGTGGCAATTGCAAGAGCCATAGTGAAGAAGCCTAAGATATTACTATTAGATGAAGCCACTAGTGCTCTTGATGCTGAATCTGAAAAAGTGGTTCAAGATGCACTAGATCGTGTCATAGTGGATAGAACCACAATTCTTGTGGCTCATAGGTTATCCACAGTTAAGAATGCTGATTTAATTGCAGTGGTTCAAAATGGGGTCATTGCAGAGAAGGGAAACCATAAAACTTTGCTCAGAAAGGGTGGAGCCTATGCTGCTTTACTTGCACTGCACAAAAGTACTTATTCATCATAAGCAGGATACTCCAAGCACTTTGCTTGCTTTTTATCTGATTTCTTCTCAATAAATATTAATATTAATATGAGCATACTTGCAGTAAGATTTGGATTGGTACTGTAATCCTCATTGAAATACAAGTTAATTTGGAATTAAACCATCGATTATAAGCATCTTTTTTCCAATGTCTATTATGGAATTAAGGTTTTTAGCCAACATTTAAAAGGGAGATTAATTTGGCCCCAAGAGAAAAGTAACGAGGTGGTAAATAGGATTGGAAAGAATTAATGTTTATTAGTACTTTCTAATTTTACAATTGTCTATACTTAGCTATCGTATCTGCCCCTAGACCTATACGCGGATCATGGTTATTCTTGTAGTAATCTTTTAACAAGATTATTGGAGCAAAACTAGTCTAAATTAAACCAGATGAATCGAACTGCTGCTAAATAATTATTGTACGTTTTTTGTTCTTTTGGTTTAGGACTTTAGGTCCCAAAACGGACGGTGCGGATCACACCTGTGAACGAACCCATTATTAGAATTAAAGTCTTTGTTCCTTGGCGAAGCAAGTCTTCTCTTAGTAAGGACTTGCTCTTCCTTAACCTTCTCCTCTGAGCTTCCGAGATTTTTTGGTCTGGGCTCCCAAGATTCAATTTTCAGAATTCGGATACTGTCTTTCTTCTTCCTCTTCGAATCCTTAGTTCACCCACCATGGCCGATCACCTTCATCGCCACCATCAACATCGCCCGCACCGCCTCTCCGTTCCACCACGCGCCGCCGCGCCCACCACCTTCTCCACCACGCCCAGACCATACCCTATGTACCCTTATACATCGTCAACCCCAACCCCAACTCCCTCAAAACATCGCCTTTCTTCGGTTTCTTCGTTTAACTCCAAATCCTCGGGTAAATCTTCCTTCTCCTTCCTCTTCCTCCTCTTGCTCTCCTTGCGATCCTTTTATTCCTTACTCCCTTTTCTCCGGTCCTCTCCTTCCTTTTCACTCTTCCCATTTTCTTTCCTTGTATCACTTCTTTCCTTCCTTCTCACTCTCTGTTTTTCTGTGTTTTCTTCGTATTCTTCTTCTTCTTCCACTTCCAGAGACCCATTTGGCCAAAAAAAGCCAAACCAGCCCATTTTTGCTTTGAACACAATTACACAATCTCAGCAGAGGCTCTTGGTCGCCAAATCAGTTCTCCTGGCTTTGGTCTTTCTACTTCGATTTCAGGCGCTTCGATACTGTGGGACCGCTGCGATGATCCTCGCCGAGTTGACTGGGAGCGTAGTTGCTCGGTTCACTGCTGAGGGGAGAAATCAAATTCGTAATCGATCCCAAAAGGTTCGTGGGTTTCTCGCATTGTCTATTGGATTGTTTCTATTATCTTTCAGTTGGGATCGAATTGAATGTTTACCCTTTTCTACTTCATTCACTGACAAACGGCGATATGCATTATTCGCGCGAGAGAATTGTGTGAGGATTTGGCCCATGTTACTTCCCTTTCTATCTGGATTTTTGGGTTGTTACGAGCGTAAGTCAATGGATTGGGGAACAATTAAGCAACTTGGTCATAAACGAATTCGGCTAATTTCCCTTTTCTTCACTACGATTCTGCTTTTTGTTCCTGCTGTAATCAGTTTTCTTCTATTTGAAACTGAAGAAGATAGTGTTTCCTTCACAAAATTAGCTTGGCCTCTCGTTAACACTGTTGTTTTTGGTGTACTATTGAGTGAAAATTTCAGTGATGAGAAGATAGTAAGTTCTGAAGACTCTCAGAGGGAGTTTTTAGTTACTTTTGTCTGTACTGTGGTATTGGAGCTTTTCTATTTTCCTGAGCTTTCTCTCTGGGGTTTATTGCTCTGTGGTTTCTTGCTCTATATAGCTGTTAGAGGATTGGATCCTCTTCGCTTGAATCATACTGAACCAGGAGAGGCATATTCAAGTTCATTTACTAGCATGATTATGAAGCCCATCAGACATATTTTAAGTGAGAGGAAGTCCCGTAAAATTGCTCTTTTTCTCTTCATCAACACTTGCTACATGGTTGTGGAGTTCGTTGGTGGATTTATGAGCAATAGTCTTGGGTTGATATCAGATGCATGTCACATGTTGTTTGATTGTGCTGCTTTGGCAATTGGGCTATATGCTTCATATATATCACGTTTACCTGCAAATCACCAGTATAACTATGGTCGTGGTAGATTTGAGGTTCTTTCAGGATATGCTAATGCTGTTTTCTTGGTTCTTGTGGGAGCATTGATAGTATTGGAGTCATTTGAGAGGATTTTAGACCCTCAAGAAATATCAACTAATAGTTTGTTAGTTGTGTCTATAGGAGGGCTTGTGGTCAATGTGATTGGCTTGATATTCTTTCACGAGGAACATCATCACGCCCACGGAGGCTCTGGATCATGCTCACATTCACATGCACACTCTGATTTCCACAGTCACCACCACGACCACCATCATCATCATGATCTGCATTGCCATGGGGAACATAATAATCAAGCATGTGGAAAGCATGAGGATATTATTTCGGTTTCGAGTGACTTCCAAGAAAATTTATGCTCCGGTAGTCATGGCCAACACCATCACAATAAAGTTGACTCTAATGCCGAAGATCACAACCACCAATGTCATCATGACAACTGTGGAAATGACCATGGTGATCATCATGATCATGATGACCAACATTGCCATCGCCATCATTACCATGATCATGCGTGCCATCATGACAACCATGGCCATGGTGATCACCATGATCATGATAACCACCACCACAACAATGCTGATCACAATTGTCAAGAAAGCTCACACAAATTTGATACATTCACCAAGTCTCATAGTGAGGGAGTTTGTTCTTCCTTGGGAAACTCTGATTCTAAACTGAAAAGTGTATCAACTGATGATGCAAAAAAGCCTCAAGCGCACGGTCATTTTCATGTTGATCACAATATGGAAGGAATATTCTTGCATGTCCTGGCTGATACGATGGGAAGTGTTGGAGTTGTTATATCTACCCTTTTAATTAAGTACAAGGGATGGCTTATAGCCGATCCTGCGTGCTCAATATTTATTTCAATTTTGATCGTGTCCTCAGTGATACCTTTGCTCAGAAACTCAGCGGAGGTTTTGCTCCAAAGAGTACCTAGGGCGCACGAGAAAGAGTTGAAAGACGCCCTAAATGATGTTCTGAAGATTAGGGGTGTTTATGGTATTGAAAGTTTTAACGTATGGAGCTTCACAAACACAGATGTTGTGGGGACACTGCACCTCCATCTATCAACAGATGCTGATAAAGCATTCGTCAAGTCTCAGGTTTCTCATAAATTAAATGATGCTGGTGTCAAGGATTTAACATTGCAGGTGGAATGTGTGGGGTAATATCTTTGAACATGGTTTTCATCAAGTAATTCTCCCCGACTACGATTGCTTCTGAAGGATGCTGATGAATTGAGGTATGGGGTTTGGCCGAAATATGCAAGCTTCTGATCCTTCATTGTCATTGAAAATGAGATGATTTGCTAAGTAGTTTTCTTTTTGGCTAGAAGATGAATTTTTGGTCGTTGAAACAACGTTGATTGATTCTAATCTATAATTTGATGGCTGATATTTTTCCTGCGACTCATCGTTGAGGGGGTGACATTTTTACTCCTCGATCAAACGCCTGGTGGAGAAGTGATTACCTTAATTGATGCAGTTATGTATATTATGTACATAAACAAGTTGAGTCACTTGAATCAACACTTGCACTTTGCATATGGTTAAAGATCTTTTTTTGTCTTGAAAGTATCGGCTCAAGAATAATTTTACTCTGAAAGTTTTATCTAGGGAAACGTTGTCCCGGAAGTTTCAAATGTGGGACAATTTCTCTTTGACCGTTATCCTAATTAAGTTTGACCATTAGTTGACCAAATTTTAGAGCAAATTTGCTCTTAAGTGAAACTTTCAGGGCAAATTTACCCTAAAAGTTTTCACTTTGAAGTAAATTTTGCCCCTAAATTTGGTCAATTAACTTAACTGCGATAATGGTCAGGGTTAAATTACCCCACATTTAAAATTTTCGGGGCAAAATTGCCTCTAAGGCAATACTTTCGGGGCAAAAAAGACCTTTAACCCCTTAGCATATTCTAGTTTAGAGAGATTTCTGCACTTTATTTTGGTTTTTTTTCTTGAAAGTTGATGGGAATACATTCAGATTTAAGTTTGAAATATTTCATTTTGAGATTTTGCACTTGAGGAGGTCTGTATTTTCTGGTAGTCTACATTAAAAAAAAATCTTACTTTAATATAAAATTTTTTTACTTAATTTGATTGGATAAAGGAAATTAATTAAGGTAATTAATATAATATGATTTTTGTAAAATATCCTAATTTTTTTTTCTTTATATCTCTCTTAATTATTATGTTGAAAATATTAATAGAGATAAATTAAGAAGAGATTGATAAATATAATAAATATGTCTTATATTTATAATTAGGGTTAATGCCCATGTGTTTTTTTCAAATAGGTACCAGCACCAAATGCTTGTTGAGTGTTAAAATGCTCATAAATTTCTCAAAATGGGGCACAAATGTATATACCACTAACTGATACAAATTATTTTGTAGGATCTACATTATTGTTTTTAATGATTATTTAATTTTAAACAAAATTATTCACCCTCTCTTTCTCTCTTACCCACCCCTCTTCTTCTAATCTCTTGTGAGACTCTCCCAATTTCAATGATTCACTCTTCGTTGCTCTTAAACTATTTACCAAGTTTTATGCTTCTAGTGTGCATTTAATGAAAGCACCAATATAATGATCACAAGCTTAAGGGAGAACACATCTCAAAAGACTAGACTATTGGTAGGGAGAGCCTCTTAACCTTATAAACTATACTTCACTTGTAAGATTTTTCGATGCGAGACTCATAACACTATGCAACAATTTTTTTTTTTCATTTGAATTCAAATAATCAAACTCTTAAAGATATTGACAACAGGTGATGAGACACTGATGTGTGATTTGCGGTCAATAACTTTGAAACTTCTTTCTTTTAATACTCTATTAGCTTGACTAAATGAAGAAACATAGTTATTCTCTAGAGTATTAAGTCTAAGTTGGTAAAGAAGCGTGAAGTAAAGAGAGATGGTGATCCATAGAGAGATTGAGAGTGACGAAGAGTGAATCGTTTGAGAGGGTCTCACAGGAGATCAGAGGAAAAAGGGTGGGGAAGAGAGAGAGAGGGTGGAGAGTTTTATTTTTTTAAAAAAAATAAATAATCATTAAAAATAATAATATGGATCCTACAAAACAGAAGTTTGTACCAGATAATGATTTGTGCATTTTTGCCCCATTTTGAGTAGTTCATAAGCATTTTTGTACCCAAAAAAAGTTTATAGATATTTTTATGTCTCAAACAATAATAACGTGAGTCCCACAAAACAGATGTTTATACCTATTAACGGTGTAGGTATTTTACCCCATTTTAAGAAGTTCATGATCATGTTACATCCAACAAAATTATTTAGTGCTGATTGCTCATTAGAAAAAAAAGTACATACCACTTAACCCCTATAAATAATATCAATTCTTTAATTAGGTGACCAAATTAAGTCCCCTATGAGTATTTTATCAGACTTACAAAGCAGGTAAGCTACGAATTGTATTTTATCGCCTCCTCAATTATGTATACTTTTTTGCTTTAGCCTTTAAAAATTAAGATGCGCTTCTCTTGACTGTTTTCTGTTTCTGACTTGTGGTCGCCCTGGCTAACCCGTCATACATTAAGATATCCGCTGGACAAGATGGACCAATTCATTCATTCATTCATTCTTTTTTTTTTTTTTTTGTCCATAAAAAACCACGACGTAATATATATCTTAACTTATGCGTAAAGAAAAATCAATTGTCTTTTAATTAATAACATTTACATGAATTAAAATATCGGGTAGCGTAAAGTTGAAAAAGAACTCAGTCATAACTCATAAATGCCAATTCACAGTCATCTACATAAAATATTAAATTTAAAAGGAGTTAACCTGTCCGCTTCTTCATTAATGCGACTTTCGTATGATATATACAGGGGGAAGATGACATTGGGTTCTCTAAGAAAATTATTGACATTTTACTCCCTTGAAATAATAACAATGCAAAATAATGATCTTTTTTTTTTTGTTTGAGACTGACAATTACTAGTATAATATAATATTAGTAACATTTTTTAAGTAGAGACCCTAATGATAATAGTAATTCTTTTATAAGAGATCTAAAAATCATAATATAAACACACGCATTATATATGGATAGTAAAATATTTAATTGTGATTATTTATTTGATTTTTCCATTTAGAGGCGTTCAGATATATTTTATTTGCTAAATTATATTTTTATTTCCTTTTCCAATTCCAATTGTGCCGCATATGGACGATTTTCATTTAATTTTTGTTCAAATAGGTGCCTTTAAGTCGGCCCCCACCCCTCCCGCGCAGGCGAGCCCGGGCCGCGCAAAAAGAAGGCACTAAGGGTCTGTTTGGTATAAAGAATGTATAATGAAGGAAAGGAGAGGAAGGGAATATTGAGAGAAACTTAAAAATGTATCTTTATTTAATAGACATAGGAAGATAACTTAGGTTGAAGGAAAATGAGACATTTGGTAGAAAGAAAATGGAGTGACGGAAGTAGGAATAACACATGAAATACCAATAATACCTTTATAATAAAGTAATGAAAAATGGGTTAAATCAATTTACGAATGACTTATAAATCGATTTAGTTCATATTTAAAAAATTGGTTGCTCTCGGTTTGATAAATCGATTTACAATGTCTTATAAATCGATTTATTTTATAGTTAAAAATTTAGTTACTCCTAGGCGACTTTTATAAATCGATTTACAATTTCAATAACAAAGAACACTACACTTGCAATATCACCGTGCGCAAGTTCACACCAGAATGAACAAACCACAATATAAAAAGTAAAATACACAATCATCGCCTATTATCTCTTCTCCAACTTTAAAATACATCGTTGCTACATTGTTTCATCTTTCAGATCCTTTTTCTCACAAACTCTCTTTACCTAAGTCTTAACCTCGTCCCAACTCCTTTTTTAATCATGTTTTTAAAAGGGCAAAATTGCCTCAAATTTTACTATCCTCATAGAGAACTTAAGTGGATGCCATTTTTGGTAGGAACTCAAATTCCTATATTTAAAGGAATATTGCCGCAGGCAGGAATTTAACTTTTGGCACCAAACAATTTTTTCGCATGGGAACATCGTAATGTTCCCTTTCCCTCCCTCAAATTTTTTGTTCTAAACGAGCCCTAAGGCTCTATTTGGTTTGAGGGGAGGGAAAGAGAATGGAAAGAAGGTGAGGGATTTTGATCCCCTTCCATTAATTGGTAGGGAAAAAAATTTAGAAGGGGAGAGGAAATTTTTTGAAATTTTCCTCTCCTTTCCTCAAAATCCCCCCCCAGCTCATGAGATTTTTGTATATCCTAAAATTGCCCTTCATGGCTTTTCTTATCATTTTTGAAGTATAATGACTTATATTTCATTGGAGGCTACAAGTATAATAAGGATTTGAAGCAGCTCATTTTTTATTGATTAGAAACAATAAATACACAATATATGTTCAGATTTTTATTTTGATTTTTTTCCTTTATTAAAATTTACTGTTGTACAAATTGACTGTTTTTCCCCCTTTTTTGTTTTCGTTTCCAACAAATTTCATCGCTTGTTTGATAATTTTTGAATAGAACCTAAAATTCTGGTTGGTTTCCTTTTGTTATGGTGAATGCTCGGTGAGTTTTCACCTTCTTTTAATCATACATTTAAAAAAAAAAAAAGAAATACATACACAAAGGTTGAAAAAAATCATTTATAACATAAGAGTAAAATTATTCATCACCAAAAGGTAATATTAAAATTATTTCCCTTCCCTCTCTTCTAATCAATTCAAACGATGTAATATTAAAATTTCTCATTTCCATTCTCCTCCATTAAAATCCCTCCCCTCCCCACTCCTCCTCTTTCCTTTGTCCAACCAAACAGAGCCCAAGTATCTGTGGAAAACGTACACTCGTACAGTGATGCTGTTACGGACTTAAGGCTCAAGATCCCATAATTTTAAAATTGTGCCACTCATAACATTCCCTGGGAATTGCTCACTCTGATGCTGCAATCCTTTTAATCTCTTCAGGTCCCCAAATCGAAACCAATTGTAGGTTTATGAGCTGAATATCTGCGCTTTGACTATGGAGAACTCGGACAAGGTGGTTGCTGTGATTATGGTGGGCGGACCCACCAAAGGTATTTCTTCTGCTTCTGCTTCTGATTTAACTTCTTTGTTTTTTTTCCTGGGTGATTTCGGGTTCCCCTTGACTATGACTCTGTTCAATTGTGTCTGCAGGGACAAGATTCCGGCCTCTTTCTTTTAATGTTCCTAAACCCCTTTTCCCTTTGGCTGGGCAGCCAATGATTCAGCATCCCATTTCTGCTTGTAAAAGGGTTTGCTTCTTTTCTTCTCTGTTAGTTTTCACACTTTACATGGTTCCTGAGCTGATTCTAAACACCGGAAGGAAATTTCAATTTGAATTTTCATTTGCTTGCATGTCTTTTTTTTTTTTTTCTTTTTTTTCAAGAGACGTTGGGTTTTTCAATGTTTACTGATTCTTCGTACTCGTTCTCCGTTTATGTAAAAAGAAATTCGAACTCATTATTTTCTTTGACTTACAGATACCCAATTTGGCTCAAATATATCTGATAGGATTCTATGAGGAGCGAGAATTTGCACTTTATGTTTCTTCGATTTCAAGTGAGATGAAATTGCCAGTAAGGTGACTACTACTTTATGTAGTCCTTTTCATCTTTGAGGTATGCGTTTCAATAGTGTCACTGCTGGATCTTACTTTAATGTGTTACAAATCTTGTCCATCCTAGATATTTGAAGGAAGAAAAACCACATGGTTCAGCTGGTGGCTTTCACTGCTTCAGAGATGCTATCATGGAAGACAACCCAGTTAGAAACACAGCCCTCATAGCTGTTTATTTTTCATTAAATTCGGAACTCGTTATATCTTTAGTTTTTCTATTTTGATTGCAGTCACATATCTTTCTGCTCAATTGTGATGTTTGCTGTAGTTTCCCTTTACCAGCCATGCTTGGTAAGTTGGTCACAATAAACATATGGTGGATTTTTAGAAGTACAGTGCTGCTTATCACATTGTTTCCTTTTGCAGATGCCCATAAAAGATATGGTGGGATGGGGACGATGTTGGTAATCAAGGTTGGTGATTCTAAAAGGATTACCATGTCTGTGCATACGGATTGTTTGCTGCTGAGAACTTTGTCACACTACTTTTATCTGATTTTTTTTTTTTTTGGGGGGGGGGTGTTGTTGATTGGAATGCAATTCACCTGTGTAGGTTTCTCCTGAATCAGCTAGCCAGTTTGGTGAGTTGGTGGCTGATCCTGTTACTAACGAATTGCTGCATTATACAGAGAAACCTGAGACTTTTGTGAGTATTAGTTAGTTAGCTCTAAAGAGAAAATCATCCAATGTTTGAGTCTGATTGGGTATAGTTATATTTTTCATGGATTTGGCTTTGCTTATGGAAGATTTACCATTTCATAACCTGCAGGTTAGCGATTTGATAAATTGTGGTGTTTATGTGTTCACCCCTGATATATTTCGTGCCATACAAAATGTATCCAATAATCGTGAAGATAGAGGTTGGTCTAGCTTATCATAATTTTACTAGCCTCAACAACAAAAGGCTTTTGTGTTCCATAAATTTGGTTGTAAATGCACTAAATTAGATGATTCTTTGTATTTTAACATACTTGATATGATTGATAAGAGATAGTTATTACATAAAATAGTAGACTTTCTTTGTTTCTGTAGCTCTCTTTTAATTTCTCTCAGAGGAAACATATTTACTGTCAAGCTAATTTTTTGGCGAACGTGGACAATTTACCAGATTATGAGTTTCTGTTTTTTATTACTTTTCTTCAGCTGATATAAATTATAATATGGGGCCAGAGTCTCATTTCTTGAAAGCCCATTCCAATTAAGGGGTAAATGAACTAAATTGGGATGATGCCATAAGACAATAGGCAGTTTTCCCATTTACGCTATCAGTTGAATTAAAGTTTTAGTTGAAATTAAAATTAATTGCAATGTAGAATTAACTTTGGTTCGATCTCAGAGTGAGTTCCTTTTTGGAAAAATAGCTCTTGTTGATGGAAACCAACTTAATTTTGTTGATTGCAGCTAATTTGCGTCAAGTCTCCAGCTTTGAAGCACTCCAATTTCCCACCAGGTTGGCCTAACACTGTTAACTTTATTTCTTAAAAAAGAAAAATAGAGTTCATTTTTTAACAGTTTACACTTGTATCCTAACTCCCAAGTGGTTCAGATTTGAGTCAAATGCATGACATCCTCTACCCATGGCCGCCTGAATTTTCTCTATAAGCTATGGAAGCAATTCTTTTATTTGTCATACAGAATATCTGATTTCTATTGCTTTTCATCCCCCTAATTCTCAATTGTTTGACAAATATTAAGAACTCTTTCACATCTTTCCAATGCAGTCATCCTTTTCACCAAGCTCAAAGATGTATAATTGTTCTGCAGGACTCTTCCTACAGATTTTGTAAGACTGGATCAAGATATTTTGTCACCTCTGGCTGGAAAGAAACAATTGCATACATATCAGACAATGGATTTTTGGGAGCAAATTAAAACTCCAGGGTAGGATTTCCTTTGTATGTTGCCCTTGGGCTTTAACCCTGGACCATGATTGGGCCTCACCTCATTGAATCCACTTGACTTGAACAGAATATCTCTAAAATGCTCAGAGTTGTATCTTACTCAATTCCGGTCTGCTTCACCTTACCTTTTGGCTAGTGGAGATGGTAAAAAAAATGCTACAATTGTTGGCGATGTATATATTCACCCATCCGCTAAAGTACACCCAACTGCAAAGGTAGTTCCATTTGTGTCTATAGGAGATTTAACTTCCCTTTCTTACATAAGCAAATAAAAAGCTGTTGTGTTGAAGTCAAAGTCGTATCTGTTAATTTGATGCCTGTGAAGTGTGAACATAACGAGACTATGTTCAGTCTCCAATTATGGACTTCTAAAAGCTGTTTTGTTGTATGAGAAATCTTTATTTGGGGGGAAAAGAGAAGTTATTTTGGATTTATAATAAAGGCGCTGTTGCATGAGCTGTAACAATCATTTGTGTTTTGTCAAATGATGTATTCGCCATAGCATCTATAGATTTATCGGCTGCTCATTTAAAAGAAAACATCAAAATTCGCTCATTCTTTCTGACCCAAGTACTTGCTGTGAAATTTGAAGTAGATTTTTCTTTTTCTTTCTTGAGCAGATTGGCCCCAATGTTTCTGTTTCAGCAAATGTTCGTGTAGGGGCTGGTGTTAGGCTGATAAGTTGCATTATCTTGGATGATGTTGAAATCAAGGTAAGGAACTAGTTGTTTAGTGTGACTATTTCTTTTTCTTTTTCTTTCTAAAATACCAAGTTTATTATTTGCTGACAGTGTGAACTAGATGTGTTTAGTATGTTTAGTGTGACATTTTTAATGTGTGAGCAATGTGTTGTTTCCCCTGACAGGAAAATGCCATAGTTATACATTCCATCATTGGATGGAAATCGTCAATTGGAAGATGGTCAAGAGTGCAGGCAAGTTCAGTCCATGATATTCACAACTAGTAATAACGTTTGACTTGTATCAAAAATAAAATTAATAATGTTTGTGGGTTGGAGGATAAAGCAAAAATCTAAAGAATGATTGTGAATAAATAGAGAATTATGCATCTTCAGAGCGCATATTTAAGTCCTGGAGACTTGCAACTCTAATTTGCCAAGTTTTTTTACTGTTATTCAACGTGGTTACTGTGGCTAACCAATAGTCAAATGAATGGTGCAGGCTGAGGGAGACTACAATGCCAAGCTTGGAATTACCATCCTTGGTATACAACCTCTGTTTGGTCTCGCTTTAATTAGTTTTGACTAGTGCTTATCGTTTAAAATCTAATATCCTAAATCAATTCTCAGTAATGGCATTTGTTTCCCTTTTACTCTTCTTACAGGAGAAGCTGTGACAGTTGAGGATGAGGCAGTCGTGACCAATAGCATTGTTCTTCCCAATAAGACTCTGACTGTCAGTGTACAAGACGAAATCATCTTGTAATACTACTGGGAAGAGAATGTTTTACCAGAAAAGGGAAGAGGTCTTCAGAAGGCTTTTCATATTTCCTTTCCCATTTTTCATCTCTAATTTTTCTTTTCTTTTCCTCTTCGGCCGTGAGTGATATATTGAAGTTTTTGTCTTGCGAGAAAGCAGTATGCCTTGTACCAAAAAGAAGAAGAAGAAACGGGTCATATGCCTTTTTTCCCCTTCTTTTTTCACAGATGGGACTTGAATTTCCGATATGAATTGAAATTTCTGATTTTATTATCTGCGTATGCACCTAAGCTTCCAGAAATTGTATCCCATCCAATCTGGACCTAACTTTCGTCCTCGCCATAATTGAAAGAACTCGGAATCAATCGCTTGACAGTTTACACCTTCAACGTTATCATCTTTAGCAAACAAACGTGTTATGTAAATCACAATGAAGCCTTGGTTTATCTTATAGGTTAATACTAGTACTACATGAAAACCAGACCAAAATGTGTGCACAAGCAACGCAAAAGCAAAATTTACTGCCAAGAAACTTCCAGACAGTAACAACTACCGAGTCCTTACTAGACTACAGCTTTAAATATCAGATGTCTGAAAGCAGAGGGCAGAGGGGTTTTTCTAATCTTTGAGAAAACCTCGACGGTCTGTTACTGTTATCGGGAGATAATGAACGCAGTAAACACGTTTTTTACCCAAATTTTTTGTTTTTGAGAATATTACTATCGAGATGCGAGTCTTTTCAGGTTACGAACGATTTCTTAGACAAAAATAAAAGGGAAAAAACACTGGTCGGAAACAAATTCAGAAGTAACAAAACTATGCAAGGTTCCCTATCTCTTTGGTGTGTTTAATAATCACATATTAGCAAACAAACCAAAATTTGTCATGCACTCTACTCTTTGAATTCGGTAAGATGTAAACAAATCCACAGTATTCACTATACGAACAAGAAGCCGCTGAAGCTAAAAAGCTCATCCAAGTTTATATGACAGCAATATGCGTATATGGTGTCACCCTTCGTCGGCCAAAGGAACTGCTCTCACTATCACCGAGTATAGGCATTTCTCCCAAATTGCCTTCCCTGAACAACCTTAAACTCCATACTTAAATGAGAAAGTTATCCAAGAATAATTCGCCCCTATGATAGGAGCGAGTAAAATTCATTTGTTTGCAATCAAACCATTCTAAGTCAGCAGAAATAATTCACTGACGAGCATTCCATTGTTGGGGCTGCAACTCCAACTTGTAGGCCTGAATTTCCATAGGAGATATGGCAACGTGTCCTTCTCGAGCTAGATCACCGAATGTCTCTGCTAATCCCAGTATTTCTGGGTCTTCATGCAAAAGATTTAAAGATGCTGCTTTAACTTTTGATACTGCAATATCGTTGAACATGGAGAACAGATTTAGGGGCTTGTCAGCCAGATTGGTGCATTGTGATCTTCCCTTCCGGCAGTAAGAAGAGTCCCAGTGTCGCCTGTGCACAATTAGAGCAAATCTGAGATCTTCAGGTGGTTCCTGAAAAAATTTTGAAGGCCTGGGCACCTTAAAGTTCACAATATGCAAGTCACAAGGCAAAGGAGCAGCTAAAGGAGAAAAGGATCTGGGCGGTGGCTTTACGGATAATTCCTGTGGCGTCTTGGCAATAAATGCATGTAATGGATAGTTCAAGTGAGCACCGACACTGTGGGAGAAGAGAGACGGACTAAATGGTAAAGAGCTGGAAGCCAAATTTGAAAGGGAGGAAATATTGGTTTCCGTAGTGATATGGAAGACAACATTCATTACACGATTATCCATCACTCCTTGGCCCAGACCACGCCCGTCGTCTCTTACCAAACGGCGGTCAAGCATAATTTCTAGATCCCCATCCTTAAGGCTTGCCACACCCAATGATTGCCGAGAATGGACAGAAAAGCGCTGACCATTGGATCCTTGTATGAAGGCAAGAGAAGGCATAGGGTAGTAATTGCCTTGAAGAGGAATCTTATCATAAGTTTCTCTTCGCATCATCTGAAACCCATTCACATCAGAATAGAAGATCCTTTTGTTATCGATATCTGTTTTATACCTTACCATTAACTCCCTGTCATTGAAATCATGGCCAAGAAGCTCAACGTGGTATTCCTTTTCAATGACAAACTCCTGGATAGTATTCTCACCATTGTATATACGGGTGCTATGAGAGATTGGAGCATTCTCCCATGCTGTCCTTGGAAAAGAGTACACTTCCTGCATCAAGAGGCCTTCTGAGATCAACAACTGTCCACCTTCTTCAATAATAGACAGAGCATGACCATTGGGCTTGAATAAGTATGCTCCACCTGAACTAGTATACATACCAATTTCCTCATTCACAATATTCGGGGGCCTATTTTTTAAGCTTATCTTCTGTAACAAACCATACCTTACATCAAAACTTAGTTTTTGATGCTGATTCTCAATTTCAGCCACACTGGCTTCTAGTTTTTCACAAGAATATGGAGTTGGACAACGGACCAAACCGGATTTGGAGAAGAACTTCAACTTCGCAGGCCTGGCCTTTTCACAATCAGTAAGACCATTGGCAATATAATATGTCTGCAACCCCATTGCAGGAACAGAAACTACCCAGTGCACTCGATGCCTCCAAGTAAAGATCTTGCTTTTCTGATGCTGCAATTCAGGAGAAATTTGGCTTTCAACACATTTCCAGTCAGAGTCAACCACCGAAATGTCAGGATTATCAACAACAACCATAACAACTTCTTTTCTGGTTTGCTCTAAAGGATTAAAAAAGACTACTGATTGATAAGTCCCCTCTTGAATACTGATTACTTTATGCACAGGCTGAGCATCATATTTTGATCTCATAAGCGATGGCTCAAAGTTGGAAGGACTTTGATCTAATTTCTCAAACCGCATTCCAAGGAGTGCTTCAATTGCTTTGGACATGTATATCTGCAAATCCTGCAAAGAAATATGCATTCGAGTTCCGTAGTCTGTAACCACATGATCTTTTGCAGTACCAGTTACCCCATCATGATGCTGAAAAAGAGCCAAATTCCTTCTAGCAGCAATCAGCTTATGGGAAAAACCTACTGTTAACTTCTCACATTGTGACCTACGACAAAACCCAAGTATCAGAGCCATCATCATTTCCGTGGCACGAAGTGTCTGCTCTAGTACCCTATCAACAGCCTTGAAAAACGGCCGTGAAACATAATAGCCACTCCAGTAGTCCTGCTGCCGATCAGCATAAGTAAAGAAGTCACCCGACAGAGAAGGAAAACCTCCCACAACACCAGATCCTATTTCATGAGGATATGAATAATTTATTCGATCAGCTTCCTCACGAAGAGTTTGAAAGTAGTCTTCCAAAGTACCAAACTTAGCCTCTGCATTCAAACTGGGGTTTGAATTGATATGATCAAATAACAATTGGTAATTTTTGAACTGGGCTTCTGCTTCATTGATGCTAACATAGCGAAAATCATCTCCAAGAGGAACGAGGAGTGTATTTGTCCGGTATAAAGTAGATTTCTTCCTGTACTGATCCAGTAATTTGAGTGCCAACTCCTGTACATTTTCTTGATTGATCTCCTCAGGATGCTGTCCCCATGGGCATAGTTCATAAACAGAACCCTGCATACGGGCAAAATCAAACTGGCAGCAGATAGCTGGCTCTGGGCCACAAGTATGTGGTATGTCATATGAATAGAAAGGCATCATATGGACAAATATATCAGTAGTTTCTGCAGAATCCCAGCTCTGACGCCATATGTATTCTAAGTTCTTATGCCATGCAAGTTCCTTCTTCAGCTCATAATGGGTCCTCTGGATAAGCATGTTATCAAAGCCCATACGGCGCAGAAGATATGCCATGGTTGGGGAGTAACCAAATGGATCTATGGCCCAAGAATTTTTAGGAACAAACCCAATGGTGTCGTTCAACCAAATATTTCCTTCGGTCATCTGATAAATGAATTTTCAAAAATTAACATAGAAAGGGAAGCTTCTCTTTAAACAAAAACATACAAGAACATACACAAAGAAAGAAAGAAGCTCTATCAATATTTGTGTTAGAAACTTGGGATGCAATAAGTAGAGTTCATGCTCTTTAAATGGCCTATATGAAAGGATGAAAGACTAGAATATCAATTGGTGTAGCTGCTTGCACCAACAACTCGTGCAAAATACTATTTTGAATGGCAAACTAAGTTAGACAACGAATTGTAGTATCATATACTCTCTTCAGTCCTTTTAATAAGCAACAATTACCAAAATCACACAGATCAAACTGTTGGTTAAAATTAATTAGAAGTAATGAATGTGTCAGAGATATAATTTTTTTCCAAATATACTCTTATTTATGAAGATGGTGAGTGAGAGAGAGAATGAGTGGGAAAAAGAGATAAGAGGGACATGTAATTAATTGGGGGTAAAAATGAAAAAGCGCATGAAAGTTTTATACAAACACAAATTGTTGCTTATGTATAAAAAGAACCAGAGCAAGTACTATATAAGCAAGATATTTATCCAAACAAAAAAAGAGTATAGTGGTGAATAAATAATCACAAATTCCATATGCAAATGGTCCAACAAAAAAATCGGGTCACAAACAAATATTTTAATCTTTACTACATTGACTAATTTCCATTAGGGTACATAGGCTTATTATTCAATGCAACATTTTTCATATTACTTCAGCCCTACAGCAAAAAAAAATAATTCAGCATGCCAAATCACTTCTTCTAAAGGGTAAACTCAACATAATTAAACTGTCCTCTAAGATAAAACAACAAACAACCAAAAAAATGTAGCTAAACAAAGCAATGGAGAAAGCTAAAAAATGTACCTGTTCAATTATAGCAAAATAATGTGAATTGGCCTGCATAAAGGAGAGACAAGTTAAAAAGTAAGTCAAATTTACACAAACAGACTGTTAAGAGCACTAGTGATCTGTTTCTTTCTTTCTTTTACATAAGGTCCATATTTTGACATTACTATTCCGCAGACACATTTCTAAATGATGCACTTCATTAGCAGGAGGAAAAATATGTATGCATTTAAGTGCCTCAACTTCATAAAACTTGGGTAACAAAACAAATTTGATAATAAGTAAATAACCAACTTATTCCATCGCAGCAATTTAAGTAAAAACTTCAAATTACTCTAATAGAGACTTTGGTAGTATTCCAATGGCCTTGTCACCTAGTGGCATGAAAGGTTCCCTATAAGTGGGAGGTTACAAGTTTGATTTCATTTGTATCTAGCTTTTGTAGATAGTTTCCCATCACACTTGACTACTTGAGTAAAGTGTCATAGGATGCAACTTGACCTTCTAAGGGGGCCAATTGATGGAGACTTAACTCCATGGCTAGCTTTTGGAGAAGAATTCCCATCCCACTTGAGTAACCATCATACTCATTACTCGAACAAGAATAAACATGTGTCATACAGGAGATTCTATAAACAAATATAAGAGACTAGGAGCACAAGACCAAGTGTCCAATATTACCTCATCATTCATCACCCAGCCACCACCAACAATTTCTAGCTGCCCACTTTTTACTAAATTGATGAATGATTCCTTCTTTGTATCTGTGGCATCCCTCCACCATCTCTGTAAGTAAGACATCTCTTCCCATATGAACTTGCGACGAGAATCCTGGATATCCGAGCCCAATAATCCATTAAATATTACAAAGCTTATTTATTTAATAACTTGTCCCAAAAAACCTGCGTTGAAGTCAAAACGTTTGCTCCTTCCAAAGTTCTTTTTGTGGGTCTCATTTAATATTTGAACACTTAAAAATTAAGAAGAAAAATGGATCAATTGTGCGTGTGTTGTCCATCAAACTCATGCAACTTTTCTCATCAGAAACAGAACACCTCGATCATTTTGCAGCAGTAAAATAGAAAGTTTACTAAATTAATCTAGAAAACTTGCACCAGCTTTAATTGCTTCAATTGCCATTATTTACAATCCCCCCAGCACACACACATGATTTGCGTCCAAATTAGCTATGAGCAAAAATTACAAGCAGCCAATCTTCTCGAAACAAAATAATATGAGTATACAGGAAGAAATGAACTTCACCTTAGAAAGTGTTTCAACAATGGTATCAAGTATATGACGAGACTGCCGATCATAGTACTCCTCCACTGTAAGCTTCCAACCCGGATCATTGTGTGAGTGAGGCACCACAAAAACCTTCAGTTTCTCAGAATCCCATTCGTTCCCTTTATAAGTCACACTCCAACCTTGCTTCCACGCCCCACCATCCACATCCAAAAACTCAATCTTATCATACAAGTCCTTCGTCGTGATATCGACGTGAGCAGCCAGAATAGAGTAATTCCCATGTTCAGTCAATATGGGTTTCCGATTAATGGGCTTTCGATGGCGAACTGCACGGGAATTGAAGTGAGAAGTGATGGGTTTAGGGACTCCAGAACGGAAGAGGATGACAAGGAAAACGAAGAACGACAAGGAAAGGCCGACTGTGAAGAAGTTGGCCCGGAGAAATTCTTTGAGAGCGGCTCTCCTGCGAGATTTTCGAGGTAGCTTAGATTTGGAGTTTGAAGATGGAAGGATAGATTGCGCCCAGCCTCCACGCCTGGTTCTGCTAATGTAGGACGAAAAGGCCATGGCTCTGTCTCCTACAAATTGCGATGGAGGCTCTAACAGCTCCCTCTAACTCGCAGTGTTCATGCGAATTTTAAAGCATAAACTCCTGAGATGGGATCTATAGTAGCAAAAGCGAAGTGAAGACGAAAACCCGCCCTTTATATTTGGTGAGGACAAAGACCGAGTGAAGTCTTTGATTGAAGTCCTTGCGGAGTAAATTCGTCCGTGTTGATCGATTAGGAGGAGGGTAATTTCTAGGTCCGAAAGGGACCATCGCCCTCCTGGCACCAATTCCTCCCACGCCCACCACTCTGGCGGACGTCACTGGTAACTTGGTAATCTTTGTTTGGTTGGTGGCAAGAACATTCACAGATTAATTGGATGGAGTTGATAAACGAGCAAGTATTTACTGTAATTCAGATAGTATAACTACTATAACACTTGCCAATTAAATTAACCGCTTGGGAACTAATTACTAGTTTTTTTTTTTTTTTTTTGGCAGGCCAAGCTCATAAGATTAGTTTATTGGTTAGAACAAAAATTTCCACGGGACACAACCTATATCTCCCCGTGCGCCCGAGGAGCCTGAGGAGTATTACTCGAGGAGAAATATATTAAAATATTATTTATGTAATTTAGATGTATAAGAATTTATTTTAAAAATTCTGAATTTATTATTTAAAAATCCGATTATTTTTTTATAAAATTAATTACTACCATTCTTGAAAAAAAAATAATTTTACAGTTATCAATATCTCAATTAATATCTAATTATTATCCAAAGTTAAATTAAGAGTTATTGTCATATTAGTATCCCATTAATATACTAATTGATAATATTTCATAAACTTCCTTTGCGTATTCCCAAAAATTTATAATACATCTGAAAAATAATGAATTTCTTTTTATGAGGTCTAATTGGTTGCTCATACGATAATTATTATTCATGAAAGTCAAAAGCCAATTTATTTTTAAACACAACAATATTATTTTAAAATATTTTTAATTTCTTGATTAATACCCTAATTGAAATTATTGTGGTATTAATATCCCAATTATTAATCAGTATTCAAAAACTTCATTTTCCATCTTTGCAATATTAATATCATTGATGGAGACATAATTTTCATTCACTAATAATAAAAACCAGGAATCACTATTTTAAAATTAAATCATAATTATTAGGATATGATTTTTAAAAATTATTGCACTAATAACCTAATTATTAATATAATTTATAGAGATCCCTACAATATAGATAGTAAAATTCATTGACATGCTTGAATCACAATTATACAGTTATTAATATAAGTATGATTTTTGATTTAACATTCAATTTCATATTCAATTTATTTCCTTTCTCATATTTAAACCCCAATAATTTCACATGGATAATTTTGATAGTATGATTATACGCCCTGTCAATAAAATATGAAGTAAATCGTTTAACCCAAATTTATCACATTAATATAATTTATTGCGCTATGCTTAGACTGCATTAATATAATTATAATTTATGATTTGACATATAATCTCAAATTCAATTTGCTTCCTTCCTTATAATCAAACCCCAATAGATGGACAATTTTGATAGTGTGAGTATCCAATCTGTTTGTGAGTTAAATGTGTTATTAAGTGGGTATTACAATATTTTTAGTATAAATTTGATTGATTGATTGATAATGGATACTTCACCCTTAAAAAAGATAATAATTGATCTGCCTTAATTTATATACGCAGCCCCTTCTTGATTATAATCCTAAATAAATTATTTTTTCCCCACCATAATCCTAAATAAATTCTACCAATATTGAATTACAAAAACAAAAATAGACCAATACTCCCGGATAATACACTTTTATTTTCAAGAGAATAAGAAAGCTCGCTTTTTAACTTTGGCCAAAATAATAAACCATATTTGGGTAACATTTTTTTCGATAATTTAGGACTTATTTGATTCCATTTTTAAAAATTATTTTTTTTTATTTTAAAAAAAACTTGTCTAAAAAAGTAGTTGTTTTTAAAACAAAAAAATTATTTTAAAAAATTGAAAATCAAAAAGTGTTTAGGCATTTTTATTTTTATTTCATATTCTTTGAGGCTGCAAACGTTTACCTCACACCACCGTCACCAACCATCATCATGTTACCATTAGTGATAGCTATCATTACATAACTTCAAAAATAATTTTTTTAACCAACTATTTAAATAGGCTTTTTTTTCAATACTTTTTTTTAAAAAAAAAGTTATAATACTGTTTTGGAAATAAAAAGCAGAAAAAAAATGCCTGTTGCAAATATTATATGATGTGGATGTTCATAAATTATCCAACCCTTGTGTCATTCACTCCACATAACCTCTCACTCTTAGGATTCCATGTGTTTAATGCTATAAACCTATAACTTCCCCAGTGAATGATTTGTGAGAGTTTCTTATGATTAATGTTATTATGCTCATCTTTATTTCCTTATAACCATTTGTATAGAATTTAATGGTTAAAGGCTTATAAATAGAGGTCATGTACAATGTATTGGTACCAATAATGAAGTAAATGAGAGCTCCTTTATATTTCTCCTCCAACTTTCTCTCAATATTCTCTACCTTCCTCATGTCAATCTCTCATACTTTTATTATTTTCATAACACGTTATCAGCATGAGTTCGTTTAGAAGGCCTATGATCTAGTTTTATATTTATTTTACTTTCTAACTTTCTCATTTCCATATTATATTTTATGTTCTTTTATTCTCTATCTTATTTTATATTTTTAGTTTACATTATTAATCTATTGTTCTATATTATTTTTATTATTTTTCTTTTATTTGGGATAATCTAAGCCATTAAATGAAATTAAAGAGACTCTTTTATTGATTTTTTTATACATCGGGTTCCATGACTAAGATTGAAGATTGTTGTTGCTTTATTATCCTTTGCAAGTTTTTTTTTTACTTTTATTTATCATTTTTGGAGAATTTCTTATTATGTAAAATTTATATTTCTCTATTTTTTATATTCTTATATTTTTTACATTTTATGTTGTTATATTATGTCATTTCATTTTATTTATGTTTCATTTTTTTATTTACTTATTTAATATTTATATTTTTTTATTTTATTTACATTTTATGTTATATATTATTGTTTATGTTTCTTCATTTTATGTTATTTATTTCATCTTGTTTTATGGTTACTTTATTTATATTTCATTTATTTATATTAATATATTATTGTATCATTATGTTAATATTTTATTTTCATTTGTTTATTATTACCTTAATATATAATAGTATTATATACGACCATACAATATGATCTATATGATCATGGACTTATCTATTTCTTATATTTGATTATAAATTTGGATTTACTTAATTTTTTTTGTAGTATTTTAATTTTATCAAAAGGCCATAAGTCATAATATTTTTAATTTCATAATCAGATGATCAGAAGGGATATCACTTTTGTAATAGTTCTTATATGAAGAACACTATTGGTTTCATTAAATGGCATGATTGACAAAAAATACTTTGGCACTTTGATAATTTAATTGTTATAAATATCAAAACACTAAAGGCAAAAGGTTCAAATATCAAACTAAACAAAAAAAACTATTTAGCTTTGTAAGATTTTAGCTATAGTCTTGAAGACCAATATTTGGAGAAATTGATTATGTGCTATTGAAAGCAAATAACATGTCTATAAGAGTTAAAATAAACATAATCGCATTGTATTGGTGGAATTGATAATTGAAAGCCAAAAAATACTTTATCTTGGCTATTAAAATAATAACATTTATAAGGTCATTAAAATATGAGCAAATGTTATACTATGACTATAAGTCATATGGATAGAAAAAATGGTATAATATGACCAGAAGTCATGTAGACTAGTGTGTATCAATTTATTAAAAGTAAATATTAAAGTGATTGTGAAGCCAAAAAGACTATAAGATATTGTGAAAAGTACCAAAAGTAATTAAGATGCTTAAACCAAGAATTATGGAGAAAAACGAAAAACTTGTAAAACCAAAAAGAAATAATTGTAAACCCTGAAGGTTATATAATTTTGATTTTGATTATTATTTAAATTTAAATTTATTGTGATCTATTTGTGAGATAAATTATTATTTGATACTGCGATATTGATAAATGATAGTGAATAATCTATAAAATTAAATAGACAAAAAAAGTAATTATTGGTCATTTTAAAATTTCAATATAGTACCAATTTATTTAGAAATTTAAACATTATTAGTAATTATTGATATTTTGATTTCATGGCCTTTTAGAATTCTACCTCATGATTATTATCACTATGCCATATAACTCCTAATTGAAATAGTTTCTAGTATCTATTCATATAACATTTAATTATACAATTAAATTGTTTAATTCTTTTCTTTATCTCTAATTGTACAATTTATTCGTAACTTTAAATATATGGTGTATATGAATATTATTCATACATCAATGTAGTTTACCATATCAAACATATCTCTATTTTCTTTTTGGGACTTGTTCTTCCCTGTTGCACCATAGATTTCTCAACAAACACTCAACTCATATACCTTAACATCAATGTACTTTTTTTCATTATTAGTTATACTTTTCATTTTAGTTATGTCTACTATCTTTTTTCTCCTCTTGAGCATGCATAGTTTTTCTTAGTTTTCAAACGTTTTATTATTGAAAGGCATATAAATGCTATGTAATTTGTATTTTATGTTGGTATCAATAAGTTATCGTCTTATCTCCTAATTTATTGTATCGTCATTTCTTATACTTTTTAGCATTCTCATATGATATGTGCAAGTTTCATACATTAATTATGATATAATATATAATATGATGATATATATTGGAATTAAATTAGTTTTTATGTGACATTTGTAAAAACAAAAAAATCATATATTATATTTGAATTTAAGAGAATGAGAATTTATTTAATTTTATGAGAAAATTCATTATGAATAGTTTATGATTTGTTAGACAAAACCATTTTTTGTAATGTGCGTGAACTATAGATATGGTGCAAGTCAACTTTATAGATGATCAAATAGTAAGGAATATTTTAAAAAAGACTGTGTATATCATAATTATTCACTATTTTATAGTATAATGCATTTATCTTTATATTTTTCTCAAATTAATTTTAGCCCATAAACATCACAAATCATTGCAATAAGATCTTTATGTATTTTGATTATGGATCTCCTCATATTTCTTTATATAGTGGAAAATTCTAAATATTTCATACTTTGAGTATGCATCAAAAGAAGCAAATTGAAGCATATTATTATTAATGAGTAATGAAGTTATATAAAAATATGATAATATACGTTAGATCCTAAAGAACATACATGTAACAAAATCGATAAAATTCTTAAAGAACTAACATAGATTTCTCTTAATTATATGGGAGGAGGAAGAATTGATCATGAAAAGTTATAACCCATAGATTTATATCAAAGTTTCACTTTGTTAAAGGGTGTAAGTAATAGCCCAATTGACTAAAATTCATGATTGTATGTGAGGGATGAAGTACTTGAGCTTATAAGTGAAAAATAGATTATTGACTTACTATATACCGATTTGTCTTTGAAATATAGAAATAAAAAATGTATGTTTATATGATTCACACTTGATGGGAGGTTGTTAAAATACATATGTGAGTTAATATTGAAAAGTTGTACTCATATAATTCATCACAAAACCTAATTAATTTCCTAAAAATGGATGTCGGATTCAGATTTTATATCAATATGATATGAAAGTTGTAAAGTTTAATGTTGGTAAAGAAACATGATATAGTAAACCAGAAATTTATTGATATAAACAAATTTATTGTTGGCATGACTTGTTTGATCATCAGAGTTATATATGTGATGCAATAAATTTTATAAAATATTATGTATTGACACCCATTAAATAACTAAAAGATTCTTTATGAATAGTAAACATATTATATAATTCAAGAATTATGATGTGTTGTATATTATTGAAGAAGAGAGTATCATTATTTATGATTTGCAATGGATCTCCAAATTTCTGGAAATAAATCAAACTAAAATATATGGGCCAATTCAAATAGCATGTAAATCATATAAATGTTCAATAATTTTGATAGATGCATCTATAAGATGGTTACATGTGATATTACTATTAGTTTGCAACCTAAAGTTTGCAAGAATGTTTAAATAAATTATCACGCTAAGTGCAATTTTCAGATTATACGATTCATTTATTGAAGCTTCCATAAATAGTTAGATTAATACTTATGTGAATAAAATTTCTACTTTAGTGTTGTCATATTTGATCTTACATATTGCAGCACTTATACTAGCCATCTAAATTCTCCCGATAAAATTGGATTTTCGTCAGAAGCTATGTATATTCCTTCTTAAAAAGTTTAAATGTGCATTCTTATTGATCCACCACAATGCACATAGATGGATATTTAAAGGAAATTGAGATAAATGTTGGGTAAGAACTCCCTTCTTCTTATTTGTCTCTAAATTAAACAAAAGAATGTTTCTAATGGAAACAAATGGATTTATGAGACTTGTACTATATGATTAATCAATTGTCATTTAACAAAGTTTTCCAAACATGAAGGGGATAAATTGAATAGATGGAAAAGAGAATAAAAGGAATGCATTATTACTATCAAGTATAAATCTTCGAATATAGCAATATGAACCAGAAAGTCATTCACTTTTGCATTCATGAAATATTGTATAAAATTTTCTAGATGTAATTGTTGACCTAAATGAAAATTACTAAATCTCATGTTCTAACTGAAAATATTCTAATAAGTATAAATGAAAGTGAGATATGCCCGAAGTATGAGAGAATTATTAGTTCCAAAAGAAAATAGAAATGAGCAAATAATTAAGATGATCATATTAAAGAAGCAGAAAATCTAGTAGAGGTCAAGACATAACTAATTGCAAAAAAAAAACCTCAAAAGAGGTTTAGGTATCTAAAAGTAATAAAGATATCTCAATGAATTAACAACAAGAAAAATGGAATTGAAAAGGTAAAGTTGTCGGCAACAATTTTAGTAACAATATCACGTGATCAAATGATGATCTTATATATAAATATGTTTGTAGTAAAAAAAAAGTGATTGACCAACTGAAAAAGCGGACAAGATGCAATGAAAAATGTTTTTTCAATATGTGAAATTTATGGACCTGCAGTCCAAAACATTTAAAATATAAAGTTATTTGTGATACATGAATATTATGTGAAAATAAAGATTTTTACAAGGTCTAATGATGATTATGACAAGGTACAACATTTGGTGAAGATATAATAATTGTTGCATACATTATTAGTCCGGCAGTATATACAAACAAAATAATGCGTCTATTAGATATCATTATATATAGCATATGCATGTAGATAATGAATATTACATGAGAATGCTTGAAAGGATTCAAAATTTTAAAAGGATGTCTAAGAAAAGTATTTAATATATAAAATGTTATATGGATTAAAATGATTTGAGTATATATATAGTTGATTGAAAGATATATTAAAAATGAATAATTTTACATATCAAGTTATTGGAAACCTTAATGATTTCAAAATCATATATTTTTGCTATGATGATTTTGTTTGTAAAAATTTATTGAATTCAATGGTCTATAAGTATCGCATATTTATGAATATTTACATTATACTAATATTATAGTTATTATGTTCTTTCTAGTAAAATCAAGATGTTGCAGGTACACTATGGATACTATGAAACTGAGACTTTGTGTGATAGTTCTATGAAACTATTATATAAGTACATTTTGTTCATACCAAATTGAACATGTAGATAGAAGATATATCATGGTAATTTTTAGGAAAATTTTATTTTATTATTTCCACAATACATAAAGGCAAGTTGAGAATATATTGATATTTAACATATCCAGAAGATATGGTAGATAATTATGTTTCAGCATATGATTTAATGACAATGCATTATGCATAGTTTAGATGAAAAAGACATCAATTGCTTGAAAAATCATTGATGATAGTTGCAATTAAGAAATCGGTATATTGTCTTGAGATATGACAATTTAATTACAATGAGTGATGTTGCTATCAGGGGGAGTAAATATCATATTGTACTCTTTTCCTTAACCAAGATTTTGTCCTACTGAGTTTTCTTGTTAAGATTTTAATAAGGCAACTTCAATATATATTGTGTACTCTTTTTTCTTTATTAGGTTTTTGTCCCATTGAGTTTTTCCTATTAAGGTTTTAATGAGGAATAATATTTATTCATGGACATCCAAGGGGGAGTGTTGCAAATATTATATGATGTGGATGTCCATAAACTATCAAACTCTTGGCCTTTCATGTGTTCTTCACTTTATAACCTCTCACACTTAGGATTCCATATGTGTTCAATGCTATAAACCTATAACTTCCCAAATGAATGGTTTGTGGGAATTTGTTATGATTAATATCATTATATTCATCTTTATTTCCTTGTAACCACATGTATAGAATTCAATGGTTAGAAGCCTATAAATAGAGGCCATGTACAATGTATTAGTACTAACAATAAAGTGAATAAAAGCTCATTCATCTTTCTCTCAATATTCTCTATCTCCCTCATGTCAATCTCTTATACTTTTCTTATTTTTATAACAATGCCCTTGATTTTGAAACCCCTTAAATTCTTCCAAGTAAACATCCCCTACTGTTGTTATTACCTGTTCGGAAGCAGCCTTCTTTCACAGCAGCAAACTACTCAGGTGGTTTATGTAATAAGTGGTAGTCTTATTTTTTTCTAATATAATGGAAGCCCAAAATGGCCCAATATAATAGTCTTAAATATATTTTTTTAAGAAGAATCCAAACGGTATTCCTAACCGATATTTAGAGACTAATCTTTTTGGGGTATAAAGATCACTAATATGGGTTTTGTCTCTCTCAATAAAATATTTTTTATACATACAGCCCTGTCTAAACCCATGACATCATGTTTAAGAGACTCTTGTTGACGCTAGTTTTAAATCTTATTGATGTAATGATATGCATGATGTTGCAAGCTTTTTCTTCCAGCGTCGATTTGATGTCTGAAGGAGGCATGTGCTTTGTGCTTTAATAACCTCTTTAAAATTTAACCAAGGATTGCAATATATGGTGCAATCCCGGATCGTCTCTTGAAGAGCATTTTATTAATTACTTATAAACTAAGTGTGATAATTGGCATAAAACAAGTGAAAAAAGGATTTTGAGTTTTTTTATCTAACAATTAAGTTGCAATTAAACTAAAATACTTTAAAACCTAATATATATATTTTTTGGATTTTTTGAATAAAATGGAGTGATCAATCATTCGTAGTAATTGCACAATCAATCCTAACTTAAAATTATTATGGGAAATTAATCATGCTAGCTTTAAGAGACTCTAATGGTCACCTCTTAGACTATACTTGATTTAGATTGATTAATACTAAGTCACTTTACATATTAATCATTCTAAATTAGGTTGATTAAGCACTCTAACAATTAAATAAATTTCAAAATTGTATTTAACTTTTAATCCAATAACCGAGCTACCTCATATTACCACTTAATTTTCTCATTAATCTTAATTTAACAACGGCCACCCATATGAAAAATAAAGATTAATGATGTTAAAACCCAATGCTAAATATAATTATTAAATTTATATTCATTCAATCAATGCAAACACAAGACATCATCCACTAATCAAGCCACCTTGAAATTATCACAAAATATTCATAAAATCATCAATTTAATAACTAACCAACACAAAGAAACGATAATTAAGTTAATTAACCACAATATCAAATATCAAGTGTCTATCAAAAGTTCAGTCACATCCAATCTCTAAATACATAAAAATAAATCAATCCAATATTCTAAAATTCATCTTGGTTTTAGTCTATGAAGTTTGGCCAATTTTGGTTCTGGTCCCTCAAGTTTAAAAATAACTTGGTATATTACTCTAAACTTAAGAACTAAAACCAAAATCGGGCCAAAATTAAGCAACCAAACCAACAATTTCAAACTTAAGAGATCAAAAATAAAATCGGGTCAAACTTCAGAAACCAAAATCATCTATTTCAAAATTAAACAACCAAAACTGAAATTAACCCCAATTATAATGTACAATTAGAGAAATCGAACAGCAAAAACTCTCAAGCTTCAAATTCTTGTGATTTCCTGTTGCTAGAAAGGATTGAGAAGCTTGGCCACAAACACCCATGGAACCAGCCTCGAGAAGCAAAATCACAGCCATAAAACACCACCGGACAATTGAAATTAACGATGGAAATGGATGAGTGGCAAATCACAATGGAAGAAGAGAATAAAGGAAGCTGAAAGCATGTTGAAACGTGGTTGAATGAAGAGGAAGCGTGACAGCACTGAAAAAGGTAATGGAAGGTGACAATGCGAATGTGAAAGTGGAGAAAACGATGGTCTTCTTTGAAATCTTGCAGCGCCTCTGTTCTGCTCTGAAACTACAGGATGCCAGTGGCTGTATTGGATGAAGATTTCCAGCGGTGGCTGTAAGATGTGGGAAAAGTCCCACATCGAAAAATTGTGAAGGAGGGGAGGCCATTTTTGAGTATAAATAGGAGGCCTCCCTCCCTCCTTCAACTCATCCCTCAACTTGCCTTCTTCCTTCTATAAGGCATTTTGTATTTCCTCCTCTCTTATAGTATTTCACTTATAAATTGTTTAGAGTGAAATTAGATTCTGGTATTTTCCTTATTGTTGTCTTATTTATTATTTATTAGCTGCTATTAGATATAGTAGTTGTGATTTATTATATTATTAAATTACTTCTAGAAACTTTGTTTTCTAGTATTGTGATTTTTTAGTATAATCGGTTACGCTCTATATATCCCGCTTCCGCAATAATTGGTATCAGAGCCAAGGTTCTGTCTGAGTATGCTCTGTGGTTGCAGTATAATCTGAACTTCCACATCAAAAAAGAATTACCTTGAGGTTTTGCATTTGCAGCTATTAAAAAATATTTGGAGCAGAAATGGCGGACAAAAGGGTTGAAGAATCCACATCGAGTGTCAACAATTCGTCGTCGGCATCTTCGCTTCTGACGAGAATTATGCCCAATGCGAAGTTTGCAGTTGAAATTTTTGACGGATCAGGACATTTTGGGATGTGGCAGAGCGAGGTTCTTGATGTCCTTTTTACACAACAATTAGATTTTGCTCTTGAAGAAAGGAAACCAGATAAAATAGAGGAGGAAGATTGGAGGATCATCAATCATGTTGCTTGTGGTACTATTCGATCGTTTCTTTCCAGAGAACAGAAGTATCCATACACAAAGGAAACTTCTGCTTGTAAATTGTGGAAGGCATTAGAGGATAAATTCCTAAAGAAAAGCAGTCAAAATAAGCTTCACATGAAGAAAAGATTGTTTCGCTTCACTTATGTTCCTGGTACCACAATGAATGATCATATCACCAGCTTCAACAAGTTGGTAACAGATTTGCAGAATTTGGACGTGACTTTTGAAGATGAAGATCTGGCCTTGATGTTGTTGGGATCACTTCCTGATGAGTACGAGCACTTGGAGACTACTCTACTTCACGGCAAAGAGGAAGTATCTCTCAGAGATGTTTGTTCTGCACTATACAGCTATGAACAAAGAAAGAGGGATAAACAAAGAGGCGGAGAAGCAGAAGCACTAGTCACAAGAGGGCGTGCTGAAAATCAATCGAGATCAAGGAAAGGGAGATCCAAATCGAGGTCCAAACCTAGTAAGGATGAATGTGCCTTTTGTCGAGAAAAGGGCCACTGGAAGAAGGATTGTCCAAAGTTGAAGAACAAAGCCAAACAGAACAATGGGAAGGCTGCTATGGATTCAAATGTAGCTGATTGTGATGATGAAAATTCAGATTTTTCATTATCTACAACGACGTCGTCAAAAGCGTCAGGCGTATGGTTGTTGGATTCAGCTTGCAGTCATCATATATGTCCTAACCGAGACTGGTTCACTGATTTCCAAGAAGGAGGATGTGGAGTTGTCCACACAGCAGATAACACTTTACTTACCGCATATGGCATTGGTTCAGTTCGATTGAGGAACCATGAAGGATTGATCAGAACATTGACAGATGTTCGATATGTACCAGATTTGAAGAAAAATCTCATTTCTGTGGGAACTCTAGATTCAAAGGGGTTCAAGATTACTGCAGAAAGTGGAGTGATGAAGATACTTTCTGGTGCACTGATGGTAATGAAGGGTATTCGGAAGAGCAATAATATGTATCACTATCAAGGTAGTACGGTTATTGGAATAGCAGCAGTGACATCCAGTGATGAGAAGGAGGTAGAAGCAACAAGGTTGTGGCATATGCGCTTGGGACATGCTGGAGGAAAATCCTTAAAAACTCTTTCAGATCAAGGGTTGTTAAAAGGATTAAAGCATTGCAGTTTGGAGTTTTGTGAGCACTGTGTGAAGGGGAAGCAGACAAGGGTTAAGTTCGGAACAGCTATCCATAATACAAAAGGTATTTTGGATTATGTTCACTCTGATGTTTGGGGTCCTTCCAAAACACCATCATTGGGAGGAAAACATTATTTTGTAACCTTTGTTGATGATTTTTCCCGAAGAGTTTGGGTGTATACGATGAAGACTAAGGATGAAGTATTGGGAATTTTTCTCAAATGGAAGGCGATGATAGAAACACAAACAGGCAGGAGGATCAAATGTCTTCGTACAGATAATGGAGGAGAATACAGGAATGATCCTTTCCAGAAGATTTGTGAGGATGATGGCATCGTCAGACACTTCACCGTCATAAATACACCACAGCAGAATGGAGTGGCAGAACGCATGAACCGAACTTTGCTGGAGAAGGTTCGGTGTATGTTGTCTAATGCTGGCTTGGGCAAAGAATTTTGGGCTGAGGCAATTACATATGCGAGCCACCTCATTAATCGTCTACCATCTACTGCTATTGGTGGTAAAATACCGTTGGAACAATGGTATGGTAAACCTGCTACAGATTATGATTCTTTGCATGTATTTGGCTCAATTGCATACTATCATGTGAAAGAATCAAAATTGGATCCGAGAGCAAAGAAAGCTATTTTCTTGGGAATCACTTCTGGAGTCAAATGATATCGTTTATGGTGTCTAGAGACAAAGAAGATTGTATTCAGTAGGGATGTTACCTTTGATGAATCTGCCATGGTAAGAAAGGTAGCAGCTGAAGATACCCAGCAAGATGATAGTGTTTTAAAGCAGGTGGAGTTTGAAGGAAAGATGATTTTTCCAATACAAGGAGCAGACGAGGAAACAAGACAAGACTTTCCTGAGGTAGAAGAAGAGCCAGTTGATAGGGAGGTTTCAACTCATGGACCTCAACAGCAACGTGAATCAATAGCAACCAGCAAGCCAAAACGAACAATAAGAAAGCCTACTCGTTTTGAAGACATGGTGGCTTGTGCAACCTCAATTGCAGCTGATGACATTCCTTCAACTTATAAATGGGCTATCCAGAGCTCTGAAAAGGAAAAGTGGAGGAATGCCATGAATGAAGAAATGCAGTCTCTTCATCATAATGGTACGTGGAAATTGGCCAAACTCCCCAAGGGTAAGAAGGCAATTGGTTGCAAATGGGTATATGTAAAGAAAGAAGGATTTCCTAACCAAGGTGATGTGCGCCATAAAGCAAGGTTGGTAGCTAAAGGCTATGCTCAGAAGGAGGGAATTGATTACAATGAGGTATTTTCTCCGGTTGTGAAACATTCCTCTATTAGAATTTTGTTGGCTTTGGTAGCACAGTTAGATTTGGAACTAGTTCAGATGGATGTAAAAACTGCATTTTTAAATGGACACTTGGAGGAGGAAATCTACATGACTCAGCCAGAAGGATTCAAAGTTGCTGGAAAGGAGAATATGGTGTGTAAACTTGAAAAATCGTTATACGGATTGAAACAATCTTTGAGGCAATGGTATAAACGATTTGACAAGTTTATGTTGCGACATAAGTACAGAAGAAGTAGATACGATCATTGTGTCTATTTGCGAAAGCTTGAAGATGGATCCTTTATATATCTCCTTTTATATGTCGATGATATGTTGATTGCTTCAAAAAATCAGGCAGAAATTGAGAAGCTGAAGGTTCAACTAAAAGGGGAATTTGAGATGAAGGATCTAGGCGAGGCAAGGAAAATTCTCGGTATGGAGATAACAAGAGATAGGGAATCAAAGAAACTCTTTTTATCTCAAAAGGAATATTTGAAGAGGGTGCTAAATCGTTTTGGTATGAATGAGAGAACGAAGTCGGTTAGCACTCCACTCGCCCCTCATTTTAAGCTTAGTGCTGATATGTCGCCAAAGGATGAAGATGAACGAGAGTATATGTCAAGGGTACCATATGCAAATGCCGTTGGTAGCTTGATGTATGCAATGGTTTGTACAAGACCTGACATTTCACAAGCTGTTGGAGTTGTGAGTAGGTATATGCATGATCCAGGGAAGGAGCATTGGCAAGCTGTGAAATGGATTCTACGGTATATTTGTAATACTGTAGACATTGGATTGGTTTTTGAGCAGGAAGGTGATCGATCTTTAGTTGGGTATTGTGACTCAGATTTTGCGGGTGATTTGGACAAGCGAATGTCAACTACTGGTTATGTGTTTACTTTTGCAAGAGCACCAGTTAGTTGGAAGTCAACTTTGCAGTCAACAGTTGCTTTGTCTACCACAGAGGCAGAGTACATGGCAATTACAGAGGCTGTAAAGGAGGCAATTTGGCTTCAAGGATTGTTTGGAGAACTTGGTGTTGGTCAAGAAAGCATCGTAGTTTATTGTGACAGTCAAAGTGCTATTCAATTAGCAAAGAACCAAGTTTATCATGCAAGGACGAAGCACATTGATGTTCGATATCACTTCATACGAGAAATTTTGGAAGAGGTGGAGTCATGATACAAAAGATACGGACAACTGAGAATCCTGCTGATATGCTGACAAAAGTGGTGACTTCTGTCAAATTTCAACATTGTTTGGATCTAATCAACATTGTTGAACATTGATTATTGAATTGTTAACATAATTTTGTAATTAGGAAAAATTAAGAATGTGGGAATTTTCCCAAGGTGGAGATTTGTAAGATGTGGGAAAAGTCCCACATCGAAAAATTGTGAAGGAGGGGAGGCCATTTTTGAGTATAAATAGGAGGCCTCCCTCCCTCCTTCAACTCATCCCTCAACTTGCCTTCTTCCTTCTATAAGGCATTTTATATTTCCTCCTCTCTTATAGTATTTCACTTATAAATTGTTTAGAGTGAAATTAGATTCTGGTATTTTCCTTATTGTTGTCTTATTTATTATTTATTAGCTGCTATTAGATATAGTAGTTGTGATTTATTATATTATTAAATTACTTCTAGAAACTTTGTTTTCTAGTATTGTGATTTTTTAGTATAATCAGTTACGCTCTATGAGGCTGTTTGGAATAGCTTATGAAAATTTTATAAGTGCTTATGAATTGTAATTTACGGTCTACGAGGTAACTTTTACGGTCTATGAGGTAGCTTTTACGGTCTACGAGGTGCTTTTACGGTCAACGAGATAAATATGTGGAGGAGATTTATCTCGATTTACGTGAATCGGGCTTATCATATAAGCCCGATTCAAAAAAGCTATCACAAAACGCTTCCGCAACAGTGGCAAGGAAGGGAACGATGGTTCGCAGGCAAGCTTTATCTCTCACTCCCACGGCCAAGCTCTCTGGTTCATCGCCGCCTCTGCTTTGCAAAGTTCTGCTTGAGTTGGAGAGGGTCGCCGGCGACGGAGAAGGTAAGGAAGAGGAGGGTCAAGAAAAGAGAGGCAAGGTGGAGGTGATAGGAGAGGGAAGGTCTGAAGGTTTCCCGACTGCTGGTTCGCGTCTCTCTTCGCGGCGCTCTCCTCTGGTTTTTCTCCAAATGAAGCTCTGAAACTGACTAAAATCTAACCTAAGTGTGTTGCTGCAAAAACGTTGTGGCTGAACTCGTGGATCAAACTGACAGTTTGCAAATTTAGGTCCCAAATTGCTATTTTTAATTTTAATCCTATTTTTAAGTACCTATAATTAAAAATAATTAACCCAACATCAAATTTTTTCAAAAATAAATGATTAAGAGTGATTTATCATAATTAATTACAAAAGAGACATTTTAAACTCAATTACTATAATATAATTTCAATTAAAATATAAAAATATATAATAAAAATAATGATTTATCAATATTAAAAATTTAAAAAGAAAATGCTTGACACTGAACAATAACTCCTCTAGTTGAAAATGAGACAAACGAAGCAGACTTGAAAGTTACTTTCATCAGAAGGAAGAAAACAAAACGAGATTAGTACATGTGAAGTTAACACAATGGAAGCTTATTGGAGCAGCAGGCACAAAGCAATTCAGAAATGATGTGAATTTTGGAAACACAGTTGCAACAATGAGGTCATTTGCGGGGTTGAGGTGCCATGGAGTGGAAGGCTGCAATTTGGGGTGGGGTGGTCCACACACACTGTTGAAGTTGAGTGTTAACGGTGCATATGAATTGCCAAGTTGAAACATAAAATAGCTACCCTGATAATTGGCAAGTATTTTTATAAATTTTCCCTCCAATCTTAAACTAATTTATAAAACTTCAAGAAATTAATGAAGTTGGTTATTTATGAAAAATATACATTGGTTTTCCTAAAATATTCTTTTTAATTATTTGTATTAAAAACTACACCGATAAAAATCTCATAATGATTGTAATGAATAGAGAAAAAAATTAGTACAAATTTAGAATGCAAAATGTATTGAGGATCTTAAAAGTTGTGACTGAAAAGAACTATTATTTGCGTGTAAGTGAAATTTTCCTCGAATTGCGCAAGACAATGCTTAAATAGATTGTACTTAAAAATCAAAGCAATAATAGTTACCATATCGTAGAAAGTAAGTAACTAACAAAAATTAATTAGGTATGGAACGAAAAAGGTAGTGACATAGCTGTATTGAATAGCATATATGCAAAGTTGAAAGGTATGAGTTGAAGCATATGCACCCGTACATTAGTGATTGTTTATATCCAACACAAATCGCTTAACCAATTTCTACGTTTAGAGCCCTAGGGAGTACTTGTTAAACTGCATTAGAAGTCTAAGTCAATTATTTCCTTTATCTTTCATATTTATTTTTTAAACTATCCTTATTTATTTTATGAAATTAATATAGTCTCCAATATAAATTATCTAGAAAGGATATTAAAAAATTAACATACTTTTTTTATAAATAAATAACTATAAAAATCGTACTAACTTGTGAAAATTAGTTAGGGGAGGGAGTATTATTTGTGGACAGTGGGAATATGGAATGTGTAATGTGCACAAAAGCGAAGAAGGCATCATCAACCAAGGAACAAAACACCAGTGGGTAAGACCACCTCGCGCGCCCGCCTTCTTCCTTTCTCAGCTCAATTCTTTCATGGCGGTCTCTGCCCCTTCCTTCTTCCTCTCTCGCGTCGCTGACTTCTCACTCCATCCTCCTAAATCCACTCCTTTCCGCTTCCTCATCCCTCCTTCTTCATTATCCTCAGCCGCCGCACCTCGTCGTTCCTCTTTGCCCACTACATCCCTCTCCTGCCTCATCTCCGGCGTTGACGGTGGAGGAGTGTCCGACGAATTTGTTTCCACCCGGAAATCCACCTTCGACCGTGGTTTCGCCGTGATAGCCAACATGCTCAAGCGAATTGAACCTCTCGACACTTCTGTCATCTCCAAGGGTGTTTCTGATTTAGCCAAGGATTCCATGAAGCAGACCATTTCCTCTATGCTGGGATTGTTGCCCTCTGATCAATTCTCCGTTATCGTTACGGTTTCAAAGCATCCTCTGGACCGCCTTCTGTTCTCATCCATTGTCACTGGGTAGTTATTTCTCTTGAATTGCCTTTTCTTTTTCAATTTTCTATGGAAGTTCGATTTTTTTTTTTTGGTGAACTGTTTGCTTCAATTTTAGGTACACTCTGTGGAGTGCAGAGTATAGGATGTCCTTGATGAGAAATCTTGATATATCTCCTAGTGTCAAAAAAGAATCGAATTGTCGTACCCAGACAGAGGTTTCGGAGGATCTGAATGGTAAACATACGTATGTTGAGATTAGTTCTGACGTGAGATTCGAAGATTTGAAAAGTTGCAGTCCTCGTGTGTTTGGGGACTTATCTCCCGAGGCCCTGAATTACATTCAGCAGTTGCAGTCTGAATTAACAAACGTGAAGGAGGTAATCCTTGGACTCCTTATTAGTTCACTTTTTTATCCAATAGTGAGAGCTAGATCCGTGGGAATGTTCATAGCCTTAATCACCATGACAGTGTTCGCTGTTGTTCAATCGGAACTCTTTTGTTTTCCCCCCTGTTGGCCAAGATTGTGAAGTTAGTATATTGGGGGATGTTTGAAAGCTCAGATAACAAGGTTGGGCTTTCACAGCCTCAAACATTATCGAGCACAGCAACGAATACTACTTTTGTCTCCTCAACAACGAAAAAAATGCTTATCTAGCCTTCTTAAAATGTTATTAGGTGGCTTCTGACAATTCAGAAGTTACATAAACTTTTTATATGTTAGGTTTTTCAGGGGATAATCTTACTTGTCCTATTTACTATGAGTTTTTGACTTGTCTAATTTTGATAAATACGACCCAGTTGATTTTTATTGAAGAGGTTAAGGAAGTTAAATAAATTAGTTAATCATAATATATGTTAGGTATCATTTGATTATATGTCAGTTTATAAGTTACACAAATTAATTTGGTATAAAAAAGATAAATATAAATACTCTAAAGTAATTTACTTAGCTTCCTTAATCTTTTCAAAAAAAGTTAAATAGGTTAATGATTGGAGGTAGTATATTATTTCTATTCTTTGCTGTTGTTAGTTCTCACTTCTCACTTCTTAGTGCAAATCACTTCAAAAGTTGTGGGAAACACGTCACTAAGAACTTACATATATATATATATATAATTATATATCACTATATATGCAGTCTATAATGTTTAATATGCTTGGCATTGGCTTTGTTTGGTTGGGCATAAGCCCGATTCACGTAAATTGAAATGAAACTCCTCCACATATTTACCTCGTAGACTGTAAAAGCTACCTCGTATTTCGTAAATTACGATTGAAAAGCATTTATGAAGGCTATCCAAACATATCATATATATCCTTTTTTCTTTGATTTCTTAAGACACTTGAGGCATCAATGATTCCTCTCAAAGTAGACAAACACTAGCCCTGTTGATTCAAGATTGACTTTGGTTTTACTGCCCGTTCCTTGAAAGATACAGTCTCTTCAGTTGCATTGCATGTCATTTAGAGGGAGGAAGATTGAGTTATACAGTATATTGCAAGGTGATCTCAAAATGTTGTTTCTTCTTTTTTTCCTCCAGGAATTAAATGCCCAGAAACAGGAAATCATGCAAATAGAACATGACAGAGGGAACAGGAATAATTTGTTGGAGTATCTTAGGTCTCTGGACCCTGATATGGTAATGACTCAAGATGTTTTCTAATCTATGTTCTTTTCTGTTCACGATTTCACGTACATCCTGGAGCTTCACTATACTTTGTAAGTCATTGATATGTGTAATTTGTCTATAACAGGTGACAGAACTGGCTCGGCCATCAACAGGAGTGGAGGACATAATTCGCCAACTTGTTCAAAACATATTGAGGAGAGTCACCGGGGATAATGCTAATATTAAGTCGATGGATTTGTCGATGGAAAGAAATGTAGATGATCATTCAAATGATGATAAAAGATTATGTGATGCTGTAGGCACCTCTCGCGACTACCTTGCAAAGTTACTTTTCTGGTCAGTACAACCATAGCCCTTCAAGAAGTGCTGTCTTGTTCTGAGAGTCATATCCGCAAATTAATCATGTGTAAATCTGGCCATAAATACTGAGACGTAACACATTACTGTGCTCATTAAGTCCTTGTTTCCTTCCTTAATCTAATCTCTTCTTTGTTTTTGGCATGCCTGTGATAATATTTTCAGTTTTTTTCTTTTTCCACAACTGGCAGGTGTATGCTATTGGGTCATCACTTGAGGGGGTTGGAGAACAGGTTGTATCTAAGCTGTGCTGTAGGACTGTTGTAGAGAGAAAGGAGGAAGGTATGTATATTCTTCCCCCACCCCTCAATTTTTCTCCTTCCAAATTTTCTATAGTATCTTTAATAATATTTTTTTTTGCATCTTTCTCTTGATTCATTGTAAGAAGCACACCACCTTGTAGATTCTTATGAATCTTGTGAATGAAATATAGCAACGTCTTGTGAAATTTCTTTTGTAACGCCTCCATTTTGCTTGCCCTCGGCCCAGCCCGTTTAATGTTAGAAGCCTATAACTTATTTCTGATCGTTTTATACTGTATTGTTGTTTACCAAAATGGCTTTCATTCAGCATTCCCAGATACAGATCATAGACCCTGCCCTGTATGTTGGTTTGGCCAGTGATTCACTGGGTTTTCTTTTACAATCTCAAGAGTTTATTCGACAATGGCCATATAGTCTTAGTGGCACTGTTAAAAGTAATCATGCACACAACTTATCTTCGTGTCTATATATTTATATCTAAATGTTTATTATGAATAATTTTTGTTAATGACACAACTTAAAAAAACTATATACCCCAAAATATTTTTTCCTGAAAAAAATGAAGCACCCATCATATTGGTTAATTTCGGCTCTTAATTAAAAGATCAGAGGGCATGAAACTTTCTCTTCAATTAACATGTATCTATTAAATAAAGGGGGAAGTATATTCAGGTCCTGTCTAAGAAAAAAAAAAAAATTAGTTTCATAGAATTGTCAATTGCGCCCCCTAAATTTATTAATTTACGTCTTTAAAGTTGTCAATGAGACCATTTTTTTATTTTTTATTTTGGACAAGACCTTAATGTAATTATCCCTTAAATAAACTCTTAATTTTTCTTTCAGAAACTTTGTATCATGCTCAATATTTTGATGGTCAAAACATATTCAACTACTTAAAAGAAGAGTGGTTCTCTAGTTTCTTTGACGGATTCGACGTAATCAGACTTCACTGAAGTGTCTGTAATACGTACTAGAGGTTGCTCAAGAAACTGTGCTAGAACAATGGAATCCTTTTTCCTTTCTTATTATTTTTTTTTACAATAGTTTTTCCTTTCTTATTTTAAGGTAAACAAATGGACTAATTAAATTGAGATAAATTGAAGAACCGAACCCGTGAACTGAACACTTTCTGAAACATTTTTTCTACGGTTGTGAAGTGAAATTCTGTGCACAACGCGCTTATGCAGGATTCATCCCGCACATGGCCACGTGATTCTCTGAATTACCACACCGCTAGGTGCATCAAAAACAGTATAAAATACACAATATACCGTTTTTTTTTCATGTTCCTCTCTCCCTCTTATGCACACATCAAAGAATCTCGGCCATTTATACACATGAATCCCAAAAATAATTATCCTAGACTGATGTTTCTGTTGTCACCGAAGCGAGTGAGAACGGGATTTGTAGAGATCATAAGGTGCCCACAAAAAGTCAACAGGACATGGCTTCTTAGCATCAAGTCTTGACCATGGCTTGCCTTTACCACTCCAATGCAGCAAACTCACTGAACCAGGATGCAACCTTCTGCAACTATTCACCACATTATCTCCTCCGAGCCCATGCTGGTTCCACCTATGCTCTATGGCCTCTATTTCTCCTCCAAAAACCAGCAAAAATGGAGGAAGAGACCCCAACTCATAGATCCTTCTCTCTTTCTGAATCTCCATCCACTTCTCAATCTTCTTTGTGTAGCCTCCTTTTATCCATTTTGCTAAGTCCATTACCATCACCCCTGTGTTGAAATAGCATGGCCTTCTTCCTGCAAATACCTCTGAGAACTCAGGACTGGACCAAAATTCATTTGAAAAATATCGTGTGAAATTCGCATGACAATACTCTGGAGCTCCAATGACTTTTGATCCGCTCAGTGCAACATTCCATAGCTTTTGGATATCATCAACAACAATAACATCTGAATCCAGATATATCACTCGTTCAACGCAGGGCTCAAGCAACTCAGCTAGGTAACTTCGAGCATAGTTCAATGGATTCTCCAGAGCTTGGCGTATTGTTGGGGATATAAGATCTTTAATTAGACTTTCTCTGAACACGTAGACTTTAAATCTCAGAGAAGGGAAGGTGGACTGAACTATTCCTTCAAAATCATCCTTGTTCTTTACTCTTGAATCTGAAGTAATGAAATGAAAGAACACATTTTCTGGGCAAGAAGTGTGTCTGAGAACAGAGTGGATTGCAGCTACTGATCCTCTTAAGTATTCCCAATCAATAGTCATCGCAATGTGAATCAATGATGAGTCACATACCACTTCCAAATTGTCTCTGTCAATTACCGGGCACTTATGCTGGCTTCTGTATTCAGGGGCCTCTGAATATTGCATAACCGATTCATCTTCAACCTGTTTTCCATACCCACTTTGTAAAACTTTGTTGGGCAAGGATCGAGCTGCATTGGTTGGAAAGAGAAGCAAGCAAACTGAAAGAACAACCAGAAGAACTTGTCTAGAAACAAACATTGCTAGCTTTTTTGTGCAGAACAGAGGAGGGTGATTGAAGGGAGAGAGAAAAAAAAGTGTAGAACAATGAAGAAAGATCAGAGATATTGGAAAAAATGAAGACAATGAAAAGCCCAAGACGTGTGTTGTTGAATATATAGATGTGATACAGGAAAAAAAAAACGCGGGTCGTGAAGCGACGAACGGGACAAGCTTCACCGTTTTGAAATAGCTCTGACTCTGGTGGGAACCTTCGTATGGGGTTTCTGGGTTTCTGGGTTTTTTGAATTATTCTTAATGGACGTTTCGCCTCGATCGCTTCGCTTAACGTAGGCCACTTTCGGTTTTGTTTATATAAAGTAAGTAGTACATGGAAGACAGACATCCGAGTCTGAACATGTCCTATTTCTTTAATAAATTAATAATATTCCCAAGATGGCCACATACTTTGAACAAGTCCAATTTCTTTAATTTTTAATGAAGTCGTCCATTTTTGTAATCAGCCATACGAACGTGGTGAGTCATTCTAAGGCTGCTATTTGCATTTTTTTCTCGATCTTTTGAAGAATAAATTAACATAGTTAAAATGTTTCCTTAATTTCGTCAATGAAAGCAGAAACTGAACACTTAAAGGGCGGTAACATACACACTCAGCATTAGTTGTAAACTGAACTGAAACAGAACTGCTCTGAAACACACAGTAAAAACAACTATGGACGCCCTCAGTTGCAGGCACTGTGTTATTTTTCTCTCCTGGCTGCATTATTGTGAAATATAACATTATTACAAATAGTAATGATTTTTTTGGGGCCAAAATTACAAATAATAATGATTTAGTTTGCAGGTTTCTTTTCATGGGACGCAATGGATTATATACACAAAAACAAAAAGACAATAATAGATAGAAGAGGTTATATATATGCGTCACGGTCGAGAAAATAATGGGTCTTGAAGTCAATGACCTAGAAACAGCCTCTCGCTTATGAGCTAAGTTTCACAACGTATACATGTTGAAAGACTCGTTCAAAAATGATGAAAACCACGCATCTTGTATATATATATATATAAGATCAAACATTATACTTCCTCCGGTTCTAACATAAGACTTAGATGATTTTTTTTAGAGATTAAGGAATCTAAATAAATTACTTAATCATATCATATGTTATGCATTATTAAATTATACTATATATGTTTATAAATTAAACAAAATAGTTTAGATAAAAAATAATAAATATAAATACTTTAAAGTAATTTAATTAAATTTTCTAATATTTTTTAAAAAATTAACTGGATTTTATATTTAGGATTAGAGGTAATATTAAAGTAAAAAGTTACAAGTAAAACCCACTATGATTAATGCAAGTAGTTCTATTATAATTTCATCAATCTGTTAACACATTGGGTATTCTTTTTGTGTTGCTGTGCATTAGGGGGATTAGGTAAGCGTTTGGTCAAAATTTGGCTTCACTGACGGCGTGAGAGACAGAGCGCAGACCAACTCTACCAGCTCTTGGTTATTAAACAATAACCATAGAGATTTTTCTGTCACGTTTTGCTCCTAGAAAATTGCTACTTGGTCCTTGCTAGCCCGAAAAATATGCCAAACAAATAAAAAAAAATAAGGAGAAAAATTCCATGGTGTAGTAAAGTGAAGAACTGGGGAAGCGTTAGGTGGGGAAAAATACTTGCCGACCAAAGCTAAAACTCAGCGAAAAGAATCAGTGACGAGGTTGAATTCAATTTAAAATGCAGATTTCAAATAAGCAGAAAGTAAACAATGAGTTCTTGCTGACATCTCGAAACTTGCATCCTAAGATATATGCATTCATGTAAAAAACTTGAAAATTTAGAGGTCGTTTAATTTTATTATCTATTTGTATGTTCTTCAAATAATTTGTAGAGTAGATTCTTCAAAAGAGTCATATTTTGGTTGTCTTGCGTGGATAATAAAGGCGAATAGTGATTTTTTTTTGGGGGGTACAATATGGGTAAATAAGCCCATTGTATGAGAAACTGGTATAACGCAGATTTGTGCACGAATCATAAAATGAATAAAGTCCTTCACATGATGATTGAGTTTATTTAGTAAAAGATGGTGAGGAATATCCGAGTAATGAGCATCTACTCTCCATGGCCATAAAGTAAAAGTAAAAAAAAGAATACATGAATTATAGGAGACTAAGCATGGAAAAGAATAAGAAACTCATGCTTCTAATGAAGACTTGAAATCAATTTGGTTACAACTTTCTACAACTATATTATGAGGCAGATTATTTACAAGGGATTGGCCAACTTCCCACCCATTAAACCTCGTCAACACATTACACTGACCCATCCATTCCTCTCCACTTTCATGTGACGATAAAGGAATGTTAAGGGGTTACATATATATAAGGTGCCAACCCAAGAATTCCTAGGTTTGCAGCACCGAAACTATTATAAACATATGTAAGTGCTACAGGAAACTCTTCAACCATTAAATAGATGTAAGAGATCAGCTCTGAAACCCAGTAGTTACCTTGAGGGTTCCAGTCACACTGAGGATAGAAAGTTATGAAACTGATAAGAATCTGAGAAATCTTTCCTGTCTAGCTCGATGATGCCGGGAAGATGCGGTCCCTGACGATGATGTTCTTCTTTGCTTGTTGGGGCGGAAGAAAAAATCTTCCGTGTCCAGAACATAGGAGATCTGCAAATGAAACTGGTAAATAAGTAAAACAGCACAAGAGAGTTCGTATGCCTTTTAAAGAACTGTCCGACAAAATTCCCACGAGTGAAAATATATAGCGAAATGACTGACAAACTGGCTCAGATGAATAGGGACAAATGACACTACGAAGATGAAAGGGCTAAATGCTTTTCCACATCATTATGACCAGTCTCATATGAACATGTAACGCACTTAGGAGATTATAGAAATGACATGAATACAGCATCAATATTCCAGAATCCAAGCTCCAAATGGTGTCGTGAGTACAAGTCTGCAACAGATACAGTTGCATAACACATATATGGTACATCAATTTACAAGCTAGCTTATGCCTTGTACTTTTGAACAACTATCTCACGTCTATTTCGCAGTGTGGCCCCTGCCCTTAACTAAGATATGAGTGAAACAGAGATTAAGTATACCTTAAAAAAAGTGCTTTTAAAAAACAAAGTTCGTTCTGGGATTATATAGAAACAATCTCACTTTATACTTCACAGTATGGCCCCTGGCCTTGACTAAGACGTGTGAAACAAATTAGAAAACTTGATGGGTCTAGGTTTATTAATAATTATGTCTGAGCACTGAAAAGGTAGAAAGAAGAATGAATCAGGCTTAACTGTTTCAATCCAAACTAGAGGGATAAATGGGGAAACGGAGCTGCAGTCCGTTACAAAAGAGAGAAATTAATAATCCATCTAGTGCCTTTTAGGGGTGTTTTGGGCAGGGTGAGATGGATGATGGTTTTGCGCATAGTGGAGAGACCAGCCTCTCAAAAGCTAAAGTGTGGTTCTGTTTTCATTTTCTGTGTGTTCTCCCTTATTTTCTAACCTGTAATCCTACAAAGACTTTACTCTAGCAGATTTTCGTTGGCTAACTTGAATAACTACTATGAAAGAAAGAAAGTCACGAGAGGCAAATGCTAACAAAAACGGAAAGCAACATACCTTGGACGAGTTGCAAGCTATCTTACATTCCAATCCATTTATTATTTTAACACTTTCCATGGCTATACACATAGATGTAAGTTCATCTAGATCTCTATGTCTGCGCTTGTTTCTGCATATACAATTGATAGCACCAAATTATGCATCATCTAATTGAAAGCAACTGGCAGTAAACTTTTAAAACTAAAAGTAGGCAAACAACATTCACGACAGAAAATGGTGCCCTAAAGAGCAAATTAACTACTGGTAGGCCTAATAAACTCTGCTGACAAATATACAGATACATTAACTTATAATGTTAACTCAGTTCTCCTCATATCTGTTTGGAAACAGCTTATTTTCTATACTTTGGAAACACCTAATATTTTGATAAACTAACTACTTATCAACAGGTAAAGCAAAACGTGAACAAAACATATTAATCTGCAGCATATGTACCTTTGCAGCATAATGCCATGAGGTTCCTTTTTACCAGGAGAGACAGACAGAAAATCATTATACAGATAAAAGGAAAAATTTGGATCAATTGAAACAGCAAACACCTCAGGCTTTTCATTCATACTGTCCATCAGCTGAACCAACACTCGAGAGGGAGTAAATGACTGCAATAAGACAACAATGGAAAATAATATCCATAAATAACAACATAGTATAAAAGGTCAAGAACCCACATAGTCCTATAGGTAAAGGTTCCCTCTCTTTTCCCCTTTTTGGGGAGTGGAGGGGAGAAGTCATAGAAGACCTACACATTCAAACCGATATATATTCTCATCATGAAGGATGACACGTGCATTTGCATAATAGACTGAATCAGCTAATTTCCCCGGTTTCCGCGACTTTTCATACTCATATAATTGGAGAAGTTTATTGTCTATCTCATCTGTTACAACTGTTTGAAGCTGAAAAGAAGGAAAACAATTTCAACACTTCAAAACTTCGATGAAAAACAATTCAAGGGTAAGTAAAGAAATAAGAAAAAGAAACCAACATACCTGTCTGATCAACTTATATATCAACTTGTCCAATGTAAACAATATATACGACTGGTTTCCAATTATAGCTCGGCATTCATCTTCAAATTTTACATTGTCAGCAGAGCCATCAAGCAAGTTGTAAAGCGCATTCATAAATCTAGAGAGAAGATAGACAATTAATAAAAAGCCATTAAGAATTTATACAACAATGAAATCAAAATAAGATCTAAAAAGATACCTTGAATAAGGATCTGGGGAAGAAGCCTCCTTTGTTGTTTTCCATTTTGGTTCGGCACTCAGTGAATATTTTTTCGCTAATGAGATCCTTTCATAAAGTATCTGCCAAATCCAAAGAGTGAATGCCATATTGACCAAGGAAGAAATTAATATATTAAACACTGAAGTCATAACAATATCCTTACTTGATGAAGCCTAAAAAGAACAAAAAAATCATCATTTCCATAGAAAACCCTAGAATTATTTCTTTCATCAACGAGTGAAAGTGTGGAAACACGCTTTGTGAGAGGCTTTACTGACAAAAGGAACCTTTCTGATAATGGCAATGATGAGCCCTCTCCTCCAGCACATTGCGCATCACATATGCCCTCCGCTTCACCTTCACTCTCAGCCTTACCCTCAACATCATCACGTTCCATATCTTCATCCTCCTCATGCTCTTCCCGAGAGCATGCATCACCAGCAGACTCACTACCTGAGGCATCTTCACCAGTTTCAGAAACATTATCACTGTCCTCATCATCAGCATCCGCACCATTATCACCTCCAGCATCTGGACAGCATTCTTCCTCCCCATTTCTAGATTTATAATTACCTCTTTCAATATTATGCTTTGACTTGGGCAGCGCCTGCCCGCTAGAGTCTCCATATCCAAGAAAATTATCCTCCTCTGAGTCAACATTAGGTGATAATTCACCCTCCTCCTTTTCAGCTTTGCAAGGTCTGGCAGATTCTTCATGGCTTTTGACTGTATTGCTTTCAATTAGCACTCCATTGGCTAATGGAAGGGGAGGAGCAATATCCCGTCCCTGAAGCACCAAAATAATTGCATAGGCACACCAACGAAAACTTAGAAAGGAACAAGGGTAAATTTTTTTCTTAAAAAAAAAAAAGATAGAGAGAAAAGATGAATGGCTAAAAGCTGAGTACAAGTACTTCAGTTAAAAAAAGTTGAAAATCGCCACCACCATGAACTCATACCTCCATCAAAGGTCCACTACCACCCTGAGAAATGGCAACCCCATCATCACCGCCTAGTGTAGCAGTTGGTCTTCCTGGATTAAGCACAAAGCCTTGAAATAAAACAAGTTTGAGTTTTTTCTTTTTTCAGAATTTTGACAAGACTAAAATTTGGTAATTACAACAGAAACGAAGATAAATAACTGAACAAAATTAAACAGCCAAATTCATGCAAAGTATTAGTGTTGCAATTATCATGTTTACAGACCTGAAGTAATTTCTAAGCTGGTCTTGATCATGCTGGTTTCTCCTCTAACTGCAATTGAAGTGTTATTGATAGCTGATTGCTCATCAGAGGCAACCTGTTTACTAAACCCAGAGATTTTTTCGCTACAATCTGCATTGTTCTTCCCTGTATCCATTAGATGATCGTCTCTACAAGTAAGGTCACAGTCAACAGGTCCATTTTCTCTGTCATTGGCTGCTAAACTAGACTGTTGACCATTCTTTACCTCGTTTACTCTACCATCCACTTCATTATCAGATTTTGGCAACCTTGAATTCATTAGAGCAGAATCTCCATTGGAGTTGCCATCACCTCCTGTATTTGAAGAAACAAAATGGGCAACACGTTGCCCAGTTTTCCTGTCCTCCACATTTTCTGTCCCATAAGTACGAGAGGGAACACCAAGTATCAGCTCCAAAAAAGTAGTCCAAAGTCTCATAATTTTATTTGACATATCTTTACTTGAGAAGACCTCCTCACATGAATAACGAATAAGTTTATATAGGTCCTCATGAATCCCAACATCCGAATATTCAAACTCTAGATGTGGAATTAAAGGCTGTTTATTTCCAGCAGCGATGGCCTGAAGAATATCATATTCTTTCTGCTGCTTTGCTTTCATTTCTTTGATTTCAGCCACCAAAGCTGTATATTTAAATAAAGTGAAAAAATTAAAACGGATTTGAAATCTACCAATGATTTGAAAACTACCCAAAGGTTTGGATAAATCAAATATAATCTCACATATTAAAATCAGCAACAATAAAAAATTTTCCTACATCTAGAAAGCATGTCAGCAAAAATGTAAGCTGAGTGCCATAAACAAGAGAAGACTCTTAGAGAGAGCAGTCCTGTGTTTAAAGTATGATGATCTATAACATCCAGATAAAAATGCACCTCGCATTTCAAGCTTCCTCAAGAAATTGCCAAAGTTGCAACTTGCAAAAGCAGTTAAGTTCTTTTTATTGGGTAAACAAGTTTCTAACTTATAACAAACACTCAGATAAGACTTGGGGACACTAAGAGATTAAACGCTTATGCTCTTGCTAGATCCAACATATTTATTATACCCCAGCATCGCAAAATAGGTCATTATAACTGTCATAGTAACTGCCAGAGGTTGGCTTCAGAACTAAAATGGTGAAGTTTCCTAATTGACCATGTACTTTTAAACTAGCCTACTTTCCTGATTTCCTCTCTTATTGAAGCACATCCGTGGCTTATGACATGCCAAAGCATAACACACACTGTTCAATCATTGTGATTTTAATCTAAACTTACATTTAGTGCTCAAGTTCTTTGAATCTTGCTGCTTGAAATAGAAGCTCCGATGATCAAGTGATTTGTAGTGGTTTTTAGCATAAATTTCAGCCCAAACCTTATTGAAATCAGAACGACACCTACTCCACTCCTCTTGTTTCTGCTTCAGACGAGTCAATATCACAGGAAGTGCATGAGGTGGATTTTTTCGTAATATGTCCAGTACATCAAGTCCATGGTCTCCATACAGGCGTTCAATGCACCTTAAATTTAGAGCTGAAACATGACGCCACAGACAGAATAAGAGATTGTTAAGCTTTAAAATAGAGAACAATAAAAATCCTCAAATTAACATTCTAGATAGAGATTATTATGATACAGACCGCTAAAGTGATCTTCAATACAGATTGGAGCCTCCATATTGATCTTATTTTCGTTAATGGTATTATACAACTCCTCTGCACATTTGGCAGCTGAGCTTACAGATTCTAATAACATGTCCAGCTCAAATCTACATCAAAAAATCATCACCATTCACTGTGTATTAAATATTTTCTTTGGCAAAACAACAATCCAGTAGGAAAGGGTTAAAAATCATATAACACCCAAAAAATGACCAAATAAAGCAGGGGTCATCAGACTAAAACGGATGCTAAATAACCAGCAGTCCAGCACAAGTTATACCTGTCATCCTCACATCTAAACAAGCTTTCTTCATACTGATTCCTGCGCATATGTTTGAAAGAGTAATCCTCACTTCCTGAAGTCACAGATACCCAGTGATCATTCAATACTTGAGCACCAAGCTCAGATCTCTGACTCGCCACAGGAATTGGATACTGCAAAATTTAAAGACAGTGAGAAGTTCCACAACAAAAAATATATTGATAAGGACAAGAAGAAAAGAAATGCAATAAGAGTTTCATACATCTTCCGGCAGAAGTCGATAGCTTGGAGTGCAAAGTTGACAGTTACTCAAGTCAAGTTCTTGAATGGATTTCCCCCAGTATTTCTCCCGGTGTCTTTCCTTGTCTTTAGCTCCATTCATCTCACGCTTCTGGTCTTTGTCTCTGTCCTCCAACTTTAAAGTTCTGGACAATTGACCATCACTGCCTAATGACTCTGAGATCAACAAGATTTGCAACATCGAAATTCACCAATGAGATAAGAAAAGAAGATAACATTCAAAATCACTCAGTGTAATTCAACAACATTCTCCAAATGTTTCCCTTAAATATTTGGGATGAGTAAAAATAAATATCATATGAAGAACTCAGTCCACCAATCTGATCACCTCCTTCCTCAACTTAAAGAAGTATGAAGAGTAAGATACACTGTTTGGTAGAAACAAAAAAGAGAAACCATGAGGTTTGTTTGGTATGAAGGATTTGGAGGGGAGGGGAGGGGAGGGGAAATTTTTATGTGTTGAATTTAATAAAATTGGAGAAGTGGGGTTACAAAATTTTAATAAAGAGGATTTATAAGATTAAAGAGTAAGAAAAATTAATTAAAAACATTTAATCCCACTTCTCTAATTTTTTTAAATCCAAACCCCAAAAATTTTCCCTCCACTCACTTTCCCTCCCCTCCCCTTCTACCAAACAAGCACTAAGGAAGACAGCTAAACTAATTTATATAATGACTTACTTTTACTTATGACACCAGCAAGGAACCCATCTACAAGAACAAATATATCAGAGATGTGATCAACGTTAACATATGAATGTATGAGAAAACCAATTACAAAAAGTTGAGAAACAATCACCAATATTTTCACACCGCTCCAAGAACTCATTGAACTCATCCATAAGATCAGGGTACTTTCCGAGTAAGTCAGTCACCTGAAATGAGAATTCAAGGTCATCTAAAGTAATAATTGTAACAACAGAAACCCATAAAGGAAAAAGAACACTCAGGGCTTTCACGAAAATCCATTAAGTTTGAGCTCAGAAAAATGTCTGATGTGGCCCAGATCACTTATTGAACTTGACATAACCACATCTTCTAATGAATTCAAAAGGCATAGACATGGACTAAATGGCAGATAGATGGCTCACGACAATGTTCATTAACTGCTTTTCGACAACTGTTATGTAATTTATGTAATTGACCCACCCTGAAATCATTTGAGCATATCCGAGCCCCTTTATTTATTTATTTATTTTTGCTTTATACACCCTTCATCTGAATACTAGAGATCACATGAAAAACAACGACAACTTTATCTGAAAAAGCAGGTACCAGCTAAAGAATTGACTATGCAATAACATGCAGCATTTTCTTTTTAGGAGTTGCGTATGGAATTTGGACAAGTACAATAAACTAAAACTTACATTAGTCAATAGATGACACCATAAACTATTCTCCAAAAACCAAGTTCACATTTTAAAGTTTGAGGGTAAAGTAAGAAGATTGATTCGTCATTATCAATCTTTTGGTTAATAATATATCTAAAGATCTGGTTTTTGATAGAGTGCGTCGTACAATCCATATAGCCGACCCCACTTAATGGGATAAAGGCTTTGTTGTTGTTGTTGTATCATTATCAAGATACTGAAAATTCCAGGATTCATAAAAGCAAGATAATATCACTTACCAAATTCTGCAAATCATTCCTTTTTATTATTCCATTGCTGAAAATATGAAGGCACTTCAAGAATGTTTGGTAGTCATCTGAACTGCCCAACTTTTCCTTAACTTTCTCACAAAAACTGAATGCTTGGTTATACATGCCTGATAAAAGTCAAACATTCCAAAAAGGACAGGTTACAAAACTAGAAAGGTCAAAATGATTAATCAAATCCCATCTCCCCCCCCCCCAAAAAAAAATGATATCTTTAAATTTGAAAAACCAGTAACTTCCTAACCAAGAAAGATAATAACAAATACGAGAGAAATGTAAATATAGGGAACTTTTAGAGATCTAAAAAATAGCTAATTATATTTTAGCCATAGAATTTTATTCTAAATCATAAGTTACACTTGAAATGGGTAGGGATGTGTTTATTTCGTCTTGTTGGAATTCAGAAAATGGCTGTTTTAAGAATATCTCAATGTCAAATATGAGGAGAGATAGGTGTGCTTATTTCTTTTATCATCTCTAGATTTTTTCCACTTTTCTTTTGCTTGCTTTTGGATAATATCTTATTCTACACTCACTTTAATTGTATCCTTGTCTCTCTAATATTACTTCCTTTAATAGGAGAAAAATGTCCGCAACATTTAATATATGTAACATTCTCCCTCTCCCATGTTAATCCAAGAGAATTGATCCTGACAAACATTCTTTTCGCAAATTATGCACAAGACAATGTAACTAACTACAGCTTCCTTTCCTCTCTGATGGTGCTTGCACCAAATATGCTTCTAATTAGACTATTTTCGGAAGTAGAACAGATGAATATCTACATAGTAACCCTGGCTAACAAATCCAGTAATGTTATGTTAAATAAGCAACATTCTAGAATCAAATATGATCCATCTACAAAAATATAGCATGATGGCTTACTCTTTAAGGTATCTTTGTCATCATGAGAAGCAAAATCAGCTGCCAACCCAAAACCTTCAGCCTTCTTGACAGATATCTTTTTGTCAGAAAATCGTGATTTTAAATCCCTGTTATTATCATGATCATGTTCTCTGTCATCCTGCTCAGGAATTTTCCTATCCCTACTTTCCTTATCAACACGCTTCCTCGGCTCCTTGTGAGATTTCATTAGTGCCTTGTCATCGTCCAGTTCAGGACGATCAACACTTGGATCACGATCATGAGAAGTAAGCCTTTCCCGTCGATAACGGTTCTGTAAAAGTCAAAGTTCAAAATCCCAGCATAAATAAAGTGTTTCATAAAATTCATTGTAAAGGGAGAGGAACAATCTTATTGCCTTTTCCACTTGCATTGACCGTATCATGGGTGCTGTAGAACCCCGCTCACTAAAACGTGGAAATGAATTTCGACCATACGGAACATGCTGTGTAGGAGGCGTTGCAGAAGTATCTGGTAAGAATCTAGTAAACTCCTCAAGTAAATCTGAATGGTCCTCAAAAAGGGTAGCAACCTAGATCATGAACAAAAAAAGTAAGACTAATCAAAAGGCAGATAGAAAATATTGCAATATAAACTTCTCTTAAAGACAGCCCAAAACAAAGAGTCAAATAGCAAAAAGTAGTGATGAACATTTTACCTCACTATAGACCTCACCAATATCCTTGTGCTCTTTGCGGTACATGTTCAAAATGTCCAAGAATGATTTGTAAACATGCTCATCATTTTGGAATCGTTTCTGCGGATGCAAAACTCATCAACTACTAGGCAAGAAGCAGAAGTTGCACTAGAAGCCTCACCAAATGAAAACAACTTTTACCTTTATCTTGTTCACAAAGCTTATAGCTTCTTCAAATTCAACTGTTTTCTTTGGAGGAGCATCATCCTCATCAAGTGTAATCTCATACCCCTTAGGCAAGAAGGTGTTAAATCCAAAAATCAAGTTATTATGCCCTTTGAATAGTTCCTTCACTCTTGCTATGACACCAGCAGTGTCAGTCCTGTAGAGCCGAGGGGCAAAAAAAAAAGGCTAAGACCACTGATCGTTTAAGCCCCGAATTTCACAATTACACGGCTTAAAAATTAAGTGTGAAAAGTCTACCGTTGAGCCTTGAAATCTTTCATGACCTCTAAGAACATGTCATATTTTTCTCTTTGGTCATGAAACATGTCTTTCACCTCCTTCAAATATGATAAAGCGTCATTGGTAGTCAATTTCTGTGAAGTAGCCCCCCCTCCAACTCCTCCTCCTCCAGGGATTTGGGATTGGCCATAGCTTCATAAGTGTAACATAATTACAAATTCAGATACCCAGTATATCAAAAATTATAGCATTAAAACCTTTAAAGTTAATATAATAAATGTTCTAATTGATTGGTGGTCTTATTGTTCAGAAATTATATTATCAAGTTTTTCTTTTCACCACATGTTCTTCTGTTCGTTTTTTTTTTTACTGGCAATTGAGTGCATTAATGATGTTGCTCAGTAAGTTTAATGAAAATGACAAAAACCAACCACTGCTCCTATATGTTATTTTAACAGTGAGAACCCATGCCATAGTCAATTTAAGCCAAATAAAAGATGAGCCCTCAGCAATCCAGCAAAAAAAATCATTAATTAATTAATAAATAAATAATCTTTCAGCATTAGCTATACTTGCTAGAAATGAGCAATCAACTCTACAGAAAAAGATGAAATTGGCATGCGAAGGAGAGTAAAAGAAGAACATACGAATCCCCACGTGAAGAACCCATGGGTCGCTTTAATTGAGAAGCAGCATAAGCATCGTCCCTACTTCTCTTCATATCAGCCCCTAAAACAAAAACAAAAACTAAAAAACGAGCAATCTTTTTTTTAAAAAAAAAAAGGAGTAGGGGATGGGGGAAAAAAGAGCACATATCAATAACACGCAAGAAAGAGAAAACCGGAAAACATATGAATAAGGTACCTCGCAGATGGTAGATTTTGTCAGGAAAATATGCTGCGGAGAGAGCAAGCAGATCACTAGGAAGAAAGAAAAACGCAGTGACGAGCCTGATCGCCTTTGGGTTTACCTGATAATAATTCTTACCTTACTTTGTATGTCGGAGAGAAGAATTGGGACAGGTAGCGAAGGAAGATTCATCAGAAGTGTGCAAGAAAATTTATGTTCTGTGGTACGAGGAGCTCAAACTCGTTTGGGAGACAAGAAGTAAATTTTCGAAAACTGAAGAGCAATCCCTCGTGTTCAAGTTGTTCTAATTTTAGAATTTTACGAGTACTCGTCTTCCATTCCCATGCGGGAAGCCGAGCGCCCTAAATGCGTGGGTTTAAAAACGATCCATCAACACCAAGCCCATTGGTTTTTTTGGGTTTTGTCCTGTAAGGTTTTGGTTTTAGACCCCTCGAAGTCCCTTTCCTTTCCAGGCCCGTGGTTTTTCCTTCTGTATCGTTCACGATTTTCATACAGATTCCAAAGATGCAACTTTTATCTTCGACCACACAAAGGGCGTCCTGTAATATTTATGATATTTTTATCTTTATTTTAAATACTTTTTTCTTTGATATCCTACGTATTAAATGATTTATCAATTTAAAAAATAAAATACAATAATTATATAAAAAAACAGCATACATTATAAACATTTTTAAAAAAAATTAATCTTTTAGTCTTCTATAATTTTAACTTTAATTATAATTCAATCCTTACATTTTGACTTGATGCAACTTAGTTCTTATAATCTTGATTTGATTATAATTCATTCCCTAAACTTTAACTTATTGCAACTCAATCCCTATAAATACAAAATTATTCTAAAAATTATATAACAAAATCATTCCATAAACTTTGACTCACTCAATTGTATCTCATTTTTTGTTATGATTTTTCGGATCTCATTTTTTTCTCTGATTTTTTCTAGCCATATGAATTTATTATGGAGATGATTTAACAAAATTATTTCACAATTTTTTCTCTGAATAGTTTGGTCTCTCTCCTTTTAAACGTCCTTCTTTCTCTCACTCTTCACCTTTCTTCACAATGTGCCCGTTCGAACTCGCGAACATGAAAGGCGAAGGACCATCCTTCACATGGCGAAATCGTTCAAAACCGTTTTATATTAAAAAAATAAAAGTCAGAGTTAGTAGGATGATGTGATAAGAGAAAGAGAATTGAAAGACAAGAGAGTTCTTCGTTAATTAAGGGTGTGTTTGGTATGAGGGGAGGGGAGGGGAGGGATTTTGCTTCCCTCTCTTGTTTGGATAACTAAAAATTTTAGGAAAGGAGGGAGAATTTTATCCCTCCCATCCCCTCCTAACCCTCCCCTCCAAAATTGGGGGGATTTAGAGGGAAATGTTAAGTTTGAGCTTAAATTGACTAATATGTCCATACCATTTTAAAATATTCTCACAATACCCTTCTCATTATTTAATTACAAGATTATAATTTTATATAGTAAATGTCATTTATAATTATATTTATTTTAATTTTTATAATTATAATTATAAAATTATAATTTTATGTATTAAATTCCTTATATAATTATATTTTATTAAATATGTTAGAAAGTTATTAATTACAAATTAAATGAAATAAGAGCAAAATTGTCCATATAAAAATATTTCTCCTCCCCTCCCCTTTTATACCAAACATAATACTATTAAAATCCCTCCCCTCCCCTCTCTTTTTGTCAACCTAAACAAGGTAAAAGAAAATCCCCCTCAAACCCTCCCCTCCCCTCCCCTTCCCTTCATCGAGCCAAACATAGCCTTAAGGTCGTTATTACTATGAACGGTTTTCAACATATTGATAAATTCTTTCAACCATACAAAATCTGGGTAATTTATTTTATTGTTTATAGTATATCAATAAATTAGTCGTGATCTTTGCAATAAAAATAAATAAATAAATAAAAACGGTCGTATATATTTATATTTTATACTTATTAGTTCACTCTATCCGAATGGTAATGAGTGTGTTTGGATCAATGGTGGGAAAAATGATTTATTTGCAATCTGATTTATAGATAATTTTGATTGGGTAAAAGTCAAATTGTGTAAGTTGTTTATGTTTGGATAAGTGTTTTCATAAAAGTGAAATGTGTTTGGTTTAGCTTTTGTATAAGTGACTTTTATGATATTTAAAATAAAAAACTTTATAAAATATATGAAAAGTGAAAAAAAATATTTAATCACAACTGATGTTGGGTAAAATATATAATTAAATTACAATGAAAATGAAAATAAATTAGAAATGATATAAAGTTAAAGTTTTTGATACAGTCAAATATAACATAACTAATCAGATCAAATGTCCCGTATAATTAGGTATTTGATGATGTCACAAATATGATTTATTTTGGTTGAAGATGTCCGATGATCATTTGTTGACAATGACTCTTGATCTTAATTATTATCTACATTAACTGTATTCTCATTTTCTGCATCCCTAAAGTATACTACAATTTGAGAATTTCTTATAAACTCTTAATTTAAGACAAAAGCTACATATTCCAATTTAAATGAAAAGTGTTTTTTTTTTCTTATAAGCTCTTAATTTAAAAGCCCGTCCAAACACCCAATAATTCACTCCTCCAATTGAATTGGGCTTCCACCTTACTTATCGGGCTTAAAGTGAGAAATAAGTTGATCCAAACATCCAATATAAATACTTCTCTCTTTCACATACAGTTCTAAGTTGCCGTGGGTCTCAAAAGATAACTGAAAAGTTGCAATCCAAAATCCAAACTACATTCAGAGCGATGATGTACATCAAGTGCTTTTTGAGATCACTCTTATGATATTAAAAGTGTTCATTTACGTGAGTTGAGATAAATTTTTTTTTACATACTTACCTTATATACTCATATATTATAAATCACGATTGAAAAATTATTTTTAAAAATTTAAATCACTGTTCTAAACAAACATTAAAAATACATGGGAACAAGTAATCTCACTGGGCCTGCCCATTCGTACTCGAAACAAATACACATTGTGTGCATCTTCTCGTTTTGAGGCATCATATTACTGCAAAGTCATTTTTCTACCTCAAACACGCACACATGCCCAAACCTAGTATATACGTTTCAAGTTTCAACACGTACGTGATCCAATATGTATGTGCCTGCGTGTGAATGCATATCTGTCTAACTTGGACCATTCATTACCCCCAAAAAGTGCATATCACAAATCTTTTGATACGGCAAGCGTGTGACAACAGCAATATATTATAAAAGTAGGAGGAAACAAGAGGGCAGTACCACTAATAATCTCAAGGTATTCTGCATCATCTTAAACACTTATGGTAAAAAAAACAAAAAGTTGTGCCCCGCATCCCTGTATTCACACACTTAAGCAAAAGACGCAGGGTATAATTAAGGAAAGAGGCATTATATATATGCATAGTACACGATGTGTGAACAAGAAAAGAGACCAAGCATGTTGAAAGCGACATGAAGCAGTCAAAGCCTATGCAAACACTTGCTTGTCAGCTGGTGGGTTGGTTAATGGAACTGGAATGCCTCCTTTGGAGGCTAACCAGAGCATAATAAGCACCACCTGGTCCCTTAGCCAGCAAGGACGAGTGGGTCCCTTTCTCCACCACCTTCCCCTTCTCTAACACTGCAATCACATCACACTTGTGAATGGTGCTCAACCTATGAGCCACCACCACGCTTGTCCTCCCCACCATAACACGCTCCAAAGCTTCTTGCACCGCCCTCTCCGACTGGTTATCTAAAGCACTAGTCGCTTCATCTAGCAGCAACACCTCCGGCTTCTTCACTATCGCTCTCGCTATTGCTATTCTCTGCTTCTGACCACCTGATAGTTGGACTCCTCTCTCCCCACACCATGTCTCATATCCCTCCCTCAAGCTTGATATGAATTCATGAGCATTAGCCACTTTAGCTGCCTCAACAATCTCTGCTTCGTCAACGTTGTCCCTAGCTCCGTATGCTATATTCTCCTTTATGCTCCCTGCAAATAACGTCGGTTCTTGGCTCACTAGTGCTATGTGCTCTCTTAAGTTCCTAAGGTGGTATGACTTTATGTCTCTCCCGTCTATACTCACTGTCCCTTCTAATGGATCGTAGAATCTCTCGATTAATCCTATGATGGTTGACTTCCCACACCCACTTTGACCCACCAATGCCGTTGATTTCCCCGCTTCCATTCTCATGGAAAACCCCCGAAATATCATGTCGTTGGGTCGGGCCGGGTACGCGAAACGGATATCATGAAATTCTATTAGACCCATGAGTTTATCGGGCTTGTACCCGTTTTGATTATCGGGGTCAATTTTTGTGTGGCGGTCGAGAACTGCGAAGAGAGAGCCCAAAGAATCTGCGCCTTTAGCAATGTCGGAAGTCATGCTTCCGGCATCTGCAATGACGCGGCTTGTGCCCATTAGTACCATGAATGTTTTAAAAAGTGCTTCGGCTTTGATTAGACCAGTGGACATCAGCTTCCCCCCATACCAAAAGTCTAAGGCCCAAGTACAGGACGTGATACTCTGTGAGAAAGCAAGCCCAATACCAGCAAACCAAGACTGCCTAAAGCTCTCTTGCCTTGGGCCTTCTTGGGCTTTTTCGAGCATTTTGAGGATTCTGCCCTGGGAAGAGAAGGCTGTAACTATACGTAGGTTGGAAACGGCTTCTGCGGCTAGCTTGCTGCATTCATTTTGGGCCTTAGTAGCCTTGTTGGTCATGCTCTTGAGTAGGACCCTCCTCGTATAGTAGCTGATTACAATTAGGGGCTGAACAGCAATAATAACAATGGCGAACCTCCACGAAATCACTAGGCTCATTGTGCAAGCAATTATCACAGTGGAGAAAGTTTGTATCAACAGAGACATCCTATCTCCTATTAGAGACCTCACCTGTTAAATATCACCACCAGTGTTAAAAAATTGAGTCCCCTTGAAACAAGATCAATATGCCTAATGAGCTTATCCAATGTTATGGGAATTTTGAAAAGAATTCAGTAGAACGTACCACATTGGCATCTTTGGCGAGTCTAGAGCAAACCGCACCACTTGTATTTTCGGGCTGATCAAACCAACCAACTTCAAATGTGAGTATCTTTGAAAACGTTCTCTCTCTTATCCTTTTGGTCAAGTATTCACCCATGTAGGCGAAACTATAGTGCTGGCTTATGCTAGTAATCAATGACGAGGCCAATAAACCCAGGTAGCAAAACGCATAAACCTTCATCTTGTTTTTAATCTCGTCGTGGTTTTTTAGAAAAAAAGTAGAAACCATTGACCCCATTGAGAATGAGAACAATGGGTAAATTGCACCGAACAGAAACGCACTGAAACACCCTAAAGTTGCCTGCTTCCATTCTGGGAGATTCAGGGCAAGCAACCTCCGAAACGAGGGAACAGGGAGCTTCTTTTCTTCTGTAGCCACATTGGTTTCTTCATCGGCACTTGAAACTCGAACCTGTCCTAATGAATTTGCAGAGTTAGATCGAGGCACGAGAGATAATCTTCGGCTGCTTGTGTTGTTCATGTCCCTATCTGATACGGTGGTGGAAGAGGTAGAAGTGACGCCGACGGTATCCTCTTGAATTGTTCTAGATTTCTCTGTTTGATGGAGACGAACCAGAGATGTGTAAAGCCCATTTTCGTTTTCGATCAGCTCATCATGCGATCCCATTTCTATGAGGCTACCGTTTTGAAGGACGGCAATGACGTCGGCGTTCCGAATGGTAGATAGGCGGTGAGCGACGATGATGGTGGTGCGTCCAACAGCTGCGTTGTCCAGAGCTTCTTGGACAACTCGTTCGGATTCATTGTCTAGAGCACTTGTTGCTTCATCGAGAAGGAGGATTCGTGGTTTTTTTATCAGTGCCCGCGCAATAGCAATCCTCTGTTTTTGTCCTCCCGACATTTGAACGCCTTTTTCACCCACCTGTTCATGTAATGTTAGTATTTATATTCTTGTAATTAATGTATATATTATCCAGGTCTCAGTCAAACAGTTACGCTACCAAATCGATCCATTCATTCCTATCTGCTGTAAGTCCATTGTTCTGCATTGCGTATTCACACGATCGATGGGGCAAAACTTTCAAGTTTCTACACCTTTGGTTGGAGAAAAGAAAATAAAACAAAACAGAGCTTCAGCAAGGTACTCGTAGAAGTCTCTTCTAAACCAGAAGAGCAGCTCTTCTTTTTCAAGTGTTGTTTAATTATATGTATGATCACGCCCACACATTACTCTGAATGATGTAGGAGATATAATAGAAAATATTTAATTATGAAATATTTAAAAAAATACGTTCTGCTTGTCCTTTTGGGAGGGGCCAGCAAAAAAGCATGGTGGTTCTATGCCATTTTGAAGAAGGATACGCCTATGGTTTACGCAAGTGAAAAGGGTGTTGAGCTAAAGATGTGATGACATGCGGATTTTTATTTCTTCAAGACAATGATGGTCAGTTTGAAACTACTTAATTTACATTCATCTTCAGCAACTAAATAATAAAATATATCTTTAATATAATATGAAATAATGTTAAAAAACGCCATATACAGAAGAAAAAAAAGGATAATTTAACAGCTGTGGGAGGCCAAAAATCATTAGCTTATCTTGTTTAGACCACTAACTCTACGACATTGTGGTCAAAGTGTAAATAGTCTGGGCCATTTACGGGAAGTTGGAGGTGCAGATTTTTGAACCATTATGAAATGAGCATATAAAAACCAAAAACAGGAGAATGATTTTGAGGTCTCAAAGAATGACAAGAAGTGAGAATACAATAACGAGTTTTTTTTGCACTAAATAACAATAGGTCCATGCTGATGATTTGCCATTGGGATTTTACAGTAATTACATTTTTTTTCTTGGAATCCACTACCACAATGCAAGAAAATCTCAACATGCACGTGGAAGGACCAGAGTGGAGAATGCACTATTGCCAAATAGGGGGAAGTTATTGTGTAATCAACTATAGAAATGGATATATGATGATAAGTAGCACTAACCTGGGTATCGTATCCCAGAGGCAACTGAGAGATAAAATCATGAGCGTTGGAAGCCTTGGCAGCCTCCACAATCTCATCCTCACTCGCGTCCTCTTTCCCAAACAGTATGTTCTCTTTTATGCTTGTGGCGAACAGAGCCGGCTCTTGGCTCACCAGTCCCATCTTCGACCTCATCCACTTTAGCTGCACCCTCTTAATTCCCACCCCGTCCACACGTATTTCTCCTCCAATTGGGTCGTAAAATCTCTGCAACAGTGATATCGCCGTCGACTTCCCTGATCCACTCCCACCCACCAGCGCCACCGTCTTCCCCGCCGGAATCTTTATGCTAAAATCCCTCAGAATAACGCTGTCTGGCCTCGATGGGTATGCGAACTCTACTCGATCGAACTCCACTTCCCCATGAATTCTCTCCAGAATCTCACCTTCCATGTTCTCTGAGTCAATCTTGGGAATTCTCTTTATCACCTCCATTATTCTTTCCCCTGCTGAACTCGCTTCCGACAGGTACTTCATGTTGGATAAACCCGCTCCCAGCGATCTGTTATTCCCAAAGAAACCAAAAACATCAAGATTATGACTACGTGAGTGATCAATGAAAGAAGGGGCTTTTGTACAAATTTGCCTCAGCAAGTTTTAGTTGAGGCGTTATCCAAAAGTTCTAGGTGCAATATTAACTTATTAAAATAGAATAATGTTAAATCTTATTCTTAAAAGAAGTTCAAATTTTTAGTAGACAGTCGTACGGACCGTCTAAACTAGTTTTTTTTTTAAAAAAAATGATGTGTGGGATAATATTACTAAATTTTAAAACTTGACATTGGATTTAAAAAAACTTTCAGCAAACATTACTGGTCATAAAAAAGGTTAGGTTTTTATTGATTACAATCCACCGAGAGCCATGGCTGCTCCGACGGCGAAGACGGTGCCACCTTGAGCGCCGTGGTACATGACGAGTCTGCTACCATAATAGCAAATGAAGGACCATATGACGAACACAATACTGTTGCTTCCTATGGCTAAGCCTTTAGCTAGGCCCTGTTTTAGACCCAGCTTGACTGAACCCTGTAAAGCAGAGGAGAAAGCAGATATGGTTTTGGTTTCGCCGACAAAGGAATGGACGGTTCTGATGGAAGATATTGCTTGCTCTGCGATTGCACCTGCCTGGTTATACTCGTCCCTGATCTTGCTAGCCAACCCCGTTAATGTCCTTCCGTACATTAAACCAGGGATTACTAGAAGAACCACGAAAGGTAAGGCTACAATCGCCAATCTCCAGAACATTGAAAAGGCTACAACGTAGCTCGCAACGAACATAGAGAGATTCGTCAACAAGTTTGGAACCTATATTAGTTTGAAGACACTGTCAACATCATAGGAATTTACAGTATCATCATAAACAAAAGTAATTAAAGTACAGAGTCAAAAGAAAAACAAATTTAAATTTCTGATTCTCTTTTCTGTATATATGGACCTTTTCGCTGAGAAAATCTTGAATTACGATGCTGTCGTTAGAGACGCTGGTGATGACCTCGGCCGTGCTTGTAACTTGCAAATCAAAGTATGCAACTTCTTGTCTTAGCATTGCTCTCAAATACCTGGATCTCATTCTCGCTGCTTGTCTCTCTCCTGTTCTCGTCCAACAATATCCCTCTGCGAGTGGAATTCCCAAAAGCCAAGAGAACAAGATCAGGATTCGTCTGATTAAGAAAGACAGTAACAAGTTATTATTAACTCACCGAGGAAGCATGCTAAAAATGAGCCACAGGCCAAATATAATAGAGCCACCGCGTTCTGCATCATCAATAAAATCAAATTATGATCTGTTTTTCTGGGCATGAGTGAGTGTACGTATGAGAGAGAGGAAAAAGAGAGAAACCTCATTAGAGTTATGAACAAAAGCAGATACATCCATTTGAGACGAGGCCCCTCCTATATTGTTCATCAAGCGGCTACTAATAAACAACACAGTAGGCCCCGTGAAGCCGTCGCCGAAAGACCCCAACACACCAAGAACCATCAAAAACCAATCTTGGGAATCGGCATGCATGAAAATGGATCCAACAGACCCATTGCTTTTCTTATTCTTCATGACCTCGGTCTTACCATCCGAGCCCCAACTCATTCCCCAGTATTTTCTTGGAAAACAGACCATAACAGTAAGAATATATTTGGCACCCCACTTCTCTGTATGTACTAGCTAGATAGTTAAACTTTAATTTGCTTGCTTTCCAAAACCAAGTTTGCGGCTTTGAGCAAGTTACCTGTCAATGCTGTGTATTTATAGGATTCAGAACACGGACAGGGGCTCGTGGTGGGGGCAAAATCCACTTAGCAACCACAACCGATGATGATGGCCTCCCATGGTTGCAAGGAGGTTTGTTATATCAAAGACGTGGCATTATTGACGAGGGAGAAGTAGAAGGTTGTAAACGCCCGCAGGTCCAAAAGAAGAGAGGTTGAGTCCGGTGCATGAAAGTTGTTTTTTTTTCTTTAAACATGTATATAGTATAGAAGTTTCAAGGTTCTCTTTTGCAGTGAGTAAATCTCTTGGAATGAGTTGCCTTCTAATAAACTATTCATAATATAAACAACTTTACTTCAATCATATGTTGCATTTGTGCATGTACATATGTAAACGCCCGCAGGTCCAAAAGAAGAGAGGTTGAGTCCGGTGCATGAAAGTTGTTTTTTTTCTTTAAACATGTATATAGTATAGAAGTTTCAAGGTTCTCTTTTGCAGTGAGTAAATCTCTTGGAATGAGTTGCCTTCTAATAAACTATTCATAATATAAACAACTTTACTTCAATCATATGTTGCATTTGTGCATGTTTGGAAAACTTCCAGTTTTAAAACAATTTTTACGTAAGTTAAGATAAAATCTCTCTTACATATTTATCTCATAAATTGTAAAAATACTTTTAAAAAGTTAAAACAAACATGTACTAAATTTGTTTTCACTTTTTGTTTAATTAAGATGTCAGCAAATTAAGGGTCTGTTTGGTATCACGGTAGAAAGCATAAAAGTCAAGTGAAATTGAAAAAAAAAAAACCAAGGGAAAATATAGGTGTTTGGGGTAACTTTTGTGGTTGATTGGCTTATGCAAATAAAAAAAAACATTTCTAATAAAAGCTACAAATTGCAGCTTCTGAATGTTTTTTCCACAAATTCTTACGGAAAAAAGTAATTTCTTTCATCGCTATCCCGAATACAAATCACATTTACAATCTGACTTTTACAAAAGTCACATTGAAAAAAAAATTACTTCTCCACCGCTAATCGAAATAGGCACTAAATATAAGATTCAGATGATTTTTTTTTAAAAAAAATTAAGGAAGCTAAATAAGTCACTTAATCATATCATATGTTGTATATTATTAGATTATATGTCATTTTATAAATCATACAAATTAGTTTAGAAAAAATATATAAATATTTTAAATTAATTTAATTAGATTTTTTAATCTCTCTAAAAAATAGCAACTATTTTTATATTTAGGACCGGATGTATTACAATTATATTCTTTATCTTCCGTAACTATGGTCTTAATTTATTTTACTAATAACGGTTATGCTTCTAAAATCACTGAAGGCAATATAACATTGAATACCTGGCATGCCCCTTGATAAATGTATTTGGCTTTGCACCAATGAGCGCTGATATTAGTAAAATGGACTTTCACCATTTAAACACTTAAGTTTGATTTTGAGGCATTATAGAGATTAAATGTCAGCACTTCTCTAACTGAAATTTTAAATTTTGGTTCACCGCATTATAAAAATCTAACCCCTTCCATCATAAGGTTCCGAAAAAATTATTTAATTATCAAAAATCTCAATATTAAATAAATAATATAGATATATTGTCGTTTCTTATAGTGAAAATTATCACTATATGCTCATGTTATCGAACACCTATGAGTGATTAAATTTCTTTTGGGATCTTGTGGTGATTCCCAAAAAGTTACAGGACTGGGAAAAAGATTATTGCAACTTGTAGCTGGTCAAAGTTGTAATTATAGCTTAATTTCTGCTTGTTCAATTCAATCCCAACTGGCTGATCAAAAAAAAAAAAAAAATCTCGACTGCATAGTATGAAGATTGAACCTTCACTTGTGTAAACAAATATCGAATCTGATCATCACTCTAGCTAAGTGAGGGGCATGCCACTTGCCAAACTCATAATCGCGCAAATCCATGATCCACACTTATTGCCAGTTTTTGGCCGAATTGTCAGTATTTTTTTTTTGGGCATGGAAATTAGAGTCGGAAAATCGGGTCGAACTCATTGGGCCGACCCTTTTAAGCTCTTTTAAATCACGGACCGGGCTTAAAAAATAGAGCTTCAAAAGGAAGTCGGGCCTAAAAGAGTTAGCCCTGTAGGGCCAGCCCGTTAGACCCTTTAGCTTTATTTTTTATTTTAATTTTATTACCCTTCCTACTCATGCCCATGTTGACTCCTCCTTAAAAACCTTAAATATTGCTAAATTTACATATGATGATAATTTACTAATTCTTGATATTTTTACCCCTTAAACATAGTCTACTACTTAAAGTGAAGTATAATCAAAATTCCTTGAAATTGATGATATTAGCGAAGAAGATAAAAATGACAGTTTTCATAATCATGTTGCTTAGAGTGTTTAGCTTTTTGCATTCTTATGCTTTGTATGAGACTATGAATTACTTGTACACAAAATTTTTTTATCTTTGATTATGAATTAATAATTGTATTTATTTTATTACATGAGGTGTGTAGACGTATAGTTAAATTTTGTAAAAATGACTTATGGCCTTGCGGGCCGGCCCTGGCTCAGATGCTTTCGAGCCGGGCTTTGAAAAATAGCAATTTTTCTTTCCCCGAGTTGTATAGGGTCGGTCTTTTTAGGCCCTGACCCGTCAAAGATCGGCCCTGATTCCCAACTCTAATAGGAATTGCCAGTACTAATGTTGACTGAAAAGCATTTATACAAAAATAATGAATTAGAAATCATTTGTTATTAAGATATTAATCCACGTTCTTATATGATAGTAGTACACGACAAGCCTACTAGAAATTACAATTTTTCATTACATAAAATGAAGTATGGCCTCGCATCCTAAAGATAAGAGCTTAGTCTATCTTGTCCCTCATATTTTTCATATATATTTTTTTAAATTATCCATGTTAATTGCAAATGTAGAGGAAGTTTGCATCAAAGAGAAATTTCAATACAAATTATTTTGAGGAAACCAATATACTTTTGACAAACAACTAGCTAGCTTAATTAATTTACTTAGTTTATTTAAATTAGTTAAATATATCTTATATTAAAATCGATTATATTATTTACTAAACATGGATACGCTGGATAATACACAATATATGGGTTAAATTTTTTTACCAACAATTATGGTGTTATATGAACTCTAACTTCCTGGCCAAAAAAAAAAAAAAGTTATATGAACTCTAATTACGATGATGCAAAGCGATTTTCATCACCTTACAGCGTGAAATATTTTTTAAGTATATAATTGTATTACTACATTTGTTCCTTAATTAAACTCACTTTGTGATTTAATTTTTTCAATAAAAAGATACTTATGTTAATAACAGGAGGCAGGATATATTGCTTTTAGAGGTAGGGTCGTGTGATATATATATATATATATATATAGTCCAAATTAACAAATAAAGTTTTATGATATACTGGAATGCTAAAGCTCGCACATCTAAATTGATAAAAATATGAACAATGATTAGAAATAATGCGCAGAAATTATTGACTATAACAGGAAAAGAAAATTACTTTGAGTTTGATGCCACTTTGGACATCACATATGTCCCCCTTATTAAAGAGTGGTACTCGTAACATGAGACGTGAAAAAGCAATAGAAATAATATATACATATATATATATATATATATATATATATATAGACAAACACAACAAATTAATATCGTGTGTGTGTGTGTTAGTTGCCAAGCTGCTAATTGAGGATTTGATTCATCTCAATGGTGACTAGGCCACCACGTTTATCCGTGACAAAACGCAGTGGACACTTCATGAAAAGTGTTTGTTCCTCTTAAGATTTGAAATCACTAAACTAGTTTATTTTAGTTTTCTTTATATTTTCAACGTGCCCGAGTTTCTAACTGGCCGGAGGGAGTATATAATCATTATCCTTTTGAAAGGAGAAGAAATTTGATGGGCGTGTAAATATTATATGTGTATATATATTATATTGTTTTATTGGACGACCCTGCAATATGACACAGCATTATACCCACCACTTGTCTGTTTCTGTTTTGCAAAGTAAAATCCAAATATTGAAGTGCTATCTCATATATAAAAAGGACTAATAATAAATTAACAATAATAATCCAACGATCCCCCGGGCCCCGGATGTTATACTTACTGACATTTCTTAATTTATTCATATATATATATATGTGTGTGTGTGTGTAATGGATGCTATGATCATATATACTTAGCTAATAAATAATATGTCAAAAAATATCAATTGTAAATATGATGAAAATATGATAGATTTTAAATCAAAATAATAAATAAAGATAAGCTCGGTAAATTATGAAATTTTGATTTATAATCTCAACAAATTATAATTATGGGAGCATATATATATACAAACAAAAAACGTACATTTGTGCACGTGCAGTGTCTGTAAAAAAAAAAAAAAGAGCTTGCATAGACACCCAACCATTTAATAATAATGTGGGCGTTTTCATTTAGCACAAGTGCAATTTTATTTCAGTTTCAGCACATGTATACTTTTCCTCCTATCATATTAAATATGAAATCCATTTAATGATTTTGGTTAAATTTTCAATATAAGATCTCATTTCCTCTTATTTTTCACATAAATGTTGTCTCTTATTTATTAAAACATTTTTATTTTTACACATTAAATTTTGTTCATTACCGTTATTTTCTTAAAAAATATAAGATTTTCTTTAAAAAATTATAAATAAGTAATTTACCTGTTTTTATGAAGATTTTATAGGATTAAGATCATGCACTGTGCTTGAAATTCCATTAAGTACTCTTCTCCCATCATAGAAAGCAAAATAGTAATTATAAGATTCGAGAATCAGTTGAAGCATGCTTACGAGATCATGGTTTGTTTATGCCAATTAGGCATAAGTCATTACAAGCACATCCACTAATATAGATAATAATTCCGCGTGTGTTCCAAAAAAGTTTAGCAAGATATCTTTTGATTCAGGAGAGTACTGTTAATAAATTTGGCCCAAAAATAATAATAATAAATGAAGAGAATTGTTTTCCTTTTTTTTTTCTTAAAAGAAGTCTTAATTTAAGCGATACGACCAGAAGGGAAAATATTTATTTAAATATATACACAAAATATAAAAAATAAAAAATTTGCTTTATCTGCAATTTAAAGGACGATTTTTATGTAAAAATAAATGAATTAATCAATACAAATACTCGTAAATACATCCCTAGATCAACGTTTTTCTCCTCGTTTTAATGCATTGTCTAACAATCTAACACACAACTTCCTCCCATTCTTAATATATAGTCTAATTATGGAGTTGATCTAGGTATTACATTTAAGATATATTTTTCATATTTATTAATATTTTTTCAATTTACTTATTGACACTTCATCAATCATAATCAAGTAAAATAGAGATATATATAAGGAATTAAAGGAAATGATTATAATGTTTTATAAAAAATATGTCATATTAATAATCTTAACTAACTTTTTTAATTTAATTAAATTATGTAAATAAGTCTTACATTAAGGTTTAGAGCAAATAATTCCAAATTTACTAGCGTGAACAAAAAGGGTTTGAGGTTATAATTTTCTCCTTCAATATCAAACTGAGAGGCAGGCACAGTGATGGTATTTTTGAAATGTCCAGGAAGATCAAAGAATCATCTGTGATACTTGTTGCAACGAGCAGCATTTTGTTTAAGAATAAGCATCTGTAAACAAAAATCTCGCCATCAGATAATAAAAATAAAGCAACTTTTGTGATCTTCTGTTCTTTTTCTTAATTTTTACACCCCCAACTCTATCGTGAACGTTACATCAGCTATTAAGAAATCATTACCAAATAGATTTGCTAACCCTCTCCCTTTCCAAGTTTTAAATTCTTTGGCTAATAATGTAAGAATTTTTGAGCGTACCTGGAGTGCGACAGTTAGATTTTAATACCCACGTTTAACCGGATTATAATGATGAAAATGATTATGACGCACAACAAATACACCACAAGATATGAAGAAGAGAGAAATATAGTAGAAGGATAAGGGATTAATATACTAGAATTTATGTATTCCTGATTACTCGTTTTAACTGAACCATTTACGTTTATTTATAGCATTCTTTGTACCCCTTCCTCTTTACCAACATGTACTTTCTTAAAAGAAATAATATATTATTTTGATGGAGAGACATAATATATCGGTGAAAAAATATCTCCCGAAGAGTTATAATCTATCGGTTAAAAATATAATTCTTAGTAATTAGGGCATATTACATATATTAACCTAAAATTTTATATTATTTATATTATTGTTAAAACATCTTATACTTGGATATAATCGATCGATAGTGAATGAACCAATTTTCCAACAGTTATCAAAGAATTAGACTAGTGTATCCTTAACAGACAAATTGAAATTCGACAGTGAATTGTTGTGAGGCCCCTACCTACGGTCTGGTCCACCATTTTCATGCGCTGTAAGGTGGTTGGATCTGTCACTTACAGGCCTTTGTAGTGAAGCATTTAGTAGAACAATGACACAAATTACAATTAATATGAAGACAATTATATATGATTTCATCACTTGATGAGTGGTAACACTCTGGAATTCGCTGTTGCTTGGGTTTCAGTGTCCATGTGTATCATTCATATCGTACAACCTTATAATTTTTCATTAGCTGGAGATTCTCACTGCTTTAGTAGAAATAAAAATTTATTGCAAGTATGCCATCCATTAATTGATTGGTCTGGCAGCTTATCTTGAAGACGTCTTACACATTTATATATATATATATATATATATATATATATATATATATATATATTACTATTTCTGATTTTTAATATAAGATTAACTTTCTAGTTTAACATATTCTTTAAAGTTATTAAGGATCAGAGAGATAGAGTATACAATATATTTACTTAATTAATTAACAAAACTATGAGATGGATTATTAGTTGACTGTTTTGAGTTGAATATAAGATTGTAGATGAATATTTTTTTTTAAACTTGATTATTAAATTACGAAATTTAGTAATAAAAGTTTCATTAATAAATTTTTAAACAATGTAATATTTTAGTATACATAATTTAAAATATATTACTTTTATTACTACCGATTCAATGCAATAACAAGTTATGACACTCTACCCAGGCTAAGCCCGGCTAAATGCATGAGAAGTCCTACTTTAATACCACTATATGCTTGTACATTTATAACGCTTACAGTTCATAAATGTCATGTAAATTGAGGTGGATGTCATAAAAAGATATATAACACTTAAAAATAATGGTTAATTATACACACCATCATGAATTGTGAGGCGAAATTCATGAACACAAAAATAACAGTTGTAATTAATAACCGTTATTTATTTAATGACAAAAGTGACGATTCTTTTGAAACATTCGTCATGCAACGATTATAAATGATTCATCTTCAGACCCTTATTATATCTGCAAAGACAAAACATAACGATCTTTAAAAACAATTGTTATCTAACACATACCACTACCTCATAAGTCATAACCCTTCATAATCTGTTACTTTCATAACTCATAACCATTTGTAATCTATTAGGCCTTTATTTTAACTCATATATTCCTTATGATTTTTACTAGCTTTCTTTATTGGCCTCCTCATTCTTCTTCATCATGTTAAGTTCCTAGGGAGGAGCTCCTCCACCACTACCAACCCTACTTCTATCATCCCCTCCACCACCACCTCCTCTTCCTGCTGAAATGAAAATTCTGATGCAAATGTTGGCAAGTCTTGACCACCATATAAGTTGTCTTGCAGCATACATCAATACATTGAACATGAAGTTGAACTACATACTTCATCAAAATGATATTGAATATGACTCACAATCAGACCCTTTATCTCCCTCATCTTTCGATTATGAGAATAAGAATGAGGACAAGGAAAGGAGGATGAAGAGTACGATGAGAAGGATGAAGACAACAGTAGTGGTAATAATTAAACATCATCATTGTTTTCTTGCCTGCCATTCTCATTATCCTCTTCAACCTCCTCTTCCTCATTCTCATCATCGGAGGAAGGAGATGAGGTTTTAAAAAAAAACTTATTAATTCACAGTTATTAATTAAGAACCACAAAGTATTATTGCTAATATACTTAACGGTCCTATTTTAATAAACATTAAGTTATTGATAAAGTTAAAATAAACAACTTAATAATTCATGGTTATTAATTAAGAACCGTAAAGTATTCTTTCCAACATACATAGCAATTCTAATTTAATAAATGTTAATTAAAGGTTTCAAAAAATTTCTTCTTTGCGTGTTGACTATAGGTGCCTCCTTGTCATCATGAGAATGAACTAGGTACCCTTTCATTATGCCCTACTGTTTAACTTCCAACGTATGCAATAATGGTTTTTTCATGTCCTTTCCAGATGTGTCTATTATTTAAACTCCATATTTTTCTTCATTGTCCTCCTCTTTGTTCTCTATAGCTCAATCGCCAAAATGAAACGCAATATGGATGACATGCCAAAAAACTCTTGGCATCATCCTCCACATCTTCCCTCTCCTCATCCTGAACCTCCATCGCCACCTCTACCACCACCTCATTCGCCTCTGAATCCTATGATTCCTCAACTGGAACCAATATTGTGGTATTCACAACAGCCTGACCATGTCGTAAGAAGACTTTCTTATACCTCTTTAGTATGGACCGGAAGACCAATCTCATACTTGATGAGTATGAAATTGACCATGATCCTAACAAGAATCCTAGCCAATCCTCCGGTGATGAGTAGCCTGGTGATCTCATCAGTTCATCAGGCTACTCGCCACTGTTATTTTTTTATCATTTTATATTTTTAAATATTTTGTTAAAAAAATATATCGGTTCTTAGAAAAATACTGTCATAAGATAAAATGAATAACAATTCTTATACTGTTCATTTTTAAGAATTGTCATAAAAGACCGATGTTAGTAACATTTACAAATGATCAGTCTTAGACAAATTAATAATAGTTATTAAAAACCAACTATCATCATTTAAAAAATATAATGATTTAATATGTAAATCTAAAGGATGCGATGGCAAGAAAATCCACGAAACCCTTTCTATACAAACTTCTGAAAACTGAATTCCACTTCTCTACTTTCATTTCAATTTCTCATAGCTAACATCTTTACTAAACTTATGGACAAATGCAAGAGAACTTATTGCTCATCATCTTGGGATAAATAGAAAGGTAAACTCCCTCCACTAATAAGTATTGAAGGGCTCGTCTACGTGACTTACGAGCTTTATCATATGGTCCAGGTTTGCCTGTGAGAGCAAGGACGCATAGACCAGTGCCTAAAGGAATTTATCACTCTTGTTCGCTCTTTGAAAGAGAAGGTGGACAAGTTACTGGAGAAGGAAGAATCTAATGATACATAAGATTTTTAAACATCTCCATAAAATTTTATTTTGAGTTTATTTATAAACTTTGTCTTTTTATTTTTTTGTATTTTGTTTGTAAAAAAGGTGGTTGCTTAATCAACCACCAATTTTTTTAAAAAAAGTGAAATACATAACGTTTATCAAGTAAAACCCGTCACTTATTAGAATACCATGTAAAAAAAGTGAATTACAAACGGTTACTAATAAAGAACCATGATAAATATAAACAAATAAATAGCAGTTCTTTCAGACCAACTATGATGTAAAGCCTTAGGCATAATAACCTAAAAAACCCTATCATTCATCTTCTATTTAAACATTAGAAACAAAATACACTTGACACATAGTTTACCTAAAATGAAACCCACCAACATCTTAACCCTATGACTCCTATTGTCTTTTCTGGCCATCGGGAGTCGTTGTCAGTCAAATCCCACCATAAAAAGCTTGTGTTTGACTTCTCAGCAATAGCTATGCTAATGAATGCACTTGAACATTGTCTCAACGACTGCCGCACGAGTTGTTATCATTCGTGAGCCCTAGCCCATTGAGCCACCTCTGTGAAGTCATGACGTAATAAAGCATCAAAGGTGATATTAAATTGCTTTTATGAAGTTATATTTTTTTTAGAAAGACCATTATTGTTTTGATTGAAATTTACTTAAATTGCTTTTATGAAGTTATGTTTTTTTTTTCAGAAAAACCCATTATTACCCTAATCAAAGGTTTCTTAAATTGTTTTTGTGAAGTTATATTTTTTTGGAAACCTTAGTATTGCTCTGATCGAAGGTTCCTTTCTTATTACATGAAGTTGTCAACCCATTGCTTTGATTCACGTCTTCTACTTTGTTGATATTTTTTGAAGTTACTTTAGAAGATATGAGTTCTGAAGAAAATACCTCATTTCTTAGAAGTATCTATATCTCTGAAAGTTGCTTCAAAAAGATCGATAGGGATGTGATAAATAAACTAGTTCAGTCGTATCATGATATGATAAAGCATTTAAGGTGACATTAAGTTACTTTTATGTTTTTTTTTGAAAAACTCATTATTACTCTAATCGAAGGTTCCTCTTCTGTTTTTGTATTGAGCAGGTAGCACTAAGTTAAGAGTTCTGAAATTCAATATTGTGATTAGTCCTAAACTCTTAAATGTGAGAGTTTCTAAACTATTTAATCTCAACTATATCTAATAGAGTAGTACTTCTCACGTCAAGTAGCCATGCAATATGGGATGGGTTGAGATTTTTTAGGCTTTTGTGGTTTGAATCAATTGCACCTTGACCTATATATCTCATACTGTAAGTGTTCATCTCCTATACCTTGTGTCTCATTAGCAATTAAGCCAGGAAAGCAACGCGTTGGTGAAAAAACTTGAATATCTATATATAAGAAAGGCCGCAAGGGGTATGCGAACCCTTAAGCATCGAATACGAATATTCATAGGTTTTTCCCCAACCCATTGCTTTTTGGGTTAATTCCTGTGAAGCGACACAAATTATATGTAAACAGTTACATTATCACTTATATAGGTCAATAGCTGCCATTGATTCTTCTCACAAAGCCTGAAATGTCCTAATCTATCTCATATTGCATAGAAACTTGATGTGGGGGGCTTTGTTCTATTATATACAGTCTAGTCTCACTAGCTCATAAGCTCTTACTGAAAGAGTCTCATATCCATATATCACGGTTATTATATAACAACCTTAATGTATTATAAAAGTTCACATTTCTTATTTAGGAACCGTTATTTATGTTACTAAATAAATTATGATTTTCAAAATGAGACTGTTATATATCATGTAAATATTACCATATATTACAATGGTCGTTCATGTGGGTCCGTTAATTATTATCACAGCAATGCGCATATCATGGTCTCACCAAGCTTCAACACATAACAGGTGTTATCTTATAATCGTTATAATAGGTGAAAAATAAATAACGGTTAAGAACAATAATTTATCTACATGTAGCAAATATAACACCTGCATATATGACAATTCGAAACTGTAAAATATGAAAGTTAATAACCATTATATATTGTGATTTCTATAGTAGTGTAACCAAATACATTGAGTGAATGACAAGTAGGATATTTACAAACATTGGCCTCTGTCTTTATATATTAAGTGTATGTGCATACATGATTAAGTGTGTAAAGTTGTTGACCTAGTCCACTTTTGGTGGGTTAGGATCACCTAAGCCCATTTTGAGTAAATTGGCAAGACAACTTTTGGTGGGTTGACCCATTTTTTTTCTAATGTTGTCTAGTGTCTATTGGACAAGGGAGATTATGTGAAGGGCCAAAGACAAATAAGACACAATCCAATTTGCGTAGCCCTTTTTAGTCATTCATTATTGTCCATTCCATTGATTTTTTTTGGGGTTGTGACTTGCTGCCAGTTGCCCAGGTTGAGTCTTTGAGAGTTAAGATGTGATATTTGTAATTTAGTATACTCCTCCTCCTCTTGATTTATGTTTTTTTTAATTTAGTATATTAAAATATTGATAACTTTTGGATTTGTGTTTTTTTTGTTATGTGTAGACTTGTGATTAATGTTTAATTTTTAATAAATTTTTAATTTTTTATGGTTTATGTTTGTAGAAAAACTAATTTTAGAATATTGTGTTAACTTTTTTTAAAAAAATAATATGGGTTGGGCGGGTCAACCCACCAACCCAGTGGTTATATCAATACAGTCCTTTTGAGCCCAACCTACGGCAGGTTATCCCAAACCCAATGGGCTGGACCATATTACTACCATTAATCATAGCAATGCGCATATCATAGCCTCATCAAATTTCAACACATAACGGGTGTTATCTTATAATTGTTATAATAGGTGAATAATAAATAACGGTTAAAAACCGTAATTTATCTATTTGTAGCAAATATAGCGCCTGCATATACAACGGTTCAAAACCGTAAAATATGATAGTTAATAACTATCATATATTATGATTTTTGTAGTAGTCCAACCAAATATATTGAGTGAATGACAAGTAGGATATTTACAAACATTGGACAGTATCTTTATATATTACTAAGTGTATGTGCATACATGATTAAGTGTGTAAAGTTGTTGACCTAGTCCACTTTTGGTGGGTGGTTAGAACCGCTAAGCCCATTTTGAGTAAATTGTCAAGACAATTTTTCTTTATTATTTAATTAACAAAAAATACTATTTAAAAATCTTAGTAACCGACACTAAGTGAAGTGTTGCAGGGATATAGGGACATGTGAATTTGTTTTTTTAGATGAACAATAACTCCTAGGAATCAACTCTCTTCTCCCCTTCCTCTCCCTTTTCTGTGTTATTTGTTGTGTGATAAGGTCATAGTCTAATTTTGTAATTTGGATTCGTGTGGCAACCTAACATCCCGCCAGAGTTACATGTATATATGCCCCAAAATCCTTCAAAAGCAGACTTGCAATTCTTCATGTATATCAATAAAAATAACAAAAGCTAAGAATATATACTTGGATCATATACAACTGCGAGCATGCATGCTCTATATTCCCCCCCAGCCAACTGTTAAAGAGGGTCAAAACTCAAAAGTATATGCAGTTATGCACACAAATGGAATGGACTGTTCAGCAAGCGCTGGGTGGGCATATATGCCCCTTTCTTTGTTGTTTCTGGCAACTGTGTGGGTGGTGTTGATTGAGATCAGATGTCCGATCACAACCGAGGGAATTGGGGTCCTTGTTCATGTGGTAGCTAGATAGATAGGTTACTTTGTATTGAAAAAGCAAATATATACTTGTTTGTTTATTTAAAATGTGCCCCCATATGAGAGGTCCTGTGTTTGTCTCGATTCGATCGTGGGGTTGGTAACTACTGTTCAACATGGTCCTCATTTTCCCAAAATTCTAAGGTCTAGTCTTGTCACTTTTAACCTTTTGTCAAACAAACAACCTCCCCCCAACATTATGCACTTTAATCACTTGATCTTTTGATCCCCAAAATATCCAAGCTGTTCCAATAACAAATGTACTGGCCACCAATAAACGACACACAAGTCGCAACCCCTTCTAGCTATATGGGACTCAACCCTATACCCTGCTTTATTGTTAGCTAGCCCTTTATTTTTTCTCTTCTGTTTCCTCCATGTAGTCCAACACTTTATAATTTCCCTCCTCCTTTCATTTCATTACTATTATTGCAAAGACCACCGTCTTGCACGCATTATGACGGGTGCAAAAGTTCCCTAGCTCCTATATGCCTAATCCTGCCTCCAATCATGGCTGCCAACAAATCTTAGTGTTGATAAGACTTCCTTTTTCTATACATTGTGTTGAATGACTAATTTTGCAACATAATAATTTAAAATTAATTAATTTATACAGTTTTATGATTAAGAGGTATTTGGTCAAAGAATCCTTTTGTTGTCACATTAATTAATTATTTATCATATATGTGACAGTGTGTGTGTGTAAAAAAAAGAAGAGGAGGGAAATGAAAGGTAGTGGAAGGGGGGCTTACGTGTAAAGAGAAATGATTGATGAGGAGAGATGAACATTGACCAACAGTATGGGGCACTCGGCGGATACTTGCAAGCGTGGTTGATGGAGGGGCATCAATACTCTTTCTGACTTTAAAAACCCGACCCCCATTTTGGAATGTATGTTGAGACACAACATCTTATCCAAATTTGTGTCGTAAAAGATAAGTTTCATTCATAGTGCTCAGCATGCGTATCAACCCATGATTTCTTTGATCCCCAAGTCCTGCAGGCCTAACAAATTTCACACCCATCTCTCTTAATTTTCTTCCCCTTTCTTTTTCGTTTTTTCATTATAAAAAAGCGTATTCCTACACAGTTGGCTCAAATTTGAGTGAGTGCTAAGTATGTGTTTAAAGATGCAATTTCTATACTACCTCTCATCTTTAATATATAATATTGTTTGAGTACAAGGATAATATGTTTAGGCACAATGTGAATCAACTTAACACATAATTGGTGCTATGGCCAACACTTGCTCCCTCCATTCAGGCTTCAATGAGGTATATTAGCCATTCACAAAAGATATGAACAACACATATATCCTCTTTACACTACGAATGATATCATATATCAGGAATTGGAGGTAGTATTATTCATATATGTGCGGCGGTTCAAATCTCTTGTGACTGCCTAATATACCTCACTGAAGCCTGAATGGATGAATGAGGCAAGTGTTGGCCATAGCACCAGTTATATATGTTCAAGTTGATTGGAATCATACCCAAGAATAATGTCTTTATGAGATGTATTTTGCAACCCCCAACTAAAATAAGATGTAGCACTCATAAGTTTAAACGAATACTTTTTGTAAGAGCAACATCAAAAATGGAAAAGTAAATTTAGCAGAAGATTTCAAAGGAGGAGGAAGAGAATTCTTGAAAGCCCCAGGAGCAATGTGCTACTGAAGCTATAGCAAGTATCTCCTTATACAGGCCACGGATTCATCGAGACGTTGGGCACTCTTGGCACACTTGACTCTTCTACGGTTAAAGCACATTATTAAGGCAAGTGCCACAAAATAATAGCATTAAGTGTGGTTACAATTCCTTGTTTCTTCTGCTTCTGAAACTGAACATGCTAGGTTCCGTTTATGACTGCAGATCGGCAGAGTCGTTATTGTTTAGTAAGTCACTCATGAAACTGCGTCGAGAACGAAACTAAAGCCTGTGTGTTTGACTGTTTTCTGTATCCCCATAATTTTCCAAAGTAATTAAAAGGGGGAGAGAGAGAGAGAGAGAGCAGCTTATTAAACATCACTGGAACTTTAATGACTTTAATTTCTTTCTCATCCTGTTCATCTGTTTATTTGCTTTCCCATCTCCTTATCTTCGCGCTTTTTTATGTCATTCATCTGATTACGATCAGGCATGGTGTTTATCAAAATCATCACTTTCTGTGCTGAAATGATTCGCAAACTGAAGTTGCCTTTGCCTGCCTCTCACTTTACGTACGTCTCACAGCGTCCTCATCTCAGTTCTCTCTGTTTACTCTTCACCTATGCCTTCCTCGGTACTCGTTATTGCTCTTTAAATGTGATGTGTTATACAAAGCATTCCTAATAAATCAAAGTCCATGTTTATGGATTTCGGATTTCCCACTTTCATGTTGTCGGGATAATTATGCTGAAAATCATTTGCTCTCGCCACCGTACAGCCACAATGAGGACATGTGATGTTTTATATATTTTTTAAATTTTTACTTTCTGTTTTCCTGTATATCTTATTTTTTAGAAAAAATAGTTAAAAAATACCTTTTAAGTAAATTAATTGCTAAATGGTACTAATGTGCAAGCAAGCATCCATCATGTGCAATCAGCATCCACATGTGCAAAAAACATCCCTGCGAAAGTGCAAACACCATTCCTTGTGTGCAACATATCATCTGCCCGCGTGCAACATACCACACACCATGTGCAATGGTAGCAATGAGCAATTAATTTGCTTGTAAGGTTTTTTTTAGTAATTCTCCCTATTTTTTATGACTTTTTTTTTGGGTCAAAATATTTTTCTGGCTTGTAATGTGCCTTTCTTCTTCTTTTTTAATTTCTGATAAGACCTTAAAAGTCCCTTCAAGATAGGATATGCTTAGTTAATAAATCGATTTTATTGTAATCTAAAAAGTTTAAAGTGATTTATTATTTTTTTAAAATTTATTATTATTAAAAGATTGACGAAGCCTACGAATATTTAATTTAATTTGTGAGATTTTTTCACTACTTATAATTAACTTAAAAGGAAGCAGATTTTTATTTTTATTATTCCACCAAAGGAAAGGATGTCAGATCCTATTATTATTTATTCTCATTTCATTGTATTTTCTAATTTTACTCTATTTTTTATTTTTGTATCTTCATATTTTTATTTATTTAATTGTAATTATATAAAATAAAATTAAGTGTGGAACAGTGAAACTAAAACAAGATCTGACAAAATTTTTAGCGTTAAAAGTAAAATTTTGCCCAAAAATTATGCATGACGGATGAGGCCATCCGGCTTGTCACTTAAACGGGCTTTCTGTAGACCAAATCAGCTGTCACTTCCAACTGGGCTTTAATACCCAGTCATAAGGGTCTCAAATTTGATATTTAGTCTGGACTAGCTACCCTGTTTTTGTTTTTGGGACTAGCGAGCCTGGAATAGCCGGATAAACGGACCCTATAAATTGAATAGTACCATATACAACGACAAAAATATACAATTCTGAAAGAAGCAAGAGAAAACATCTATGGCGGGAACGGGAAGTGATTCACAAAAACAACTCTTGAGCCTAATCCGCAATTTCGCCGCTGAGAAATCTCAGGGAGGTATTCTGCGTCTTTCTGCTTTCCTTTATTTGTTTGTTTACGGAGAAAATCCTGGAACATAGGCACGGTTATCTTTCTTTCTTCTTTTTTTCCTTGTGTCATTCTGATATGCTCACTATATTTCCATTTTCGAAAGAACAAATGAAATTCGCACACTATCAGGTTACGAAATTAAGAAAAATAATGTATGATCTGCACCAGTTATTAATGTAGTAGAATCAGGATTTTGAGGCTTGTATGAAACTAGATTTATCTCCGCTTTACGTATTCTTGATAATCAAACATGCTTATATATGAATCACCTCTATTTTTATGTACACTGAAATGCGCAGAGCGAAGAGTAACTACGCTGAAAAAACGAATTGAGGAGCTTAAATCTGAACTTATCGCGACTACTGCGGAGCTTGAAGATGCCAAACGCAGCAAGGAACTGGTTGAACAGGAGCTTAAAGGCTATGAAGTTCAACTGTTCTTGAGTGAAGCGTCAGTTCAAACGCTAGAGGTTAATTACCTTCTATTTTACGTTAGTTATTATGAATTTCCTTGCAACATAGGTACAGTCTTCCGTTGGAAAATGTTCTGAGCTATATTAAACCTGATGATAGTCACGGGCATCTCTTACTCAAGATGAGATTTCTACTGTTGGATCTCGTTTGGAAATTCTCAAGGTATTCACGATCTTGATAATTTCTATTGTTTGCTTATTAAATCTGGATTTGAATTCATATTATTATGCTGTCTTTAACTTTACATTGGACCTGCTTCTTCTGGAACTTGTCTCTGGTATATGGATTTCAAAAGAATGAAGAAGCAGCATTACGGTAACTAAATTTCCATTCCCGTCGTCTATGTCAAGTGCTTTTGAGAATAATCTTTTCTTCTAATAGATTTCAAATTCTTGCATGCGATTTGAATTTTTCTAACCTCTTTGCAGTGAGGAATTCATCGGTCGTATGCTCGAGTTGAATGCCAGGATAAGGTTGATCTCCTTTCTAAGTCTTTCTGCGATCTGTTCTTTCTCATGAAGTCAGGTAAGCATATGAGCGGAATTTGGATTGATCAGTTTTTGATAGGCGAATACTACTGAGTGCACATCTGCTACAAAAACTAAAGTCTTCCTATTGTAGGCCTCTCTGCATATTGCAGAGACCAATCTTGGGTCTTGGCTATTTCTGTTAGTACTGTGCACTGCCCATACTAATCTTTATTGTTTATTCTTGGTGAACTTTGAAGATTACTTCTTTGCATAAACCGTTTTTATTTGCTTGCCGACTGATATTTGGCAAACTTCTTTGGTAGTTAGTTCTAGTAAAATATAGTTTCTCTGTCAGTAAAATTGAACTAATATTTTAAATGCCATAATTAGTTCCTCTGGTGAATCAGTCGCATCTGTCTTTGAACTACTAGTCTTTGAATTTTGGTGGTTTGCAAGCTCCTGTATCTGTATTTTTCCTGCATGATCTTATAAATCTTTTACTGCAATTCAATCTCAACCGCCTAAAACCTGTATAAGCGAATTAACAACTCACTGATAATATATTCTTTTATTTGGCACAGAACTGGGCAAATGTCTCTTCAAGTTACCATAATGGAAGTTTTGAAATTTAACAGTGCGGTCACTAATCCTTTAATAAATGCAGGACATTCCATGAGTACATTACTTCCAACACTGATGCCGCAGATTCTGCAGCTCCTACAGGTTCTATAACTTTCAATGCTTTCGACGTTGACTCTTGACTATTGTTATAATATTTTCTTTTACTTTGGTCTTCTTTTGGGTCGCCGCACGATAATTCTACGAAGAATGGTGTACAGAAATCTTTAGGTTGTGTTTTCTCAAAATAGAATTAGTGGTGTTAAAGAAAAGGAGAAAGTGAGTGGCAGGAAAATATAGGGTAGTGTCCTATTGACAGGGAGTCGAGGTGAGAAGCAAAACAGGGAAAAAGGGACAAAGTAAAATAAAAAAACCCCGCCGGGGGGGAGTGTGGTGGAGTTCCCCTGTTTCCTTCCTCCTTACCAATGTTAGTCTCACATACTGATTTTGCTTGGACTTTGGACGGCTTTAAAATATGTCTCCATCGTTTTGATTCCTTACTTTCAATTGCTAGCATTTGAAAATGGAATAATTTATTCTGATGATATTTCTTGCTTTTCTTTCATATATTCCCCCTATAACTATTCCAAGGATGCAGATATTGGTATAATAAAATATCAAAGGGTTTAATCTCAACATTAATTTTATATGATTCATTCATAATACTATTTTCAAAACCTTGCCGTCAACTGCATAACTGCAACTTTGACGTTAGCAGCTCTTGATGATTGCATCCTCCCCAACCCTCGTTTTTTAAAATTCTATATCTGTTTTAAGCACAATCATTTGCAAGTTAAAAGTCTCGTCTGGGTATTTGATAGATTTGAACTTTGTTTTAGATGCGCCCCAAGGAATCATGAAAGATGACGATGCCAAATGTGCTTTAGGCGCTCTTGAAAATATGCTTGCAGATATTATATCTCAAGCAGCTAAAGAGGAAGATGAATACAAAGCAGAACAGAACACTCGCAAGAATGTAAGTGGATAATCGAATGTTGGAAAATCCAAGTTTCTTTTCTGTCATATCTATGTTTCCTTGATTCTATTATTTATTTATTTTATTTTGCTCCTCAACGTGATTATCTGGCACTACCTGCAGGTGGTACAGGAGTTGAATAATTCTGAAATAAAGTTGTCTCTATTGGAAACCATTATCGAAGAAACAAAAGCATTGCATGATCTGACCATATATCCTTATTAATATTCCCACCCTTTCTGTTTACCAGTAATTTTCTTCTTATCAAGTAAAATGAATTGGTAGTTAAAAATAATAAGTATATAAAAAATGTTATATTTTTTTTATATATACTCCTATTTATAAAAATAAAGAGAGAATATATAAAAAGTATCAGAGATAGTAAAATACGTTTTTCTAATACGTTGTTAACTTCATTCACCTAGTGAGTTCTCTTTCTCTCCTGAATATAACTTTTGGTGTATGTGGTAATTAATTATAAATAATATATATTTAATAAGGATAAAATAAGAAAAAAAAACTTACATTTTCAGACACAGTAAAAATTGCTTATAAAAAAGATCAGCCCAATAAGAGAGAAAATTGTTTATAAATAGAACTAAGAGGAGTACTATATTAGCCTCTCACCGATTAAATTTTCTGAATGATTAAATATCACCCAGCCGAAGAGAAAAATAAGGCCCCATCTGGTCTGGATGTAGTCAACGTTATTAGTGCTGTAGACAGGCCATCTCTTATCTGTATAAGAGAGCTCTTTTAATAACAAATAGGATATTAAGTTAATTCGTGTGGGTAATATTCATAAGAAATGTAATGAATCTGGATAATATGGTTTTATTTTACAAGCTGAATGCCTAGAACTGGAGGGATGGAAAACTTGATTGGCATAAGAAGATGGATCACCAAAATCCAGAATTTCAATATTTTAACTCCCTGTAAAGTGAAATACTGTCTCGTTAGTTAATGTTGGCGCACGAAATTATGCCGCTTTATGTTTCTTTTCAAACTCTTTCTAGTATAAATTAAACTAGTTCTTTAGATTTCAATTATATCATTGGAAACAGATTTCAATTGTTATGCATAATCGAATCTGCTGAATTTTCCCCTTAATTGAAAACAAGCAGACTTCTAAATTAGAAGCAACATGCAGTTCTCTTGGCGAGGAATTTCAAAGAAGATGCATGTGTCCCAACTGCCATCTGGACAATTCGGAGACTGTCAGTGAACTTCTTCAGCCTAACAAATGAGAAGAACTGATCTTCAGTAAGTAATCTACTTAACCAAACATTTTGAACTTTAGTGCTATCATACTGCTGTGAGACTGAACTTTGTTCACCTTGTATGGTCTAATTTTGCGTAAAAAAGACATGGATTGGAAGACAGGGCGTTACTGGTACTAATATTTGTTTATCTATATTTGTTTTAGTCATTGTCCAAGAGGGCCCTTAAAAGTCCCCATAATATTACATAATGTACTTCTCTAGCCTTGGTACATTAGCAGAGTATGATACATCTTGATTCTCAGAGCCTGACGGTATATCTTTACCTTCTAGTCTTAACCTATCGGCTGTCCCGTAAAATTTGGGTTGGGAGAAGAGATCTAAGTCGCTTTATTGATATGTGGGGTCTGGGTGGCATTCTGGTTAATCAGTTTAATCTACAACTTCGCTTGAATTAGCTGCCTTCTTTGTCCTTTGTTAACAACGACAGTAATGTAGATTTTCGCTCTTCATTTCGTTTGCTCATCCCCTGTCATAATTGAAATCATGATCTTAGAACTAGGTTTACTGCAAGGGAACCATAATTTGTTGATGTAATAAAATTTTGTAATAAAATTTCTTGGATTAAAATTGTAAGCGTCAATCTAGAGGAGAGAACTAACATGGTCGGTGGCCAATATAGATTTGGGCATATTGTGCAATGCAGCAAGTCCTGTGCTAGATGACTTTATTTCAATTTGGGTAGTGAACAACGCAGAAACAGGGCGATGGTCAGAGAACTTGCTTTCACTGCGAAAATATTGGAGCTGCTTCACTCCTTTCCCGTACCATAGAATTCGGTCACACCTGCCACCATAATCTATACCCTTTTACTCTGTTTTCTTCATGATATCCGCGAAATTCATGGATAATATGATAAAGACAGAACTATTGGTCCAAAAGGAAAAAAAATAACAGAGAGAACTACAAGCAGTTACTATACCATGCTGGAGTTCTTTGCTTCTTGCCAGCTCTGCTTGGATGGCCGCCAGAGTATTTAGTGCAATTTGACGCTGCGTATTTATAGGTGGGGGCAAATTCAATGTCACCCTCTTTCCAACCCTCAAACACTCCTTCTCTTTCTTCCCGAAGCTGGTCAAACTGCTGCAACGCCTTCCAGTCTTGCCTTACTATCAGCCGCCTTGCAAAACTACCCTCCAACGATAGCCTATAGTTGAGATCCCCAAACCAGAATATCCGGCTGTTCCACATTCAATACTGAGGTAAGATGCTTCGGTTGCACCATTTGCGTCACAGATTATTATTTATATAAAATTAATATTTAAATAGATTTTTACTTCAGGAGCTACTTCTTAGAATGAGAGAAATAAAAATAGGAAAATGTTAGTTAAAGGACTAAAGAGGATGTGATGAAATGGATGATAGTTATCAAAATATTAGTTGTTAAAGTTACATATTGAGCTTTCTTTTAATGTCGGTCACAACGAATGTTAAATGCAGCTGCTACCGGGTCCACACGTGTTTCATTGAAAATTCGTGAACAAATATCTCTGATTTTAACAACCAGGAAACTAAGAATTACTATAAATAAGAACTTACTTTAATAGCGGTGCGCACGTATATAATTGATCTTGGTACCATCTACCCAGTCCCCGACTAGAATCAACCACTAACCAGTCCATTTAGACTTTAATGACCGACTCAACCATGTCGTCTGTTTGACAATTTTTCATCTGAGTTGTACTTGGCAGAGTGTCTGACTTAGAACTGAATCCTAACCCTTCTTCATACAAAATGTTACTGTATATTTTATGGGCCGTTCTAAACTTGCCATTGGAGTTATATCCTTAAAGATTTGCGAGATCTATTAGTAAGATATTTGCTGTTGGATTTCATTTTGCTGAACTAATGAATAAAACTAGACATGTTTATAGCGGAGTTTGAGATAATAATGAATGTATAGTGGGGTTTGTTATAGATTTATGTTCTATATTGATTCAGGCTGCCAAGTAGAATTTAATTACGTTTTGGAGTGGTTTGTCTTTCACTCTGAACTTGAAAAGTTCAGTCTGTGTTTATTCAAACCATGGGCAATTAGACACTAAGAAAGATCCAAATGACAATAATGGGAGGATAGAGACAACTTACTCGTGGCCTAGGATGGTAATAGGATGAGGATAACGATCTTCTGGCGTTCTGGGGAAAGAAGTTCGCTTAAAAATCTCGGCAACCTGGTGATTTCTTCGATCTTTATCATTCGGCTTCTCCCCAGATTCCAAGTGGGCGGTTACAAAACAAAAACTTGTTCCTTCAATCAACATACTAACTGCGACTGAACCTTTGTTTCCCAGACATCCCATTATGCCACAAGCCACCGGGCAAACTTTCACATTTGAGACATAGTACTTTCTCAGCAATTCCTGCCTTATCCACACACAGATGAATATTCCGACCATCTTCTTGCTTGCTAACAGTGTATACTCCTCTCCTTCCTGGATTTTCCATCCTTCTGTCATCGAATTTCCTCTGTGCTTTTTGTTATCCAATCTTTTTTCTGAGTGGGGATTCCCCAGAAAGCCATTGTGACCATCTGGGATTGAATTTTGCGTTGTAGTGAACCACGGGTATCCGCGCCTGCCGTTTAGAGCTTTTCCTATGAGCTGGTTCCATCTTCTTGCCACCTTTGGGTCTTCCGCTCCTATCACAGTCCTGGTTTTCAACGGTACAATCTCTTGAAACCTGAAATCGTGAAGCCATATTACTCTTTAGGAAGTTTCTTGTGGTTATATAATATGAATGATATTCTCTTCGCTTGATTAAAACTACATTGACTTGGGATTACGCATACCCAAGAACATATATATCCGCAGCATTCTTGAGATTCAACCACTCTTCCAAATCAACCTCTAAGCTTCCTATTGGAGTTCTACCGGCAACATTCCAAGAACCGACTGATATCCTGAAATAGGCAATGACTTGGGTTACCATGCAGTTGCATATATATCGGCAGAAGGCACTGACTTGGTACTTCATGTATTTTTTCAATGTGAAGAATTTGAAACTCACTTAAGCTCATTGGTTGCTATGCATGGGTCAAAGTCCATCGACCGCAATGAAAGATCGCCTCCGGAATAATCGCTTTCATCTTCAGCTCCATCTGCAATACACGTTCATCAATAATTAAAAAACCTTTCCAGATAGCAGAATAGCATAAAATATAACATTCTGATATGTCCTTTTCTTCTAACTAAACGACTATAATAGGAAACCTTCTATCCCATTCAAACTGTACGATGGCTTGTCAAATTCCTTGTGCTTCATGGGAAAGCATTTGTGGAAACTCGGATAAGTCGGCTTCTGGTTCTCAACGTCCATGGCTGATCAGAGGGAGAGCTCAGAGATTCAAGCCACGCCGGCAGCTGACAAGAAGTGGATAAGCGTTTCTTTTACATCTAGATGAAAGCTTCTTGATCATCCATATAGCGTAGTGCTTCTAAGTTAACCAGATTGAACACCATATGGGTCGTGGTGTAGAGGATTATTATAGTGTTAATCGCCCACAAGAGGATGAAAGCATAGGAGTAGCCTCCTATAGAACAGTTTCTTTGCGTTGTTGTGCACGAGAGAGAACAAAAACGACGCATCAATTTAATATAAAGACAACGAGGCAAGTAGGAAGGAACATCTTGGCTCCAAGACTTGAGGTTGAGGGCGAACCAATTAAATGAATGGATCCAAAGGCAACCATAAAAAACAGATATAGGCCTCACAAGGTTCCATCATTTGTTTGATTATTTAGAGAGCTGTTAGGTGGTGCTGGTCACGTATGTCTCATGGATACCTACGTGACATAGTGGTTGTTTTTATTACAGCATGTTGAGTCAACTAATTTTAATTTTTATACGGCAAGGTACCTCCTTTTAGACCTTCACTCATTCAATCAAAATATATGATTGTAAATTAAATACAAATTTTTTATGCTTTTATTATTTTGGAAGATGATACGGCCATGCATACGGCTAGCTGTCCAGATTGCAACGTGTATGTTATTATGTTTCAATAGTGGACCTTGGATGCATGAGAATAAGAGCAATAATGGTGTTCGGGAGGAGATGAATAGATTTTTGTGAGGAACTGAAATTTAATTCAGTGCCCCCACCTGTCTCCTTAATTTTGTCCACGTATGCATCCGAACACAGCCTGCCTTCAATTATTCTCCTTCTAACGCTGAACACCCATCTTCTGTTGTCATGTGTCGACATCTTCATACAAAATTGCACTTCGCCCTCAGATCTTCTGAGATATCTCTTCCTCGTCACTTCTTATCTTCGAAACCTTGCACTCTATCAAGCATCAACTTAACTTTATTTAATTTTCTTGCACTCCTTTTTGTTTTTTGGGGTTGGAGCCTTGGAGGGGGTGGTTTGAGCTAATTTTCTATCAGCATAATTTTCCTAATAAAGTTATCCAATTAATCATCGGATCAGGCTGTAGGTGGGTCCTTTTTATGCGATTGGAGTTTGCGAGACACCCAACAGTTCTCTTTGTTGGATCCGGACTTTTCTCTTTTTCTCTTTCCTATCTTTTCGCTCTTTTTCTCAGTTTTAACTGTTGGATAATGGTATTAATAGTATAGATTTAATATATTATTATTATTATTATTATTATTATTATTATTATTATTATATTTTATAATAATAATATACTTTTATAATAAAAAATTTTTAAATTATTAAGATCTTAATCGTTCGGATTAAAAAAATGAGGGAAAATGAGGAAAGTTGGATCTCTCTTTATATAACAAGCTCTTGTGTGACCGTAGAGGTGTAGACTTGCGGTAATTTCTTTTTAAAACGTTATCTTAAATTTCAGATAATAATATCATTTAAAACATAATATTAAATAAAATTATAAACTTAATGATATTTTATTTTTTTAAAAATTAAATTTATTAATTGAATTGCGTTGTTTACAGGTCAGATTTGCAAATTAATATTTCTAAGTCAAATTTTTATATTTACATGTCAAGGTGCATAATTTATACGTTAAACTTGTAAATAGTAAATTCCTTGAGGCCCATTATTATTAAATAATTTTTAATGATCTGTCTGCATTTAATTTTGTTACTTGAGATTTTTTTGATCATTTTTTCATTTATTTATACATTGTTATCAATTTTTGAAATGAAATATACTAAACACACACTAATACTTTTACTTAAGAAATTATATGCTTGTACAGAGAATTATACCGGTTACAACTATCAAAAAGTTATGGGTTGAGGGCCGAAAATGTAAAAAATAGAGTAATTTTATCGTGATCATTATTTTAATTAATTTTGTCTATTAGTTATTAAATATGTTGAGTTGACAATCTGCATGTCATCCATATAATTTTGGTTAAAATGAAAATTTGTTTCGAAAGCCCATGTGTCATATACTTCATTTTTTTAAAGTTAAATTTAAAAATTTTTGGACAAATTTGCATTTATAAAAAATGACATGTAGATTGTCATATCAACATATTTGATCAATTAATTGTCAAAATTAAATAGGATAACGGTCAGGATAAAATAATTTCATTTTTATTTTGTCCTTCGAAAAAATTTTGAAATAAAATTATCAAATGATAACAATTTCTTGAGCAACACTCCCCTTAACCCAACAGTTATTTATAAAAATTATATTTAGAATATTTTAATTGAAAAAACGTATAATAAAATATAAAAGTATACATATAAAGATTTTTCCTCTTTCAAACTACCCTTTGAGCAAGGTAGAGATGTCTTTAGCAAGTGTTCAAGCATTTGAAACATCTTAACAAATATAGTACTCTCATAATTTCATGACTAGTCAAATTAAAGACAGTCTCAATAATGTTCGGCACTTTTAAGTCTGAAAGAAAATCGGACACAAAAGCAAAAAAGAAAAGGGGGAAAAAAGCCATTTAGATTTAGATATGTATTACATTAATTTTTTTATTAAAATGACTCAAGTCAATTTGATAAGACCTCTCATTAGTTTATATACCTTTACGTTAATGTTTATATAATCAATGTGAGACTTTTTTTATCTGCATTCTAATATTCTCTCAACTTATTTTTCCCTTTCTTTTTTATAGGCTTGTATTTTTTTTAATCTCAAAAGCCTTAAGTCCACAATATTTTCTTCTCTTTCTTTTTCAATATTTATTTATTTTTGTCTTATTAATTGGATGATTCTAATACCATATTAGATTATTTAATAATATAGGTATGTATTATGTTAGTCTTTCTATCAAAATAACCCAAGTCAATTTGATAAAACCTATTATTAAGTTATATACCTTACTTTAATGTTTGTGTAATGTGCGACTTTTCTTTATGTGTATTCTAATATTGACATGATAATCGGATTTCAAAATGTTAAAACTTCACATAATATCATTCTAAGAGATCTTGAATAATTATTAAATTAATCTAAACTCGATCTTTAAAGTTTAAACAGGCATTTTAATTTGTATGAGGAATAGTTGATCTGTGGAGACTTATTTTTAATTTCTTGGGGTCTTGATTAACGTGAGGAGAATCAAGATTTTCCATTCCCTGGTAATGCGCTCAACTAGGCGTGGCGTTACGATAACCATTGGCCACTGTCTCAACGACTAATGCCTCATTGGAGACCTTGTCTCCATCAGAATTGCACCTGTCTATCAACCCTTTCCATATATTACTGTGTGTTTATTGTTTATTGATCTCTTGAAATTCCCTTTTCTTAATTTTGGGAACAGTATTTATTCTCGTGCTACAATGTAAAACTTGTACCCATACGTTCTCGACTCTGGGCATATTGTATGCTCCATATATATATATACCTTTGCCCCTATTTTCTAAACTCTGGGCACAACATATACTTAATACTTGAAGTTGAACGGAACCCATATTTATGTGCGCAAGAAAATTTATGGCGTTGCATTAATGCATTTATATGGACTACTTACCACGATTTTGACTCATGCTGTGTGATGTCACCCAGCGTTTAATTCAGAATCAATACAAATTTAATGACCTGATCTTAATTAAAACTTGATCCAATGATAGAGATATTTAATAAAAAAAATGAAGATAAGAATCAATGGATATATTTTTCTCCAACCGCGTACATACTCAATTCTCATGACTTGCTCTTCGTAAAAAAGATCATTGTTAGAACTAAAAAACCAGTATATATAAACTCACTTTTGGATATAGATATTCATAGATACATAATCAGTATACCTAACGAGGCTATTTCCAAAATGAAATAAAATTTTAAAGTATAATAGAAATGTACTGTATAAAAAAAAGTCGGCATATAAAGTTATGAATGAGAGAAATTTATGTGATTTTTAATAAAATGTAAAATTTGAAGGATATAGTCATGGCTTGAGGTAGAAGATGACGTAGAGTAAATAGGAAAGTGAAATCAACGAGGAGGTGGAGGTTACAAGAGATCCACATAGCACACTCTATGCCCAGACACGCTTCTGTTCACCACTATAGAGGCCGCCCCCTGAGACTGCGACTGCGACTGCCACACCAACTCCAACCCACATATCTATTTGTACATCATCATCATGTATCAATATATCAACACTCATACATACACATAGACGAGGGAACCAATATTCGAATCCCCATTTGAAGATGTATCTATATTTAATGTTGAACAGTGTCTTAAATAAAATTGACTCCAATAGAAAAATATTTATGCTTAACAAAAAAAAAATATAGTATAAATATTTCATTTACATTCTTTTTAATAAAAAATAGTTTAAATATGAGGGGGAAATGTGATTAAAAATATTGAAAAAAATCTATGTATGTTAAAGGATAATAACTTCATTAAATTTAATTTTGAGTATTTAATTGATGAAATGACTTGACATTTGCACGATATATTTTTTTCCAACTTCACCGTTATTACACGCTTCCTTGGCTTCCAAACAATAATAGAACCAATGGGTGTCTTTGTTTTTTACATAACAATCCACAGTTCAAGCTCTATTGTTTTTATTATTTTTTTTCTGGCGAATAATGGAGGCAAGGGGTTGAGAATTGAGAGGGATAAACTATCAGTACTGTTCTGGAATTGAGAAGTAGAGATTTGAATTTAGACATGTAATGAGAAAATAAATATTGAGTGTGGTTGCTTTCACTGGTTGTGACATTCCAACTGTCATTAGATGGCACTTCCTCTTTTCTCAAACAGCTTCCATTCTCACCATAATCATAGCACTTGGTGGCCCTTCTCTATGAATTTAAATCCTATTAACTCATCGCTCAAGACAAACTTAAATCCATTTTCCAATTTTTCAAACCTAGATTATCCAAAGTACTTGCGTTATTCATGTCCCCATTTGCAAATTTAGGATACTATAACATATAAAACTTCTACATTAGTAAATCATTCAATGAATTTGATAAAGAATTTGAACAAACCTGATACCCAACAAGGATACTAGAATAACTATCATTAATCATGTCTCTGCATCGTCCTCCAAGAGAATAATCTGACCTAAATCAATCATCAGTGTAGCCATGTGCTTGCAAAGAAAGGAGAGAGAGGGATGAAGAGGAGGTTAGGTTTCAATACGCTAGCAACAAGGCCTTTCTTCATATACTGTCTATACATTATAATGCAGACACTTGGAAGAAGGAAAACATTCCTTTCCAAGGCGAAATGGTATATCATAGCATATAGGGCAAGTACAGCAGCAATACTTATAGGAAAAAAAATTGAGATGGCCAAAGTGTTTAAATGTTAAAAAGACGATAAACCTATGAGATGTCTGTGAGACTCTATTATGTGTCCCCTCGATGCCACCAGATGCATGTATTTAATGAGCTGCAAGAATAAGAGGCAACTTCAAGGAGAGGTTGCTTCAAAGGTCTGTTGTAAACTTGTAAATGACTCTTGCAATCTCAAGCGTCCTCATTTAAATCACCACCTTTTTGCAGACAAAGATATAAGCTGCAAGAAGAAAATTAACAACTTCAGACCAAAAGCATGATAATCAGTTATGTAACACAATGTGGTTACAAGGGTGCCTGAAAGACAGAACTAGGTAGTAATGAACTCAATTCATGGAAAAAATGATCTCTTGAAAGTGAAACAACAATATAAACAATCAGAATGGCAGGATAACTTTTACAATTTGTTTTTGGTATGTGTGCCATTTCAAAATGCATCCAAATGTCTGGCAGCAAAAAATTTCAACAAAGCAAAGTGTTAACCCTAGACAACGATGAACCACAGTAACATTGCAGATCGTGTTTGAAATATATTGATCAAGTCAAAGGACTCATTTAACACACAATTGATATTCAAACTTGTGCTCACAATGTAAAAACTAAAATATGAAATCAGGGTATTCAAGAGATAATAGGAGGATTTGACACAGACCTGGCGAGCAACCTGAGCAAGGCGCCGACTATCTCTTGAAGATTCATCCATCAAGCTAGATTTCTGTGGTTCAGAAACACCATTCTGTTTCTCGTCCACCCTCCTCTTCACTGTGCTCTCCTCAGAATTAGTTTTTTCTTCAGGGTCGTCCAAGGATTCCCTTTTTCGTTTCCTACAGAAGGTGTACTTGAGAAGCTTTCTGTCATCTGCTTGACCAGAAGATTCATTATTTTCTTCAAATGCTTTTCTATCTTCCAAATCAGTATTTGTACATGAAACATCAACAACCTCAGCTTCCATGTTACCACTTTGATCAGTTAATTTCAATTCATTGCCCCCAGTCAAATTCTCCAAAATGCATGCATCTAATGGCTCCTTATCCCTCTCTGCAGTCTCCTGCATGAGTTCAAACTTACTAACCATCCTGATATTCGATTCATCACTGCTGGACCCATGCACAGTTTCCGTGTCAGTCAAATGGGGCACTGGGTTCTTCTCATCTTCATCTTCAGAACATTTGTCATTATTTGGGACAGATGAGCACTGCTTAAGAGTAAATGATGGTTTACAGCAATCATGAACAGAAGATTTCTTTCTTACAGGCCTACATCTTTTTGTTCTTCTTGATTTGTTAATGGCACAAGACTTGATAGAAGGTAGAGAGCAAGCAACTTTATCAGATTTGTAGTCTTCATCAATGTGTCTTTTACAACAAGGAATAAAGCACGACCTGAGATAGGAAAAAGTCTTTCCCTTTTGTGTTCCATGCCGTTTAGCATGCTTCTTTATTTTCATTTTCTTGGTACTGGAGGACAGTGTACTAAATTTTGCAACTTCCTCGTCACTGTCTTTGATGACAAACCCACAATTTACGCCAAAATGTCCATTTTGTTCATCTTGAGTGTGCAGCTTATCATTCAGCAATTTTCCTTCCAACGCACGAATTCTTTGAGTACATCCATTTTTGTACAGTTCAGGTTCTTTGCCCCTTATAATGATGGAAGCAAGGCTAGAATTATGAGCATAACAATCCTCCGAATTTGTGATGCAGCAAGGCTCAGTTTGTTTCATCGCACTACAGCACTTATCATCTATAACATTCTGATTCAAGGGCACATTCTTCACATCACAAGGTGTTCCATGTTCGCGTTGTTGGATAGGAATGGGTAATGTCGCATCTTGTTTAGCACTCTCCTCAACAGACGCTGCTTGCTTTTTAATTTGTTCTTCCAATAACTGATTCTGAGTATTCATTGTTTTCTCTAACTCAACAGATGCCACTTGCTTTTTGCTTTGTTCTTCCAATAACTGATTCTGAGCATTCTTTGTTTTCTCTAACTCAAGCCAAACATGTTTCAACTCTGCCCTAAGATCTGTTATAACATCCTCCGCCTCATTGAGTTGTGCTTCAAGCTCTTCAATTTTTCTTTGGTTATTCAAGGATGTCATCACTGCTTCTGCTGTCTGTAAAAGAAGAAATACATGAAACTGCATTCCAAGAGTACTGGGTAAACAATTCAAAGAAGAAGTGCCAGTAAACTAGAGTTGTCATGCAAAACAAATGGCCAAGGATTCTATAAATCATTGATATAATACTATATGCTTTAAGAAGTTTAAGCATAGCAACATAAACCATTCCAGAATTTTTGGCTATGCATTAATTATTAGAATTTCCTTCTTAATGCAGATTCTTTCATGAAAATGCCAAATAAATTTCTTGTCCGTGTTGGCTCCAGAAGATCATAGGAATAAAAGTGTAAAGACTAGCTCTCCATTGCGGCAGAAAGCAGTAATGTCATGGAGTCTTTGCAGAAAAAAGAAAATAAAACATGGTATAAGTTGGCACTGTATGTGAGATTGAGCATTTAGGCTAACAACATCTTGCTTGAGAAAACTTTCTTCTTGTGTGGGAAGACAGAAGACTTGGAGTTGTACGAGAAATGGTGAGCAAAACAAGCAGAGTGATATGACGAAAATATATCAATACAGGCTCATGAAGGTACACATATAAGAAAAAAAGAGAAGCTTAAGCTCCATGAAAATATGCCTCCAAGCATATTATCATTCAATCACAAGTCAAGTAGAAGCGGAGGGTCAGCTCAAGTCATAGGCCTTATAAACCACCCTTAAAGAAGCCATGGTTCGTCTGAGTCACAATCAATAAATGCAATCTTATTTTCATAACACTTTCAAATAAATAAAGACATAGGCACCTTAAAGACACTCACAAACATGGAGGTTACAAAAGTAGGGATCCCACTGAAGCAAAAATAATCTTCAGTTTTGAAGTAAACAATATATTACTAGCTCAACTGCTATAGGAAAGTCATCAATCACAATGGTAGAAAAAATGCGTGCAAGCAAAAGTATTTAGGAAACAATACTCAACCATTTATTCAGGAAAAAAATAACCCCTACTTATCATCACGTGTTAATGAGCACAGGCTGTGCAAGTTTATACCCAACAAGTATATGGTAAGGTCTTCACAGAAGAATGCACAGATGAGAGGTTGACAGGGTTGTAATGGTCACAACTACATGGTAATAATAAACAATTTAATGGTTCACATAATCTCCTATCATACATTCAACATGGTAAGCAAATCTTACTGGAATTGAATGCCTTTTGCTCTATGCATATAGAGAAGACGTCACCTTCACAGTTTTTTTTTTTTCCTTTCTATTCACAATTTCACAAATAGTGTTTCTTGTGCACATCTAGATACCAAATGAATGAATTAGACATCTCTCATGTATCTTTTCAAAGTGATAAACCTTCACAACAAGAACCAATTGATATTATACCATTCATATAGTCCTTACTTAGCATGCATGTAATAAATGTCAAATTAAATTTCTTAGTGTGTTCCCATCTACTTATTTTCAATTATGGGAAAACTTACAGTGATGACAGAACTTTGGACTGGACCAAAGTCAAGCTATAGTGACTGCGTCTCTGAGGATATGAAATGATTGTATGGTCACTTAATTAACAAGTTTAATAATGTATGAGTGAAAAATGAGAAGGCGACAAGCTATGTCCTGTAAAGAGGGAAAACACAACAACAGGGGGAAGAATGGAAGAGGTTACCATTATGATGAAGCCAGTTAAATGATAAATGTCCAAGTTCTACTTGTAAGAGATCAACATCGTAAGAGGCAAAATATTTAAGGATGCAAAACAGTTTGAGACACATGATCATCAAAAGAGCGGGGGGATTGCAGGGAGAAGGAAGAAGACTAAGGAAGTTAACACAAAGCACAATCAAGACAAGAAGCCAAGCTCTATCAATCAGCCCAAAAGAAAATTATTTCTGCCTCAACATGTACAAATACTAATGAAGCTTAAAGTTGCAATGTTTTTATTTCATGCGGAGCCCGGACAATGACAGCAATTCCACGTGAACAGTGAAAGGATTGCTTTGATGGCATTTAATAATTATGATTGTTCATCTGAAAGAAAATTCAAGAAGGGAAAATTTTACCAAATCAGTCTCTTTGTTGTTTAGAAAATTTAAATAGATTCTAAATATAGTAGCACCTACTGATGTACAATAAGAATAAATTCAAAAAAGATCTCGAATTTCATGAACAACCCAGATCAATGTTGTCTGAATCAACTTTAACAAAAATTGATAATCCATACAAACAATGAAAAACATAAGAAAGAGTTCAGCTGCGAACGAAACCTTGGCGTCGATCATCTGCTTCAAGCGGACTAGCATCCGAAGGGCCTCGTCTTTTGTCAAAGCAAGCTCTTGTTGAAACTGAACAGCTCTTCGTTCTGACGCCATTATCCTGGCCGCCGCCTCTTTTCCCGTGTTCAGAATAATGTTCGCGTAGGCCTTCTTCAGGGCCAACATTTTCTACAACAAGCATCATCCAAAAAACATGCTCAGAAGCACATGAGGCACAAAGCAATCACACAGGGAAAAAGAAAATCATCACAGCATAAAAGAATTACTCTTAACAATCCAAAGCATAAGGAAAATTCAAAATCAAGAATTTGAATTCAGAACGAAGATCACGATACAAAATAAAATAAAAAAATCTGCCTTTCTAAGTGTGTGCCAGTCACATCGAATGAGGAATCGGAGGCGTTGGTGATGGTGATGAAGGTAGACGGAAGAGCAAAGTAGCTAGGTTATCGTACTTGATTATAAATCAAAAGATAAGATTTTGAGGAGCACCTGAGCTTGGTCTTCCATGGACAGGAAGCAATGTGAGTGAAATTGAGGTAGGAAAGGAGAGTTTCAGAGAGGAGAGACGATTGTAATCGCAGTAGCCTCCATCGCAGGACCTTACTGGTATGGTATTTGTATCATCGCTGGTGGTTAGAGAGGAATGGCTGAATGAGGGAGTGTGTTCCCTCGCAGGTGAGATTTGACACAACTAGCCTCGTGAAAGCGTTTGAATGACGGGCACGTCTCGATCAGTCGTTAGCATTTCCGTTAGTATGTATCTACGGGGAGCGACCTTAACGACGTCGTGTGGGAGTGTGGGGTGACGAAAAGAGTGGTTAATTGGGATTGGCCGGTGGGATCACAAAAAGAAGAAGGCGCGCGGGGAAGAAGGAAGGAGAATGGTGGGGCCCGGCAAAAGCCAAGGCGCAGAGAGAAGATGAATTGGATTGGAACGCGCCGCTTGGGTACCCTTTTTTTCAACTTTCAATTTTGAAAAATGCTTCCTTCCCTACTGTAAGTGATGTGCCTCCCCTCACCATTTTGGTATAATTTATTAACTATTTCACAAACTAATTTAATTAGATTAAAAAATTTATTTAAAATTAATTAATATATCAAGTATTTTCTAAAATATTCTATTTATTTTCATTAATTATCTTAATCTCTCTCTTATTTTATTGTTTTGAGGAGTCGATAAATATGAATTATAAAAATATAAATAAATATAAAAAATAGGTTTTACATTTAAAACAAAAATCAACATTACAGTGAAGCCTTACATTAAAGACCGGAAGATTGTCATATCATATTTAGCAGATTAGGGATAAGAGATTTTGATTTGGTTCAAAATATAAGCAACTTGGGGAAAAAAACTTATCAATCAAAAGTCAAATTGGAGTTGAAGTAAGTGTTCTTTTTCTTTTCACCATTTTTTTAAAAAATATTTCAACCTTCTTGAATTTAGTTTACAATATATCATCCAAACAACTTTGATTTTATTGTTTTGAAATTTATTTAAATATAAATCATATTACACTTGTTGACTTTTATCTCAACTTCAATTTGTAAAGATGATAAAAGTTATTTTTGCTAACGTTAATCTGAACAATATTACTATCTCTGGTCCTTAATATAAAAATCATTGACTAAGTTAGGGAGATTAAGAGAGTGAAATAAATTAACTTAAAGTATTTGTATTGATCATATATCTCCAAATTAAATTTGTTGACTTCTAAATTAATATATAATCTAATGATACACATAAATTAAGTAATTTATCTAATTTCCCCAGTCTCCTCAAAACTGTCTCTATTTCTTAATATAAAAATTAATTGACTAATTTAGGGAGTGTGACAACCTCCTTAAATTACCTCAAAATCTACCATTTCATCAAGATATTAAATAATATTATATAAATATCATATCAAATGAGCTCCGTCCACAGTACAAATCCCAATATGCAAAACATTCTATATATGCCATGATTGGCTAAAACGCCCTTAAGTTTGGCAATATACATTATACTCATAAAACTAAACGAGACATACAATTTGATATCAAATCAAGCCTCGTTCACTTCCCCCTCGGCACCACCGTTTAGACTTCCGCCTAAAAATAATAATAAATTGACGGGATGAGTCATATATACCCAGTAACCACCACTTCCATTTTAACAGGTATGTAGGGAATTATTACTAGTTAAGCAGGCAATATAAATAATACAACATATAATCTTTCAAATAAACATTATTTTTTTTCAAGAAAACAAATTAATATGTACTCCCTCAACCATCCTTATAACCTCCTTAACCGCTGATAATGAGGTGTAGCCTAAAACAACTATTGCTCACAACAAGTATTATCCAATACAATTATATAAATTTAGTGATTTTTTTTTCAATACACATCAGAGTTCAGGGCACAAACTCGCCCACAAACTTACTATAGATAAATTTGTTATTCTGATCCCACATCATAATTATCCCACAAGTCTTAAAAATTCACACAAGACAAATTCCAATACAACTGTGGTTGTAGGTCAATCAACATATCATAGTATGCAACATAAAATATCAGGCCTAATAAGGGTTAAGCATTTATTCCAAGACATATATCCAAACAATAAACGTGGCATTATAAAAACATGAGGGCCATCTAATGACAATATATAAATTAACACAACACCAATACCAAAAGAGGCCTACAAGATTCTCAACGTCTATGCCTCTGGTTGCTTCTCTTGGCCTCTAACTAGATTAGAGGTCTCGCCTAAAAAATTATTTATAATGACATGGTGAGACATAAAGTCTCAGTAACCAAAATCAATTTAATAATCATAATAATATTATCATTATTATTATTATTATTCTCATAATTCAAAACTTAACATAATATAATCAATGAATAAAATCATCCACACTCATCTATCATGCTCCTCCTTATCTTCTCTGGATTGCTACAGCATATCAGTGCTAGTATACCCGGCCAAAGGTTAGCTAGTCACATCAATAATATTGACCCCTTCCATGCTACCACCAATATACCGTAACAGGGAGGTGTCCGCCCAAAACACTCAACTCTAAATCCAGGCCAGGATTGAGAGAGTCGATAGGCACACAATTCATCATATCTCTTCCACACAACCCAACATATCCCGTAATATAAAAATAATAAATTAGTACAACTTTCGAAAACAATTACGATAATTCTAAATTTTTATATAACATTCCATCTCAAACAACATATCCATCATAACAGTAATAATTTAATAATAATTTCAACTTATATATGTAAATTGAAAAATACATTGCTTCACTGAAATAAAGTCATATTCAAACATAAATATAATATTGCAAAACACACACAAGTAATATAGATAAAAGTAAGGTTTATAAAACACCTTACAGTCCAAAGCAAGTATATTACCTCGATTCCAAGCTTAATCTTAATTTGGATAGTAAAACCTATGCAATCACCGATCACAAGAAAACTCTACATTATTAATGTAGATACCAATTAACCACAAATAACAATAAAATAATTAATTTACATAATTTAACTCCTACAACCCAATTTTCTCTACAACTATTATCCTCAATTATTCCAATTTCCTTAAAAATCCTTAATCATAGATCATTCCTCATAAACCCAAAGCACTTATTAAAATCCTTACATAACATTTAACATATCTATAATTACAAAATTCTCAATATCAACCTTTTAAATAATTGAATCTCTTTTTCATAATTTATATGGATATAATTTAATTATTAAACAACTCCTCAAATCTCTACATAATTAAGATCATATCAAATTATAATTTAAATATTAAATCCTAATTCATATTTTTCATAGAGCTCATATCTAACAAAATAAACTGATTAAAACCTCAAATAATCCAAATAAATTTTTTAAACAAATCTTGATCGGTAAAAAGGTCCTATGGAGATTAATTTATATCATATTTATAAAATAAATTAATTATAAAATCACATAACAGCCAAATAATAAATCTAAACCGATTAAAATTAACTATTAATTATTCTCTATATTTCTACAGTCTTATTTTGACAAAATTCAAAACTTGCCTAAAATCATATCCCCAAAATATTCTATAACTAACATAAAATCACTATCATAGGAAAGAGGAAATTCTTTAGAATATATTTCATAAAAGAAGCTATGTAATTAGAAAGAAATTTAAATACCTTATTAATCTCTGAAACTGTAAAACTGGGACTTAACCCTCCTCCTCTCCAAAATCAGCTCCACCTCATCTTATGAAGTGAAGAAATAGGGGAGGGTATATATAAAATATAACCCCCTTCCCTATTCAGCCACCTACCACATTTTTTTTTATGTGTTGATTGTTGGAAAGGTATCACCTTTCCAGCAATTCAACAATAGTGGCGCCAAAACACACAGCACCACTTTTTTTTAAAAATATATTATATTATTATTATTACTATTATATATATATATATATATATATATATATATATATATATATATTATCCCAAAAATAACTAATAGATTCATATTTATTTCTAAATTATAATTATATCCTAAAATAAAAATAAGAATGTTACATAGCTTGGTCAAAGGCTACATAGCTCATATCAGACCATAGGTTCTCTTTCTGTCGAACATGGAAAAATGTCACATGTCCCTTGAACAGACTCTTATCCCGGCCAAAGGAAAAGAGTGGTACCAAGGGCTCTGAAAATGCCAAGGCCATCCACTGTGCGCTCAGTGGGGCTACACTGTAACATCCCAAATTTTTTTAAATAGTAAATAAATATTCATAGGATGTGATTTATTAAGTAACATGGGGTTTAGAAAAGACCTAAAATCATTTTTATCTATATAAATCAAAATATATATAATAAAATAATCTGGAGCCCACAATAATTTATGTCCAACTCCCTCCCTCCCTATCTTCATAACATATATATTTATATATAAATATTATAATATATATATATATATAATATAAGGGGCAACAGCACGTGGGCTGCTGCCACCTTTTAATGTAAAGGGGGGGTGCATTATTGCACCCCAATCTCACCTCTCCCTCTTTATTTAAACGCACAAGGTGCATATCAGTGAGAGGGAGAGCAAGAGTAAGAGCATGAGCTGGAAGAGAGAAAGAGGAAGAGTTTTGAAGTTGAATTATTTGGTATTAGTAAACTAGAAGCATTCAAATATCTTAAAAATAGGCTTGGAATAGAGGTAATCTTGGTTATTTTTTTATATACTTGTCAATTATATATTTATATATGTATATACTAAACTGTTTTGGGATTTGTTGTGCCTATGAAGGATTTGATTTGCAATTGTATATTGGATTAAAATTATATTAATGAGTTTTGACATTCTTAGAGTCCTTAGTATCACTCTTCTTTTAACCGGGTTAATAAACAGTGACACCTCATTGGTTGTAAAAAGGAGGGGAGCTATATGATAAGTTAGGAACCTTGATAGGGTGACGCCTCATGATTTAGAAATTATGTGTAATGGATGTATTTTTGTTGGATTATGTGTTAGTTATGGCTCCAGTCAACGGTTATAAGAGGGTGGACAGAGTAATAAGAATGGTCTGTGCATCAATATTTGTTTGACATGTTATATATGTGATATCTCTTATGGAGAATATTTGGAAAATGAAATGATGCTCAATTGTTTTGGAATTCTTTTTGAGAGGAGGTTTTGATAACCAAATCGAGAACTTTGTGAAAGGTTTTATATAAAGATATGAGAAGGAGACAGCATTCTATGCTCTTCGACAGGATGACATGCACGAGGATGAATTTATTGCAACTTTCATCGATCTGTCTAGATATGTGACCTACCTACAACAGAAAGATGACCCAGAATGGAAATCTCGTCAATTGATGATCAGGGCTAGACCAGAGCTAAAGCCTCTTGTGCCAATGCATGATATCAAGAATTTTGAGGAAACTTGCACCAACTTGAGGATAGCTGCACGCATGAAACGTGAAATTGAGGCTGCTAAACACCGAGACAATCAAGGCAGGTTTTCTACTTTTAGTAGACCTGTAACTAGGCCATCTGGGTTCCATCCTGGGAATGCAGGAAACTTCGGTAGGAAGAATCAAGGGCAAAGGAGTGGACCTCGACAGAGTAATTTTCAGAGTAACTTTCAGAGGAAACCAGGTCAGAGGAACCATGCTGGAGTAAGCCAACAATCTCGCCGTGAATCTGCAATGTCTGCTCCTAGCGTGAACGGTCCTTGCCCAAAATGTGGGAGGGCTCATGCTGGCCAATGCTGGCAGTGTTATCAATGTCATAAGTTTGGTCATACCGCACGATACTGTCCAGAGTGGCAGCAGCAACAGACCAACCAAAGTGGTCGTCCCACTATTCCTGGCAGGGTGTATGCCATTACTCAAGAGGAGGCTGGAACATCTCCTAATGTTATCAGAGGTACTATTTCTCTTCAGGGTCATGACATTATTGCATTGTTTGACTCGGGTGCTACACATTCATTCATATCTTTTGATTGTGCTAAGAAGTATAATTTCCCTATATCTGTTCTACCATATGATATGAGAATTTCTACCCCTGCTGGAGTTGTGGTGATGACTGCACATGCTTGTGTGGGTAATACTCTTCAGTTTGAAAACCGAGAGTCTATTGTGGATTTAGTGTGTTTGCCGCTAAAAGGGATAGATGTTATTATTGGTATGGATTGGCTAGTGGATAATGACGCCGTACTTCATTGTAAGAAGAAGGTGGTCACTTACGCCATGAATACCATATCCGTAAAAACCCCTACAGTCCCTATGCTATTATCGACAGCTAAAGTAGATAAGTGTATTAGAAAGGGTTGTCAAGCCTATGCAGTTTTCTTTTCTGTTAGTGTCGATAAAGAAGTAGGGATTGATCATATCGATGTAGTAAGAGAATATCCTGAGGTGTTCCCAGATGAGATATCAGGGCTGCCTCCAGAACGGGAGGTTGAGTTCTCTATTGATTTAGTACCAGGTACGACGCCAATTTCTAAGGCTCCTTATCGGATGTCGCCATCAGAGTTGGCAGAGTTGAAGAAACAACTAGAAGAGCTGCTCGAGAAAGGTTTCATTAGACCAAGTGTCTCTCCCTGGGGTTCGCCAGTATTGTTCGTCAAGAAGAAGGATGGAAGTATGCGGTTGTGCATCGACTACAGACAGTTGAATAAGGTTACCATTAAGAATAAATATCCATTGCCTAGGATTGATGATTTATTAGATCAGCTCAAGGGAGCCACAATGTTCTCTAAGATTGATTTGAGATCAGGTTATCATCAGCTTAGAGTTAGAGCTGAGGACATCCCTAAGACTGCTTTTCGGACTCGCTATGGGCATTATGAGTTTTTGGTTATGCCTTTCGGGTTGACCAATGCTCCAGCTGTTTTCATGGATTATATGAACCGGATTTTTATGCCATATTTAGATCAATTTATTGTAGTCTTCATTGATGACATTCTCATTTATTCTAAGAATGAGGAGGAGCATCGAGAGCATCTTCATATTGCATTACGTATACTAAAAGACCATCAGTTGTATGCTAAGTTAAGTAAGTGTGAGTTTTGGCTCAGGGAAGTGAATTTCCTTGGCCACGTGGTGTCTGCTGAAGGGGTAGCTGTAGATCCGAGTAAAGTGGATGCCGTGTTGAAATGGGAACCTCCAAAGTCGGTGACTGAAGTGAGAAGTTTTCTAGGATTGGCTGGTTACTACAGGAGATTTATTAAAGGATTTTCTCAAATTGCCATGTCTTTGACCAAATTGACCAAGAAAGATCAACCGTTTATATGGTCTGACAAGTGTGAAGCGGCTTTTCAAGAGTTAAAAGCAAAATTGACTACCGCCCCTGTACTTACCCTTCCTGATCCCTGTCGTCCATACATATTGTATACGGACGCTTCCCTTAAGGGTTTAGGTTGTGTGTTAATGCAAGAAGATAAGGTAGTCGCATATGCTTCAAGACAGTTAAGGCCTCATGAGCAGAATTATCCTACTCATGACCTAGAATTGGCAGCTGTGGTATTTGCCTTGAAGATTTGGAGGCATTATTTGTATGGATCTCAGTTTGAAGTATTCTGTGATCATAAGAGTCTAAAGTATTTGGTAGATCAGAAGGAGCTAAATAACAGGCAGCGCCGGTGGATGGAATTTTTGAAGGATTATGACTTTGAGTTAAAGTATCATCCTGGCAAGGCTAATGTTGTTGCAGACGCTTTGAGTCGAAAGTCGATACACTTGTTCCGCATGAGCTTAGAAGAGCAGAATTGGCTAAATGGATTAAGAGACATCCATGCAGTTCCAGATCAAAGAAGAGCTACTTTAAATGCAGTTCTTGGTGAATATGGGTTTTATCAGAACCTAAGAGACGCCCAGATGAAAGATGATCAGTTAAGTAGAATTCGAGAGGAATTAGAGCATGGTGAAGTTCCAGATTACGACTTTGGGAATGCAGAAATTTTGAGATACAAGAAAAGAATTTGTGTTCCCAACAATGACGAGATCAAGAAAACCATTTTGGAAGAAGCTCATCGGAGTAGATACGCCATGCATCCAGGAATCACCAAGATGTATAATGATTTGAAGCAACAGTATTGGTGGCCGAAGATGAAGAGAGAAGTGACTGACTTTGTTTTGAAGTGTTTGACGTGTCAGAAGGTCAAGATCGAGCATCAAAAACCACCAGGATTACTTCAAAATTTGGATATCCCTAAATGGAAATGGGATAGCATTTCTATGGACTTTATCATGGGTTTACCATTAATCCGAGCCAGTTATGATGCTATTTGGGTGATTGTAGACCGATTAACCAAGTCAGCACACTTTTTACCGATTAAAGCGGACTATTCTTTAGAGAAATTAGCCGAGGTATATATTAAAGAGATTGTTCGTATGCATGGAGTGCCAGAAAGTATCATATCAGATCGTGATCCAAGGTTCACTTCGAACTTTTGGAAGTCCCTACAGGAGGCCATGGGTACGAAGTTAAAGTATAGTACCGCTTATCATCCTCAGACAGACGGTCAAACAGAGAGGACTATTCAGACACTTGAGGACATGTTGAGAGCCTGCGCTATCGAGCTCCCAGGTAGTTGGGACAAGCACTTACCATTGGCAGAATTTGCATACAATAATAGCTACCACTCCAGTATTCAGATGGCACCTTTTGAAGCTTTATATGGACGAAAGTGCAGATCGCCGTTGTGTTGGACGGGATTAAGTGAAAGAACCATTATTGGACCAGATTTGGTAGATCAAACATCACGAAAGATTGAAATGATACGACAGAAATTGTTGACCGCTCAGAGCCGACAAAAGAGTTATGCGGATCGTCGAAGGAGATCATTGGAATTTAGTGTGGGAGATCATGTTTTCTTAAAAGTTTCACCTGTTACGGGTATTGGAAGGTCAATTAAGGCGAAGAAGTTGACTCCCCGGTTCATTGGGCCATATGAGATTTTGGAGCGGTTTGGGCCGGTTGCCTATCGAATTGCCTTACCTCCGCACTTGTCTAATGTGCATGACGTGTTCCATGTGTCACAGTTGAAGAAATATCATCCAGATCCGTCCCACATCATTAAACCTGAGGAAGTTGAGTTGAGAGAAAACTTAACTTATATAGCAGAACCAGAGAAAATTTTGGATGTCCAAGACAAACAACTGCGGAGAAAGACCATACGGCTAGTAAAAGTCTTCTGGAAGGGCATGACACCTGGAGATGTGACTTGGGAGACAGAGGAAAGAATGCGTCGAGATTTTCCTAATTTATTTGCTTAAGTTGTGATTGTCGTTGTCTTGATTGAATTATTGTATTTTGATTGTATTTGTATTTCCCACTTGAATCGAATTTTGGGGACAAAATTCTATTTAGGTGGGGAGAATTGTAACATCCTCATTTTTATTTTTAGGATATAATTATAATTATCATTTTTATTAAGTAATTTTTAGTACTAAAAATAATTAAATAAAAAAATTAAAAAAATAATAATTAAAAAAAATATTATTTTATAATATAATATTATAAAATAATATAATATAATATAATATTATTATATAATATAATATATTATATTATTAAAATAATAATATATATATATAAAACGTGGGGGGCGGCGCCCCCCACTTTTGAAAAGAGAATTGTGGCACCTTACGGTGCCACACATATAATATAAAAATAAAAAAATAATAATTAAAAAAAAGGGTAGGTAGGAAGGGGTATTATAAGTACCCCTTCCTCACACACACTTCACGCAATTTCTGCGTGAAGTGTTGTGTAATAGGGTGACGGGCAAGGCTCTGATAGGAGTATTTTCATTTCTTCGGGGATCAATAAGGTACTCAAAATCTCTTCTAATCATAAAACTTCTTTTATGAAATATTTTCTAAATAATTTTCTCTTTCTTATGATATTAATTTTATACTGATTAGAGAATATTTTAGGATTAGAATTTTGGACAAGTTTGAGTTTTGTCAGTATATGACTATAAGAATATAGATGATAATTAATAGTTAATTTTAATCGGTTTATTTTTGTTATTTAGTTGATATAATATTTTATAATGAATTTTCTATATATATCAACTTATAAATAATGTTATTTTGGACTTTTAAACCGATTAAATTTAGATTAAATAATTTATTTGGGTTAATGGAGATATTATTGAAATTTTAGTTGGTATAGTTTAAAATCTGAAGGACTAAACTGTCATTTATGAAATTCGTAGGATTAAACTGTCATTTATGAAATTCTGAGGACTAAACTGTCATTTAGGAAATTCGGAGGACTAAATTGTCATTTATGAAATTTGGAGGACTAAACTGTCATTTATGAAATTCGAAGGACTAAACTGTCATTTTATAATTTAAACCCTAAATTATTATTTTTCAGTTTTTATAAGATATTATTATTAGAATTTGTAAATAAGTTATAATTTTGACTTTTTAGAAAATTATTAACGGGTAGTAAATTGATTGTGATAGATTGATTTTGGCGTGTGTTTGAGCTCTTGGATTTGGAACAGTGTGATAATAATTAGCTTTGGCGAGAGGTAACCACTTTCCACTTATTATGTGTGTTGGTGTGTGTTTGTGAGTATTTGTAAAATGATTATGGGATTGAAAATTATATATGGATATCATAGATTATTTCAATGAGTAATATTGAGGAGTATTTTGTTATACACTTGCTTTGTGGAACCATGTGATTTAAATTATAAGATGTATTTGTATATTTTGAATATCATCATATGTGTATGGAAATCTTGAGAAAATTCCTATTGAGCTATTTATTGATATTTATTGGGTTGTTTGGTTTGGGTTGAGATGGAGAAAGTTATTTTTACCACGTGGTATAGCCTCCATTGGTGCACGATGGTTGGCTTTTTATTGTCCCACCAGTTCAATGAGGGACTGTCCCACTAGTTCAATGAGGGACTGCGACACCCCACCAGTTCAATGAGGGGAAAGACCCATGGTCTGGAAACATGCTCTGTGGATTTTGGCCAATCCTCATCATGTGACCGGAGAGCTCTTTGAGTGGCCAGTAACATGGATATTAACTTAGCCCATGGGTCTAGTCGGCGGAAATAAGGCGGTTCGGATGGATTGATGGGAGGCATTTGGGAATTGTGATATGAGATTTGAGATATAATATTATAATTTCTGACATGAGATTTGTGTACAAAACAATGATATTAGATTTTTAATATTTTATTATATAAACTGTTCCACTTGGCACCTCATGAATACATGTCAGCAATTCAATCTCAATATAATATAACATAAAAACCACGTTTATACCTAAGCAAACAAATGAGGAAAATCACGTCGCATACGCTCTTCAGTTTCCCAGGTAGCATCACCTGGAAACATTTCCTTCCAGAAAACTTTTAGGAGACGGATTGTTCTATTCCGTAATTGTTTGTCCTTTACATCTAAAATTCTTTCTGGTTCGGTCACGTACGTCAAATTCTCTCTTAACTCAACCTCTTCAGGCTCAATGATATGAAACGGATCTGGGTGATACTTCTTTAGCTGTGACACATGGAACACGTCATGCACCTTAGATAAATGTGGGGGCAAGGCGATCCGATAGGCAACCGATCCAATTCGCTCCAAAATTTCAAATGGCCCAATGAATCGTGGAGTCAACTTCTTTGCTTTAATAGACCTCCCAATGCCCGTAACAGGCGAAACTTTCAGAAAAACATGATCTCCAACACTAAATTCCAACGGTCTCCTTCGACGATCCGCATAACTCTTCTGTCGACTTTGAGCTGTCAACAATTTCTGCCGTATCATTTCAATCTTCCGTGATGTTTGCTCTACTAGATCTGGTCCGATAATAGTTCTTTCACTCAATTCGATCCAACATAACGGTGACCTGCACTTTCGACCATATAAAGCCTCAAAAGGTGCCATCTGAATACTAGAGTGATAGCTATTATTGTATGCAAATTCTGCCAATGGCAAGTGCTTGTCCCAACTACCTGGAAGCTCAATAGCGCAAGCTCTCAACATGTCCTCAAGTGTCTGTAGTCAATGCACAACCGCATACTTCCATCCTTCTTTTTGACAAACAATACTGGCCTCAGTAACCAGCTTTCCAACTCATTACACATGCTGACATGTATTCATGAGGTGCCAAGTGGAACAGTTTATATAATAAAATATTAAAAATCTAATATCATTGTTTTGTACACAAATCTCATGTCAGAAATGATAATATTATATCTCAAATCTCATATCACAATTCCCAAATGCCTCCCATCAATCCAACCGAACCGCCTTATTTCCGCCGACTAGACCCATGGGCTAAGTTAATATCCATGTTACTGGCCACTCAAAGAGCTCTCCGGTCACATGATGAGGATTGGCCAAAATCCACAGAGCATGTTTCCAGACCATGGGTCTTTCCCCTCATTGAACTGGTGGGGTGTCGCAGTCCCTCATTGAACTAGTGGGACAGTCCCTCTTGAACTGGTGGGACAATAAAAAGCCAACCATCGTGCACCAATGGAGGCTATACCACGTGGTAAAAATAACTTTCTCCATCTCAACCCAAACCAAACAACCCAATATGTATCAATAAATAGTTCAATAGGAATTTTCTCAAGATTTCCATACACATATGAGGATATTCAAAATATACAAATACATCTTATAATTTAAATCACATGGTTCCACAAAGCAAGTGTATAACAAAATACTCCTCAATATTACTTATTGAAATAATCTATAATATCCATATATGATTTTCAATCTCATAATCATTTTACAAAATACTCACAAACACACACCAACACACATAATAAGTGGAAAGTGGTTACCTCTCGCCAAAGCTAATTATTATCACACTGTTCTAAATCCAAGAGCTCAAACACACGCCAAAATCAATCTATCACAATCAATTTACTACCCGTTAATAATTTTCTAAAAAGTCAAAATTATAACTTATTTACAAATTCTAATAATAATATCCTATAAAAACTGAGAAATAATAATTTAGGGTTTAAATTATAAAATGACAGTTTAGTCCTTCGAATTTCATAAATGACAGTTTAGTCCTCCAAATTTCATAAATGACAATTTAGTCCTCCGAATTTCCTAAATGACAGTTTAGTCCTCAGAATTTCATAAATGACAGTTTAATCCTACGAATTTCATAAATGACAGTTTAGTCCTTCAGATTTTAAACTATACCAACTAAAATTTCAATAATATCTCCATTAACCCAAATAAATTATTTAATCTAAATTTAATCGGTTTAAAAGTCCAAAATAACATTATTTATAAGTTGATATATATAGAAAATTCATTATAAAATATTATATCAACTAAATAACAAAAATAAACCGATTAAAATTAACTATTAATTATCATCTATATTCTTATAGTCATATACTGACAAAACTCAAACTTGTCCAAAATTCTAATCCTAAAATATTCTCTAATCAGTATAAAATTAATATCATAAGAAAGAGAAAATTATTTAGAAAATATTTCATAAAAGAAGTTTTATGATTAGAAGAGATTTTGAGTACCTTATTGATCCCCGAAGAAATGAAAATACTCCTATCAGAGCCTTGCCCGTCACCCTATTACACAACACTTCACGCAGAAATTGCGTGAAGTGTGTGTGAGGAAGGGGTACTTATAATACCCCTTCCTACCTACCCTTTTTTTTAATTATTTTTTTTTATTTTTATATTATATGTGTGGCACCGTAAGGTGCCACAATTCTCTTTTCAAAAGTGGGGGGCGCCGCCCCCCACGTTTTATATATATATATTATTATTTTAATAATATAATATAATTATATTATATTATATTATATTATATTATATTATATTATAATATTATATTATAACATAATATTTTTTTTAATTATTATTTTTTTTAATTTTTTATTTAATTATTTTTAGTACTAAAAATTACTTAATAAAAATGATAATTATAATTATATCCTAAAAATAAAAATGAGGATGTTACAATTCTCCCCACCTAAATAGAATTTTGTCCCCAAAATTCGATTCAAGTGGGAAATACAAATACAATCAAAATACAATAATTCAATCAAAACAACGACAATCACAACTTAAGCAAATAAATTAGGAAAATCTCGACGCATTCTTTCCTCTGTCTCCCAAGTCACATCTCCAGGTGTCATACCCTTCCAGAAAACCTTTACCAGTCGTATGGTCTTTCTCCTCAGTTGTTTGTCTTGGACATCCAAAATTTTCTCTGGTTCTGCTATATAAGTTAAGTTTTCTCTCAATTCAACTTCTTCAGGTTCAATGACGTGGGACGGATCTGGATGATATTTCTTCAACTGTGACACATGGAACACGTCATGCACATTAGACAAGTGCGGAGGTAAGGCAATTCGATAAGCAACCGGCCCAAACCGCTCCAAAATCTCATATGGCCCAATGAACCGGGGAGTCAACTTCTTCGCCTTAATTGACCTTCCAATACCCGTAACAGGTGAAACCTTTAAGAAAACATGATCTCCCACACTAAATTCCAATGGTCTCCTTCGACGATCCGCATAACTCTTTTGTCGGCTCTGAGCGGTCAACAATTTCTGTCGTATCATCTCAATCTTTCGTGATGTTTGATCTACCAAATCTGGTCCAATAATGGTTCTTTCACTTAATTCGGTCCAACACAACGGCGATCTGCACTTTCGCCCATATAAAGCTTCAAAAGGTGCCATCTGAATACTGGAGTGGTAGCTATTATTGTATGCAAATTCTGCCAATGGTAAGTGCTTGTCCCAACTACCTGGGAGCTCGATGGCGCAGGCTCTTAACATGTCCTCAAGTGTCTGTATAGTCCTCTCTGTTTGACCGTCTGTCTGGGGATGATAAGCGGTACTATACTTTAACTTCGTACCCATGGCCTCCTGTAGGGACTTCCAAAAGTTCGAAGTGAACCTTGGATCACGATCTGATATGATACTTTCTGGCACTCCATGCATACGAACAATCTCTTTAATATATACCTTGGCTAATTTCTCTAAAGAATAGTCCGCTTTAATCGGTAAAAAGTGTGCTGACTTGGTTAATCGGTCTACAATCACCCAAATAGCATTATAACTGGCTCGGATTAATGGTAAACCCATGATGAAGTCCATAGAAATGCTATCCCATTTCCATTTAGGGATATCCAAATTTTGAAGTAATCCTGGTGGTTTTTGATGCTCGATCTTGACCTTCTGACACGTCAAACACTTCAAAACAAAGTCAGTCACGTCTCTCTTCATCTTCGGCCACCAATACTGTTGCTTCAAATCATTATACATCTTGGTGATTCCTGGATGCATGGCGTATCTACTCCGATGAGCTTCTTCCAAAATGGTTTTCTTGATCTCGTCATTGTTGGGAACACAAATTCTTTTCTTGTATCTCAAAATTTCTGCATTCCCAAAGTCGTAATCTGGAACTTCACCATGCTCTAATTCCTCTCGAATTCTACTTAACTGATCATCTTTCATCTGGGCGTCTCTTAGGTTCTGATAAAACCCATATTCACCAAGAACTGCATTTAAAGTAGCTCTTCTTTGATCTGGAACTGCATGGATGTCTCTTAATCCATTTAGCCAACTTTGCTCTTCTAAGCTCATGCGGAACAAGTGTATCGACTTTCGACTCAAAGCGTCTGCAACAACATTAGCCTTGCCGGGATGATACTTTAACTCAAAGTCATAATCCTTCAAAAATTCCATCCACCGGCGCTGCCTGTTATTTAGCTCCTTCTGATCTACCAAATACTTTAGACTCTTATGATCACAGAATACTTCAAACTGAGATCCATACAAATAATGCCTCCAAATCTTCAAGGCAAATACCACAGCTGCCAATTCTAGGTCATGAGTAGGATAATTCTGCTCATGAGGCCTTAACTGTCTTGAAGCATATGCGACTACCTTATCTTCTTGCATTAACACACAACCCAAACCCTTAAGGGAAGCGTCCGTATACAATATGTATGGACGACAGGGATCAGGAAGGGTAAGTACAGGGGCGGTAGTCAATTTTGCTTTTAACTCTTGAAAAGCCGCTTCACACTTGTCAGACCATATAAACGGTTGATCTTTCTTGGTCAATTTGGTCAAAGACATGGCAATTTGAGAAAATCCTTTAATAAATCTCCTGTAGTAACCAGCCAATCCTAGAAAACTTCTCACTTCAGTCACCGACTTTGGAGGTTCCCATTTCAACACGGCATCCACTTTACTCGGATCTACAGCTACCCCTTCAGCAGACACCACGTGGCCAAGGAAATTCACTTCCCTGAGCCAAAACTCACACTTACTTAACTTAGCATACAACTGGTGGTCTCTTAGTATACGTAATGCAATATGAAGATGCTCTCGATGCTCCTCCTCATTCTTAGAATAAATGAGAATGTCATCAATGAAGACTACAATAAATTGATCCAAATATGGCATAAAAATCCGGTTCATATAATCCATGAAAACAGCCGGAGCATTGGTTAACCCGAAAGGCATAACCAAAAACTCATAATGCCCATAGCGAGTCCGAAAAGCAGTCTTAGGGATGTCCTCAGCTCTAACTCTAAGTTGATGGTAACCTGATCTCAAATCAATCTTAGAGAACATTGTGGCTCCCTTGAGCTGATCTAGTAAATCATCAATCCTAGGCAACGGATATTTATTCTTAATGGTAACCTTATTCAACTGTCTGTAGTCGATGCACAACCGCATACTTCCATCCTTCTTCTTGACGAACAATACTGGCGAACCCCAGGGAGAGACACTTGGTCTAATGAAACCTTTCTCGAGCAGCTCTTCTAGTTGTTTCTTCAACTCTGCCAATTCTGATGGCGACATCCGATAAGGAGCCTTAGAAATTGGCGTCGTACCTGGTACTAAATCAATAGAGAACTCAACCTCCCGTTCTGGAGGCAGCCCTGATATCTCATCTGGAAACACCTCAGGATATTCTCTTACTACATCGATATGATCAATCCCTACTTCTTTATCGACACTAACAGAAAAGAAAACTACATAGGCTTGACAACCCTTTCTAATACACTTATCTACTTTAGCTGTCGATAATAGCATAGGGATTGTAGGGGTTTCTACGGATATGGTATTTATGGCGTAAGTGACCACCTTCTTCTTACAATGAAGTACGGCGTCATTATCCACTAGCCAATCCATACCAATAATAACATCTATCCCTTTTAGCGGCAAACACACTAAATCCACAATAGACTCTCGGTTTCCAAACTGAAGAGTATTACCCATACAAGCATGTGCAGTCATCACCACAACTCCAGCAGGGGTAGAAATTCTCATATCATATGGTAGAACAGATATAGGGAAATTATACTTCTTAGCACAATCAAAAGATATGAATGAATGTGTAGCACCCGAGTCAAACAATGCAATAATGTCATGACCCTGAAGAGAAATAGTACCTCTGATAAAATTAGGAGATGTTCCAGCCTCCTCTTGAGTAATGGCATACACCCTGCCAGGAATAGTGGGACGACCACTTTGGTTGGTCTGTTGCTGCTGCCACTCTGGACAGTATCGTGCGGTATGGCCAAACTTATGACATTGATAACACTGCCAGCATTGGCCAGCATGAGCCCTCCCACATTTTGGGCAAGGATCGTTCACGCTAGGAGCAGACATTGCAGGTTCACGGCGAGATTGTTGGCTTACTCCAGCATGGTTCCTCTGACCTGGTTTCCTCTGAAAGTTACTCTGAAAATTACTCTGTCGAGGTCCACTCCTTTGCCCTTGATTCTTCCTACCGAAGTTTCCTGCATTCCCAGGATGGAACCCAGATGGCCTAGTTACAGGTCTACTAAAAGTAGAAAACCTGCCTTGATTGTCTCGGTGTTTAGCAGCCTCAATTTCACGTTTCATGCGCGCAGCTATCCTCAAGTTGGTGCAAGTTTCCTCAAAATTCTTGATATCATGCATTGGCACAAGAGGCTTTAGCTCTGGTCTAGCCCTGATCATCAATTGACGAGATTTCCATTCTGGGTCATCTTTCTGTTGTAGGTAGGTCACATATCTAGACAGATCGATGAAAGTTGCAATAAATTCATCCTCGTGCATGTCATCCTGTCGAAGAGCATAGAATGCTGTCTCCTTCTCATATCTTAATGCTGGAGGGAAATAATGATCGAAGAACTTAGTCTTGAACTTTGTCCAAGTTGTCTTTGAGTCATCTAAACCACCTGTGCTTTGCCACCATCTCTGAGCACGATCCCTCAACAGAATAATGGCCACTCTAGCCTTCTGATACTCGTTACAAACTACAGCTCGAAAGATGGTTTCCAGACCCTCGATCCAGGCTTCAGCCTTTAAAGGATTTAAATCTCCATAAAACTTTTCAGGATCGTGATCATGGATATCTTTCCATATCTTATTGATAGCAAGTTCTTCTGGAGTTGGTTGTGATGATCCCTCTCCTCCAGTACACTTTACAGGGTTCTCATGATTAGTTGAGCCAACTTGTTCATGTCTCTTTGATGCCTCTAAACTGGGTTCAGGAATCTCATGATCCTTCGACTTTGAGATACTTCCTTCCTCTCTTAACTTCTTTCGAAGATCTTCCTCGAACTGCTGAAACTTTGCATCCATAGCTGTCAGTATTGCATTTTTGAATCGATCCAACATAGTCTCATTCTCTTGAGACAATTGTGGCTCAGCAGCATTTGGAAGTGGATTAGCATTAGAAACAGTCTTTCTCGTGTTTACCATTTTCTCCCCACCTAAGGATCAAACCCATCAACAATTAAGGATAAAACCCAAAACAACACAAAAACATAGGGAGGTTATGTGTGAAAGAGTATATTGCCACTATATGCAATGCATCATAGATTGCAGGACTAAAGCTCTGATACCAAATTGTAAGATCCTCTCCTTAATTCCAAAATATTAAATATTATTTCTCAAAAACTAATCACAATAGAGATAATGTCTCACAAATTATTAAATAATATAATATTCAATTCATGATACAGTAATCCAAAGTATGCAGACAAATCAGAGTTTATAGGATGTAGGCCCTATGAGTGGCAATATATATCAATTCAACACATAATAAACCACAAGAGGCCATAGAGATATATCTATGCCTCAGGAGCTCCTCCCGACATTCCAGCACGGAAACTATCACCTGAAAAATGTTAAATCAACGGGGTGAGACAAAAGCCTCAGTAACCAGCTTTCCAACTCATTACACATGCTGACATGTATTCATGAGGTGCCAAGTGGAACAGTTTATATAATAAAATATTAAAAATCTAATATCATTGTTTTGTACACAAATCTCATGTCAGAAATGATAATATTATATCTCAAATCTCATATCACAATTCCCAAATGCCTCCCATCAATCCAACCGAACCGCCTTATTTCCGCCGACTAGACCCATGGGCTAAGTTAATATCCATGTTACTGGCCACTCAAAGAGCTCTCCGGTCACATGATGAGGATTGGCCAAAATCCACAGAGCATGTTTCCAGACCATGGGTCTTTCCCCTCATTGAACTGGTGGGGTGTCGCAGTCCCTCATTGAACTAGTGGGACAGTCCCTCTTGAACTGGTGGGACAATAAAAAGCCAACCATCGTGCACCAATGGAGGCTATACCACGTGGTAAAAATAACTTTCTCCATCTCAACCCAAACCAAACAACCCAATATGTATCAATAAATAGTTCAATAGGAATTTTCTCAAGATTTCCATACACATATGAGGATATTCAAAATATACAAATACATCTTATAATTTAAATCACATGGTTCCACAAAGCAAGTGTATAACAAAATACTCCTCAATATTACTTATTGAAATAATCTATAATATCCATATATGATTTTCAATCTCATAATCATTTTACAAAATACTCACAAACACACACCAACACACATAATAAGTGGAAAGTGGTTACCTCTCGCCAAAGCTAATTATTATCACACTGTTCCAAATCCAAGAGCTCAAACACACGCCAAAATCAATCTATCACAATCAATTTACTACCCGTTAATAATTTTCTAAAAAGTCAAAATTATAACTTATTTACAAATTCTAATAATAATATCCTATAAAAACTGAGAAATAATAATTTAGGGTTTAAATTATAAAATGACAGTTTAGTCCTTCGAATTTCATAAATGACAGTTTAGTCCTCCAAATTTCATAAATGACAATTTAGTCCTCCGAATTTCCTAAATGACAGTTTAGTCCTCAGAATTTCATAAATGACAGTTTAATCCTACGAATTTCATAAATGACAGTTTAGTCCTTCAGATTTTAAACTATACCAACTAAAATTTCAATAATATCTCCATTAACCCAAATAAATTATTTAATCTAAATTTAATCGGTTTAAAAGTCCAAAATAACATTATTTATAAGTTGATATATATAGAAAATTCATTATAAAATATTATATCAACTAAATAACAAAAATAAACCGATTAAAATTAACTATTAATTATCATCTATATTCTTATAGTCATATACTGACAAAACTCAAACTTGTCCAAAATTCTAATCCTAAAATATTCTCTAATCAGTATAAAATTAATATCATAAGAAAGAGAAAATTATTTAGAAAATATTTCATAAAAGAAGTTTTATGATTAGAAGAGATTTTGAGTACCTTATTGATCCCCGAAGAAATGAAAATACTCCTATCAGAGCCTTGCCCGTCACCCTATTACACAACACTTCACGCAGAAATTGCGTGAAGTGTGTGTGAGGAAGGGGTACTTATAATACCCCTTCCTACCTACCCTTTTTTTTAATTATTTTTTTTTATTTTTATATTATATGTGTGGCACCGTAAGGTGCCACAATTCTCTTTTCAAAAGTGGGGGGCGCCGCCCCCCACGTTTTATATATATATATTATTATTTTAATAATATAATATAATATATTATATAATAATATTATATTATATTATATTATATTATATTATTTTATAATATTATATTATAACATAATATTTTTTTTAATTATTATTTTTTTTAATTTTTTATTTAATTATTTTTAGTACTAAAAATTACTTAATAAAAATGATAATTATAATTATATCCTAAAAATAAAAATGAGGATGTTACAGTTATTATATTTATTTTTTTTTCAGGTGATTATTTTAGTAGGGAGAACGGGAAAGCACACACATGGAGTGAGTCTTGAAGGCTCTTTTGTACTCCTAGAGCTCATGTTATGTCTTTGTATTTACCATGACCATAAGGCTTCCGCATTTTTATTAATTTTAAAATATTTTGGGGAATTAATTTGACCTTGTAAAATTGGGATCTTACATATACCACGTGGTATAAAAGAACCAAACATCCTCCAATAACACCTCACCACATTCAATATCTCAACATCACCATCATCAATAATTTATTTTCATATATATTATAATTAATACTATACATCATTAATCATTCCAAATCATTCAGGCCCACTTAACTAAAGTTTACTAAAAACATAATTCATACTAATTGTACATCTCATATATAAAATACTATAACATATTTATAGTAATTAAAAATACCAACATATGCTTACAATCACATCAACAAGCATACAAGATAAATTGAAAAGTGGTTACCTTGAGTTCTTGACAACTAGAGAGAATTCAAGTTCAACAAGCTAAATTCACTCTACAATAAATATATAATTATAAGTTAATAAAATTAATAGTAATTTCTAACTAAACTAATCCCCATAATTAACTCACATAATTCTAGAAAAATAAAAATAATTTATCTATTCCTCAATAAAAGTTTCTAACATTTCCTTAATTATTTTATTTACTAAAATATTTAACAATAGTAATTTTCTAATCACCTTAATTTCAAGTATCATAAAATCGTTATTATCAATATCCTAATTTAATTAAATCACTCTTCTAACTTATATGAGCATTACCTAATTATTAAATAATATTAACATCTCCACATATATTAAAAATAATATCAAACTTTAATTTCTAATATCAAATTATGACATATAATTTTATAACACAAAATCTACAAAACTAAACTGATTAAAACTACAATAATATCTTCAATCATCCAAATAAATTATTTAATCTAGATTTAATTGGTTAAAAAAATCTAATATAGAATTATTTATAAATTAGTTATATATAAAAATTCATTATAAAATCTTATAATCACTAAATAATAAAAGTAAACCGATTAAAATTAACTATAAATGCTCCTCTACATTTCTATAGTCTTATATTGACAATACTCAATTTTATCCAAAATCCTAATCTTAAAATTTTATCTAATCAACACAAAATTACTATCATAAGAAAGAGAAAATTATTTAAAACACTTTTTATAAAAGAAGTATCATGATTAGAAGAGAATTTGAGTATCTTATTGTTCCCCGAAAAATCGAAAATACTCTTATTGGTACCCTCACTGCCTGCGTCTCTCCTCCTCACCACACCAAAGGCTTATGAGGAGGGAGTATTTATAATACCCCTCCACCAGTAATTGGCGCCTTAGGCTCCAATTGATTTTTTTTTCACCACCAACCCCATTTGTCAACAATGGCTGCGCATTAGGCGCACCCATGCACCTTTTTTTTTACTTTTATTTTATTATTAAATTATTATTATATAAAAATAATTTTAACTATTATTATTATTATTTTTAGGATGTTACAAGGAGAACAAGGAAGTGAAATAAATTAATTTAAAGTATTTGTATTGATCATTTCTCTCCAAATTAAATTTTCTGACTTATAAACTCAAATATAATATAATAATACACATAAATTAAGTAATTTATCTAGTTTCCTTAATCTCCTCTACTAGTCAATTTAATCTTATGTTAAGGACCAAATGTGACATTTTCTATATAGCAACGGGTATATAACTTGGTAAAATGAAAACTTTCTATAAACAAAATGTTACGACAGGTTCAATTCACTTGTATTTTTAAGTTTAATTTGAGCTGTTATGTCGCGTTTAGATTTTTTTTTAAATATCCCTCTTCATTCTTTTTTTGGTAGACTCAGGGTATCCATCGCCGATAACAGTGACTAATCCCCTCACATAATAGATCTTCTGAAGGGACTCGATCCCAATTAGATACTTAAAAAACCCAACTAATATCAACTATACTAGGCCTCGTGAATTGAAACTCTTCATTTTGATTTAGCTAAATTTATTTAGTATCCTTTGTTTGGTGCTGCCTGTAACATCCTATTTTTTTTTAAAAAATAATAATAATAATAAAAAAATAAAAAAATAAACGAATAATAATAATAATAATTTAACTAATAATATATTATATTATTATTATAATATAATATTATAATATAAAATATTATTTTTATATATATATGGCTGCGCCGTATTAGAAGAATGGAGGGGGTTGGTGTGCCAACCCCCAATTAAAAACAAATAAATAATAAAATATTAAAAAAAAGAAGGGGAGGGGGGCTCAGGAGGGGGTATTATAAATACCCCCTCTCCTCAACACTTCACGCAGAGAGTTGCGTGAAGTGTTGTGCTGGAAGTGCATCCGGTTAGGTCTTAATAGGAGTATTTTTATTCTTCGGGGATCAATAAGGTACATAAATTCTCTTCTAATTACAAAACTTTCTTTATGAAAAGTGTTCTAAATAATTTTCTCTTTCTTATGATAGTAATTTTGTGTTAAAAAGAGAAAATTTTAAGATTAGGATTTTAGATAAAATTGAGTTTTGTCAATATAAGACTATAGAAATGTAGAGGAGCATTTATAGTTAATCTTAATCGGTTTACTTTTATTATTTAGTGGTTATAAGATTTTATAATGAATTTTTATATATAAATAATTCTATATTAGACTTTTTAACCGATTAAATCTAGATTAAATAATTTATTTAGATTATGGGAGATATTATTGTAGTTATAATCAGTTTAGTTTTGTAGATTTTGTGTTATAAAATTATATGTCATAATTTGATATTAGAAATTAAAGTTTGATATAATTTTTAATATATGTGGAGATGTTAATATTATTTAATAATTAGGTTATACTCTTATAAGTTAGAAGAGTAATTTAATTAAATTATGATATTGATATTAATGATTTTATGATACAAAGGTGATTAGAAAATTACTATTATTAAAGATTTTAGTAAATAAAATAATTAAGGAAATATTAGAAAAATTTATTGAGGAATAGATCAATTATTATTATTATTTTTCTAAAAAGAATTAAGTGAGTTAATTATGAGGATTAATTTAGTTAGCAAGTATTATAAATTTTATTAACAAGTAATTATATATTTATTGTAGAGTGAATTTGGCTTGTTGAACTTGAATTCTCTCTAGTTGTCAAGAACTCGAGGTAACCACTTTTCAATTTATCTTGTATGCTTGTTGATGTGATTATAAGCATATGTTAGTATTTTTAATTGCTATAAAGATGTTATAGTATTTTATATATGAAATGTACAATCATAGTATGAATTATGTTTTTAGTAAATTTTAGTTAAGTGGGCCTGAATGATTTGGAATGATTGATGATGTATAGTATTGATTATGATATATATATGAGAATAAATTATTGATGATGGTGATGTTGAGATGTTGGATGTGATGAGGTATGATTGGAGGAGATTTGGTTCTTTTATACCACGTGGTATAGCCCCACTGAGCGCACAGTGGATGACTTTGGCATTGTCAGGGCCCTTGGTACCACTCTTTTCCTTTGGCCGGGATAAGGGTCAGTTCAAGGGACAGGTGACACATTTCCATGTTCAACGGAAAGGGAACCCATGGTCTGATATGAGCTCTGTAGCCTTTGGCCGGGGTACACCTCATTATCAGTGAGCTTGGTGCAGTTTTGTTAAAGAAACTAAACCTGTTATGTGATGTAGCCCATGGATTCTGTCAGCGATTAAGGAGGTTATAAGGATGGTTGAGGGAGTACATATTAATCTGTTCTTTTGAAATAATAACGTTTATTTGAAAGATTATATTTTATATTAATTTTTATTGCCCGCTTAACTATCTTGTAATCATTCCCTGCATACCTGTTAAAATGGAAGTGGTTACTGGGTCTATATGACTCATCCCGTCAATTTATTATTTTTAGGTGGAAGTCCAAACGGTAGTGCCAAGGGGGAAGCGAACGAGGCTTGATTTGATATCAAATTGTATGTCTCGTTTAGTTTTATGAGTATAATGTATATTGCCAAACTTTAGGACCTTTTTGAGCAATCATGACATATATTTAATAATTCGCTGCATATTGGAATATGTACTGTGGACGGAGCACTTATTATATTGTTTATGTGATATTTGGACGGAGCATTTGATATGATATTTATATAATATTATTTTATTTCTTGTTGAAATGATGGATTTTGAGGTAATTTAAGGAGGATGTTACACTGCCTCTCCATACCTGTCCTTTGTTTTTTGCTTTCGTTGACAACTTTCTTTAAGCAAATTCTTCAATTTTTCTTCATTTTTCGTCTTAGTGAAGAAATTTGAATGAGCTAAATTTAATATTTTGTAAATTTATTATTAAAATATTAAGTATAAATAAATAGGTAAAGTTAAACTGTAAAAAACTGAGATAAATAACTTAGAGCTGTAGTAAAAATGGAAAAAAAAAATCACTTTGTAAAATATTGAGTCTAAACCATCCGCATTCTATCACACTTTTTTTTTTTTTTTTTATATGGAAGGAGTTTGATCGCAAAATTTAGATATAGGGTGAAGAAGAAAAGGGGGGTGGTTGCAAAAGCGGAAAGAAACCAATTCCCAAAGAAATATGCTTGGAGGCCTCTTGTGTGCCCATATTTTGCTCTGAACTTTTTTTTTTGAAAAAAAATTCTTGGCCCACATGCTTTACTGGGAGGAAAGGAATAATTAAAAAAATCAAAGAGAATGTATTAAAAAAAATCAAGGAGAACCAATAAGAATGAGTTTAGTGTAAGAGATTAGTCTTTCACTATATGGCGAATTAATATTTAAATTCCTATTAATAGAGATATTCACATTTAGTGTTTAACAGTGTCTCGAACATGATTACCTTTAACTAAAAAATATATAAAATACATGTGCCGAGGGGGATAAGGGGGAAAGATGAGAGCGCTTCAGCGAGATTGGATTCTCAATATCACTGTAGGATCCATAAGATAAGAACATTGTTTGATGACAATGCTATCTTTATTAAGAAAAAAAAAAATGGGCATTGTTGTTTTTTTTAAAGACCAAAATGCATTAAATGATTAAAAGTAACTAAATTAAGTTTTTACAGTAATGTATGCATGATTATAGAATATTAAAAACATTACAATAAAGGAATTTAATACATAACATTTGAGAAATCAAAACATTTTAGATAAAAACTTGTATCTGAGTGAATTGCATTGGATGAGTGTTCATTAGAACTCTTCTTAAATAGCAAATTCTTCTTGATACAGAAAACTTTGAAAGTTTTACGATTATATTGCTAATAGATGGAGCAAATCCTAATCTATAGTAAAGTTGCTTTAAAGTATTGTAGTGTAAGATGGGATTGATGGGCTGGTTTCTTCCAAATAAAAGACAAAAAATAAGAAATAAACGTGTTCATAAGGCATTTGTGGCTTGTTTGCCTTTTTTCCTAATCACTGTTACCAAACAAGCCACACTAACGCCAAAAACCTTCATATACCACTCTTTCTTGCCAGAAATTATTCAGATTCTGCATTAATATTTGTGAGAGACATATACTAACAATTGGATAGACAGGAACTGTACGTGTTTGACAAATATCAAGATTGTCACCTTCTCACCTCGCGCATTCCGTTCTATACATACGTACTCAAACTTACCAAGTACATTTTATTTTGGACCTTTCTTTCTTGCCAGAAATTATTATGCATCCCTTTCTAAATATTATGACACCATTAATTACAGTATATAACTTAATGAAAAAATTTCTCGAAATGGCCAATCACTAAACGCAATCTTAATAAAAAAATTTTTATAATCAAACTATTTAATTGTCAATAATATTAAAATATTTGAGAATGAACCTCGAGATAGCATGACAGTATAATTAATTAGATATCTTTGTTCCTGCCGATTTATTTTATTTTAAGGATGTGTGTGTTACTGGTTATGTATGAACGTACATCAGGTGTATTATATTGCAGAGAATTGTTCCCCGAATAGATACATGACTATCCAATTATAATTCTTTACTTGCAATTTTGATGCTTCCGTATTTTCATATGGAAGCAATGTTATTCACGCTGCCTATAGTTCAGCAAAATATCAATAACCTTTTCATTACTGCAAATTAATTAAAGCTGTTGAAAATTGGCACAGAATTATAATTATTTCTCATTGTTTGATGAGTTGGACGGATGCATATGGGAACATGTTTCGGCACTTATATTGGAGTTTGTTCTATCTAGATCGTCTAAATTTGATTTTTTAAAATTGATTATTTTTTAATTAAAAATATTTTTTTAAAAAAATATTAGTTAATAATTATTTTTATTTTAAATTTTGTACCTATTAAAATAATTTTATTAAAAATTTGAATCTAGACCGTTCAGATCCCATTTGAACAGTCTAGATGGGAGGAGCTCTCCCTACTCATCTAGAAGACTAGCTAGGAAGCTGATTCTGATGCATGTGCATGCATGAGATGAGTTTGACTAATTAAGTTAATTATGACAAAATAATATGCATGAGATGGCTTCAAAACGATTGGTTATAATGCAGTGGAGGAAACGCTACTTCGTTTTGAAGCAAAACATGAACAACTAAGAACATGGCAACGAAATTAAGTCTTCTATGTATATATCTCTATCTCCAATAACTGTACGTAAGAGATAGAGATGACAATAATCCCAAGCAATCTCTTGATGATTTGTTTTATTAATTCACCTGCACTTCAGCTTTTTTAAAAGAGAAGCAACTTTGAGTGCTTTAATTGGTACTAAATATATTTTCACTTTTCTGCCTGAATTAAAATAAGAAGCTTGAAATGAAGCTACTAGTTTAATTTGTCGATATTTGTTTGGAGTCGTTATCCATCCTTAACATTATAGTGTCACTCAACTTGCTTTTGACCGTTGACTGCACCAAACCTTAACTTCTCCTATATCCATATATACATACATACACGTGTGTGTGTGGCTGCATGTATATGTCCTACCTACTCGCCTAAATCAAACTTTTCCTCAAAAAATGACATAAAGCAGCTGTGTGATAAAAAGACTTCATAACTACAAAAGGCCGTAATCTGCGTTTAAAATTTACAGGTTTTCATTAGTATCCCAATTTTTGCATTTGATCGGGGTTTACAAAAAGGCCTATCCATATAGTAATATATTGCATTTCGTGCATAGAATAGTATATATAGAGAGATATTTTCTCAAAATATGTTTGTTGAAATTATTTTTTATATGACTATATATATCACTGAGTCATGTTAGAACATTATCAAACCAAATTGTATATCTCTTCTATACATATTTGTTGTATTCCCACGAATTTGACTTCAAGTTGAAACATTGTGCTTAAACAGTCAAAACATATTCTACTAAGGTTACACCTTCGTTGAAATTGAATTTAACTCATCATAGATAGTTGGACAATAATTAAAAATAGAATTTCTTGTGCATGAGGATAGGCGGAAGGAAGAAATAATTTGTGTTTTACTAGATATTTAATTAAATAATGCATTTCTTAATTTGCTTTATAATATTTTTCCAAGTCATGTATAAAAAAATATCTTCGGGGTTTCTCGTGCTGTTAACGTCGTTGTTCATGCAAACTCCATCACTGATCCAAAAGCGAGTTATTACCTTGCTGAAAAATGGAGATAAGAAGCCTGAAAGCGAGAAATTACCTTATTAATTCATTATATATAGTATTTTGAACACAAGCGAACACTTACTGTTACTAAGTTAGTTGATGTTTTAATTTGGTAATAATCTCTGATACTATAACTTGTCCCCCTAAGTTAGAATGTCTTGTTCAGGATGCTGGGCAGTGCTTCATTTCTTGATTTTATTTATTAGTTAAACATGAGTCACATTTAAACTATATTTCATTTTATTAATGTCAGTTAATAGTAACGAAACAGGCAATATACTATTATTCAATCAAAATTCACAAGGTAAGGTGCAATTTGGAACTAATAATGGCAAGTGGAGTGAGCAACAATAATTAAGAATTAATTTTTTTGCCTTTAATTAATTAATAAATTAATGAAATTGGAGAATATTTGGTCAAGCGCCTTCTTTTAACCTAATAAATAAACAGCTCTGGTCAAAGCTGTTATTATCAACCACACTATCACACAATATACATAGTCCACTTCCGCAAATTGCCCGTTGGCCTCAAATCCTCTACACACCCCAAAAAAGCCCATGCTCTCTTACTCTCTCTTTCCTTTTCTGGGTCTCTTCCCAGTTCCCACAATCGTGTTGGTAATTTAGTACATATTCCGCAGCTCTAACTGAAGCTTTTTTATAGCCAGAGATTATGGCAAGTTATTCGCAGAATCCCCGGAATTGCTTGTTGTTACTGCTCTGTAGTTTGGCGGTGCTTTGGCGTTTTGCTGCCTCACAGGCTGAAGACGACGTGCAATGCCTTAAAGGCATTAAAAGCTCTTTCAGTGATCCTCAGGGAAAGCTTGCTTCATGGCGGTTCGATAACAGCACTGCCGGTTTCATATGCACGTTCGTCGGCGTTACGTGCTGGAACCCCCAGGAGAATCGGGTCCTCAATCTGGAGCTCCGGGATATGAAACTCTCGGGCCAGGTGCCGGAATCGTTGAAGTATTGCGGTAGGAGTCTGCAGAAACTGGATCTTGGGTCCAACGACGTTTCCGGTACGATCCCTTCTCAGATATGCGATTGGTTGCCATTTCTAGTGACACTGGACTTGTCTGATAATCATCTCTCTGGGCAAATACCTCCTACTCTTGTGAATTGCACTTACTTGAATACCCTAATTCTTTCCAATAACCAACTTTCGGGTGCTGTTCCTCTCGAACTTGGGAGTTTGGCTAGGCTTAGGACATTTTCTGTTGCTAATAATCATCTTACTGGTACGATTCCTTCGTATTTGAGTGGTTATGATAAGGAAGATTTTACTGGGAATAGTGGACTTTGTGGAGGTCCCCTTGGGTCCAAGTGTGGTGGATTGAGTAAGAAGAATCTTGCTATTATCATCGCTGCTGGGATCTTTGGTGCTGCTGCTTCTTTATTATTGGCTTTTGGATTGTGGTGGTGGTATCATTTGCGGTTGACGAGGAAGAAGAGAGGATTTGGGGTTGGAACCAGTGATGATTGGGCTGCGAGGTTGAGGGGTCACAGACTTGTTCAAGTTACATTGTTTCAGAAACCCCTTGTGAAGGTTAAACTAGGAGATTTGATGGCGGCTACCAATAATTTCAATTCTAAAAATATCATCATGTCTTCAAGAACAGGGACTACCTATAAAGCAGGCCTTCCTGACGGATCAACACTTGCAGTCAAGCGGCTTAACACCTGTAAGATTGGAGAAAAGCAGTTTCGCATGGAGATGAGTAGGCTAGGACAAGTCAGGCATCCGAACTTGGCACCCCTTTTAGGCTTCTGTGTGGTTGAAGAGGAAAAACTTCTGGTTTATAAGCATATGTCAAATGGTACTCTGTCTTCGTTGTTGCATAAAGATGGTACTGGATCGGAATTGGATTGGCCAATGCGATTCAGGATTGGCCTTGGTTCCGCTAGGGGTCTTGCTTATCTGCATCATGGGTGTCATCCTCCAATAAGACACCAAAACATCTGTTCCAATGTAATAGTTGTTGATGAAGATTTCGATGCTCGATTAATGGACTTTGGACTTGCTAGGCTCATGACATCTGATTCCAATGATAGTAGCTTTGTGAGTGGGGACTTGGGCGAGCTTGGCTATGTAGCTCCAGAATATCCAAGCACCCTTGTTGCTTCTCTAAAAGGGGATGTGTATGGATTTGGAGTTGTGCTTTTGGAGTTGGTTACCGGTTGCAAACCTCTTGAAGTTGGCAATGGAGACGAAGAGTTTAACGGTAATTTAGTTGATTGGGTGAATATGTTTTCTAGTTCTGGTCGAGCTAAGGATTGCATTGATAGGGCCATATGTGGAAGAGGGCATGACGAGGAGATTCTGCAGGTTCTGAAAATTGCATGTAATAGTGTGGTTTCTCGCCCGAAGGACAGGTGGTCCATGTACCAGGTTTATCATTCCTTGAAGAGTTTGTCCAAAGATTACAACTTCTCTGAACATGATGATGAATTTCCGTTGATTTTTAACAAGCCAGAGTCGGCATAATTCTGCTGTTACTTTCCACCATGAATTTCTGTCTATTGTGGAGATTTCGCAGTATTTTTCTTATTGTACATGATTAAATGATCATTTCTCTGAGCAGTTACAATCAAGTATAGTTGTATGATACCAATAAACTCCCTCATGATAGCTCAAGTTCCCTATCTCAAATGAGGTCTATGATACTTGGTAACAAGCCTAACATTTGTACTTCATATATATGACCTGAAAATATTAAACTAAGGAGATTTTCATTTGTGCTTTGTATAGTTGTCTCGTTCAGATGATTTATTGATATATTCCTATTCCTTTATATTTTCTGGCCTAACCAAATTCATCACAAGGCTCTGACTCTGACAATATTGTCAAGAGAAAATCAACTGACCATGCAGAGGAACATTTCTCCATGTATGAAGTTTAAATCCAGCAATTAGTGTTCCAAACAAGTGATAAATCATTAGTCACAATACGGCCAAAAAAAAAAAAAATCATTAGGCACAAGAGTTATTTAAAAGTGTTGAATAGTTGTGAAAATGCTTGAATAATTGAACTGCAACCCTCACTGGCATGTAAAAAAGCTCCCAACACAACACTGTTCTGCATAAATTCAGAAAAGAGGAGAGAAAAATGGCTTTCTAGGTCCAACTTAAAATCCAGTCACAATGATAATCACACAGTCCCTTGCTGACACTTGAAGTTATCCTATGAAAATGAAACAGTCAATGTACACAAGAATTCGCCAAGAAATCTAAACGCAAGCAACCTCCCTGTACCTTTCATATCAGGTTGAACAAGGACTAAAATATAAGCTAAATTCAAGACATTCATTATCTGCACTGTGAGATTATTGTTTCAGTGCTTTCTGCTGTATGGTAAGCTAAGCACAAGCTGGGATGTGGGGCCGCCAGGATGATCCTCCCACTTCTGATAATTGGAGAAACAGAGACATGTAGGACAATTATGAACTAAGGAAGAGTAACTTCGAGCAGAGCCATCTGGGTTTTGCATCTTTCAATATTATTCAAAAAAGAGGAACAGAAACTGCACGGGGTGAGAATCTGTCTCCCATGCAACCAAAGTTTAAAGTTTCATAAATTTGAATCTCGCTTTGGACAGAGGCACCGCATTCTCGAATCTATAGAAATCAGACCAGAAAGAAAAAGCAAAGAGAAAGATAAAGAAAAAGGCATCAGCCAGAGATTGCTCCTTTGCTAGTTTTTGCTTTAGTGGGTTACTTAAAAACACAACCTTTCCTTAAGTAATCTTTCATTTATTTCTCAAGAATTTTAGAAAGATACGGCTAATAGAAGTTGATTGAGACAGAAGAAGAATCTAATGCAGGTTTAGGCCCCCCAGCGGAAAAAAAATAATGATAAATAAAGCAAGAAATTAGTTATGCAGACGATTCCGACAAGTAAAGTAGATACTTTGATGTTTTTGAGGATATTTTATAGTGATTATAGCAATTTTAAGTACAAGAATTGGGCAAGTCGTTATGCAGAATTTTTCTCCGTAATTTATAGCGGTTAGGTCCACATCCGACATCAAAGACATCACAAGTTATTTAATGCAGTGATCAAATCAGGGAAAAATAAAAAACAAAATTGTTCAACTGGGTCCCTTTAAGATTAAGGAAAATTGCTTTGGCTGAACACGAGGCTCTTAAAATGGGTGCCACCAAAACCAAAGTGATCCATTAAGCTTAATTATGTGATTCAAGACTTGGTCTTTTCTTGAATATCGATCCAATTTGTGACTGATTTCTGTATTGTTTTCGGCCCCGCGCGGTAAAATTCTTATCCATAAATCTCTCTCTCTCTTTCTAGACTTGAGTGGGGAAAAGTATTGGCATTCAAAAGAACAGTCTTTGGCCAAAAGAAATTCAAAAGAACAGTCTTTCTCTAGGTTCTCGCACGTGTAATTTACAAGACAATCATAATGATGATACATTATTTTTTTAATAAAGACCCATAATCTATTTCACAGGTCCTTGCAATTCTGCAACCATAAATTAGGAATTTGAAGACATACATTACAATTACATTCAAAATTTTGATCACTTAATTACCCAAGCTTGCTTTACATCGGGATCATAGATAAAACTCAAAAAAAAAAAAAAAAACAGAGCACACTTATAATTATCAAGCACAAGCATTACTATGGGATAACAATATCTTATAGAGAAATACAAGGTGAGTCCTTCCAAAATGGGAGTAGCAAAAATCTATAATTTCTTGCGTATCTTCTTGTTTCCCCGTACCATAATATGTGGATCTCTCAGAATCCTCAAGTTCGCGTAGGAGGCTGTCTAGAATTCACTGCTCTCCTGAAGTCATAATTTGCTCAGAGATATGTATATATTCAGAATATGTCATTTATATAAGAAAAGCATGCACAGCTAAACATCATGAATAGAAGCGTCAGAAATCTTAAAAAAGATACAAGGTGTACAATGTTGTTCTCTTTTGGCGTACTAACAAGTGGCAAATCCCACTTAGAACAGAGACGTGCATGTGTGGTGGGTTGCTATTGAATTCAAATGGGGCTAAAAAGTGATTTCACGATCCTTCAATAAATTAATCAAGCTTTCTATAGAAAGTAAAAGGAGCCACACATAATGCTTGTTCCCTCCCTCCAATAACTAAAGTGACACAGTTCTTCCCCCAATGTCTTTTTCTGGGTTCTCATGAAAATAAGAGAAAGATTGGTAGTTAAAGAAGCTTTTAATAAAGAGTGAAAACTATCACTCTCTTCAGTCTTCCCAGTATTAGTCCCTATCTTCCTCTTTTCTTTTTTTTCTCTCCCTCTAGTCACCTAACATCACAATACTCTGTACAAGCCTAGGAGGCACCCTAAAGCTAAAGGATAAGCGTGAAAGTGTTTTAAACTTACGAGACTGTCTATTTTCAGTTTTTTCCCTCCCACCAATCCCATTCTTAACCCTTAACACACAGTGACCAGGCTGCTCACGCATCTCTCACAACCAAATTGTAAATGAAACAGAGCAGTGTAGCACATTGGAGCAATTTATTGAACTCGTGTTTCCTTAAAAAACAGAGCCAAGTGCATTGAGACAAGTACAAAAAACAGAGCACGCTTAATAAATGGCAATTTGAGAGTTAATTAAAAATTTTGCTCCGCCGGTTCTTAATATAAAAGATATATTGACGTTGGTTAGAAGTATAAGATATAGTATTTGTATTTATCAATATTTTTTTAATTTATCCTATTATACTTTTTTAATAATAATCAAGTTGAGGGAATGAGAGAATTAAGTAAAATAACTTGCTGCATTGTTTTAGAAAATACACCAAGTAGAGTGAATGAGAGAATTAGGAAAGGTAGGCAGTGTTTTTAAAATACACGTTATATAAACTTACTGATCTAATTTCCTTAAACTGATTAAATTAGATAAATATTACATGAGAAAATATTATACATAGATAGACAATGGGGATTACATGAACAAACTGAAGGTATGAGCGAAGAAGAACAGAAGAGAAATAAGTAGGTAGGTACCTGTTGTGAATGGGATCAGGTCCATTGGGTACTCTTCTCTTGCTGACATAAATGAGTCCAGACTTTGGAAGCAAGGCGTGCCTCTCCATGTGAACCAACTTCAAGTGCTTGGATATTACATTGTATGGAACTAGAACTGTCCTTTTGGTCTGACGGTTGAACGAGATTGCAAGAAACACAAACCAGATGATTCCCACAAAAACAAGAGCTCCAAAAAGAAACCTCCTAGTACTAACCCCACCAATCCCCATATTGTTGTCTTTAATTCTCTAAGATTGTCTACCCTGACAATTGAAGATAAAGACTCGGGAGTTTCTCAATGACACCATTCTAGCATTGACACACAGGATGAAGAAGAAGAAGAGAAGCACAAGTTTTAGTGAACTTGACTTGTTATGACTTGGCGGGTAATGAGGGAATGGAGAATGATGGATAGAGAGAGAGGGATTTAGGATTATGAGAGGCTGAGGAGAGAATAAATGAGAATATAAAGGTCAATGAATGAGAAAAGTTAGTTATAGGAGGCTCTTTTGGTAATGAGAGAGGGGAGTGGGTGGGTCCCACTTGAGGCATATGGCTTTGAGCATTTTCATGCAACGAAGAAAGGGGACCTCACTTTGATCTTCCCCAAATGACTCTCTCTCATATTATCTGTTGGTGCTTTTGTGGATATGGAAACATTTTGGTAAAAACGTAAGTGGCTGTAATAATGTTAATCATGAAAATGTAATTCCAGCACAGAAGAAAGTAGAGACAATTTACAACAAAATGCCACTCACCCACTTTTTTTGGGTCAAAACACTCGCCCACTTTCACTAGAAAGAAGAACGCAAGAAGACAACAGCTCACACGAAACACAACAAAAACAAAAACAAAAACAAAAAATAAAAAACATCCCCTGAATCCGGCTTGTGGCTTTGTCATTTAATGAAAATCCTATGAATAAATCTAGTGAAGCGGTGTCCGTCGTTTTCTGAGATGACTATGTGTGGTTTTTTATTTTCAACAATGGCCGCTTAATTGAATGTTTCTTATCAGTTTTTAACTTTACAGTCCTTAAAAACTGCTATAGAAGTTGGCCACCTTTCTTCTTATGGGAACATCCATTGAGAAATTCACGGACTTTGGTTTTCACGCGTTATAATTTTTCTGAATATGGAGGAGGACCTTTTTAGATTAGGATGACCTTTTTCTAATGGAACGAAAACTATTGGAACAATTCAAAAGATAATGAAAGGGGTTTTGACCGCTTAAAAACTTGAGGTGTATGAGCTCAAATTCGTGCAAACACATAAAATGTTTTTGGGAGAGCTACCCCAATTAGGCTGCAATAACCAAAACCCATTTTGCTACAACTGCAACTATCCGTCTACCTGAGTGAAAATTGTTCTTCCCAACTACACTTTCAGCAAAGTTAAGATCTTTTGCTGTATTTCCCTGCAAGTCAGTTTATTTTTCACTGTTATTATGTCCATTTTCTCAGTGCTTACCTCTAACCTCTCCATTTGGTTCATCCTTAATGAATGTTCTGCGTCCGTAGAGTCAGAACACACTCTAGGCTAGCCCCCATATCCTTTTAACCTTCCTATAACAGAGTTCATACACAAGGAGCTCGAGAAGCTTTACTTCGATAAGGTTTTTCAGTAGTTTTATTTTATTTTATTCATGAACCGTTTTTGCCCCCTGTAATTGGCCAAATTAAACTCTCAAGCCTGATAATAGATTTGTTCAATGATTTCCCTGGTGATGGTGCTGCAACCTATATGGTACATGTCCTGAACTTTAATCACTGGGCTCTTACATGCTGCTGTGTTATAATCAAGTCTTTTTTCTTCTTCTTTTTTGGTTGCTTTTGAATCTGTATATAGTCTTTAAATGTTTGAGGACAGTACGTAGTGATGCTTTCTAAAACCATTTCTGCAAACCGTATTCTGAATTTTGGCAGGTGGTGTTCACTTTGGTCATGTTTCGTCCATTGGTGGGAGAGATTATTGTCGCCAAACTTTTAACATTTGATTCTGACGGCTTACGCTGTATGGCTAAGATTTTTCTCCAATTTGACTATAATTTCTATTTATATGCGTATTTTGGTTTTACCCGTTTCTCATCACTAAAGACAAGAATGGTGAGTCTTAAATCTTTTAGGAAAAGATCTAACAATCGTTTCTTTAAGGTGCATGCTTCGATTTAGTTTAGTCTATTTTTCTATTACATGGGGCATGGTGCTGATCTCTTGGAATTTTCTTGTGATTCTTGAAAGATATGATCAGTCATTTCAATAAAGTTCTTTGATTGTAAACTTAAAATCTATGTTTGGCAGTATCACTGGGATTCGTCGATGACATATATGTACCTGCACATCACTTGCCAAATCCATCCCAGTTAGAAGCTGAATCAATAAATTGGTGACGCTGCTTTGCTAGATCTTTGGATTGACCTTTTTGAGCTCGCCACATTGTATCTCCATGTAGTGTTTTGTTTCATTCCTACCCTTCTGCCTTCTATCTTTCTATTAAACATGTTTAATATGCTATTGCTATGAATTTGACAGCTGAAAAGGCACCTGGTTTTGGGTTCGTATTTTAACGAACAATCTTATTCTGTCAATGATATTGAAGAGGTTCACCTCCATCTGATTAATGTTAGGAAGTGGTTTACTAACTGTCAGATGTTACAAGTGAGATGGTATTGGCTGGTTTTGTAGTCAATGATTTTTGCCCCCACGGTGGCTTCTGCAAGTATTTTACGGTTCAGTAATACTACTACTTATTCATAGGAAATAATCGTAGGTAGTTTATCGTATGCTGGGCATATTTGTTCATTTAGGCTGGCAAGAGGCCATAGAATTGAATATCGTATAACTGTTTGAAAAAAGAAAAGAAATTGATATTTTGCTTGTGTCGTGCTGAAACATGTCAAGAAGCCCAATCTCAATTAAGTTACTGCCCCCATTCACTTCCATAATCTTGATGCAGAGAAATTTACAAGCTAGCGAAGTGTAAATCCCAAGAAGTTAAAGAGATTTTACCAAACATTTTCCAAACCTGATGGGTCCCAGTGAATGTACATTAGGAGACTAAATGTTGGAGATGAGATGAGTTGGAAAATTAGGTGTTACTCGCCACAGTTTCAATCTGAAGCAGTGAATGTACGAACTTACAACATAAGTACTGAGCCTAACGCAGAGGCTGTTTCTTGCTTTGGTCCTTTAATGTCACCTTCAAAGATGCATTGTCCTACCTACGTGCAATAGTAATTGTCCAATGCCAGTACCAAGACACACTTGCATGGGAATCCAAAATGCTGGTAAACTGTTTTTTCTCAGGAAATGTAAGCAGTCATGTGCTATAGAGTTTAGTGTTACCATTCAACAGATTCTTCAATCTCTTTACAGACTTTATATCATCCTTACCCAGATTAATGTTAGGAAGTGGAACGATTATATAATACTTGCCGAGAAGAAACTATGAAAATGCTAAATTAATTATATTTTCAGCTCATGGGATTCCACATTATATTTATAATCACCATTAAAGAAAGTTTGTAATGAATCAAGATACTTTGATAAATTTAACGACAGTACAAAGATTGATAAATTTAACGACAGTAAAAAGAGAGAAAAAGAACAAAAAGTAGATTTCACTCGAGTAAGACTCACAATAGCAGGGATTAAATCTACCTACTACCTATGATCGGTGCGTTGTAGTGGACGTGGACCATGAACAGAAACAAAGTGCTCACATCACGAGACCGGTAGCTTGGTCCACCATTAGACTGCCACATTATAAATTCTGTCGAACCCACCACGATGAAACCAATTGCCTACCAAATTAACGGCACCCGCATTATGTAAGCTTCTTATCTCTTCTTCTTTTGGGTCCATGTTGGTCCATAAATTGCCAAGAGGGTCCGCCCGAACTGTCTATCAGTTATCTGAGGTTCCATACAAACCCATAAACAAACTCAGACTGCGCATTTCATGAAGTCTCACAGCAGAATGGCAGATTATAAATGCAGTTTTAAGATGGCATTTAAGTTAAGAAATAGGAGTAGTATGACAATTAGCATATAATTGGAGCATCTTGCGTGTATAATAGAGAAAATCCCAGCTAGTGAAATGTTATTATGTGTAGACTGTATAATTAGTTACTTCAATTACCTTCACGAGGCATCCACAAGAATCCAGCATGACAGTTCTTGAAGGATACTCAACTACCTAGGCAATGACAATATATAGTATAAATTTGGAGAGCAGAAGGCCTTTTCACCAAGAACAGACAAGTTGAAAAACTACAACTCACAATAAAAGTATCTTCTCCAATCAAAACTGATTCTGAAATTTGCCTCATCAGCACCCCATAATCAACTTGCGTATAAGGTGGGGTGACACTAATGTAATCAAAAGGACCGCTGTTACCTGTATGCAACACATTCAAATTTGCAAGAAAAGAAATGACAACTAGGTGAGTCACTAGGATTCACAGGCTAAAGAGAACACTAAGAATGCAGACTTGAATAGTTAAGAGGATGATCCAAAGAAAATTTCCCCCAAGATTTCTCATTTCTTAGCATTTTCCTATAGTAGAATATAACCATGCCACTATTTATCACAGCAGGGGATTCCTAAGATGTTATGTGTCATTGCATAGACAGATTCAAAGGGAAAAGGAGTACATGCCTACAAATTGCTCTGCACGTTCTATGAAATTTTCCACACGTAAAGTGTGAATGACTGAGGCATCGAGGAATTCAGTCCACTCTAAATTTGGACGCAAAACATATGATACAACCCAAGGATCCATCTCAACAAAATGTACCTGAAAATTTTTCATCGCAAAGGAGATTTCAAATGATTGCTGCAAACTATCATAATCAGTAAGGTAGGGCAATAGGAACTGCTCTTTAATGGTACCTCAGAACACCCCCGGCTGAGTGCTTCAATTCCAACAGAACCTGTACCACTGTACAAGTCTAACCAGCGTCCTGGCCTCAAGGATGCAGGACAGCCACCAGCCGCCTTAATATTTATAAAGTATAAATGAGAGAGTTGCAGCACCAAAAAATAAAAATAAAAATAAAAATAAAAAAAATTGTACAAACCAGACAAATACTACTACAAATAATTCATAATTGAACCATCGTGCATAGAATATATATATATATAACACATGGAATTGGCACCTGTAAAATGTCAAAGGCTGCACCTTTAACCACTTCCATCATAGGCCTTACATCCATGCCCTTTGGTGAGAGCAGCTTCTTTCTTCGAGCCTTTCCTCCAATAACCTGCATTGACATTGGAATTAAAATCTATTTGCATCAATTTTAAAACCATGGATTGCTGCAAGTGTAAACCAAATTACACAACTCTTTTACTCCTTACAAGCTTGAGTTTTAGAAGAGTGAGAGCTGATATTTAAAGATGGTGCCAGTGTCAAAGATCCTGAGTTCAAACATGGATTTGTATAGATATTATTGATTTAAGCCATCCTAAACGTTGCAGGAATGTAACGAACTCATAATCATAGACAGCCGTGACAGTATTCAAGTTTGGATTAAAAAATGCAAGCCAGTCTGGAAACTTCGAATACAATGTCAATGGAAGTGAACTGATAGACTTACACCCATAAACAATATTGGAACTTGTTGATTATATTTCATAGTTACTCTTAGCAAAATAGGAACCACTTTTGAGCTGAACAAGCAGATAAATCATTACATTTTACAAATATCATGGTATCTCTTGGAAGAAAAATAAGACCCCAAGTATTTTATGGCTACTCGCCTTCAAAAAGAACAGTATTTCATGTTGCCAGCATTGGATTCAATTGCTTCTAGTCATTTCCTTAACTCCAAGGATGCAATTACATTTGCATTTACCCCAAAATGAGCAAGTCATTGGACTAATTCCGTCTTCCGTGTAGTTAGACGATAATTATCAATAGTTTAATACTACTCGTATGTTATTTAATTCATGTAGTCAACTGCTCGTAACATCAATTATCGATGGTTCAATACTCTATGTGATTTGATTTTTCTATATGTCATAGCTATGCTGAATCTTCAATGACAATATATGTCTTAATGGCCAAAGAAAACAAAAATTACAAGGTTCAGAGAGTTCCAAGAGTAGAGGAAATGTGTACCTGAAGCAACTTATGCGTCGTCCGCGCAGGCTTGGGGTCTTCTGGTGGGTCAGGCTGCCCTCTTCGCGTTTTTGGCTGTTCCTTTTTCTTCTTGAACTAATTAGCCCCATTTAAAGGAAATGGGAACCAAAGGAACACGGAAAAAAATGTCAGATTCATAGAAGAGTAAAAGACGCGAATATCAGGCTTTTTCAGGCACAAAATTCAAGAGAAATAAATAAAACCTTATGGGAAGCTTGAGATAAGAACTCGTCGGCATTGTAGCCATACCGCTCAAGTAAGACTCTCTTCTCTTCACTCGTCAACCCATTGCCCGATTCTACAACCATTGAAGGAATAGAAGAGCCTAATTGAGGTGTGACATAGAAGTTGATAGAAAACCCCAACCAGAGGTTTTAAAATGAACGGAAGAAACTAACAAAGCAACAAAAAGGAACTTACGATAACATAAGGCGACGAGGGCCGATGATAGCCTATTGGTCGGTCTGGAGTAAATACCCACAAGAGGGACAGATGGAGGAGATAATGAACCAAAATTTGATTTTGTATTTAAAAGTAGTGGTGAGAGTATTGGAGGAGACGAAATCGCCATTTCCAGTGTTTGAATCTGATAGCACTGAAAATTTGTGCGGTTATGCAACGGAAGTGTCCAGATAGGGATAAAAACTTGTTTATTAACCTGTTAGACCAGCTTTTGAACTTCGGAGCTTCGGTGTGTTGAGGCTTATACCTCTTTCAGCCGCTGGAGACGCCCCCGCCAATTCTCACAGACCGTTTGCCGAAACAAGATAAAACGACATGAAACGACAACCAACACATTACGCATGGATCATTTTTTAGCTCGTTTGGTGAGTTCTTCGAAACCAAATAAAACTGATTGAATTGATTTTTCTTTTTCTTTTTCTCTTTTTACTTATGAAAGTCGTTGAAATTGAATCCAACTGATAAAATCATATATATAATTTAATGATAAGTTTTTAAAATGCAAGGAAAAAAGTTATATATATATATATATGCGCCAACTGTTGTGAACTCTAATTAAACTATAAATTTTCATGCGTTTTATGTTTATTTGTCTCTTCACACAAAATATCGTGCGAATAAGTTTTAGGGAGAAGACACATGGATAACACTAGTATTTTAAAATTTTAAATTAATTTTATTATCTATAAAAATATAGGTATTGACTAAATTTATAAAGTAATTGACAACTCATTTTATTAAAAAATCGCTTATTTAATATTTTTAAAGTTTAAGTGAAATTTTTTTTAATCTTTTTCTCCAATTTTTTTTTTTTTATCTATTGCATGTAAGAACCACTTAGGGTGACTGATAAAAAAAAAAGAAAGAAAGAAAAAGAACGGTAGGCTAAAGCATTCTTTAGTTATGATTAGACTGGCTACAGGAACATTAATCTCTCCATTTGTATTCTCTTTTAACATTAAATCATTAATATCTCATTTGTGTTCTCTAGTTTTAAGTCCATGATGAGGGTGGCGACCACTATTCTCCGGTCATTTTTATATGAGAAAAAATGATTTATGCATGAATCAGAAAATTCAAGGATTAAAACCGTCAAGTTGAAAATTCCACACCCTATCAACCTTTTGTAATCGGGGGAAAAAAAAACGAAAACAATAAGTTATTACCACACAACGTATAAAACGCTTCTGAATTCAAGCAATATAATTTTTTCATTGAACAAAATGTCTGCCATATATTCGAGAAAATTAAGATGATCTAACTGACATGTAAAACATAACTGACGCGGAATATCTATCTTTCCTTGTATATAAACACATATTTACACCATATATGTAATGTAGAGCAATAACATTCAAATAGTGGTAAAATTATGCAGAGCAATAACATTGAACCCTGACCACAATTCATGAGTAATCAAATGATAAAGCCTAACAGAGAAAACTACAAAGCTCCAATAATAAATCTGATGAATCCTACGTGTTAATGCACTATATACATGGATTGAATAATATTTAATGCATACATCGCCCAAAAATGGAAGAGAAAACATTTCTGTGCACCTTACCTTCTGATTTAGGCGATAAAGTAGAAGATTTGGAGAAATCATCAGTTGAATCGAAAACTTTATTATTGATCCTCAACTCATGCGGTTGTGCAAGTGTTTCACTTTCTTCTTTGTATGTATGGATATGGGAGGTTGCAATGTTATTCTTCGTCTTTGATTCAACAGCGGCCGGAGTTGTCCATGTCCGACCGGAAGAGCCTTGTCGTCGAAATGAATAAGATGATCTCTGCAAAGTAGCCATGCTTCACTTTTCTCTCCTCCCTTCAATCCAATTTCTCTTTTATTAGCCTCCTTGCGTAAATACTAACCTTACTAATTGAAGTTAGTTATTGTTATGTTTTGATTGGTTCCAACTTACTTAACGAGCATTTGCAATTATAGTAAATACTCACATAAGATTGATTCATTAGTTCAGAAATTAATAAGTATGATCATGTAAGGTGATGCGATACTTACGGGATATAATTAGGAAAGCTTTTAATTGCTTATATTTTCAGTTCTGTTTCTTTATGTCATGATTAATATAGTTTTTTTCTTCATTATTTTTTACTTATTTATCGTGCATTAAAACATATATATCTCGATCAGACATTGTTGTATTTAATTTTTCTTTGAATCATGCAATTTTGAGTAATTAGATGACCTGTTTGATTGATATTCTCTATGCACTTTTAATCAAGAAAATAACGGTCTCAAGCTAAAATAATGTTTTCCAAAAAAGGTTTCTAAACCAACAAATTGAACAGTTTTGAGCACCCGGTCTCCTAAGAGATGTTTCCAACTGGCGATCCATACTATTCTTGGAGTGATCCAGAAACGGAGAATAGCTTTTGAAAAAACGCCTGCATACAATCCTAGTTTGTTTTATTTATTTTTTTTTTAAAATGATTTCCTTTGATCATATGCTTAATAAACAGTAACTAATAGTAAGTAATAGAAAGTTATATGTATTCTTAATGTGCTTAAGGCTAATATAATTTATTTTGCATGCAATTGGCCCTTTCAACAAAGGAAACCTACCCTGCCGTTAATTATCTCAATTTTTTCTTTTTTGGAATTAAATAGGTAATCACCTTTGGTCCAAGTCCAAGGTTAGAAGTAGGATCAAACCCAATATCTCAATTTTTTGAATTAAAAAGGAAAGCATTATTAGTTTGAGGTTACAAGTGGTATCAAATTTAATCCGAGTGGGATCAAACCAAATTACTCCTCCCACTTACTTCCTGATGAGTTTTGGTGTCACTTGAATACAAGTTCAATGGCCATCAATTATCATAATGAGTGCACCGTAGTGAATAGTGGTCATTATTGGGCAGAGCCCTTTGGGATTCTACGAGGGCAAGGGAAAACACAGCAAAAAAAGCACCAGGCTGAATAAATAACGGTCAGTAACTGCTAAATAAGTTATTGCCGGGGATGTAAGAGCCAAAAAAATGGATGTTTATATACATGTAAAGTGTGTTAGTGAGCATATATATATATATATATATATATATGATAACCCAGCACTCAGGATGTGATGGAGAGCCGCAAACATAAAGAGCTGCCACTAAGAAGAGCACACGTTGCAACTCTTCCTGCAATATCCTCTGGCTGCATCACTCCCAACCATGTAAAGAGGGTTCTTCTCACATTCACCTCTCTTGGCCCATTCTGCGCAACTCTCATGCTCATCCACACATTTTCCAGAATCACTTTCCTTTGTTATTGGTTTATTATAGTCCGCCACATGTATCCACTTTGTTGCCGACCACTTCTCCCCCTCTATTACCGGGCAGCTTCCGTGCAAGCTGCTAAGATCTGTCGTCGCATCCAGATGAAGGCTGAAGAACAGCAAGGCATCCCCCTTTTCAGGTTTCACTGCATTTGTACAAACGCCAAAATATAAGGCAGTATACCCGGTTTGATATGAGTAACGAAAATGTTGTTATCTTACTGGCCATAAATGCTCTTGCAAAATCATTTAGCAAAAGGGTAATCATGCAATATTAAACACACCTGAAATTATAGCACTAAAAGCTAAATAACTAGTACACTCAACCAGTCCCCTCAAATCCCACAAGGAGTTTTGAGCTGTTCTTGTTAGAAATGTCCAAAATTTAAATATAATCGTTCTATAACAAGTCCAATGCATTCATAGTTTGTTGAAACTGCCAAAAAAATTATACCTCCATAGCCTCTGTGAGCACATTCAGACCAATTCTCATCCTTTGGCTGGGAAGACTTTGCCTACAGACAGATAACAATTTACTTTCTCTTGCTTAACTTGTGCGAAGTGAGAATATTTATTGAAAGGGACCATCAGGGAATCAAATTCACAGGACCTCTATACCTCAGAATTGGGAAAAATTGTCTCCCCACCCTTCTCAACATTGGACAAATACATCAGCACAGTGGCCACCCGATGGCCACCCATTTGTTGATTAACCTCATCGTGGAAAAAATCAAAATGCGGCTCATACTTCTGACCATTCTCATAGTGCAATATTTGAATAGGCTCACCATTCTCTGATGACAGAAGTGACTTCAGAACAGGAACCAGATAAAACTAAAATAAAGAGAAAGTAAACCATAAAAATATTATCGCCAAAATGCGGTATTGGATGATTACCTTTTGGAAGGAAGGTCCATGCAGCAAGTCTTTCTTCAATGCGGGAAACTATGTCATCCTTTCAGGTAAGACATCAAAATTCAACAAATTTAATATGCGTTCATCACATAAGTACTGTAAAATAAAACCCAGAGCTCAGGGAAGCACAGTTACTTTGCAACAAAATCTTTTGCAGACATTGTGCCTAATTTTTTCTCAAAAAGCAACAGGACTTGTATTAATGAAAAGAAAACAAACAAAGAACCACCAAAATACAGGAGATTAACAATTCACACATTGCCACAAAACATCAATAGTTTACTAGCAGTTTGCTGAGATCATGCTTGAAATGTTTAATTGTCACTTTTGTTCATCCAAAAAGCAAAACTTCTCTAAATTCTGAGAACCCATCTCTCTTTTTCCTAAACCATATTATTTTCTCCAGCCATATATTATAATTACAACAGCAACATCAAAGTTTTCTCTTAGTTAGAAAATGAAATATCTTGCTGTTACTACAACATAATTACAAGAACAAATCCCCACCTCCTGCACCACGAACAAAACAAAGCACATCTTTAACCAGCGTCGGCTTTAAACAAAGGGGTCCCATAATTAACCATACCTGGGCATATTCAAGGAACATGCCAGAGCTTGTTCTGACTGAACTCTCTACACTTTTACCCGATTCATTGTCTGCCACCATAGACTTTTCTAGCTTATCCTTCGCCTAATACCACAAGTTTAAGCATTGTATTTAATCAAAACAAGCATATTTGTTCAAGTCCTGACGCTTGAGATGATATAAATAGAAGAAAGACCAGACCAGATTTAAAATTTAGTAAGACTCTAACCAGAAGGATCAAATGGTCACATTCTTCCTCAGACAAGAATCCCTTGTATAGAAAGGCTCTGAATGACACAATTTAGAAACAAAGTATAATCAGAGCAGCCTACAATCTAATAATGAAGGAAACAAAAGTGGGAAAGGCCAAATACCTAGGATGCCACGAGAGTTGAGTGACCCGAGTGGGATCAACTGCCAATGAAGAACCTTCTTTGTTTAATTTAAGCATTGATCCGCGCCTGCAAAAGATACAAGACAAATTGTGACTTTATTCGGGGTGAAAACTTGAAACCTATTGTTTTATTTCGCATGTTTTCGTATGCAAAAGTAGACAAAGAAAGAAAAGGGTGTGTGAAATTACCTGCGCTTGTCTTCGACTGGCTTTCCCAATCGAATTGACGAAACAGAGAGATCAGGGAGAATACAGAGGAAACCGAGAGAAAGTGCCAGAAACAGCCGATAATCCATGATAAAGAATACAAATTACCTAACCTAATTAGAACTTAAAAGGGAGGTAGATGAAGAGTTCAGCAATGCAATTTGACTAGTATGCGGAAGAAAAGACAACACAAATACAACAATAGCGATAATTAAGCAGGGGAATTTCTCCGCAATTGTTAGTCGATGCGGTATCGGATTTTACAGTTTGAGCAATGCAACAATTAGCTCGTGCCCCACTGAATTTCGATCTTTCTGTTTCTTTGTTGCTGTGAATGGTTACTTTGTGCCAGCTTCCTTGGTCAGAAACGGAAAAATAGCTCCCCTTCCTTTTTTTTTTTTTTTCACTTTTACTCGATTTTATTTTTTACTTTTACTCCATTATTTTTTTCCCTAAACCTATTATTATTTTCTGTCTTCATAAATATTTTATTGAAGTCAACTAAAACCAGTTAGGAAGAAGAAGAAAGACAGCTAAGTCCGATCCATCCATGTCATATTGGTCAAAACTCACTCCTAATTCGCTATAAAAGTAATCACACTGCTTCAAGCACCAAATATTTAAGCCTAATTTTTAGTATAATTTGTACTAAAAATTAATTTGTATATTTAGAATCAGAGGAGATACTTGGTAATAAAAATTGCCATTAAGAAAAAGAAAGAATTAAATAAATTTGTAGAGCTTGCAATTTTCATAAAAAAAGAATTTAATGAATTTAAAGGATATTGATGAAGCGACAAGGGAAAAGTCTGGTGAAGTACTGATTTAACATTGCAGGAGGCTGTTCCTGATTCTATCATCTCACCATCGATTGCTTCTTCTTCAACAGCTAGCGACGAAGGGAATACAATTATTAAAGTGTGTCATCTTCGTAGTAAAAAAAAAAACAAAGGCTGTAATTGCAGAGGAATAAAGCCACAGTTGAAACCATTGAAGCAACCATCCCTCTCACTTTTTTCAAGTGAATATACAAGTAACACATCAGTGAGACAGAGACACTACATTTTCACGTTCCCAAATGCACCCATTTCCATACCCACACTACTGTAGCTTTATCCATGTGTGTTGTCTAGTTCAATTTTTTCCTTTTTATAAAGTAATTTTTTTTTGGGGCCTAAAAGTGTCATAGACTTGCACAAATCAGTTTTCACAATTTCACGTATCAGACAAACACAAGCAAAAGTTCCCCCTCCTCCTTTTGTTTCTGCTTTTCTTTTTTTCTTTCATTTTCCTCATGCATTGTCAGAAGTGTTTGTGCATGGAGCATATATAACTTTATTACAACACAGAAGAAAGAAGATCACGTGAAGGCCAGAAAAGACTTGAGGAATGAAACTATTTTTTTTTTTTTTTTGGGGGGGCTTTGGTGAAAGGGAATGTAACTAAATGGAATGCCAACAATATACATCAAAAAAATTCAAACTCCAAGTAAGGACCTGAAGACCTGTTGGAATTATCAGAGTTTCCTTTGTCATTAAAAGGCACTGACAGCTTCAAAGTCTCATTCAAAACTGCAAGATCAAGTGGTTTTGGGATCAGTGGAGGCTGGTTACTACGAACAAGAGCCCAATTAACACTTTGAAAGAAAGCATGTTGTTTAATCTCAGAAGCACCTCTCTGAAACCCAAGCCTCTTCTTTGGGTCTTTCACAAGCAACCCTCTTATCAAATCCTTAGCAGCAAAGCTTATGTTTGATCCCTCAGGAAACTTAAGAGACTGCCCAACAATGTTAAATAGTGTCTCTCTGTTTCCAGTACTGCCCCTAAATGGTGTCTTCCCATGCAACAACTCATACAAGAAAATACCAAAAGTCCACCAATCCACAGCACCACCATGACCATCACCTCTTATAATCTCTGGGGCTAGATATTCATGAGTCCCAACAAATGACATAGAACGTGCATTAGTTGGCTCAGCAATAAGCATAGGATATGAATCTGGGTTCTTCGTTGGATTTTGTACACTCTTTGGTTTTTTGGTGTTTTTGATGGAACCTAAAACATGGGGTTTGAAGCAAGAAGGCTTTAATTGCAAGCACGAAGGCTCCACACAAACAGGTAGCTTGCAAGATGGGTCTATGCAAGAAGATGGTTCAACACAGTAGGAAGAAGAAACTTGACTAGAAGATTTTTCGTTGGACTGAACAAGAGTAGGTCTCACACAACATCTTAATGATAGATCAAAATCAGAGAGCATAATATGACCATCCTCACGAACCAGAACATTCTCAGGCTTTAAGTCCCTGTATATCACCCCCATCATGTGGAGATACTCAAGAGCAAGAAGAATTTCAACAGCGTAAAACCTGCAAAAACAAAACTCATTACTCAGAAAACACATCTAAAACTTGTTAGTCGCATAGATTAAGTTCTTGTACTGACCTTGCAGCTTGTTCTGTGAAATACTTGCCAGGCTGGCGCTGGCGGAGGACGTGAAGATCACCACCATTACAGAACTCCATAAGCAAGCAAGAGAATTTCTCTGTTTGGAAATGAGAATAAAGGGTGGGAAGAAAAGGGTGGTCCAAGGAACTCAAAATGTCCCTCTCTGTTTGGACTCTGGACATTTTTTTCCTTGCAGTCAACTTTTCCTTATCCATAACCTTCATTGCGAAGAGACAACCTTTCCCTTTAAGCTCAGCCAGATACACACTTCCAATGTCCCCAAGACCCAGCTTCTTCAACAGCCTGAAATGTCCCATACCCAAATCTCCGTACTTGGCTTTCACGAACTGTATTGAATCCCATCGAATATCGTTGCCCTTGTGAGGCTTGCAAGGGAAAAAGCTCCTAAGACTTGAATCATTGGCTTCACAACTGTTAGAGTAATTACTCACACAGCTTGAGCTGCTCTTGTGACTTTCATCATAACTGTTGGATTCGGTGCTGCTTTGAGACTCTACGTTGCTATTATTGCTCATCTTGCTAAAGCTGGGATCTTGGAGGGAGCAAACAAGAGAATCAGAGTTGTCGTTCTCGGCATTGTTACCAAGTGGCTTGTCCATGACCCAGAAGAGACTGTGTTCACAAGGTGTTTGATGAGGGTTTATATGAAAATGGAGGCGGTCAAGGTGGTCAAAGAGAGAGAAACATGGGCGCCAATGATGCTAGGTGAACATGGGGACCAAGAAGAGAGTTTAAAAAAAAAAAAAAAATTGGACTCTGATGCACAGAACTCCAACTTTTTACCTCAAAGACTATTTTATACTGATTTAGGATAGATTCGTTTTTTTTATTAAAAAAAAAGGTTTCTTTTTTCAAGAGATGCTGAAAAAACTTATCCAATAAGTGAATATGAAAGAAGAATTGGTGATGGACCCAAGGACTCGAGTGTCAAAGAAATTGTTACAGCGTCGTGACAAAACAACACAGAGGACGAGAGAGGGACAACAGGACAAGCAACAAGAAGAGTCCAAGAGACCAAGAGAGACCTTAATTACGAGGAAAACCTACGAGAGGCAGAAAGGAGGGGGCTTGTGAATTTTGATTTTCTAAAACAAGCGCATCTCCTTTCTCTAAAACAAGACAGATTCTTTAAAATCATGTGAACTGTGTCTAAAAGGGCTTCATTATGTCACGCATTAATTCAATTGGATTTTGGGGATGCATAACGAAAGGGGAATAAAGGGTGGTGAGGGATGAAGCCATGAAGGGATACGGTAGGGAGTACACGTAGGCAGTGACGGCCAAAGTGTTAGGGTTTTAGGGCAAACCAGTGGAGCTCAGCCTTCATGGGTGGCTTGGGTTTTGAAGAGGTTTGGTAAGTAGAGTGGGAGCGAGCCAGTAAGTATAGCTTACACCATAATGTGATGAATTATATCTTTTCCTTATACTCCAGTCTCCAGAGTAGCCTAATGAAATGGATGAAAACTTTTCTTACAAGTGTTAGGTCACAAGTTCATTCACACATAACCTCAAGTTGATATTAGTTATATCTTATTCGAAAACCCTGGAAGTACTTAAAAAAGATATTTATATGGAAGTCGACATAAAACTAACTCTACGTATTTATCTCCTATGTGGTAAAATCACTTTTAAAAAGTTTTTTATTAAATTTATAGAGATGAACAAATTAATTGAATTGGTGGTTATTTTTTATTTCATCAAGAGTTTTTCTTTTTAGAAATTTAAAATTGTGTTTTATTTCTTATAAGATGAAGTCACTTATAACCTCAACCATTAGTTTATTGGTAGTTATTTATATAAAAAAAATGTGTTGGTCGTTTAAAAATGTTGTTTAATAGTCTGTATTAAAACTACTTCATAAATGAAAGTACTTTTAATGCGCTCATGTAATTAGAAACAGTTTGAAAGGTGAAGTGATTAAAGTCTTTCCATTTAGTAAATCCTATATTTAACACCGAACGGGATAATGTTTGTTAATTGTGTCAAAATCAACGTTTCGAGGTACCAAAATGTGGTTTAAAATGTGTCCTCGCTGCTGCTCTTCTCATTAATGGTAGATAGGAACCTACACTTTTTGATTCTTAGAGATGTGTCATCTGATTGTTTTGAGAAATATCACCGTGATAAATCTATGTTAGTGTTAGATAGTAGAAGAGCTAGTTTTAGGCTTCTTTTATTTTTTTCCTTAACTGAAGTCTTTTTTTTTTAAAAAAAAATTGATCAAGTTTTCTCTTTCGAGACTCAGAGTCTAAAAGAGTTTTCGTCTCTTCTAATAAGTACGCTTCTTGATATTTAAACTTGTATTCTACTCCTTATAAGATGAAGTCGCTTATCACTTTAACCAACAAGCACAAAATCCCCCACGTCTTGTGTGGGTGCAACAACTTATCTATATGGAACTATAAACCTGTTATCGAACAGGATGCCTTTAACTTCAAAAGACTTTCCATCATCCATTCTTCTATATGTAGGAAACCCTTCTTGATCAAGAATTGTTTGGTCATTAAATTTTTTATGGAATAACTTCTTGCACTTCTTATCCACCATCTTTTGGATTGAGGTGTCCACAGGGGGAATGCATCATGAACTTCTGTACCAGCTCATACAACTGAGGATTATAATCTACATCTGAGATTTTAGTGGATATAATTTTGTCAATATCAACAAGACCTTTCAACTTGTTACGTTCTGCAAGCCATATAAAAATATATACATGTGACAACCCCTGTTTTTAGAATTCAATAGTATAAATTTCTGCAATAATTGTGAAAACAAAACTATGTTAATGCTTGTGATAGTTGGAATAATAGAAAAAAACCATGTTTTAGCCAAATAAACTATGTATACATGCACGAACGTTCCCAAATATTTTCTTCTTCTTAATAACTTTTATTAAAATTCTCAATTTGAGTCTGAAAATTCTGGATAATATATCAGCTTTGTTTGGAGTGGATAGAGAACCACTTTTGCTGTATCTTGATATTTTATGCCACGTTGGGTTGCATGTAAATGTTATGAATAGATCTGGATACCCAGCAAATCTACATATTGTCATGACAACTTGATAAGCCTGGATTATGTAACATGCTCCACCAGTAAACGAAGAAGGCAGCACAATGCGCTTCCCGGTAGTTGATGCACTTCTTTCCCCACTAAATAAAACATCAGATGACCCTTGGTACATGTCCGCACAGAGTTCTTTCTGATGTGTCCTAACCTATAACAACCTTTGAGCTTCAATCATTGTATATGCATCAACCACAAATTGTTGAAATAGCCTCTCAGTTCTCTCATACTAACTCATTTCTTCGCTCTATTAGTATCTGTTTTATCATCTTCGACATGCTCTATATTATCTCTGTAACCATTCTCTCCTCTAAGGAATAAAAGAGGGTAGTGTAATGGAAGATATGATGGATGTAACTCATGTATCTTTTGAGGTGTACCAAACGACTCCTTAACAATAACATTTATTCGCTGAAAATTGATATCAATATCGCCCACTATCAATGCTGCAACTTCTGAAGCGGATGACAAATTATGTGTTCGGGCATCATATTATTTGTTGCTTATCAAACGTAACTTCAACCCATGAGGATGAGACCTACTAACCATAGTAGCCGCGATCCCATACTGTTGGACGAACAGATTAAATTCGTCTAGCACATTCTTAATCGCATGAATAATGACCGGATTGATGGTTGAGTCCTTCAAGTGCTTGCTGGGAGATAATGAGTGATTAGATAAACAATATTAATTATAATGACATATTGATCTTAAATGTAACATAAGAAAGTATAATATATGTACCTCACCAAATAAATCATATTCTAAATTTCATTCTCAGTGTCATATATATACAGTTGTGAGTATATAGGTTTTGCTCCATGTTTAGATAAAAGACTGCCTATATAATGGCAATTGAGACCGGATAGTACAAAAGTGTATGGACCAAAATACCATCATGGTAGAGGTCTTCTGTAATTTGTTCGTTTCGTATCCAAAATAAATAAATAAGAGATGGTCAACGATAACCGTGCAGGCATGATGTGGCCAGCTCCATGGGCTCAACCTATATAGGCCTAGAACCGTCAGGCCCTATTTTCCGTCTTTGATGCTTCTCAGCTACTAGTTCCCCCCCCCCCCCAGATTCCCCTAATTAAAACCTGTAATTATTCTCACTTTGTTTTTCCCAGAGGAGCGGTCCAAGTTACGGAAAAAAGAGAGAGGGGGTGAGAGAGAAGTTATAAAATATGTTTGTATTAACTTATATAAAATTTAAAAATATTTTTTATATAAATTGAGATAAAATTTTTCTCACATATTTATCTTATATATTATAAATTATGATTAAAAAATTATTTTTAAAATTCTAATTATTATTCTAAATAAACACATATCGTTGTCAAATTATAATTGTCTAGGAATTCACAGGTACGGTCAGTCGTGTTTCTAAGGAACGCAGCATATTACGGAACATTTAACAAAGTTAGTTTATAATATTGTAGGGAATTTTAGTTTCTTGATTGGTATGAACTTATGTTATTTATTTTTTATTTTTTACTCTCATTTTTATTTTTTAATCTAAATCGTTGGATTAAGATTTCAACGGTTTAAATTTTTTTATTTTAAAAATAATATTTATTATCATAAAAATATTATTATTATTATATTTTTATAATATATTAAATCTGAACTGATTTTAATCTAATAGTTTAGATAAAAAAAAAAAAAAAGAGGGTGAGAAAAGAAAAAATCCAAGTCCGTCTTGTACTTTCTACCCTGCTCTTTTGAGTCATTAATGGATTTCAGTTTTTCAGAAGAGACAGAGGAGTGGTCCAAGTACCCATAGACCAGTTAAAAAGGACAAAACGACAAAGACTTCAAGTCGTCGACGACTTACTTGGAGATGGTACCCTTGAAGTTGAAATAGTCCTCGTACGCCCGTCATGCATATGATTCCATCTCTGTAACGCATGATGGGAATAAGGTTTATTTGGTTGTGTTTATTTTTATATATAAATTTAATTTATATAAATTAAAATAAAATTTATTAACATATTTATTTCATAAACCATAAAAATTATCCCATATTCAATAAATCACGATTGAAAAGCATCTATGAATGTTATCTAAATATACCATTAATTTCTACTACTAACCTATTTTTAGTTTTTTGCACAGGTCTATAGACCCAACCACACGATCACCCCCTTCTTCACGAACTTATATTTCATACTATTAAGTAAATTTGTTATTAATTAACTACGAGATATAGATTATCGTTCTCCCCTCTTTCCCTATCTCAAGATATAAATAACACTGAACTCTTTAATATTTTATTGAAAAATAATTCACAACAATTTGACCATTATCCGAATTTGAAAAAACAATCCAAAAGTTCTATTGAATTTTGAATAATTTGAACTCAAATGACACTGTGATTAATGAACCAATACATTGTTCCTGAAAACACGACAAATAATTATCAGACACGCCGAAATTGTGATTCGAAAAGCAAAATCACTTTACTTATGGCCTGTTTATTACAAACACTGGTTTTGAATATCACACACAGACACAGACCCAAGCACATATTAAAAGTTGCGATTAATACCTCACGAATATTTTAAAAAACTGTTAAAAATGGTTTAATTTCCTGGGTTTGTTTCAGATTGTAATTATTTTTCGTATTTGACTAGCTCTAATGAAATGCTTCAACGAAAATTATTTTTCTACAAATCATGGTTAACGACAGGTATATATCAATGAGAAAAAATCATTTAATATCCCCGATATGCTAATTTTTAACTTATATATAAAATTTGGATTATGAGAACTCATCGATCAGGTCACCTGTATTTAAAACTAGAGGGAGTATGCATAAAATAAACTAAAACGTCGTCAGAATGACCCAGTCCTTCTGCAAGCGAATTAATCAGAAAACCACGTTGCAGTATATATACACGAAATTAACATAAACTTCTCTATCAATAAAACATATTTAATTCATTCGGTAATATTCTTTTATATTTAGTTTGTTTCTTGGTCGGCCATTTTCACGTTCTTATATTTGATTTGGTACTTAATTAGTTGTCGTCCACGGCGTGGCTTTGAATAAAAAAGCATGAAGCAAGCAATATTACCGTCAAAGAAGCGATACACGTCATACACTTTCACGCTTTCGAAGAGACGTTACAGAATTGAGGAGTCGCGCCTTCCTCTGAAATTTCAGTACCATGCACACAAAGAAAAGACAAAAGAGACCGAAGAATACTTATTCCACTGATTCATATATATATATATATTTTTTGAAGTCTTTAAAAATAATTTTTTAATTATATAATATAAATATAATATTATTTTAATTTATATTTATAAATATTTATAAGTGTTTCAAAAACTCATCCACATAAGCTTGTAATAAACAAACAATGCAACAAAAAGTTATTCATATATAAAGCCCTCTCTTTTTGTTGGATTTACTTTTTTTTTTTTTTTTTTTGTATGGGCAGGTACTGAATGAAACATCCACCTCCATGTATGTATATATAGCATGCACTTGACCCTATACATGGTTAGTCAATACGATATTTGGCATGCTTGTTGATAAAATAAAATATTCATTTTTAGTGAAATGTTGACTAGACCTTGCTTAAGTCTTGTTCCACAAGCAAATTTATTTTTTTCCATAAGCATGTGCTATGTAAGCATCTGAAACAAGAGACAAGGTTGAAAGTGGCCAAATAAAAAAAATAAATAAATTAGGTTAACCTAAATTTGTATGGTTGGAAGTGGAACATATGCTGATATAAACTACTATCGAACTTGTAAGGTATCGAACAATTTTTACTGTGTGGAAAGTGGAAACACACATACAATAGAAAAGAATTGCTTCACTTTTTTTCTCAGAAGGAAAAGGGCTGGGGGGAAAAATCTTCCTTGCTCTTCCTAGTTTCTATGAGCATGGAAAACAGCAGTCAAAGTAATAAGAGACGAATTTCATAATAACCAGAGGAAACAGAAACGAACCTCTCACATATGACAAGCCTAATTCGATTCTCTCTTGTTGTGCAGCGGCGAAAGACAATTAGTTAACTTACGGGCATATTAAGGGTATTTTTTTTCACCAAGTTAAATTGAGTGCGTCACTCATATTCATGTATCTTTTTCTCCCTTCAATTAGCAGTAGAAGTGAGTCTTGAGAGCTTCTAATCAAGTTTGTATTTGAAAAAGTTTAAAACTCTAGAATAAAATGTGATAAATCACAAACAAAAAACTGTGTCTTTGGGCCGGGAGTATTTAATCACCGGCAAAAAATGGGAGTATTTAATCAATCAATAAGAGTTCCTTCTCATCCATAATTATAATTAATTAGAAGTATTCCAGCAGAAACTTTTGATCCAATATATAAAAGGTTGGCAGAGTAATTAAAGATTGTTTTTCACTTGAAAATTATATTCTTTAAAAAGGATAAAATAGGTAAATTTTATTAATTTAAAATATATTAAATAACTTAATTGATATTAAATTAGTTAATAATGTCTTATATTTTGGATGGAGGGAATATATATGTCAATTGCCAGCTGTAAAGATAATTAAACAAATGCAAAATATATGAAGTCGCAACTTAAGTGGAGGAAAGTCGCTGGAAATGTAGGGGCAACTCCGTGGCAATTCCGCTTAATTCATTATATATCGCCGTCTTTAATTTGTGTGTGTGTATAGCAGCTGCATGCAGAGTGTGAATGAATTCAAATATCCACCAGCGAGCAAACATAGTTGTATAGTTGTTGGCTCATAAAGATAAAAAAAAATGGAGATTATGGCGAAGATGTTGGGACAACTAGGCTCAATCACGGCCACCGTCATGTTGTTCTACGCCATGTTTGATAGGTTCTTCCCTCCTCCTCTTCGTCACTACCTCAGAACCTACACCAGAAAGCTCACCTCCCTCGTCAATCCCTATATCTCCATCAAATTCTCCGAGTTCGAAGGCGAACGAATGAAGCGCAGCGAAGCTTACACTACCATCCAAACCTATCTCAGTGTCAACTCTTCCGAACGAACCTCCAGGCTCAAAGCCGAAGTCGTCAAGGACAGCCAGACCCCTCTGGTTCTCAGCATGGACGACAACGAAGAGATCACCGACGAGTTTCAGGGCGTCAAGGTATGGTGGCTGGCATATAAAGTAGATGTCAAGAACCAGTCTTTCTCCTATTATCCTGCCTCCGGCGAGAAGCGTTTCTTCAAGCTCACCTTCCACCGTCGTCACCGGGACGTCGTCACTCGTTCTTATATTAAACACGTGCTGGACGAAGGAAAGTCCATCGCAACCCGAAACCGGCAACTGAAGCTGTACACAAACAACCCGAGCAATATCTGGTACGATTGGAAGAGAACCAAGTGGAGCCATGTCGTTTTTGAGCACCCTGCGAGTTTTAATACTCTCGCTTTGGACCCTAAGATGAAAGAAGATATCTTGAAGGACCTGGTTAAGTTTCAAAAAGGAAAGGAATACTATGCCAAGGTTGGAAAGGCTTGGAAGAGAGGATATTTGCTTTATGGTCCACCGGGAACAGGCAAGTCCACTATGATCGCCGCCATGGCAAATTTCTTGAACTACGATATCTTTGACCTTGAACTGACGGCCGTGAAGGAGAACGCCGATCTTAGAAAGCTGTTGATAGAAACTTCTAGTAAGTCGATCGTAGTGATCGAAGACATTGATTGCTCTCTTGATCTTACCAGGCAGAGGAAGAAGAAGAAGAAAGACAAAGAGGAGGGATCCAAAGACGCAGTTAAGAAGCCGTTAGATGAAGAGGAAGATAAGGAGAGTAAGGTGACACTTTCAGGACTGTTGAATGTGATTGATGGGATTTGGTCGGCTTGTGGAGGAGAGAGAGTGATTGTGTTCACAACTAATTATGTGGGCAAGCTTGATCCTGCTCTTATAAGGAGAGGACGCATGGATAAGCATATTGAATTGTCCTACTGTTGCTATGAAGCGTTCAAGGTTCTTGCGAGGAATTACTTGGATGTTGAGAGCCACCGTTTGTATCCGAGAATTGAGGAATTGTTTCAGGAGATACAGATGACTCCTGCTGATGTTGCTGAGAATATAATGCCGAAATCAGTGGAGGAAGAGGCGGAGACTTGCTTGGAGAGGTTGATCGAAGCACTTGAAACGGCCAAGCTGGAAGCGAAGAAGAAGGCTGAAGAAGAAGAAGCAAAGAAGAAGGCAGAGGAGGAAGAAGCAAAGAAGAAAGAAGGTGAGGAAGAATCAAAGAAGAAGAAGGCAGAGGAAGAAGTGAAGGAGAATGGAGAGTTGGCAGAGAGAGAAGGAAAATAATTAAAAATCTGGTGAAGGAGTGAAATAAAATGGTTTCCTTTCATCTGGAAATTAAGGCTAAGACACCGTCTTTGGCTGTGATTATCTTATTATCTAGGATTGTAAAATAAGTATGTGGGCATCATTAAATTGTTTGTGAATTACTGTATGTGTATGAATTCTCGTCCGGTATATGCTTTAAGGATTTGCAGTGTGAATATTGTGTATCAAACTGATAGGATTTACTGTGTCTGTGTGTTATATGTAAATACCTTGTTGAAAATAATAAATTAGCATTGATAGGGCCTACAAAGTTATATTTTTAACATTCTCTGTTAATCCTATGATAAATAGTTTCTGCTTGGATGACTGTTTCGTGATCAAGATTCTCCAAACTATGGTCGGAAAGCTAGCTATGGTCATAAACATACCCAATTTGAAAAATGAATGCATAGTCAAGTGTCTTGTCTCCAATAATAGAACCCTAGATGGAGAGAGGAAAAATTCAGAACAAAATCTCCGAGGAAAAGAGAGTATGCGCGCGCGCGTGTATATATATATATATAATATTGGAATTCATTTATTTTAATTTATTTTGGCTAGATACTTTATCAGATGCTAAATGTAACATAATTTTTGTGGCCTACTCTGTCCTTTTTTATAATAAATATTTTAGAACTCTACACGATGCTAGATATTTAGGTTGTGTTTGGTTCAATAGAGGTTAGGTTAGGTTAGGTGAGGTTTATTTAAGTTAGGTTATGAGAGGTTATAATTTTATTTGGTTCAAGAGAAGGGGATAAGATGTTTGATTTCTTGTTTGGTTCAGAAAAGGAGGTGAGGGGAGTTAATTATAAGTAGATAAAAATATACTTCTACATATTTTTCTTTTTCTTTTACAATGTATTATTAATAATTATTATTTATAATGTATTATTAAAAACTCCTAACTAATCACAACATAGTTAAATCCTGTGGTTTTGTGAGGGAAGAAAATTGAATAATGTTATAGGGATGCTGGTGAAATTCATGCAGTAGGTAATGGGATGGAAGGTTTTAACAAGTGATGGTAATTTTGAAATTTTAAAAAATTACCATAGGCAATTTAGTCACAGTTTAACATAATTATTCTCTCCCCTAGAAAAAGTCTCAAATTTAGAGGTTTTGTAAGGGAGGGGAGGTGACCACTAAAAAACAAAAAACCCTCCCTCCCATCACCTCCCCTACTTCCAACCAAACACTTATTTTTAATTTTTAACCTTCTCCTCCAAAAATCTCTAACTAAACAAAGCCTTAAACTTTGAAGTGGGATGAAACTCTCTCTTCATGATTATGATCAAGTAACTTATTTAATTTCTTTAATTTTTTTTTTAAAAAGATCAACTATATCTTATATTTTATATTGGGAATGAGAATTATATATAAAGAGGACCCACCACGTTGACGAGTTCAGGCCTTTCATTGCAGGGAATATATTAATGTTCATATTTATTACTAGTATTACTGGTCGGCCACACGAGACCTATCTTCTGATTTGCCTCTTTCCAAATGCATCTGATTAAGGCAGACAGATTTTGGGAGATATGATGATATAGATATATGGGGCTGAACTTTTGGGTCTTCAAAAACATAAACTTGCAGTTTCTTACCAAATATCATCTCAGCACTTCAGAGGTGGGGAGCCAATCCGGAGCAACTGCTCCCTACCGACACCTTTTCTTCTTCCATAATAATCGACACCCAACTTTTTGAAGATCTATATTACTACTTTTAAATTTACAATATTTGTTTATAAACAGTTAGCTTTATGTAGATTCTTCTTGTGTTTTATCACCATCTATACAATATGGCCATATGCATGCCCTCTACATGATTTCTAAATTATGAAAACATTACTGCTACTCCTGTCCTTTTTTATAATATATCAATAACTGAATTATAAAAAAATTTAGTTAAAATTAATTAAAAATAATAAATATATAAAAAATATAACTCATTATCCAAAAACACCTTTATTCATATAGAAAGTGGGTGGAAGAGAGAATAAGTGAAAAAAGTGATGAAAGAGAATGAGTGGGGGGAAAGTGACAAGAAAGACATAATTAATTAAAGGTAAAAATAAAAAAGGCATTAAAAAAAAAGGAGGGGTACAAATTAAATGGATTATGATAATTTTAAGAAAATAAATTATATTATTGTTTCCTTAGTGGCAAAGATAAAGTAGGGTAACTATTATAGATTTATCTATATTTAATGGTTGTTAACCGTTAAATCGTTAAATATAGGGTCATATATTTCACCGTTATTTATAGGGCTTTATATTTGACGGTTTTTAGTCAATGACTGTTACATATGACAGAATATATTCCACGGTTGTTCAGTAAAAAACATGAAATATCTTACCAAAATACATTACGGTTATATGATGAATGGTTAAATATTTGACACCAATTTTGATCATTAGTATGGTAAATATTTGACAGTTGTTGGTAATTAACCGTAAAATACACACACACAGACACACTTAACGATTGTTTAAAAAAACCGTGATATATCAACATATGACGGTTATTAGCTAATAATCATGAAGTATTGTGGACAATTTTTTTTTTAAAAAAATTGGGATTCATTTTTTATAAGTCCCCATATGTATATTACATACATATGTACATTATAGAAATCAATTACAGATCTATTCACTACAAAAAAATGATGATTAGTAGCGGTTAATTTGAAGTGGTTGAAATTAACTACTACAAATAGAAGAATTTGTAGCAGTTAAAGATAAAACCGCTACCGATTTGCATTAGTAAGCCTCCACCCATCATAGAATGAAATTTGTAGCCCTTTTATGTACACTTTGTAGTGGTTATATCTACAATAACCGCTATAAATATGGCGCTAGCTTCGCCCCAAATGGCGTGAAGGTGGTGCGTCTATTGTCGCGGGTATTTTGTAGCGGTTATTGTTGACATAACCGCTACCCATATGGCGCTAGCGTGGCGCGAAGCTGCCGTGCATACTTTGGCAGTCATATAGTAGCGGTTACTTATTAAAGAACCGCTACAGATACTGTGCGCATTTTGTGATGGTTAATTTGTAGCGGTTATTATTAAATTAACCGCTACAGAATTCAAATAGACATTTCTCTGTTATGGTTAAATAGGAAATCGCTACTAAAGTGAAGTTTTGTCGTGGTTATATAAAGAACCGCTACCAATTTTATGCCTATAAATAGCCACGTACGGAATCAGAGACGTCAATAAAAGAATTTGCAGCACGAAGCCAACAATTGGTTTCAAAAGAGCTGCCAACCCTTGAAAGAAGAGAAATGGCTTGTGATTGGCATCATGTTACGTAATATAATACCAAGCACATGCCATTTACATTTTTTCAAATGGGTGGCAACTGCTTTCAAACCAATTATTTCTTTTGTGCTGCAATTTCTTTTCTCTTGCCTAACATTTAGTAGCGGTTATTCTTAACCGCTACAGGATAAGAATGCTTGTAGTGGTTAAGTAGATAAACCGCTACACATGGTTAAAAGCAGTAATTAAAAACGTTTGGCTTGCGACACTTAGTAGAGGTTATTTATTTTAACCGCTACAGAATATGAACAAACTACACATTTGTAGCGGGTATAATACTAAACCGCTACCAATATTTGACTGCATTTATTAACCACAATTCACGAAGCAAGAGTTTAACGGTGATTGTAGTTGTTTCTCTAATAACCGCTACAAATATTTGACTACATTTATTAACCACAATTCATGATGCAAGAGTTTAGCGGTGATTGTAGCGGTTTTTCTCTAATAACAACCTCCTTCCTTTCTCTCATTTTTCCATTTTGCTTTCTGACAACGTTTCCTCAAAATTTTACATTTCTATATATGGCTTTAGGAGATAGGGGAAAGCGGAAGGTGGTTATACCACCCCTTAAATCATTTCTGCATGGTAGCGGTAGCAGAGGAGGAATGGGTCGTGGTAAGGGTCAACGCAGAGGGAGTGGGGCCACACGACTACAGATAGGATTGTTGAGAATTCCCAGCCTAGTTTGCACGCAGAATATTAAATGACCACAACCCACACTCACCAGAGTTCAGAGCCCTCGCAATCGGCCCGCTTGACTATACAAAAAGGTTTATAGCATACAATGTCAATGGTTTCAAGTTTTGCAAGGTATCACAAGATCAAGGATTGCAAACTCAAAATTCAGGTGTTTTTGGAACCTTTAGGACAAGGAGTTATGCGAGCAGCGGCAATGGTAACATGCAGTTCGGAGGTGTCCCTTACTATGGAAAGCTTGTTGATGTCGTCAAACTAAATTACCAATGCCGTTTCACTATTACGCTTTTCATGTGTTTGTGGGCAAATACAACCACTTCTCGGGGACTCACAACAAACAATTTAGGCATCACATCAATAAATTTCTCTTGTTGAATTCACACCGGTCAATCTGAAGATGATGAGCCCTATATTCTTGCCTTAGAGGCACACCAAGTTTATTATGTCTATGATGAGAAGTACAGTGATTGAAACATGGTGGTTCACTTAAAGCCTCGAGACCTTTACGACATGGGTGATAGTGACAACATCACCTACGAGAGTGAGCCATTCCATCCCGCCAATTTCAAAAACTTCTTTCCTGAAGGCGATGATAACTTACCTATAGTTAGGTGAGATTTTATAAGTTCGCATCATTTAAATTTAATATTTTCTACACAACAATACCGTTCTAATATTTCTTTCACAAAATTTTTGTAGGGATAGCAAAGAAGAATGATTAAATGGAACCATAATTTTGTTTTCCTAAATTTTGATATGTATTATATAAAAAAAATTGAATCACATTTGTAGCAGTTATATAACCGATACAAATAATAAACCACTACAAAACATGACATATTAACAGCTACAAAACCTAACTGCTACAAATACCGTGATATTAACAACTACAAGAGTCACACAAATCCCTATAAATACCTCCACACCAACTCTTTTGATACACTTCTCTATTTCTTTACTCTCTTCTTCTCTCTCATTTTTTCGCATCCCTATAAATACCTCAAAAACGCTTCTTAAAAAATGATCCATATCTAGGGGATAACAAAATAAGTACATATTACCTACACTTTCTCATTATTATGCATATAAATTTTATATTTATGTAACTCAATTTAATCTTTTTCTTTACCTAGTTATTCAATTTAATTAATTTTCTTAAATAATAACTACTTTTAATTCAGTTATATAACTAATCAACATGTTAAAATGATACTATAACAATTAAATTAAATTATTGGATAATTTTCTTAATTTTTCTAAAAAATTTGTAGCGGTTATTTACACCGCTACAAAGTTAACAGTGAAATTGAAAAATTGTTTAAATTGTTTGGCGCCACTATTAGAATTTTATTTAGTAGCGGCTACATTAGTAGCGGTTATATAACCGCTACCAAACATATTCAAAAAATTTCACTTCCCACTATAACCAAATATTGGTAGTGGTTGTAGAGCAGCTACAAATTTTTTGGCGCCATTCTTAAATATCTGCGCTTTGAAATTGATAGCGGTTATATAACTACTACAAACGGGCATAAATTTGTAGCGGTTATTTAACCGCTACTAAATTGTCAGAAAATGTGTTACCTATCATCCGACTATTGCAGCGGTTCGTAGTAACCGCTACTGTGTTAGTAGCGGTTTGTCTCTCCTGAGTAACAGTTACTTTCAACCGCTACAAAATTGCTTACAACAGTGGTTTTTAAAGCGGTTTACTTAACCACTACCAATGTTGTTTGCAGAGGTTTCAACCGCTACAAATATACATTTTTAACCGCTACTAAATCTATATTTTTTTGCAATGATTATATAAACCAATTAAACATATTCATTCCATGTAGTCACCAAAATGTACATATATAAAATTGTACATTACAAAAACCAAGTTGAGACGTTAGAAAAATAGTTACTATAAACTTTATTAGCAAGCTTAAAAGACTTCGATGATATGACAATAAGGTGGTTTGACCACACAACAAAGCTAAGTACAGCTTCATTCACTGTATCTATGTCTGGGGTGGGTATCGGAAGGGCATACTCAGGATCGATGGCCATCTTCAGCTCTACCCTAACATGATTTTAAGAGAGAAGCGAGTTATGAATCGTGTTCTCCCCCTGTAAGTTATACATGTGGCCCTAACAACCATATTCCATTTAGGCTATCTTGCACACACTCAACCTTTGCTTCGTCTTGAACAAAGGGAAAATACAATTAGTGTCAAGCAAAAATAATAAAGTATAGGCTTTTGGCATGAGTCATACTACCTCAGGTAAGTCTGAGAGGAAAATATGCAGCTATCTTTGGCGCTTAAGGTATGAGTCATTTCTTGCTTCCCCTCGGTGTCTTGGCTTATTTACTAATCAATAACATCTTGTTGTGTTTCAACCTGCTACTTTAGCATCTCGATCATCTCCATATGTTGTTGAAGCTTCCAATCAAACACCCTTATCGGCCTCTTTCGCTTCTCAAAGTATTTTGTTGACTCCATAGCCGACACCTCTCAAAAGACCACTATGGTCAGGACCCAGAGCCTTGTCCAAGACATCCTCGTCCCTAAGAAGCTTGTCTTGCTCTAATTCTTGACTCAATGTCTCTTGTAGCAAAACAAAAGGTTAAATGCCTTTTTATATGAAAAATTCAATTATAATTGAATTAAAATCATCAATACTTACTATTCTTGAGACAACCTCCTGGATGTGAGGATTCTCAATGTTGCACTCTTTGTTTTGCCTCACAGCAACCCACAAAACTCTAGGTTGATAGTCACATCCAATATTAACCCCTGCTTCTTTATCAACTACTGCTTAATGCTCGTATACGTTATATGGCCTCTATGGTACAAGTATTCATTGTTCTTGACCCTCTCACGATTTGTTGCGTTTAATGCCTTGAAAGCCGAAAAGCGTCATGACCAAACAAAAGCATCCCATTCAAGCTGTTGGATAACTTTCTTTAGCAGTATCGGAACCACCGACTCATGTACAGAGTTGAGTTTCAACAAATATTTCTTCGTCACAAACCTTTGAATCGAGCGTAAGATCCTACCAGCCTTCCCGAGCACATAATCCTTCTTCTCATCTTCTATGTGAAATCTAGACTATAAAACACACTAATCATTATTAGTGTTAGGTATACCGGTTAATAAGATATTATTAACTATATAGCATTATGTCTTACTGATACTTTATCTCAGACAGCCTTTCTCATGGACTCGATTACCTTCTTCCATGATAAGCATATATTTTATAATTAAATAAGTGTAGATTATGAGATATATTTGATTAAATGTATTAATATTTTATACTTATTTAATGATATTTTATATATTTTTTATCCTTTAATTAATTAATAGGATAAAAGGATATTTTAATATAAAATTTACTTATATCCTAATTTATTTTGTAAGAGATATTATAAGATTCAAGCGAAAACAAAATATCAATATAATATATCTATATTGTATGATAATCAATAAAAAAAGAGAGATAAACCAAGATATTATGATAAAGACTTAAGCAAGAAGGCAATATATACCCATCTATATGTTAAGTATAGCAAGAGAGATGTGTGTTCTATTTTTCTAGCTGGTGACGGTAAGGCAAGAGCTTTAATGGAGGGAGATTAAAGTTTGGAGATGCAGAAGAGCGAAAGTACGAAAGAAAATTTGGCATTGAGTTTTTGCTTCTCCTTTCTCTTCTCTTCTTTCTTTGTCTGTTTATCTTTTCTCTGGTTAGCCATTATTTTAGTCATGAGAATGTTTAGTTTATATAGCTAAACTATTGGTTTTGGATTATTTTGTTTGATTATGGATTGGTGGATGATAATTTTTGTCATTAATTGCTTTAATATTATATTTATTGATTTACTTGTGTGCCTAATTATCCTGAAACAAGAGGAATCTGATTGGGACTATTTTAGTGTTCTAAAGGAGCCTAGACATAGGGAATTTAGACTAAACCCTCAATTAAATGGTGTAGGATTAAGTTCTCGGATTTAACTTGCTCGTAGGATAGACATATATTTATCAGCCCTACATAGTCTCATTAAGCTTGCACTTAAATTAATTCAATTAAGTACTAATCGCCTATGACATTAAGGATTAATATAATTGGAATGCCTTTTAGTGAATGGAAAGACACTCTTAGGTAATTAAGAGTCCTAAACTAGCAAATATAACTTTAAATGCAATTAATGGGAGAAATTAGACACTAAAAAGTAATCAAGGCTATAATAATCCAAGTCAACGCTTAAAATTTAGAATCTCCCTTATCCTAAAACGTAGTTAGATTTCATTTTTTTCTTTTAGTTAGTTTTTATTCGTATCTTGATTTCAATTGTGTTAATTCAACTTAAGCAAAAATATAAAGTTATTACTCAACTGTGTTGTTGGTACCAAGTCCTTGTGAGAACGATATCTTACTTATAATTTATTAATTGATATGACCCGTGTACTTGCGGAGTTTTTTTTGCTCTATATTTTACCCCTATCAATTTTTGGCGTCATTGCCATGGACTTGTGTGCCATAACTGTCTTGGTTGGAATTGATTGAGCATTAGTAACTTAAGTTTAAATTAGTAAATATCTTTTTTCTTTTATTTTTTATTTTTAGTGGGGGAATATGGATTTCACATGGCAACCAACCGGTTTTAATATTGAGAAAGAGATGAATTCCTTGTCTTCAACATAAGATGAACTGATTGCTTTTATAAATTATTTGAATAAATATAGGTAATATAAAAGGAGCATAAATAATGGTTCTATTCCATGCATTGAGTCTTCTCAATATGTTTACATGTCTTGTGCTTATTGTAGAAGGAATCATTTATATGAGCATTGTCTATATAGTACAACTAGTCATTATGTGGGAGATAATTTTGCTGGGAACCAAACTTGTTTTGACCATTCATTTTGTCCTAGTGAAAGTTTTGAGCAACAAAAGTTTTGATATCCACATGTCAAGTATTGTCCTAATGAAATTATCCATCCTTTCTACTCTTATCCACATACTAAAGAGTACACCCTTAAGTATAAGGAAAAAACTAATTTAGAAAGATTATTTGAGGAGTGTGTGGAAGCATCGGAGAGATTTAGTAAAGAGCAAAAGGAACTTGTCACTAGAGTTGAGTCAAGTGTCCAAAATTTTGGGGTATATATGAATCAAATTGTTTCAACCCTCAAGACTATGAGACAAGATAATTCCTTACACATGATAACCACTTCTTGTAATGATAATGATTATTGTGAGAAAGGTAAAGATGTGAAAGTACATAATACTATGGATAATGTAGAAGGTGATTGTGAGCTAAAAATTGATTTAAATGATAATAGTTGCTTTCTAAAAGAGGTTCCGGCTGTGGAGCCTAAGATTTATAATTTTTATGATCAAATTGATGTGGACGTCCCAATTATTGTTATGCATGACTCTTCTATGGATGTTTTGACTCTTACTGATGAGAGTCAAGTATATTTCATTGGATACTCTAAATTTTTGAAAGTGTATATATCTATTTGCAATTATGTGCATGTTGTGCATTCTTTGAATTCAGTGAATGCTTGTACTCTGAAATTGTCTAAGATTGAGGAAGTACATGTAATTAACATGAATGAGCATCTTTCTGGTTTGAAATCTTGTTGCTTGAAAAGAAATGAAGACAAAGTGATTATGGTGTTTGATACATATGATTAGATGATTATGATGAGAAGTCTTGCTGGAGACTTTAAATTTAGCGCTTATTGGGAGGTAATCCAATATAATGAATTCTGCTTTCAATTATTATTATTATTATTTATTTATTTATTTTTATTTTTTACCTTCTATTAGCCTCAAATTTTTCATTAGCACCCCTCTCAAGTTTTATTATAGGAAAGTAAAGCGTTATTAAAGGTGTTAGAGGAAGAACTCCATATCAGAATCAGAGCCCTAAACCAAGGGAGTACTAGTTCCCTTATCTCTTTATCGACTTTTGCAACATTAAGAACAATGTTTAATTTAAGTGTGGGGGAGGGAGATAATCTTTTTGCTTGTTCTTTTATGCAAATGAAGAGAAATTTTTTTGCAAGATTTTCAAAAGCTGAAACTTTTGCATTGCTTAGGATTGACCTTAACTTTGAGCCTTACCCATCTTAAAGAGTGTTATTGGAAAAAAAATTAAAATAGAAACGAATGTTTCAATTAAGCCTCTAAGCATTGATCTTTTGTATAAATCTGAGATGGGCCATGAGAATAAAGTTAGTTTGTAATATGTATTGAACAAAAAATCGGACTCGACCGGCCGGTTGAACCAGTGACCGATCAGTGGTCCGGTCCGGTCAACCATTCATCTGCGGACCGGTTTAAACCGGTAAAAACCATTAAAACTGGTGGTTCAACTAGTTTGGCATGTTGCATTTTTTAATCTTTTTTTTAAATACATTTTTTTCTTCTAACTACTATCTCGCGCTATTTTTGAGTGGAAAATAAAGGTTTGAAAGCCAAGATGAAGAGAAAAGTAGGTAAAGAAAGAACAAATCTAAAGAAGAAGATGATGAAAAAAAATTATTTAAAAGGATATAATAATTATAGAAAATGAGATATTATTGTATGAGTATAGGCATCATAACTAATACTAATAGATTTTAAGAATTTTTTTCCCAAAGATCTTCATTTTTATCTATAGAAGTTTAAAAAAATATTAATAATATATATATATGTATGTATGTATATATGTGTGTGTGTGTGTGTGTGTGTTGCCACTAATAAATTATAGTATTTTAATATGACCGGTCTGACCACCAGTTAAACTTTGATTGACTCATTGACCCTTGAACCTATACCATGACCAGTTCATTACCCGGTCCATTTTTTTGTTCCTTGCTTTGAACAACTGGAATGATAGGGGCAAAATATAAAGCCAAAAAAACTCCGCGAGTGCACGGGCCGTATCAAGTAATAAAGAATGAATAAGATATCATTCCCACAATGACTTAGTACCAACAATGCAGTTGAGCAATAACTTTACACTTTTGCTTAAGTTGAATGAATACAATTGAAATCAAAATATGAATAAAAACTAACTAAAATAAAGAAGATGAAATCTAACTACGTTTTAGGCTAAGGGTGATTCTAGATCTTTAAACGATGACTTGGATTATTATAGCCTTGATTACTTCTTAGTGTCTAATTTCTCCCATTAATTACATTTAAAGTTATATTTACTAGCCTATGACTCTTAATTACCTAAGAGTGTCTTTCCATTCACTAATAGACATTTCAACTATGTTAATCCCTAATGTCTTAGGTGATTAGTACTTAATTGGATTAATTTAATTGCAAGCCTAATAGGACTATGTAGAGCCGGTAGGTATATGTCTATCCTACAAGCAAATTAAACCCAAAAAATTAATCCTACATGATTTAATTGAAATAGTCCTATATGTCTATGTAGGGTCGGTCGGTAGGGTCTAGTTTAAATTTCCTATGTCTAGACTCTTTTAAAACACTAAAATAGTCCTAATCAGATTCCTCTTGTTTTAAGATAATCAGGCACACAATCAAATCAATAAATATAATATTAAAGCAATTAATGACAAAAATTATCATCCACTAATCCATAATCAAATAAATAATCCAAAACCAATGAACATTCTCACGATTAAAGAAGGAAGAGAAGAGAAAGGAGAGACAAAAACTCAATACCAAATTGTCTTCCGTGCTGTCGCTCTTTTGCATCTTCAAACTTTAATCTCCCTCTATTAAAGCTTTTGCCTTAATGTCACCAACCAGGAAAATAGAACACACTTCCCTCTTGCTATGCCTATCATATGTATAGGTATATATTGCCTCCGTGCTTGTGTCTCTATCACAATATCTTAGTTTATCTTTTTTTTATTGATTATCATATTATATTAATATTTTGTTATCGCATGAATCTTATAATATCTCCTGCAAAATAAATTAGGATATAAGTAGATTTTTATATTAAAATATCCTTTTATCCTATAATTAATTAAAGGATAGAAAAATATATAAAAGATAATTAAATAAGTGTAAAATATTAATACATTTAATCAAATATATCTTAGAATCAACGCTTATTTAATTATAAAATATATGTTTATCAAACTCCCTTACAGTTAAACATTTGCTTGTCCTCAAGCAAAAGAAATAAAATTCATTATCTTAATAAGAAGAACATTGCTTATGAAATTCCTAAACTAAGAGCAACACACCCCCATACTTAGATCATGCTATCAAATTTTATTCAATTTAATGTCTTATAAGAATGGGTTACTAAGCCAACAACCTTGAACAATTATAATCATCTCTTAACATTCTCATGATAAAAGGATTGTCAAGTAACAAGTGCAACAATAAGATTAGTAAATAAATATTAAGTTACTCAACTCCTCTAGAAAAATTTAAATGCTCCACTTAGCCAAGTTTGTCATTTAATTTAATTAGGATCCTCAGGTAGAAATTTGATTCATTATATTTTTTTCTTATTTTTTTCATCTGGGGTCATTATAGGTCCCCTTTTGACACGACCCTATATATGGGTGATGCAACACCGGTTATTTAGTTACTTCAACAGATACCTTAAGAGACTTTTAGCCCAACTCATGTTCCTCTTTGACTTTACCGTTTGACAGGAGTGCCAACATTGGTAATGAAGTGTCTCCAGTTACTAAGTTAGGTTTATAGAAGCCATTGAAGTTGTGTTTCTCTCTCTCTCTCTCTCTGCTTTATTTTCTTTTTTCTTTCGCATTAGTCATTTCCCTAAATAGATTTTACTTAGCCAACAAGGGTTATCATCAATTTCTAAAGAAATTAAGTTGCAAAATGTTCATAAACTAATAATCTGTTGGTCATATTACCAAGGAACAAAAAATCGGACCTAGCAATTAACCGGTCACGGCACAGGTTCAAAGGTCAATAGGTCAACCGGGGTCTCACCGGTGGTCAGACCGGTCATATTAAAATATTACAATTTATTAATGGCAATATATATATATATATATATATATATATATATATATATATATATATATATATATATATATAACTTCTATAGATAAAAATAAAGATCTTTAGAAAAAATGCTTAAAATCTATTAGTATTAGTTATGATGCATATACTTATACAATGATATCTCATTTCCTATAATTATTATATCCTTTTAAATAATTTTTTTTAATCATCTTCTTTTTTTTAGATTTGTTCTTTCTTTACCTACTTTTATCTTCATATTGGTCTTCAAACTTTCATTTTCCCCTAAAAAATAGCGTGAGATAGTAGCTAGAAGAATAATAAAATGTATTTCACAAAAAAAAGATTAAAAAATGCGACCAGTCTAACCAGTTGAACCACCGGTTTTTATAGGTTCAAACTGGTTTGCGAGTGAATGACTGACTATACCGGACCATTGACTGGTCACCAGTTCAACAGCCTGAACTGGCCGGTTCAGTCTGGTTTTTTTTAAATGGTTCAAAGTGATAGGCACGCTGCTTTTATACCGCATATCCAAGGTAGCTAATAAACTTGTCAAATTTTACAATTTACCCTTTTTTGTTCCATATTATATTAAGTTCCTCCTCTCTCTCCTTACTTTTTGGACCTTCTTCATCACAACAGGGCCCTTCCTCAGTGCTCTTCTTCTTGTTCTATAAGTCGTGCATCATCATCATCCTGCTGCACACTAGAGGGGTTGGCAAAGGGGTTAGGACCCTCAATACTTGAGCCACTATTGGATGCCAACATATTATTAACCTGTAACAAATCCTAAATTATCATTTTAACTTCTCCAACCATATGCAATTAAAAATTTGAGGCAAGAAAGTAAACTTCATATCCAATTTTCCACTTATCGTCAGAGAGCTTAAACAAATTTTGTATCAATTTGATTTTTATTCCCATGGTTAGCTTATAACCAGAAGAATTCATCACAGAGATCAAGCACAAATAAGACAACATCAAGCATAAATAATTCATCACAAAAATCTCTTCTATTTGAAATACTCAAACCAAAGACCAACCTAGTTTGGAGTTTAACAAAAACATGGGGCTTAACTTGTACACTTGTAGCACCCAAGGCAATTATTATTTTACCAGCCACAACATGAGCAATAGATGTTAAAGTAGCATAATATCCATAAATCATAGCATAATCTCCAATTGTATTAAATTCATCTATAGAAGCAGTTAAAAATAGAAAAATATTAAGCTGAATATATTTTGACTCCAACACACTAGACAAAACCACATGGCTACTTCAAATTGATATAACAATAAGACAAAGTTGCAATTTCAATCGGTCTTGACAGAACAAATGAAAAAACAATTCCTCATAACAAAACCAAGTGGCTACTCCGAACCCTAAACCCATAATCTAGAACGAGCCTATAAGCACTCTAACTGAACAAATCATCTAGAAATAGTAATTTTAAGTACGCATTTCGACTTTACAACAAATTAAGACTAGCAAAAAATCGCATTTATAAATGTGCGACTAAAAAATGGAGATTTAAAGAACAAAAACGCCTTCACAGACTGCAATGAACACATGATAGAGGAGAATGACAAGTCCAACAATAACATAGAGCAAAATAGTGATAGGGATGTCGGAAAAGAGTGGTCAAAGCTGTTTCGAGCGCGCGGAGAAATGATGAAAATTTTAAAATTACGATAAAATAGGGTTCAGAAAAGGGATTTTAAAGATCTATATTTGACGATTTATTTTAAAAACAGTCAAGTATATAAGTTTCTTGGTGTTTTGATAAACAATCATCATATATTGATAGGCTATATTTAATTGTTTTTTATATACGACCGTTAAGTAAATGATACTTAAAAAAACAAATTTGTATATCACGGTGATCATATAAAACCATTAAATATTATCTTATATACTTAACAGTTGTTTTAAATAACTGTTATATATTTGTTTCCCATAATTTCACCTCTGTATATTTAACGGTTTCATGAAAACCATTAAATATGGAGCGTCAAATATACACATTTCTGTAATAGTGGAGGTAGATAATGATTAGAAATTTCAACTTTCCTAGTTATAATAAATAAAATGGTTAATATAACTTTTGGTCTCTGAAGTTTGGCCCGATTTTGATTTTGTTCCCTCAAGTTTGAAATCGATGGTTTTTGTCCATCATGTTTAGCTCGATTTTGGTTTTTGTCCCTTAAGTTTAAATATGTGGTTTTGGTCCCTCAAGTTTACTCCGTTTATAACTGTTGGTCCCTCAACTTTGTAAAGGACTTGATAACTTGATGGACCAACAACAAAAACGAAGTAAACTTGAAGAACCAACAGTTATAAACGGAGTAAACTTAATGGATCAAAACCACCAATTCAAACTTGAGGGACCAAAAACAAAATCGGACTAAACTTCAGGAACCAAAACTATCGATTTCAAACTTAAGGGACCAAAACCAAAATCGGGCCAAACTTCAGGAACCAAAAATTATATTAACCCTAAATAAAATAACTAGAACTAAACTCAAGTACTGCATGATGTATATGGGGAATAATAATGAATAATTGATACTCCTATGTTTTTTTTTTGGGCAATAGATGCTCCTATGTATTCACAATATGCATATAGTCTAAGTTTACCAGAATCTTTATATTTTATAGAATAAAAAAGAAGAATATTTATATTTTACATTAATGATGATTAATTGTTATATAGGGGAAAAAAGCAACGGTAAATCTATAAAATTTTGTAAATTTATTTTTTTCTGAAAAATTTTTCCGGTCAATTTTTTCTCAAATATTACTTATTTTTGTTGCTAGATTTTTTCTCCTTCTATTCTTAAAGCTTAATGCTTAAGAAGTCAGTGGCACTGACATGTTTTCAACTTTGTTTGGGATCGTATTTGAGATTCTTAAAATATTTATTCACATAAATCGAGATAAACTTCTATCATATACATACTTCATATGTCATAAATGACAATTAAAAAATTACTTTTGAAGACTCCAATCATTATTTCAAACAAACACTTCGTTAATAATTGATCTTGATCCCGAGCGGACAACTTTCCTTTTCACCATCTCTTTCTCTTCACATGCACACTCTTCAAAATAATTTAAAAGGATTAAAAAGACATTTTAAAAAATTAACCAACCAAAATAATCGTTATACTCGATTTTATGTATGATATAAAGTTTTTTTAAAAATAGATTATTTATATTTATTATTTACAATATCTCAAATTCTTATTTTTTACTCATGAAAACTTGCAATAACTTTAAAAACCATAAAAATTACTTTTGGAAAATAGGCTATGTGAAATTTGAAATTAAGTTCCTAACAATAAATTAAGAACAATAATCAAGGGGAATTTTCAAAAGAAAAATCTTAAAAAAATACCACTTGAACTTTAAAATATCAAATTGGTTTTATTGACAATAAGAGTAATAAAACTGACAACTCATATTTTTATCAAATCATTGATTTAAGATTTTAAAGTTTAAGTATTATTTTCTTAGAATTTTCCCATTTTCAAAACTACTCATAAATACTACACCATATAACAAGTTTTCCCCCCTCATTATACTAGTACTATATTATTACAAGTTTAATTTAACTAAAGATCATGTCCAAATTAGTCGGTCAGACATGGCAGGCCAGCAATATCCATGAAAGGGTCCACACAGCAAAGGTATTTAAAATTAACATGTTACAGGGAGTAATAACCAATCTCAATACGTTTCGTTGGCCAAAAAAAAAAAAAAAAAAAAAAATCTCAATAGGTTTAATCATTAAAAAAAAAACAAGAAAAATAAGTCACTTGATGTTCGGCGTCGATTTTTTTAAGTGTAAAAAAGTTGAGGTAAGTTGGTTTTAGAGGCTAATTAAAGTTAGGATATATTTTCGGATTTAAAGAGTGTTTATAAGATATTTATAAATTATTCATTAAATTTTTTTTATATTAATAGAATTTAAATTCACAATTTTATAATTACGGATAATCCTTTATCAATTAGGCCTAACTTTATTGGCTGCTGGGTTTCCATTTGATTGGTTGAACTTCATCGAGCTCTGCGTTCATGAACCAAGATTCTACGAAGTTTATAGAGATTTAGGCCTCGTTGGCATTAGCGTTTTGATCCCAAAATTATCGTTATTAATTTCACAATTTTTTCTATTCCTATTTCAATACTACTTTTATACAACAAAAAATAATTAATTAACTCAAATTTTTATTAAGTGTAGATTAGCAAATTAAGTCTTGAAAGAAGCATTCATATCCTAAATTTAGTGTCATCTTTGATACGTGAGAATTGAACTTAAAGAAATAGAAGTGTAATCTTAAAATTAAATTGTTTGGTATGTTAGAATTCACTTTTATAATAGAAGTGAGTTCCATCCTTTAGATAGACCTATGTAATTAAAGAGAGTTTTATGAAAGTGAAAAATTTTGACCAAAATTTTTCAGGAGGTTTTTATATTTGGGGTCACTTTCATTATGGAAAGACCAATGAAATTAAAGAGAGTTCTATGGAAATAAAAGATTTTGACCAAAATTTTTAAGGAGGTTTTGATATTTGGGGTTTGGACTTGTATTTTATTTTTGGATAAGGATATATCAGTCTTTTTATATTATAAATATATATACTAAATTAAAATAATTATACACTTCCATCGTTATATCAAACACACTTTGACTCAGACCTTCAATCCCACTTCAAATTCTACTTCCATTAAAAACTCTTTCATCATATTAAACAGGGCATAGAGGTTGGGTTAGGCATATGCGGCTAGTTAACACAATAAACAAACAAATAGTGCTCTCATCTTATTTATAGGAACAGAGAGAATTTTCTTAATCCTCTTTATAAAGCACTTTATGAAAAATTTAAGCTAATGTATAACTTAATCCTTAACTCATTATTGTATTAATGTTGTTTTCATTTGATATTATGTATGTTAAGTAAATGTAGAATTAGAAAGTTGTTGAATTTTATGGTAAAATTATATTTGAGGTTTTCCCTAATCTATATAAAAAATATTAAAAGTACCATGTAAATAGAATCAGTGAAGTAAATTTAAAATGACCCCATAGATAAGAAAATATGTTAGTTTATAACCATAAAATTATAAATTTAAATCCTACTCATATGAAAATCTTATTAGTGAGTGATTTATAAACACCCATACAAACACTAGTCCTTGTGAGTCTGTGACTGTGAACAAATTCATCAAAGCTTTTTTTTTTAAGGGAGAATTCTAAAAAAATATCATTTAAACTTTAAAATCCTAAATATGTGATTTAACAATAAAATAATTTGTTAATTGCATTACCATTCTTGTTAATCCCATTATCGAACTTGTTAACGGTATTTTGAAGTTTAAATGGTATTTTTTTGACATTCTCCTTTTTTTTTTTTACCATCTAAATTTTTTTTTTGAAAAAAAAAAACCCCGTAGATCTGGTCAAGGAAAAGTCAATGCGAGTGAAAATTCAAAGAAGCCGCTCGTGTTCACACAGTACTCTATTGCTCTTAAATAAGATACGAACCCAAATGGCCCCAAAGGCGCGTTAATTAACAACATTTCTTGTTGAACTGAGAGATCATCAAAGATAGAGAGAGAGGGAGAGAGAGACGAACAGGTCAGGCAGAAAGATGGATATGACGACGGTATGGGCTCAATTAGGCTCAGTGACGGCCACCGTCATGTTCCTCTACGCCATGTTTGACAAGTTCTTCCCTCCGCCGCTTCGCGACCATCTCCGATCTTACACCAACAAACTCACCACCCTCGTCTCTCCCTATGTCCACATCACCTTCCATGAATTAACCGGCGAACGCCTCAAGCGCAGCGAAGCTTTCACCGCCATCCAAACCTATCTCAGCGGCAACTCCTCGCAACGAGCCAATAGGCTCAAAGCCGAAGTCATCAAGGACAGCCAAACCCCTCTCATGCTTAGCCTCGACGACAACGAAGAAATCACCGACGAGTTTCAGGGGATTAAACTCTGGTGGATCTCCAGGAAGTTCAGCCCCAAATCTCAGTCCTTCTCCTTCTACCCTACTTCTGATGACCGGAGATTCATCACTCTCACTTTCCACCGCCGTCATCGCGATCTCATCACTACGAAATACCTCAGACACGTGTTAGATGAAGGTAAGGCCATTTCCACCAGAAACAGGCAGCTCAGGCTTTACACAAACAATTCAAGCAGTGGCTGGTATGGCTATAAAAGCACCAAGTGGAGCCATGTCGTTTTTGAGCACCCTGCAACTTTTGAAACACTCGCTTTACATCCAAAGAAGAAGGACGAGATTCTCAAGGATCTTGTCAGGTTCCAAAATGCGAAGAATTATTATGCGAAGATCGGCAAGGCGTGGAAGCGTGGGTATTTACTCTATGGTCCTCCGGGGACCGGTAAGTCAACGATGATCGCAGCGATGGCTAATTTCTTGAACTACGATATCTATGATGTGGAATTGACGGCGGTGAAGGACAACACGGAGCTCAGGAAGTTATTGATCGAAACTCCAAGTAAGTCGATTATGGTGATCGAAGACATTGATTGCTCCCTTGATCTTACCGGTCAAAGGAAGAAGAAGCCAAATGAAACAGAGGAGGAGGACGACGATAAGCTCAAAGACCCAGTCAAGAAGGAGGAGGAAGAAGAGAAAAAGATGAGTAAGGTGACTCTATCTGGGTTGTTAAATTTCATTGACGGGATTTGGTCTTCTTGTGGAGGAGAGAGGATAATTGTGTTCACAACTAATTTTGTGGATAAGCTTGATCCTGCTCTTATTAGGAGAGGACGCATGGATAAGCACATTGAATTGTCTTATTGTTGCTTTGAAGCATTCAAGGTGCTTGCGAGGAATTACTTGGATGTCGAAACTCACGATTTGTTTCCCAGAATTGAGGAATTGTTGAAGGAGACGGAGATGACGCCTGCTGATGTAGCTGAGAATCTGATGCCCAAGTCAATGGAGGAAGATGAACGGAGTTGCTTGCAAAGGTTGATTGAAGCACTTGAAACAGCCAAGCAGGAAGCACAGAAGAAGGCAGAAGAAGAAGAAGAAGCGAAGAAGAAGGCAGAGGAGGAAGCGAAGAAGAAAGCAGAGAAAGAAGCCAAGGAGAAGGAACAGTCTGCTGAGCAAGAGGGGAGACGGAATGAGAATTCTGGGGAAGGAGTGACGGAAAATGGTTTCCGTTGATGAGAAGGAAAAATATCATTTATGCAGGAACCTAATTAAGTTTGTGTGCTTTGTATTTTTTAGTTAGCGACTTGGCGTAATAAGAATCCTGGATTTTGTGATGTTCTACTTGTGTGTTCATTAATCATTAACACCAGCCATCTCAGGGACTACTCGCGCTTCCATCATCTAGAACCAAACATCTTTATACCAGTAGTATTAATTGAGCAACAAGAATCATTATTTGTTCTTTGTCGTTTCATGAGCTACAAGACATTTAAACCGGTCAATTCATGAACTCATTGAAGTTACAACTTTTGCAAATGGTTTTTTCCCCCTCATGGCTCACGCATCCATTATATTCTCATACAGCGTTCGGACTTGCAATATCATATTCAAAAAGGTCTTCAAGCGAGTGTTTAGTGTCATCTAGGCTATGAGAACCCAACATTTAAGTTGCAAGTGCTAAACCTGTTTCGTTGGGTTATTAGGTTATACATGAGATGGGCTAAGCACCAAGTTATATCCTTTTTTTTTTGTGTGAATTAAGTTGTATCCTTCTTATTTTCATTCATTCAACATTCAACATGCGATAGGAAATACCAGTTAATTTGTTAAGTAAAATAAAGAGAAAGGGGCTTATAAACACTATTTCAACTTTCAAAACTTAAAAAAAATCAATTAATATATGTAGAAGATAGAGAGGAGATGAGGTGGGAATTTGAGTTTTTCATGTTTAGAGGAAAAGATTAAAAAACCCTATTACTGAATTATTTTATATATATTGTCAGTACTTATTGATTTTGTCAAAATCATTACGGATTTTGTCAGAATCATTATTCTTTTAGACAATCTCATTATTTAATTATTTTATACATTTTATAAGTACTTATTAATTTTATCAAAATCTTTACAGATTTTATTAACACCCCTGTTTATTTCATCAATCTTATTACTCAATTATTTACAACTCAGAACTCTTTATCATTATTTTTTTAGTCACTCTCATTATTCAATTGATCTTAAGTCTTAAGCCTTAAATGGATCTCTTGTGAAGAGCAGATCTGATACCACTCCAAATCAAAAACCCTAAAAAAAATTTAAAAAGAAGGAGAAGTTGGTGACTAAGATTGACGGTGATTGAGAAGGATAAGAAGGAGAGGTCAGTGACCGAGATCGACGGTGAGAGCCAGGGCTAAAGAAAGTGAACATGCCCTTTCTCGAGAGCTCCCCTTACTTTCTTATCGGTGCCGTCGTGAGAGAATCCGTTAAGGCAAGTGACCTGGTTGGTAACGGCGATACTAATTAGAGTCTTTAGATCGTCGGTGTGTGTGTATAGGGTTTTCTTGTTCATATAGATTTTCAGATCTTGGTAAGCAATGTGAAACTTGTTGAGCGTTTCGTCAATCATCTCTAAACATTCATGGAGAGTGGTTTTCTCTCTCTTCGTGAGGCTACCCTTTCTTTTATCAATTAGCTTCTTGATGTTGAAGAAATTGTGCTCAACCGTGAGATCTAAAGCATGGAGAAGGAGATGACAGGAAGAGGGAGAAAGGAAAGTGGTGGCGAGATCGAATTGGAAGAGGAATATAGAGAGAGGAGCCGAGAAAGAGAGAGGGAAATGTTTTAATTTGAGAGGCATTTTGATCATTTTACACAAATATAAAAAGCCCTGGATTTCCCTCTATCCCTTCTTTATTCTTTACAAGTGTTCATAGATTTTTCGGAATTTTTAAAGTTTACATGTTATTTATGTATCTTTTTCTCTAAAAAGAAATATCACATTTAGTATAATTAACCATTTTTTTCAAAAAATAATTATAGCTACTGTCGGACTAGGAAAAAGGGTCTAAAGACTTAGAGAGAGGTCCCTAATTACAGCAAAATTAATGAAAAATATGAGCTTGTTTGGAATAGCGGTTGAAAATTTCATAAGTGCTTATGAATTGTAATTCACGGAATACGAAGTAGTTTTTACGGTCTACGAGGTAGCTTTTACGGTCTACGAAGTGCTTTCACGGTCTACGAGATAAATATGTGGAAGAGATTTATCTCAATTTACGTGAATCGGGCTTATATAATAAGCCCGATTCAAATAAGTGATAACAAACAAGCTATGCTATTGAATAATAATTAGAATGAGTAAATATTTTTTTGAAAATTTCATATCTTAAACATTAGTTTTATATTTTAGGGATAACAATTTTAATTCTTTACATTTTCTTTTACTTGATAATATTTAGCAAGATAGTAATTTAGATTATTTTAACGAAATTTTAAAAAATTATACGTGTCCTTTGGAATATGGAAGGTCGGATGGACTTTGATTTTGAGAAAAAATGTGTTTTTTATTAAAGAAAAGTTTATTATAAAGAAAAAACGAAGTATATAAAATCAGGATGTAAATGTATGCATGCTCTAGGCCAAAACATCTTAGGAGTTCGGAGTTACAGGGAAATAGGTGTTTTTGTTGAACCCCAAAGCAGAGGCAGACTTTGTTCATAAATGATAAATCAGAATAAATTCCTGTAAATTGGATCTGGATAGGGGCTTTTTTAAAATAAAAGGCTGTGAAAACTGAAATCTGTGTATTTGCCGGACATTTGAGCTTGTTTGGAATAGTGGTTGAAAATTTCATAAGTGTTTATGAATTGTAATTCACGGAAAATGAAGTAACTTTTACTGCCTACGGGGTAACTTTTACGGTTTACGAGGTGCTTTCACGGTCTACGAGATAAATATGTGGAGTAGATTTGTCTCAATTTATGTAAATTAGGCTTATATAATAAGCTCAATTCAAATAAGTGATAACAAACAAACACTTAAAATGAAGTTATATTTTCCCCATGTGAATCGAATATACTCAACCTTTAGAGATACTCCTATTAATTACAGAAGATTTGATCTGGTCCGCATGTGTACAAGCAGAGGCGGGGCTTGTACGGAATTTGAGATTAATATAATATATATTATTAGTGCGGGTCGCAGAAATTTGATGAACACGTTAATGATGATAACGAAAGAAAGGTTCATGATAAGTAATAAGAGACCTAGTCTTGTTTTTGTTGTCTGACTTTTGTGTTTAAGGAATTTCAGTACTAAAAATAAACTAATAGAAAATGGGAGCTGGTGAGGCGGCAACGCCAGAATGTAAAAACAGTAAGTCCGCGATGAAAAATAAAATAAGCAATAAAAAATAGAAAGAGGGCAAGGAAGGTTAAGATCATTATAAAAAAAATTTTAGATGGATTTAAAAAAAATTAAAAAAATCAGGATAAAAGTTTTTAAAGAAAATGATAGAAAAATACCATTTAAATTTTAAAATCCTGTTAATAAATATATTAATAAGATTAACAGAAAAAAATAATATAATTGACAATTTATTTTATTATTAAATCACTCATACCAAATAGATCGATGGTAAGATTGACAGGGAGTATAATATGAGAGGAGTCTCCGAGTCTTCTTATTTCATATAAATCCATAACCATGTTAAACATTTAGCTAGGCCCAGCTCAGATCGACATACTAAAGGTGGAAATGTCTATAAAGAACGGAAGAAAAATATATGTGGCATACATCAGATTCTACGTCATTCAGATAACGTCAGCCGTTTACATAGAAGAATATGAAAACCGCAAAGAAGTCCGTAATATGTTTGAAATAGCCTATGAAAGTTTCATAAATACTTATAAATTGTGATTTAGAAAATGTAAAGTAATTTTTACGGTTTACAAAATAAATATATCGAGAAGTTTTATTTCGATTTATGTGAATCAGGCTATATAAAAAAAAATAGAGTTAAGGCTTGTGTACTTTTTCCCCCCAAAAGTACGTTTAGCAATCTACAAGAGTACATATTTATTAGGTCGAGTTATAGAAACTCAATTTATAATTGGGTTTATTTTATAAGCTCGGTTTATGTAAATCGAAATAAATCTTTTCCACATATTTACCTCGTAGACTGTAAAAGTTATTTCGTAAACCGTAAAAATTACTTCATATTTCATGAATCACGATTTATAAACATTTATGAATTTTTTATAAGCTAATCCAAACGACCTATATTAAACTTCCAGATGAAAAAAAAAATCAGCATATAAACTTTTTTCATAGATGTAAAAGAGTACATAAATTTTTGAAAATGGAGCAAAAATTTCTTATTCGTTCAGATTTACTTTTTATTGGTGGCCCCACATTGTTATTATTTTCTAAACGATTATTTTTTAAATTAAGCCACACCCCTCTCTTCCCCACCCCCCTCCGGCACCCTATCCCCACTAATGCCCCTCTTTCCCTCCCTTTTTCCAATCCCTAATACCTCTCATACCTATCTCTTAGGACCCCTCTGCTTCAAAGAAAATGCTGGAAGGAATAGGAAAAATTGGATTTTTTACCAGTAACGGCCGTTTCGTTTGTATTTTTTTTAAAAAAAATATTTTTCTGGACCCATCAATTTTTAATCACGTGATTGAAAATTTGTTCACACCAATTTTTAAATGAGGAGTAAAAATACCTAAAGACAAAACAACCCTTTGATATGATATAAAAAAACGAGCGAGTCTCATAGTTATTTAAACAATAGTTTTATGTAAGGTAAAATAGTCTTTTAGTTCATTTTTCTACTTCATTTTTTTTAAATCAAATAAATTTTTTTTTCTATTAATCTATTTTCTTTCTCAATATAAACCAAACATCTATATAATAAAATATTTTCCACTCCTTTACATTATTTTTTTACATTATTTTCTTTCCTATTTCATTCCATTACAACCTTTTCTTCGATCCAATTCGCCTTTAGGCATATATTCGCCCAGGGCCCTCTTGTAAGCGGATGGGTCAATATTTTTGACGTTAAAAGTTTGTGAACGGATTTTAATGAGTGATGACCACCCTTTTTAAAAGTTTATGGATTTTTTTTTATAAAAAGTTTATATTGCTAAATGCATTTCTTATAAAAAAAAGTATATAAATATTATTGTATCTTAACTCAATAAAATATGCAATTTATTGAACATAATAAGAAGAAAGTGGGTGAGGTTAAGGATAAATTATTTATAGGTCACATGAGATAATTAAATATACTCCTTTCGATTTATAATACAAGATACTTTAACTAATTTACAGGAAAAAAAAAAACAAGTAGCTCATTAAATATGTCATAAATTAATTTTTTTTTAGTTTTACCATTGTTGAAATATGTATTTTAAAATTTAATCAATGAGTAAAATTAAAAATGAGTATTAATTACAAAGACAAAGCTAAAAAATGAGTGTTAATTCTGTTTGATTTTGTTTTTTATTTTTTTTGTTTTTAAAAACAATAAAATCTGTTTGGCAAACTGTTTTTTTTTTTAAATATTTTTAAAAACAAACAGAAAAAAAGTTGTTTTTAAAACTGGAAAATAAAAATAGTTTTTAGTTTTTTTATTTTTATTTTTTAAAGACGCCACTTATCCACTATCAACATTACACTACCAATAACGATTACTGCCGTTACCATTGGCGATGCACCGCCATGTCACTTCAAAAACAGATATTTTAAAACAATCTATCCAAACTGTTTTTTAAAAAATATTTAAAAAAAAACAGAAAAAAAGTTGTTTTCAAAACTGGAAAATAAAAATAGTTTTTAGTTGTTGTTTTTATTTATTTTTTATTTTTTAAAGACGTCACTTATCCACTATCAACATTACACTACCAATAACGATCACTGCCATGTTACCGCTGGCGACCGCACCGCCATGTCACTTGAAAAACATATATTTAAAACAATCTATCCAATAGATTTTTTCTTATCTTTTTATTTTTAAAGCTTGTTTTCAAAAACTGTTTTTAAAAATAAAAAATAAAGAATAAAATCAAACAAATACTTATATTTTGAATAAAACTATTCTTTTAAAATCGCCCTACTTTATAGACGAGATGGAAGGAGTAAATACATATCCCAATTTTTTTTTGTTGGGTAATGATATTGCTCAACTTTTAAATATAAAATTTTGACTTGTAAACTCACATTCTTAGTACCGGCCGGAGACACAGAAGATGACGAGGCATCCGGGTGCACAATTGGCCTCGTTAACGGCTAATCATAGTCACTTGCACCAAAATAGCTATTTACCGCACACTTATATTCGAAATTTGTAATTAACGATCTAATCACTGCGACTATGATACAAATGACTCAAGTTGTATATTAACACTCGGGGTAGGTGGAGCCATGTTGGTTTTGAGCATCCTGCAACTTTTGAAATTCTGGCTTTGAAGCCAGAGAAGGAGGAGATCACAAAGGACCTTGTTCGTCACAAGACTACTGGTAAGGTACGATTGGGAAGGCTTAGAAGAGAGGGTATAAGGAAACCAGAAGAAGAAGAAGTTTTTGATCAGCTTCCGGGGGAGACAGAGTGTTTACTACTAATTTTGTGGATAAGCTCAATCCTGCTCTTACGAGGAGAGGACTCACCATTTGTGTTCCAGACTGCTGCTAAGTCAATGAATGAGGATGCTGAAACTTGCTTGAATAGATTGATTTGAAGCTTTTGAGACAGCCAAGTTAGAGGCAGAGGAGGAAGCAAAGAAAATGGCAGAGAAATAAAAGGAGCAACTGAAGCAGCAAGAGGTGAAGCATAATGAAAAATCTGGGGAAGGAGAGACATGAATTCTTGGTGATTATGGAGAATAACAGGTCTGAAAAGTTTGACTGAGTTTGGGCCACGTACTGTCTCCCACCATCACCAGGGACGAATCTCTACAGCATAAAAGAGAGAGAAAGAGACAAAGAGACAAAGTGATGAGAGAATTCCCATGTGAAGTGGGCCTTTAAGGTTAGAAGAAGAACAGCACGAGAGAATTGCACTGTGAAGTTACCCGGCTAAGGGCTATTCCTACATGAGCTATTTTCACTCCTGGGAGGCCCGCCTGGTCAAACTAATACTTACCCGATTTTTAATATGGGATAGATTTATTTAATTTGATTAGATTAAAAAAAGTTAGTTAGATTAATTAATATGACATGTATTTTTTAAAAAACCCTAATCATTTTTCTTAATTCTTTCATTCTCTCTCCCTTGATTATTATTAAAAGAGCATCAATAAAACTTAATTAAAAAAAAATTAACAAATATTTACATTTAACACCACCTTCAACCATCCAAATATATAATATACTAGCTACAAGTGGGAGTATTAGAATAACACTTAACTTGGAAAATTGGGAATGGGCCCAATGATTGAGGCAATGAGGGAGAAGCGAATAGGGTAGGCACGAGAATTAGGAAGCAAAGAGAACGTGTGTTCGTTAAGTTAGATGCTATAAATGGAGACTTGTGTGGCAGAGAACCTCAATCCTTCGAACATACAAATTCTGATGAATCAAGAGCTGAGAAAGCAGGGGAAGGACTTCTGTCGCAGGAGAGATGACCCTTACTGTTACTAATGGAACTTTGCAAGCCAACTGGATCAGTACTTGTCATCTCCCCTCGACTGAAGCCCCTCCTTTTTCTTTCATATTTATCCCCCAAACTCTGCTATATCAGATATTCACACACACACACTTGCTACTTCTTCTTCTTCTTCTTTCTGTTAGATGAAATGTCCATTCCCTAGATTTGACGCAGAACAGGGAAGGGCTAAATATTCTTTAGAATGATGGATATCAACCTTCCATTGTAGTGCGGGTCTTGCAATATAGAGAATTGTTTGGGTGGGAAGTCCGGTCATCGGAGGGGTATTTGATAAAAAACTTGATGCTTTTTTTTTTTTTTTTTAAAATATTTGGGCCTCTCACTGGCCTTGTTCTCTCTCTGCGGCTCTTACTTTGCCTGTGTAGTAGCTTAGCTCTTCTCTTGAAAACCAAGAAAAGAAATCAGGGGGAAAAAATTCGTGCATTTATGATCCGGTTCTCAATCTCTCATGAAATCTCCAAAACACAGTTCATGACGCTGGTTTAAGAACTCGAATTTTTTTCCCTTGGATGTCCTTGCCAAATGAAGGACGAATTGTGTACGAGACTTGGTCCCCGAGGTGCATATCTAAACCAATATAAAAACTACGACAAATCATCAGTGTGGATCGAGCATGAAGGCTACGGGAGGCCAAGTTTTAAGATTACGCATCCACACACATGTATGTGTGCATATTGTTAATTTAAGTTTCATGTTATTAAATGCATTGAGGTATGACCTAAACCATCCCAAACATCTAGATCTATGTCTAGCTTATCTTATTTATGCTTACCTCGTAATTTTCACCTCTTACCCATTGCAAGATATAAGTATATGATGATGAGTCCAACAGTCAATTCTCCTGATGAAGGCTTTCACGCCTTTTTTTTTTTTTTTGAGTAAACGATTTATAAATGTTAACCCTAGGTCAAGAAGTTGCATCAAATTTCTTTTCTGTCCTTTGGTTCAGCAAATCAATATAGGCTGCTGGGCCTTGAGTTTCAAATTCTAAAATATGATGTCTTTTCGGGTGCCGACGTCCCTCATCATGAAGGTTAGCAAAAATATTTTTGATTTAGACATTTATCAAGAACCTATTAACATAGGCTTCAATTTAGTGGTCAAATGAAATTGTCGCCACCAATCTTCTATATGCCCGTCACTTTCAGAATATAATTTCTGTTTCCTTTGGTTCAAGAATTTGGAATATTTTTTATGCATGTCAGGCCCCTCTTCACGTGCGATGTAGATAAAAATTTGGTTAACGCAATCATGCATTTGGTTTAACTTAAACAACTACATACAGAATTAGTTAATAACAATACACATATCTGTTTATAAAAGATATAAAATCAAGTTCTCTTTTATTTTGTTTAGGCCTAAGTTCAATGGACGGCTAAAGCACAGCAAAAACTTGGCATCAAGTTTTGTGAAATTACACTCAATCTTGCCAAGTGGAGTCTTCCGAAATCATGAGTAGAATAATAATGAATTCCTTACAATCCACGATTGCTAAATTACATAATATTTAACACAAGGATATTGCATCTTTAAAACGGTCATTTACGATTATTGCTTCTGTAAACATAGTAGCTAAATAATCCCAAGAACAGATATCTTCACTGAATATTAAAAATCTTGGGACCAACGGACCGCAATCACGTTAGACTGTTATGCTGGAGATTTACAGTTGCCTCCTAATTCACCACTTTGCTATGGCCTCATCTGATATCAGCGGGCAACATAAGAATAGCGATTATTTATACGTTGTAACTAATCAACCTCAATCACTGTAAGAAGGTGCAAATGGTTTTCAACATCTTCAGAGAGTTAGTCTTAACAAACTCGTTTTAGCATAATAACATATTTACCGCGTTAAAGAATTGGTCTGCTTGACGATATTTTACAAGACCTGCAGATACGAGTGGGGAAAAAAGCACACAAGTGCATCAATCAATTGAAATGCAAATGCTATACAGAAGTAAATAATTCAATTTAATTTAATTTCGTCTACGTACACTTTTCAGCAACTCCTCTTCTACTCCCCCTCTTCTATTTTCCCTTTTATATACAATCAACATCAAGTTCGCCACCATGTTACTAGATTTAAGTGTTCTAGCTCGGCACCATGGGCAGTCTAACTTGATCGGAAATGTCTATCTTCTCATTATCAAAGATGATGTGTATACTCCCAATACCTCTTTTCCAACCCAAAGGAAACTAACCAGATTTGCTAGTTAAACACTAAGGCTAATAGGAGAGAAATAAATTAAAGAGGGCTCATGTTGATTATTGTCATTTACACTGCCTTTGTCGAAATTTTTCTTTTGACAACAATGAGGTGATTAAAGCTTCTAGCCTTCTTGAGCCAGGGCTGGGCTTTAGGACAGTAGTTTCACCTACAACAGAGCAGGGATCTGCTCCATTATCCCTGCTTCCTATGCACCAGCCACCAGGAACAACCCTGCCAGGAGCTCTGGATAACAGGTCAGCATCAACTTTGTCCAGCACCGGATCGTCTCTAGGGAACTTCCTCGCAAAAGGAGCATTGCTGTCAACCATCTTTTGCATGTCTTTAAGATTAAGGTAGTGAGGATGTTGCTTGGGGGGATTGTCCCAGGAAATAAAATGGAGATCACTATTCACAGTTGTGTTCTTGAACTCTTCAGCATTACAAATGACAGTGTGGAAGTATCCTTCAGGGGAAGATATGAAATTTGTATAGTACATGAGAACAGTCCGAGGTAGGTTGTCCCATCCCCATATACAGTAATCAATGAAAGATCTTGAGAGTGCCATCCACGCCGAACCTATAAAGAGAGGGAACGTAAGGTAACCATCTCATAGGAAGAAATAAATCCTCTTGCATAATATATTGAAATATTAACTTTCAAATTTTAGTTTTCCTTCAACAAGTGGAAAATTTAGATGCCGCCATTATCTGTGCCTTTTCTGTCCTATATTACACCGTGTTTAAGGTCAAGAATAGATCCATGTGGGAAACATGCAGGACAGTATGTGCTACTACATCAATACCTACCCAGGTCCAAGAACATTATTTGGTTAGGTGCTTTTAGATTTTGTAGAATCAGGGTCAATCATTCACATGCCACAGTTTAAATGTGTTATCCTCAACCTAGTTCAAGACCTACAGCTGCAGTGCCAACTCTTTTATGCTGATCACTGGACATGGGTATAAGCATTCTTCAGGCAGATGAAAGCCATACTAAATAAAAATCTTGAAACAGTTATGAGAAACTGAAAGAGCGCCACTTGAAGTCTAGACTACATTGACAAAATAAGGTGATAGATCATTACAAAATGACAAGTGGTACAGATATTTTTTAAAAAAAAATTGATCAAAAGTGAAACAAATATAATCATGCCATACTTTGATATGCCCAGACTACAAGCTACCAAGAGTTCAATCCATGTGATAATATTAAATGATACTGGAATCCTCAAGCAACCAGAACCAAATTATGTTTTGCATATTTAATGCAAATCTAGACCTGATATATACTAATGACATGTCGAGGGTAATCTATTGTCACGCCCAATTACTAGATATACCACAATTAATAGAACTGCTCCTAATCATGAAGCCCGCAAAAGTCATTTAAGCCACAATGTAACAAGAGAGAAAAGAAACATAATTTGAACATCTCTTATGAAAGGACCCGGAGGAACAAACTATGATTAGAAAGAGATCATATGGCAACTGGCAAGGACAAGGACTCAGACCTCAGTTTATGATATTTGATGTATCCCATTTCTTTGACCTTTATAAGATCATTTTAATTTTCAGTGCAATTTTTTTAAATGCACACAACACAGCAAAGTACAGTATAGGCTCTCTCAAGATTAATAAAGATCCTGAAACATTACATAGCCAAATCTCAAATCAGGACCGATTACGTTCTATGACCTCAACTCTCAGTAAAAGTTTACAGATAATGTGCATCCTATAGGTATTCACATTTCAACTAGAATGGTCAAAGCTTTTTGGTTAATTTCTAAGGCTTCAATTAAGAAGCAAATATGACCAGAATCGACCTTTACAAAAAACTGTCAGTCTCACTATTCAATCAAGGTAGAATTATCCACAATTTCACGCCACAGGGAGTGTAGAAAAGCTTTGAAGCACTCTTCCAAGAATTCTGAACCCATGATAATAAAAAACAAATATACGATTGACTTTGTCTTTGAGTTTAGTTGGATCATTAATTATTCGAAGAAAACTTCTTGGATTTAGAGTATCCCAGGAAAGCTAGAACCCAACTAAGAAGCACTGGAATAGCCACATGCACAAAAAGAAGCGGGCAGGAATTTAGAGTTAACGGCTATAAACAGAAAAGCAAATGATCTTCACCTGTGAAAAGTTTGAAGGCAGTTGGCCTACTCCTCCGCTGGGTAACCCAGAACACATCATGTTTCTTATTCATGTACAAGCCTGGATCAATGATTATTGGTCTGGCCCTTTGTCCACTAAGTCGCAAAGAACCAATCAGATAATCTTCCTCACGAAAATAGAAGAAAACAACAAGGGATGAATATCACTTACTCTTTCCACCCAATGTTACTGGTATGATCAATGAAATTCAGATCACGAGGCAAGTAGGAAAAGGCATGCAGCAGATCTAGTTAAGTAAATTCAACAGAAAAGTTAGTGGGGCAAAAAAATCGTGCCAAAAATTTACCTCATGATGCAGTGTCAAAACAACTAACCATCTTGGGTAACAAGTGGGTAATCTGAAGCACTTAGATTTATGAACCAATCCCAATCACCTCCATTCCTCAACAAGATGGCCGCCGCGTGAAGTGTGTTTGAAACCATCGTGGGGCCTCGATATGTGACCAGATTGGCCTTCGTAATCGTGTCCACATTCCCAAACCTCTGGAACAGAGGATGATCTTTGACGAACTTATGCAGATCCAATCGCTCTTCCGCCGAAGATGCACGGTCCAAATGTACGAGATAACGATTGTGCGGATGGTAGAGTGCTAAAAGTGTGCGCTTAAGCGTGTTGCCATCACCATTGGAACCAGATATGAAATAAGCGATACGCGGTGGAGGTGGAAGAGACGAAACAGGTATTGGATGTAGCTTGGATTCCACAAAAACGGAGTAGGAAGCGGTCAGAGAACGGTAAAAGGGAAGGAGATGCGTGCTAACGGGAGAAGTAAGAGTCGCAAGGCAGAGAACAAAGAGAAAGAATACAGAGCCAATGACGATAGGGAAAATCCACCGGCGTTGGAATGCGTGGTGGTGCCTGAGGTGCATGTAATAGCTCTTCAATTTCTTCATTTTTGGAGGTAATGAAGAAGAAAGTATATATTAGGGAGGAACAGAGATTCAAGCGAAGCTGAAATCGGCGAAGACAAAAGAGGGAAACAATTTGTAGGTAGTGATGATAAATAGACGATGACCGAACAAAAACAAGCGCAACGACATCAAATGAAGTCTCGATACCTTCTCTTCATCTCTTGCTCCGGCGACCAACGTTCCTCTCACTCTGTCATCTAACCCTCACCAAATGGGTGACCACTTTGTTTTAGAACTTCGGATTAAAAGTATACAGCTATTTATACAAAGCCCAGTTTTCTTCCCGCTGACACTTACCCTTCATCTTTTTTAATATTTTAAAATGGGATCTATATATTTAATTTCATTATATTAAAAAATTTAGTTAATTTCTCTCATCTTTTTTTATTATATTATATTTAAATGACATCAATAAAGATAAATTAAAAAAACTGATAAGTATAATAAATAAATATTATATTCAAAACCAAAATCAATTTTACAATTAAGTTTTGTATTAAAAGAGGATCATTTTTACAAAATTTCTTGCATATTTTATTTTAATTTTCCATCATTATTTCCAGGCTATAATTATTCTAATTTATTTACATACCCTAACAATCTTTCGAACAAATAGTGACAAGATTTCTTTCTTGGCTTTGTAGTTCTAGAAGGGCCATATTCTCGATCTGAACATTATAGAGGGACATCTAATATTTTTTTGTTAAAAAAAAGTATTGAAAATGTCTTGGAATTCAGTTACGTTTCTCGATCAAAATAAATTCAGTTTAGGTTCCAAAAATAAATTAATGCAATGGAATGGAACTCGCTTTCAAGAATGGCATTGACGTAGTTGTGAAAAATGACAAGAAAAATAAGCATAACATGTCAATAAAACGATGATAGATGAAGACATTAGCACTTGAATTAAGTTCGTTGATTTTCAATATCCCATCAAGCAAACCATTTCGGTCAAAAATAAATACTAAACCTGTGGATTAAAAGGGACCCATATATTTTGTTTTAAGAAAAGAGGGGGGGGGGATAGAAAACTTTCTGCTCGTGAATAAAAAATTTCATGGTTGCCGATCTTCTATTTCAGGCATCATTGCCTCGTGGATATTTTTGTAATATAATAGAAATGTTTTTATTCCATACTATATGAGTTGAATCTAATAGATATGTTATATTTAATGAAAATACATTATACAAAGGATATGGATCATGAACAGGATTATACTTAATAGATATGTTATATTTAATTAAGGAATATACTTATATTAAGTTTTTTATACCTATTATATCAAGTTCACCAATCACATAAGACTATGTATCCTTTTTTTTTTTTATATGAGCTTATAGTTTAAATGATAATAATTCAAAAATAGGATAAATAGTCACATGTGATTGGAGAATGTGAAAAAATAGATATAAGAAACTTAATTTAAGTATTTTCTTTAATAAAAATGCATACTTTTAAAATTAAAAAAGGAATCTTCTGTCTATTAGAAAGAAATATATGATGAAGTTTCTTGTAGACCACATCTTCTAAAACAAGAATAAGCCTGATAGATACACTGATTGATGAATTGATTACTTATCCATGTCCAAGGAGAGCTAGTAAAATGCATAATAGATACACTAATGATAATTTGATTGCTTATACATTTCTCGTGCTGACTCATATATTATTTAAACGATGTAGTATATGGCACTGATAATAAATTGATTGTTTGTATTAAAAACCTTGCTAGATACGCTAATGATAAATTAATTACTTATACATTTCTGGTGTTGTATTGATTCATCTAGATGATAATGAATTATAGAAGCACTGATGATGAAATTGTTGCTTATATATGCATTTATCGTGCTGATTCATCTAGATGATATAACAGATGATGAATCTTATACATTTCTTAAGATGTGATGATATACCATGGTGCAGGTGGCTACCAAGGAGCTCTTAAGGCATGACTTATCCTCAAGTCGTAGCCTCAAGTTTTTGGGGAGGCGAAATAAATCTCCAAGAGGAGAGAACAGTTTCTGGCTAGCTAGATGGAGATTGAGATACTAGTCCAAACAGCTTGGATAAAGGAGATTGAGACTCTGGACCGTCCGTTACAAGGAACGCCACCTTTGACGTCCCTAATATTAAATATTAGAGACGCTATCCCTAATTAATTTAGGGACGCTAAAGGTGGCATCCCAAATTTAATTAAAGATGCCACATTTAAATAGGGATGTCAAAAGTGATATCACTTTCTAAAAACTGACTTTTGGTGTCCGTATTTACATTGGGGACACAGAAGGCTTGCCTTCTTCGAACTTAAATATATACATTGCTAAAAGGTTTTATTACAACACAGACCACCCTTCTTGCTCTTCCCTTCCTCTCTCTCTCACCCCCTTTAACATTTCTCAGTTTCTCTTAGAGGAGTTGCAGAGAGAGGCTCACACTCAATAGATTCAAATGACTTCTTTTAGTTCTTCCTTTGGTATTCTCGTCATCCTCCTTGCTCTCATCCTTGCTTTTATCATGCCATTCGGTGCCCTTACCTGTGACGGTAATCTCTTTTTTCATCACTTCTCAAATCTAACATGACAGCCTCTATTTATATTCTCTTTGCATTTGGATTAGACTCTCCTATCTGTTTATTATTATTATTATATAATTTATTTTCCTTTTTCACAATCAGACCTAGTATGATGCATGTGGAGATGAAGATAATGGATTTTTGAATTTAGAAGTTTGACTAAAAATGTGCAGTATTCACCATCATTGTTCATGTGTGCTACTATACACTGTCACTGTTCATGCTTTAAAAGACTTATGGCATCCTTTTTTTGAAAAAGGGACGCCGTAAGTTATAGACTTATGGTGTCTGTTTTAAAAAGGAGATGTCGTAAGTTATGACGTCCCCTTTTTTAACGGACGTTATTTTCAGATTTTACTACATCATTCATATAGATGTTCCCCTGAAAAAGGATGTAAAAAAGGACTAAAAATGAAGATTAAAAATATTTTTTATAGTAGTGTAGATTATGAATCTTGTACATTTCTTATGATATGATGATTCATACAGATGATAATGAATTGATTGCTCCCACATTTTTTATGTTATGCTGATTCATTTAGATGATAATGAATTAACTGCCCATATATCTCTTACGCTGATTCATCTACAGATTATATCAAGAAGTTAATACAATGCTTTGTCCTTATTAATATGTCTTCATTTTGATTTTGATCTATATGTAGTTTCAAATAATATATTTTGGTCCCTTAAATTTTATTCTATCTTAAACGTTAGTTACTATATTTTAATAAAAATATGTAGCATTTTATTCTTTAAGGGGCTAAATCTATGGTTTGAAATTATATGAACTAAAATTTAAATAAGGAGGACAAACTATTAAGGTTAAACATTATATTAACCCTAACACATAGAAATGGGGGAAAAAAAAGTAGTGGAGTGACACCATATGATCTTGACTCCGAATTTTAGGACTCAGGTAATTTATAAGGATTTTTAGCCCATCATACATTCTTTATCAAATGCAATTTTATTTGACGTGAGACTTTCCACGTTAAATTCAAGTCTACCCACACACTTGAATATACAGATAATATGTTAAGTAAAAGGTACATATTTTTTAAACGACTAAATTACACCTCCCCCGTCAATCCACCGTCAATTCACCATTCCCAAGTATGTCACAAATATATAACAGTTCATTGAATCTAAGTAAATTGTCTTCCATTTGAAACTGAATGAAAATCGGGAAAAAATGACTTCTGCTTTATAGGTCGGCCATGTACATAAGTATATTGTTTAAATCTTCTTTTTTTTTTTCATTAATACAATTTAAATCTACCTTCATCCTGCCTGCTAACCTCCTTTTTTTACCCATCCCCACAGTACTACATAATCACGTAAATTTGACATTCCATACTTAACAGTTTTCATAAAATCATTAAATATAAAGAGGCAGAATTATGAAAAGAAATATATAATGATTATTTAAAACAACAGTTAAGTATAGAGACAATATTTGACGGTTTAATATGATCACCATGATATAGAAGTTTGTTGATTTTTTTGGACAAAAAAGGTATCGTTTACTTGACGACTGTATATAAAAAATGGTTAATTATAGGCTATCAATATATGACGGTTGTTTATTAAAACAACGTGAAACTTATATATTCGACAGTTTTTTTCAAAATAAACTGTTAAATATAGATTTTTAAAATCTCTTTCTGAACACTATTTTGTCACAATTTTAAAATGTTTCCCCATTTCTCCGTGCACTCGGAACAGCTCCGACCACTCTTTTCTAGCATCCTCACCACTATTCCACTCTCTATTGTTGTTGGACTTTTCATTCTCCTCCATTGCATGTTCATTGAAGTCCACGAAGGCGTTCGTCATTCTTCAAATCTCTATTTTGAGTCACTTCATAAAGGTAAGTTTTTTGTGGTCTTAATTCATTGTAAAGTAGAAATGCGTACTCTAAATTGCTATTTCTAGATGATTTGTTCAGTTAGAGTATTTATGGGTCCGTTTTAGATTTTGGGTGTAGGGTTCAAAGTAGCCATTTGGTTTTGTTCTGATGAATTCAAACTGTGGAATTGTTCTTTCATTTGTTCTATCAAGACTGATTGAAATGAAATCTCAATATTGCAACTTTTTCTCATTGTTATATCAGTTTGAAGTAGCCATGTGGTTTTGTCTAGTGTGTTGGAGCCAAAATATATTCAGCTTATTATTTTTCCATTTTTAATTGCTTATGCGGATGAATTTAATACAATTAGAGATGACACTATGATTTGTGGATATTATGCTATTTTAACATCCATTGCACATGTTGTGGCTGGAAAAATAATAATTGCCTTAAGTGTTACAAGTGCACAAGTTAAGCCTCATGGCTTTTTTTAACTCTAAATTAAGTTGGTCTTTTATCTGGGTATTTCAAATGGAAGAGATTTATGTGATGAATTATTTGTGCTTGATTTTTGTGATGAATTCTTCTGGTTATAAGCCAACCATGAGAACAACAATCAAATTGATACAAACCTTGTTTAAGCTCTTTGATGCTGAGTGGCAAATTGGATATGAAGTTTACTTTATTGTCTCAAATTTTTTATTGTTTATGGTTGGAGAAGTTAGAATGATGATTTATAGAACAAGAGGATAAAGTACTAAGGAAAGGCCCTGCTATGATGAAGGAGGTCCAGAAAGCAAAGAGAGGGGGGAGGAAACTTAATGTGAGATGGAACAAGAAAGGACAAGTTCGTTAGCAATCTCGAATATGTGGCAAAAATCAACGTGCATATCACTTTGAACAACTGGAAGAAGGCAACTGAGTCAATGAGGAAAGCTGTATGGGACAAAGTATGGATAAAACATGATGCTACATGGTTAATAATATCTTGTTAACTGGTATACCTAACACTAACAATGATTTGTGTGTTTTGTAGTTTGGATTCCACATAGATGACAAGAAGAAGGATTATGTGCTCGAGAAGGCTGGCAGGGTACTGTGTTCGTTCTGAGGGTCTGTGATAAAGAAATATTTGTTAAAACCCGAATCTATAGATGATTCGATGGTTCCGACGTTGCTAAAGGAAGTTGTCAAACAACTCAAATGTGTTACTTTTGTATGGTCACGACGCTCTCCAGCTTTCAAGGCATTAAGAGTAGAAAACCATGAAAGGGTAAAGAATAACGAATACATGTACTGTGAAGGCCGCACGGGGTATACGAACACTGAGCGGCAATTGATAGAGAAGCAAAACAAAAAGGGTGACATTGACAATCCTTGCGTTCAGGATGTTGTATCAAGAATGGTAAGTACTAATGATTTTGATTCAATTATAATTAAATCTTTCATATAAAAAGGTATTTAACTTTTCATATTGCTATATGAGACTTTGAGTCAAGAATTAGATCGAGGTGAGCTTCCTGGGGTCAAGGATGTCTTGGAAAAGGCTTTGGATCATGACCACGATGGTCTTTTAAGGGGTGTCAGCTATAGAGTTGGAAAAAAAGAATACTTTTGGAAGCAGAAGAGGCAAACAAGGGTGTCTGGTCAGAAGCTTCAACAATATATGGTGATGATCGAGATGCTAAAGCAGCAGGTTGAAGCACAATAAGCTGTTATTGATCAGTTAATAAGCCGAGACATCAGGGGGGAGCTAGGAATGGCTCCACCCCAAGTGCCAAAGATAGCTGAACATTCCCCTCTCAGACACTATTTAAGGTAGTATAACTCATGCCAAATGTCTATATTTTATTTATTTTTACTTTACATTAATTGTATTTTCTCTTTATTCAGGGTGAGGCGAAGGTTAGGTGTGTGGCAGATAACCGCAAGCGGCATATGATTGTTAGGGCCGCATGTACAATTTACAGGGGGAGAACAAGATTCACAACTCGCCTCTCCCTCAAAATCATATTAAGGTAGAGCTAAAGATGGCCATCGATCTTAAGTATGCCCTTCCGATTACTCACCCTAAACGTAGATACAATAGAAAGAGTTGTACTTAGCTTTATTGCATGGTCAAACCACCTTACAAGACTCATTCCTGTTCCTCAACCCCCACCTCTATTTAGGAATATTAGACATAGGCAATAAGCCAGATTTTGTGGAGAGAAAAATGAGGGAACTGGCAGATATGATCATTAGAAAGGTACCAAAGAAGAAGGACAATTTTTTCTTAGTGATGTACTGCCAGAGGTAAGTATACTACTTCATTAAATTGGATGCTATTATGTTTTTTTCTTAGCTTTGTTCTCATTATGTTTATTATACTTAGGGGTCATTGGATACTCATTGTGCTAAATCCCTTCAAGCAAAGGATTTGGTACTTTGATTCGGTTCATAGGGATGTGGATAATCGACCACAGATGGTTGAGGTTTTCAATAAGTAAGTTGATGAATTTAAATTTGGTACTTTAATTTCTTATTGTCCTGTTAGAGTTTATTATGAATTTAGTGCTTTAATTTCTTATTGTGATCTTGCAGAGTTGTTTACTATTATGTCATAGACGAAGGCCTCGGCTACCCCTCGTTAAAAGACAAAGGCATTGCATCCGCTTACAAATGGAAGAGAGTAATGATAATTCACCAATACTTACTACACTAGTATAAAAGAGGTGTTTTAGACCGGTACATTTAGACCAATTATAGCAAATAAGGTCTAAAAGGTAAAACCGGTGGCATTTTTGTAATTATATTAAAGGTTTGAGACCGGTTCCTTAGAAAAACGATATTAAGGCCGGTTTTACAAGGAACCAGTCTAAAATAGGTAAAAAAATTTTAAAAAAATATTACTTTTAAGACCGGTTATTTAGATAACCGGTCTGAAAATATTAGGGCAGAAAAAAGTTAAAAAAATCATTACTTTTAAGACTGGTTATTCGGATAACCGGTCTAAAAAGTTGAGGACATAAATTTTTTTTACAAAAACCTCATTACTTTTAAGATTAATTATCAAAATAATCGGTCTTAAAATATAACTTTTAAGACCTTTTTTTTTAATATAACCGATCTTAAAGGTGAATCAAATTTCACTTCTCAGACCGCTCGCTTTCATCTCCAGAATCTATCGTACTCATCATCGAAACTTCCATTTGAATAGCTGCACCAAACCTTTCTAAATTGTCGATAAACTTAAGCGATTGTTGGTAAAATTCAAATTAGGGCTTGCGACAGCTGTTGTTGGATGGACCAAAAAACCCGCAGTTCCTAATTTCCCTAAACTTTCCCCCTTCCTCCCCTGGCGATAGGTTTGTGTTCTGCATGCGTCCTCTAAACTTGTGGCATTTTGAGATTATGGCGTCACTGTAAAAGGTGAAAACTAAGCATTGGAGATCTGCATGTTCTGGCGTGGTTGTGAAAGGTCCTTCTCCCTTGAAACATTTTGTGCATTCTATCTCTTCCAAAAAAAAAGTGTGTTATTCTATGCTAGTGTCATCCATAATGTCATTGAATTTTTCGCTTGCCTGTTGTGAACTTGATATGAATGAGTACATTATGGTTCATTGTACAATTTTTGGAGTCATTGCTCATAAATTTTCTTAAACTAAATTTGAGGTAGTTAAGATGTCGTGTTTTTGTATTGTTACTTTGTGAATGAGACTATATTGTTCTGTCCACATAGTATTTTGATAGCGTCTTGGACTCCTGGTTCTCCATTCTTGAACTTGAAAGAAGAAAACATAGTCTTGGTTGTTACTTTGTCCAGTGGTTTGATGTGGAGATTAGGGTACAAGCTTGCATTCGGAAACATATAATTTATTTCTGACAGAGGACATTTTCTTGATGTTATCTGAAAAATTGTCATGCTATATTTGTGAAAGATAGATCCTATATTTCTGTAACAATAAATGACAATGAGATTAAGTCAAATTTAAACTAAGAACAAGCACAATTTAACCATGACGTTAAGTTCTATAAAAATGAAAGAATGTATAACTTGTACCTGTAGATGGCTAACTGAAACGACCCTTTCTCACAAGAAGTATCATCCAATACAATTACACAAACTCGCCCAAAAACTCATTGCAGATAATTTTATTATTCTGATATCACATCACAATTAACCCATGGGTCACAAAATATTTCCAACATAGATATCCAAACAGTAAATATGGCATTTTAAAAACATGTGGGCCCTATAATGTCAATATAGAAATTAATACAATATCAATACCAAAAGAGGCCTACAAGATTCTCAACGTCTATGCCTCTGGTTGCTTCCCTTGGCCTCTATCCAGATCAGAGGTATCACTTGAAAAATTATTTATAATGACGGGGTGAGACATAAAGTCTCAGTAACCAAAATACAAAATATGCAGGAAAATATTGTAAGTCAGAGAAGCAGGTTTAACTGACATAATAATAATAATAATAATAATAATAATAATAATAATAATAATAATATTCTCATAATTCAAAATTTAACATGATATAATCAATAAATAAAATCATCCCCACTCATCCATCCTGCTCCTCCTTATCTCCTCTGGACTGGTACAGCCTATCAATGCTAGTATACCCGGCCAAAGGTTAGCTAGTCACATAAAGAATATTGCCCCCTCCCATGTCACCACCAATATACCGTAACAAGGAGGTGTCCGCCCAAACACTCAGCTCCAAAATCCGGGTCAGGATTTAGAGAGCCGATGGGCACACAATTCACCATATCTCTTCCACACAACCAACATATCCGTAATATAAAAATAATAAATTAATACAGCTTTCGAAAACAATTATAAGAATTCTAAATTCTTATACAACATTCCATCTCAAACAACATATCCACCATAACAGTAACAATTTAATAATAATTTCCACTTATATATGTAAATTGGAAAATACACTGCTTCACTTAAATAAATTCATATTCAAACACAAATATAATCTTGCAAAACACATACAAGTAATATAGATAAAAGTAAGGTTTATAAAACACCTTACAGTCCAAAACAAGCATATAAAATAAATTAACCCCGGTTACCTCAACTCCAAGATTAACCTTAGTTGAATAATAAAACCCGTGCAATCACCGATTACAAGATGACTCTACATTATTAATGTAGATATCAATTAACCACAAATAATAATAAAATAATTAATTTACATAATTTAGCGCATACAACCAAATTTTCTCTACAACTACTATCCTCAATTATTCTAATTTTCTTAAAAATTCTTAATCATAGATCATTCCTTATAAACCCAAATTACTCAATAAAAATCCTTGGTCACAAATGATTCCTAAAAATCCTTAAATAACCTTTAATATACCTATAATTACAAAATCCCCTATATCAACTTTCTGAATAATTAAATCTCCTTCTCATAATTTATATGGGTATAATCCAATTATTAAACAACTCCTCAATTATCCACATAATTAAAATCATATCAAATTCTAATTCAAATATTAAGTCCTAATTTATATTTTCCACATAGCTCAAATCTAATAAAAATAAACTGATTAAAACCTAAATAATACCTCCAATAATCCAAATAAAATATTTAAACTAATTTTTATAGGTAAAAACGCCCTATAGGGATTAATTTATACCCTATTTATAAAATAAATTAATTATAAAATCACATGATAACTAAATAATAAATCTAAACCAGATAAAATTAACTATTAATTATTCTCTACATTTCTACAGTCTTATATTGATAAAACTCAAAACTTGCCTAAAATCATATCCCCAAAATATTCTCTAACTAGCATAAAATTACTATCATAGGAAAGGGAAAATTATTTAGAACATATTTTATAAAAGAAGCTTTGTAATTAGAAGAGAGTTTGAGTACCTTATTGATCCCCGAAAAACTGAAAATACCCTTATCAGGACCTCACATTCTTTCTATTCACGAAACACTTCACTTGCGTGAAGTGTTTAGCTGAGGGGGTATTTATAATACCCCCTCCCCTTCCTCTTTATGCTTTGGCGCCTGATGGCGCCAAAGCATATCAATTTTTTTTTTAATTAATTGATAAGGGGGATGCCCCCTTACGACGCCTACCAACTTTAAAATTTTTTTATATTATATTATTTTATAATATATATATATATATTATTCCTTTCTTTTTTTTTAAATTATTAATAAGGATGTCACACTAACAACCTGTTTCGTACTTGGAACAAATGTCAAACAATGTCTAAGAATTATAACAGATGTAAGTTCAATAATTAAATGACATTTAAACATGTTCAGATTCATCCTGTATTTCTACTCTGTTTCTGTAAACTCAAGTTTGTCATGTTAAACTCGAGTGCATAGAGTAATTTTTCAATTTCCAGGTAGTCTCTATCAGAAACTCACAAGAGTGCATTGTCAAACTCGAGTGCAAAAGCCATCAGAACTCGAGTGCACCAAGTATTTTCAAATTTCTGCTAAGTTCTCTGATTGAAACTCTCAAGAGTGCATTTCTGGACTTGAGTGCAAAATGCAATAGAACTCAAGTTTTGATGTTTAAACTCGTGTGCATTGACTGTTCTACATTTTAGACCTGTTGTCTCTCAACAAATCTAAAATATGGGACTTTTAAGACTGGTTGTATGACAACCGGTCTAAAAAATCCAACTTTTAAGACCAATTTCTTAACCGCTCTAAAAACTAATAGACTTTTTAGACCGGCTGCATCAAGACCTTATCTAGAATCGGTCTAAAAAGTAATTTTTACAATAGTGCTATTTTGTGTTAGACTTGTCAGAGTTGATTTTTTGTGTTAAACTGATAAATTTCATTTATTTGTTCATTGTGTCCGGGGCAATCAAATTAGAGCTCTTATTGTGGGTACTGTGTCATAAAGTTCATGAAGGATATAGTCACTCATAATCCTAGTTCAATTAATACCAAGGTATGTATATATATGCATGGATGTGTGTTTAAGTTAAATTAAAAGTCAAATCATATATATTTTAACATACCTTGATTTTATGTGCAGTACTTTGAGGACAATTATTCTTAGCAATATTCACCAAGACAAATTGAAGAAGTCATTAAAGAGTTGATTATAACAGTTTATCATCAATAGATAAGAGCATAATGGAGTTTACTATTTTGTTTTCTCTTTTGCTCTAACGGATTTGCTTTTGGTTGATAATTTGGATTAGCTTTTAGTTTCTGTAATGTACAATTTTGTATAATCACTTTTTGATGATTACATGGAATAATATATTTAATTGGTTTATGTAATGGATCTGTAATTGGTTTCTATAATGTACATATGTATGTAATACGCATATGAAGGCTTATCGAAAATGAACCCCAAATTCTTTTTCAAAAAAAAAAAATTGTCCACAATACTTCACGGTTCTTAGCTAATAACGATCATATATTGACATATATATCACAGTTTTTTCAAACAACCGTTAAGTATATACATATATTTTATGGTTAATTACCAATAACAATCAAATATACACCTTACTAATGACTAAAACTGTGTCAAATACTTAACGTTCATCATATGAACTGTAATGTATTTGGTTGAACATAGTCTGCCATATGTAATAGTCATTGACTAAAAACTATTAAATATAGAGCCCTATAAGAAACGGTTGCATTTAAACAATCATGAAATATAAGGCCTTATATTTAATGGTCGACAACCGTTAAATATATATATTTAGCATTTAGATATTTAACGGTTGAAAACAGTTAAATATAGGTAAAAATAACTGTTCAATATAGATAAATATGTAGTAGCACGGATTGACTTTAAGGAGCTAATTTTATTTTGATCCTCTTTCCATTCCTAAATATAATGTATAATTGTTTAGTTTTTTATCCTTTATATAAATATAATACATAATTCATAATTTTGTGATGTTTCAAAAAGGCACGTTAAAAAATCTCCTTTAAAAAGCCCCTATTTAATTAGAGATGGGTTTGAATAGAATAAAAAATTATTTAGAAATAAATAAGCTCTTTAATCTACGTAATATTAATTAATAAATATGTATTTTATTTAGATACAGAGGAGTGTCTTAAATAATTGAAGTGAGATATACTTCAATATCAACACTAACTAATAAAAATATTAAGGCATAAGGCATTGTCAAATCTGCTGTGTCTGTCATGCTTTTGAACACAAACTGCAGTTTGAATGAGAATATTTTACAAGCACAATTATCAATTAGATATTTAGTTCTCTTCGTATACCAGTGATGATAAGTTTTTCTTTCAAGGACCAGAACGTGACGATAAGTTAATAATTATACCTAGTCATCAACGTTTTCAAGTTGCAATTATACGTGAAATCCTGTACTTTTTCATCAATATACGGTAATAGGTGACATCTTTAACAACTTTAAGTCACACCTTTTATAAGTAACGTTGTCACCGTTTTTTTTTGGGGTAAGATAATAGGTGACATCTTTAACAACTTTAAGTCACACCTTTTATAAGTAACGTTTTCATTTGAAGACTATAATAACATTTTGCTCAACTAAAAACTAGCTATACTGATATATAATTAGTTGACTTGAAAGCATAATTCTAAAATCAGTTTTGAAAATCTGGTCTAAACTTTAGTCTTGAAAAGAAAAACTAATATGAATCGCGTGTGGGGTAACCTTACATTTGTATAAAATTCGTAGGATGAATTATATACTTATATTATACTGGATTGATGAATATTGGATAAGTCTTCTTAAAGAAAACTAGCCTAAATATTAATAATGTCTCAGAATCTTTGACCAGAAATTTAAAAACACTTAAGAATTTATATAAATATAATAGTATGTATTACTATCATCATGTGACAGTATTAATTAACGGGTGAAAAGAGCAAATTAAAGTTTGAGAGCACGTGCAAAACTATGTTAAGTAAATGCCATTATCACCTCCAATTAAGATTAAGATGCTCGTTCTATAAAAGATTAGCGATTGATAACCAAGGTGGCCTTATAAGTTATAATACTATTATTTGACTTAGTCAATGAATTAAATTTAGTTTGATAATAGATATATAGGACATTAATCCGTCTCTCTAATTTACTATTTTTTTTCTCATACTATTATTATATTTATAATTTTTAACTCTAATTTTATTTCACATTTAATATCCTCAGTAAAATATAAATATGTTATAAAAAGTAACACACAATTTTTAAATAATAATAAATAAATAAAATTAATTGATTTTTTTTATTTTTTTTATAAATTATTTAATAGTTAATTATCTTTTATATCTAAAATTAGAGAAAATACTAACAACAATATTTCAGTTTACTTAAAATGTTAGATTTTTTATTGAAAGGCGCCCCTAACAATTAATTAAGCATTATGCCATGTTCATATGAGGCCTTGAAATTTCAGTCAGCTTTGTATTTGTCTCCTAGTGATGGGAGAGTGTAGTATTTTGGTGTCTGAGGCCAACGAAAAACTTTATTTATATATCAAATGAAGAATATGGAGTATGCAGTAAAACTTTTATTAGCACTAAAAAACACACTATATTTTCAAAAACAATGTGGGGTTCTTCCTTCGTGCAATATAGCAAGTTGGTTACAAAAACGGGGAAAATGTGGTTAAAAAGGGCAGATTAAGAAATTTGAATTTGTTTAATTTTTTTCTAAATCTATACCTAATTAAATAAGAGCATTTAAAAAAAATCATTTAATGGAGGTATTTTTTGAAAGAATAAATTAAACTTACTTCAAGTTACTTATATTTATCACTAGGTTATGTTCTCCGGTCACATTTATTATTTTGTTATTGTTATGTTATTAATAAAGTGAGTTTAAAAACCCCGCGATGCGTGAATTAGTTGCAACCCACAAATTTAATTTAATGATTAAATAGTATATTATTGTCAATAATTACATAAGATAACTGACATGGGAATTATATTTACTTAAAATTCTTTTAAGTTATCGTGTGCAATAATAATAATAATAATAATAATAATAATATTATTATTATTATTATTATTATTATTATTATTATTATTATGAGGGGTCAGGTACGGGAAGGTATAATTTAGCCGCATAAGGTTGTTTCATTGAAGCAACATTACAAGTGGCTTCATGTCCAAACATTCTCATAAGATGGACGACTCGAACACGAATACGCCAATGCAATTTCCCCAGCATCAAACATAGAATAAGCCATAGCAAGAGAGAGATTCAGGTTTGTAAACACTGGGTTAAGACAACAAAATGAATGCAATAAAAGTAAAGAGAGCCGTAAACAGAGAGTTAAGAAAGCCAATGAATGCAACAAAAGCAAACTCACCACCTTTACCACATTCATGAGGTTGTGTTGATGGGCAAAAGCACGGGAAGTGGGATGTGAAGCAAAGGGATTCAGCTAGGACTAAGCACAATCTGGAGAATAATCACATTAACACGTCTTGAAGGATTGAGGGTTGAAAACATGGGAAATGGAGAGTGAGATAAAAAGAATCTGCGCAGGAGAAGCATGATCCGGAAAGTAGAAAAAAAAGTATTTTATTGATTAAATAAAAATATCTTCTAATTTATAAAAATGATTTATCGGTCAAGTTATTTGAAATAAAAAAATAATTTCTAATTTTTAAAAATGATTATAAAAGTAATTTCTAATTTCTAAAATGATTGATCAGATAGAGTAATAGGATCAAAAGGGATGCAATGTGATAGCTGATAGGTTGTGGTATATAACAAATAATAGATATTTTTATATTTTAAAACTAAAATATACATGCAAATAATAAGTTTATTTGAATGTGGAATCTTTTGTTCCCAATGTTGTGATCTGTCATAACCGAGGCACTAAAAAATATAGTATTATTGATCAAATAAAAATAACTTCTAATTTCTAAAAATGATTTATCATGTGTCAAGTTGTTATGAAATATAAAAATAAATGATTTATTATGGAGAGTGATGGGATCAAGAGGATGCATGCATGTGATAAGATTTCAAAATATTTTGAAACTATATTTTCATTATCTCTTTATTTTTAATATATTTATTTTAAAAATATTTTTTTATATTAAACTATTTTGTAATTTCTAACTATTTCCCGGTCATCTCTTTATTTTTTGAGCATATTTCATTTTTTATCTTTATTATCTTAACTGTTATGATATCCCTACATTTGAGATGATAAGAAAAGGGCCTACCAGATGTGCACTTAAAAATTCATTTATAAATACACTTGTAGCTTTTCGTATTGGCCATTATAATATAAATTAGAAAATCTTCATGTCATCGAAAAAAAATAAGTTACAAAATTTTCATTTGGACACTTGTACACTTTTAAATGCACCTGTGAATTGGAACTAAGGGATATAAACAAGCAACTTTGTTGTCCTTATTAAAAAGACATTTTAAAAATAATCAATCTCATAAGCTTGGGAATATATAAATTGTATTTGTTAGAATCCTAATTTGACTTATCATTTAGCACTTCTTACCTAGCTATCAACTCTCCTCGTACATCTTCCAAAAATGGTAGGAGAATAAATTTTCAGGGCTGGTTAAAAATGCATTAGTTCACTGTGAAAGGATAATCAAAATAAAATAACATAAGTAATAAAAAAAGTCAAACTCAAACAATATAACAATTATAAAATAAAATAACATAAGTGATAAAAAAAGTTATTCAATATTGTGCGGGACGACAGGTGGCATGGTGACAATGCTATTATCTATATATAGTGTATCATATAATGTGCGTGATGACAAGTGACATGGTGACAATGCTATCGTCTTATTATCGTAAAAGAGGTTTTCCTTGCATCTTCCTTAGGAAATTAAGATCAAGTTTTAGAAGATGAAAATATAATTTGCGTGATGACAGGTAGGTGATATGATATTCATGCCAACAAGGTGACACACACGAAATTTATGATATTTACTCATCAAAGGCTCTAGTGATCCGTCATGTCTCTGAATCACCCATATTACTAATCGTCATCCTTTCATACTAGTTGGACCACTGCTGCATCTGAGTTTAGCCTTCGGTCAGGCTTAATGTGAAACCTTGCTTCTTTTAATGATGAGTCCTTACTGTTAAAGGAGGATAATGCATATTTATGAGTTTCAAAAATTAAGTTGGGTGAGAAAAAATAAAATTGAAAAACATAAAAAATATTGAATTGAAATCCACCTAAACTACAAGGCAAATAGTGTAGAACGCTACGCGGCCACTTTCCTGGATTTGAAACCCGCAATCTCCATAGTTAACCTTACTGCGCTCACCCTCAAATCTACCTAAAGTAGAACTTGAAAAAAAAAATTCAAAATAAAAAACACAAAGATATTAAAATCAACATACGCACCTCGATTCATCACATGGTTGTTCTTTGTATTCCATAAGTAATGGCTTGTCATCAAACATTTCATTATAAGGATTAAAATCGTCACATTCAACTATGTCCATTTCTGGTTGATGGTTGACTATGAAATTAGTTGATTGTGCAGTCATAGGGTTGATGGATTGTTGCAAACCAAATACTTCATTTCCACCACCGCCTCCATCAAATGTAACAACTTCATTGTTATCATATTGTAAGTGGTTTGTTGATCTAACAACTTCACTGTTACCATATTGTAAGTGGTTTGACATCGAGAAGGGATCTATACTACTAACAGGCATAAATTCCATTGACATGGAAGGAGAATTTTTTTGGGAAATTTGATAATGATATTGTTCCCTATAAACCGAAAGTTTTAGATTCGCATACCGCAGCTCTTCCATGGCAGCAAGTACCTGATTATTATAGTTACATATGAGTCCTAAACATCCCATAACAGGAAACTGTTCTCGCATATTAGATTCAAAGATAATCGATTTCATAGCTTCGTCCCTCTGCCTGGGCTCTACCTGATCCAGAATCTTCTTGATGTTGGCGACTCCAAACAAACGGTGAGCGTTACTGAATTTGTTTGGCTGATCGGAAGGAAAATAAGGAGCGAGAGCACAGTCCTTTGAACATCTTCTTCTCTGATATTTGCATGCAGCGCAGGCCTTGTTTGACCCTCCTTTAATTGTCATCATCATTAGACCGACGACAATTCATAAGATATAGCCACACACGTACCTCAAACATAAGATTCTGAGGAGATTTTTCAAGTATATGAAATGATACTGTTTGAAAATTGAATCTTGATAGAGGCAAGTGTGAGCTGTGCTCTAGCCTCCGATTTGTTTTTACTTTTGAATTGGGATCCACGACTAGGTAAAACATTTTACCTATTCAAATGAAGATTTTTCATTTTTTATTTTTTTGAAGAAAAAACTTTCATGGATTCATATGCCAGAATAAATTTTTACTGTATATGTATTTATCATTTACTCATATTTTTTGTTTCAAAAATAATATTGACTAATGATTCATTCAGCTGAGTAATCAGTTTTGGTGTCAACGTTTGAATCTAGCGCTTTTTTCAGATTCACATTGTTTGAGTAGTTCAGATCTAAAATCTATAAACAATAATTATTAAATAAAAAGATATTTTTTTGAAAAACTACCATTATCTTTATCTCAGATTTTATACACATTAAAGTAATTTTTATTTTAAAAAATTAAAATAAAAAATCCGTTTGAACCATCCTAATTAGATATGGATGTTGGGTAGTTATAGAGAGCTCTTGGTAATGAGCTCTCTCTGCTTTTTTTTTTTTGGAACACTTGGTAATGAGCTCTTGTTTGACCAAAAAATAGCTATTTAAGTATATATAGCCTCCTTATAGTCAATTTGAATTATCTGAATCATAAGTTTTTATAATTTTCATTTATACTTTCGTGGTTACAAATCAAAATCTTCAAATCGTATCTTCTTTCGAGGTAAAAAAAAAATTATTCTTCAAACCAACACATTTCGTTCTGAACTATTTGAATTTTATTTTTTAATTATTTTGAGAATATATTAATTACCATGTATAGTTTATTTTGTTTCATCTCATCTCATCTTATTTTCAATTTATTTTAGAGTAAAACATTTTGATCCACTTCGTTCATATGGGGATTTTTTAAAACATGTACTTTTATCCAATATGTCAATGTTATTAGGATATGTTCACATAAAATTTATAAAATAATTATTCTTTGAAATTCAAGATGCATTTGATTCTTATGTTTCAAATATTATCAATACGAATGTTCTTGACTATAATACTAACTGCAATTAATTTGAATGATTGTTAAAAAAATTATTTAATGAAACTTAACTACTTACATACACTTTGATTAATTTTTAATTTAATAAAATATTCATTTTCAAAAAAATTAAAATATCCAAATCATTCGGTTTTAACATTCCTGTCAATCAAATAATTAAATTTAAAGTATAATCGTATAATATTTTAATAATTTATTATTGTTGCATTCATGCTACCCTTATCTTTATCTCATTTTCTCTGCACATTAAAATAAATTTTATTTTAAAAATTAAAGTAAAAGAATTAGTTTGAAGTTTGAACCATTCAAATTAGATCACCATGCGTATGTAGTAATAAAGCTTTTGGTAATGAGCTCTCTCTCACAGTTTTTTTTTTTTTTTTTGCCAACACTTGGTAATGAGCTCTTGACTGCCAAAAAATAGTTATTTAATATATCTAACCTCCTTATTGTCAATTTAGATTTTTTTTTTAGACCTGATCAATTTGGATTATTTGAATCATATAAATTTTTACAATTTTCATTTATACTTTCGAAGTTACAAAGCAAAATCTTTAAATCATATCTTTTTTCCAGGTCGAAAAAAAATCATATCTTGGTTTTTCGAACTAGCATGTATTCAATCTAAATTATTAGAATTTAATTTATTATGATTTTGTGTCCACGTATACTTCAAATTTGTTTCATCTTATTTTATTTTAATTTTAAATAAATTATTCTAATATTTTAATGATTTAATATTGTTCAATTCGTGCTGCCCCATTTATCCTCTAATTTGATTTTTAAAAAACATAATTTAATAAATATCTCCTTTCCTTACTTTTTTAAGGACCGCCAGATATCCCCAACAATACCGGGCTCATGAGGTCATTTACTCTAATTTTCCCTTTGAAAAATAATTCGGATAAATCTTTTTTTTTTTGTTGCCAGATAAAAGAATATCTATTCAAGCCCTATATATGTGGCCGTTATAATTACTTGGCAGTAAAATTCTTATGTTATGGTAAATCGGACTAGCTAGTTCCTAATAATGCGGGATACAAGTGGATAAATAAATAAAAAATAAAGTTATTTAGTCAAGTTTAAGTTGGGCCTGACTGAATATAGCAAAAATTTAGGCACACACTTTTAAGAAATTGCTAAGCAGGCCGAGGCATCATCATTAGAGATTTTTTTTTTCCAGTATTGTTAAAACTTAAAAGTCTCAAAGGTTCCTTCATAGTTAAAAGGGTTAAGGTGCATCTGAAATATTTTTTTAAAGGAATCTAATGCTCTAAAGTATCATGTGGTGCACCCATCACCCTAAAGTATTTTTTTAAGGATATCCATCACTCTAAAGTATTTTTTTATATAATTTTGTACTTAACAATTTAGATATTATAACGTGTTGGATACACCTGAAAAAATACTTTAGGATGTTATATATACACAAAAATAGTTTATAGTGGACAAACATAAAAAAATAGTTTAGGGTGCTAAGTACACCAAATAAATACTCTAGGTAATGAGTGCACCACAAAATACTTTAAGTCACTGGCTGTACTTTGAAAAATATTCACTACCAACAAAATTGCGATATATGACGCTTATTAATGGCCATACATGATTGTTCCAAACCGTCATATATTTGGGCACTATAAAAGCTTGGCACAAATATATTACGGTTCCGGATCATCATTTATTCTGTATCTATTATAATAGTTTTATTATAACACCTATTATGTATTGAGATGTAGTGAGGCTATGTTGTCCGTAATGCTGTCATAATAAATAATAGTCTCAAGTAAACAACTGTTATAAAACTCTATAATATATATAACAATGCTTTCAAAATAACTGTTATATAAAAGTTTAGTATATACATCGGTTGTTATATAACAACCGTTATTTATTTGCTATAAATGCTAATGAGTTTAATAAAACAACAATCATATATAGTATATAAATATATAATAGTTCTTATTTAATAACCATCAACTTTTGAAGCAATTTTTTTTTTAAAAAAATGGGGATTCTTTTTTCTTCTCTGCATGCATACAGAATGAAATTATACACAACTTTATATATTACAGAAGTTTACCCACTGAGTATAATCTTACAGTTTGGGATGGATCAGAAGAATATGTTAGATTACCTTAAAGTTTAAAATTTTATTTTATTTTTGCCAGTAAGTTCAAAATTTATTTACTACATACTTCTGGTTTTTAATATATAAATTTTTTTTAATGAAAAAATTGAATTATAAAGTGAAAATTATACAATCGACAGGACTCATTAAATTGGATTAGATAAGGCGCGCACTGTGATGTTACCAACAAAACGATAGCACGAGAAAAAATGAGTTTGCATGGGAAGAGTCACAAGTTGCCACAAACTTGACGTAATTGCGAGCCTCACGTTTCATGTCACAGAACAGACAGAGCTAGCTACCATCTCCATCCAAAAAAAGAAAAAACTGTTTATTGATAGCAAAACTCAAATGGAATTTCACAATTTGTAATTCTTTTTAAATTTATCCCATTTTCTGTGATCGGATCCGAAAAATGGAGATCTTCCAAAGGGCCAACGTGGTGCGTTTGAGGAGCCACCACGACAAATACCTGATTGCCGACGACGACGAAGAAACTGTTCGTCAAGATCGTAATGGCTGCTACAAGAACGCTAAATGGAACGTCGAGATCATCGAGAATTCCAATTTCGTACGATTCAAGAGCTGTTACGGTAAATACCTAGCCGCCTCCAATATGCCCTTCATATTTGGATCTGGAGGCAAGAAAGTGCTCCAAACTGTTCCCAGAAGATTAGATTCCTCCCTCGAATGGGAACCCATCCGAGAGGGCGTTCAGGTGAGACTCAGGACCCGTTACGGCCAATTCCTCCGTGCCAACGGCGGACTACCTCCATGGAGAAACTCCGTCACCCACGATATCCCTTACAGAAACTCCACACAAGATTGGATTCTCTGGGACGTCGATGTCGTAGAGATTCGTCCACAACAACAGCAACGTCCCAAACAGCGACCTCGTCCCAAGCCTATCGCCCCGCCCAATCGTTCCCTGGATCCACCCGTAACCGACTCTTCTGATTCTGTTACGAATGACGACAACTTTTCCAAAATTGAACTTAGGTCTCCAAAAGGAACAGAGGTTTGTTTCTTTCTTTGAAAGAATGTGCGTCCCTTCAAGCATAATGTGAGACGTTGATTGGGAATTTTGAGGTGTTAATTACTTGTCACTTGCAGGTGAATAATAATTTGGAGGAATACGCGCTATCGCCGAAGAAAGAAGGGAGGACAATATTTTATGAAGTGGGGGATGAGAACGGAGATGTTGAGCCTGGAAAGGAGAAGTTCTTCACGTTCAAGGGAAGTTCTTTGAATGAGTTGAAGGAAAAGCTCAAGGAAGAAACGGGACAGGATGATATTCTCGTGTGTTCCCGTAATCCTTTGAACGGGAACCTATATCCCCTGCGCTTACACCTACCACCTCACAATTCTGATATGCATGTTATCATCGTCCCTTCCACATTCCAAGGTGATGATAAGCTCTTCTCGGAGAAATTGTATCCATTCTGAATTTAAAAGTCTCTGACATTATTTGATTATGTTCTAACATAGATTGCTTTGCTTAGTGTAATTGCTTATCAGAGCAATAGCACGTCAAAGCCTAAGGATATGGCGGGAGGTTCATCAGAAGTGCTATATATGTATAGATGTCCGCAGCTCATTCGATCAGAAGTTGAAATGTGACATTTTCCAGATGATGAAAAACTGCGAGGTAACTGATCTGAGATTCAAATCATAGAGCAAATTAAACAAGATCATTTGAGATGCAATGCAGAGTGATGTATTTTATGTATTTATCTTTCTTATCAGATTCTGTATACTTAAGAAGACAAAACAGGAAAAAAAGAAAAATTCCATTGAGTTTTCTCACCTGATAATTTTTACTACTCATTTTATTCCCTGAGATGTGTAACCGAGAAAGCACAGATCGGTCGGCGTAAGTGAAATTGTTGCCACAAAATGATGTTAGCGCTTGGCAGATGAAAACAGAAAAGGCTGGTTATTTGTGTACGACATGTATATATACGTCTCTGATGTATATTCTGTTACAAACTTAATTGATTCAATTTACATCTATGAACTTTTGGGAAACAAACAGACAATGAGCGTGTGATAAAATTTACAAAATTTCTAAAATTGTAAACAACAGACAATATCCTGAAAAGGAAGAGGGCATCTAGTTGGAACCATATTTTCCTCCGTACTATAAAGATAAAATATATTTGGGGATTAATCTTAATTTTAAATATAAAATAAAATTTTCATATTTATCATTTTTTCTAATTTACTATTATTGATGCTCTCTCAATAATAATTAAAGAAGAAATGGAGAGAAATAATTAAAGAATATGACTAGGATGTTTTAGAAAATACATATCATAATAATTAATTTAACCAAATTTTTTAATCTAATTAAATTAGATAAATATATCTTATATTAGAAACATGAGAAATAATAAAGTTTACAGAGATTGTGCTAATTTTATTATTGATGCTCCCTCAATAATAATCAAAGAGGAGAGGGAGAGAAATAATTAAAGAATATGACTATAATGTTTTAGAAAATATATATCATATTAACTAATTTAACCAACTTTTTTAATCTTATTAAATTAGATAAATATATCTTATATTAAGAACAACATGAGCAGTAATAAAGTTTACAGAGATTGTGCTAATTAACTACCTGATGTTGAATGAGATCATGAGCATGAGGAATTTTATCAAATACCTTTCGGACACCATCCAAAACGTTGCATTCTTCATACATCCTCGTAAACCCAGTCTGAGCATAACCATAGATTGGCGGTCGCCCGAGCCAGAAGATCACAAAAGGGAACATGCAGTAGATTTTATTTTAAAATATCAATAACTAAAATTTATTATACGATAACAATTTATAAAAAAATTAATATATCTTAATTTAATCCGAAACAACTACTTTGCCCCTAAAAAATTGAGAGAATATATCATGATATGAATCTCAAAATCCCAAATATATTGTTATCAAGAATATATGTATTAAATAAATTTATATATGCAGCTTATTTTAGTAAGAAATCACTCGTTTAAGAGTTTAAAATTTAAATGATATTTTCTTTTTTTTTCTAACATGTATATGATCATTATATAAGTTCGTTTGGATTAGCTTATGGAAGCTCTATAAGTGCTTATAAATCGTGATTCACTGAATACGAAGTAACTTTTACGGTTTACGAGGTTACTTTTACGGTATACGAGGTAAATATGTGGTGGAGATTTAAGTAAATCGGGCTTATAAAATAAGCCGGATTGAAAACAGAGTTTCCAAACAAGCTAATAAAAATTTCAATATCGGATGTTCCAACAAATTTGGAATATATTGATGATGATGGTAGGAATAAAGTTAATATATTTATAGTTTTATAGTAGTATTAATTAATTATCAATCAGTTTTTAGAATTTCCCACGCACTTCCGAGGCAGATAAACACGAAAACTTTCGCGGACTTTTCCCGCGAGGGAGAGACCACTGCAAATTTGCAACGCAAGCACCGGTTGTTGCGGGGGTCAGGTTTTGGATAAGCAAAGAGCATGGTTACTGACCCAATCCGCCTCGTCATCTCTTCAGGGTTTTCTTCCTTCATTCCAATTAACAGTTGGACACGCGGCGGACTTGCCTTAAGCCTCTGGAAGAGGAAGTTTTCTGAGCGCGTCATTTGTGAAAGTGAAACTAAAAGGGTACTTTTGCTCTTCATTCTCAGGGATTGCTTTTCTTCCTGCCTTTTCTTTGCAACCACGATATATTAGAGTGTATTCTTTGCTGGTAGTCAAGGGAGGAGCTATTGGTGGTGGTTGGGGGCGGAGCAGCTGGGGTTTATGGAGCAATTCAGGCGAAGACGGTGGCCCCCGATCTCAGCGTGATAATTATTGAGAAAGGAAAGCCTCTTTCCAAGGTATATGGTTCTTCTTTTTTCATTTGCGTGGATGGAGTATTTTGCACTTTTCTCATTTGATCTTTTTTTCATATGGTATTTTTGGCAGGTAAAGGTTTCTGGAGGAGGCCGGTGCAATGTGACAAACGGGCATTGTGCTGACAATATGGTAATCGTAGTTATGAAATTTTATTGAGTATGCGACCTATAACAACGGAAAGATATGTTTTGGATAACTGTGATTACATTAATCTTAATGAAATTGGCAAAGCGGTAGGAATTTTTGGTAGTTTGCATTTAAGTGTTATGTCATTCTGAATCCCGACCCTTTCTTGACTTCATTTTATTAGGAGGTCAGACCAATTAACTTTTTCTGGCTGATTTAATATCGAAAACCTAAACTGAATTGGAAATGTAATCTACTGCAAACATCGGAACTGGTTCCTTAATGTGCTTTGGGGCATTGAAGTTTTTTTTTCCCCAACCAGTATTATCTATGTTATTTAAGTCATAAACATAGGTTCTGTTTTACTTGCTTTAAATTATAGCATATTAGGCCTCATCATACTGGTCAGATGAAGTTTGAAATATTGACTAGCTTGTAGATTTTGGCAGAAAACTATCCTAGGGGCCATAAAGAATTTAGAGGATCGTTCTTTAATTTGCATGGCCCATTGGATACCATGTCTTGGTTTTCCTCTCATGGGGTGGAATTGAAGGTAATTCTTGATACTTTATATTGTCATTTGTTTCTAAATTCATAGATATCTTATTCATTTTTAATTGCCTATAGACTGAGGGCGATGGCAGGGTTTTTCCTGTCAGCAACAGTTCTTCTTCAATAATTGATTGTCTCATGTCTCAAGTAAAGCAAAAGGGAGGTATGTTGCCTTGGTAGCTTATGATGTTGGTCTTTTTCATTGTGTGGAGACTCTTCCTTGTATGTTTTTGTTCATTCATTGATAGATCAACGTAAGCCATGATTCACTGTTATTTACTACTCCTCTCTTGATTTTAACATTGATTTGTATTGCCCATTTCATAAATGCTGAATAGATAATCTTTTCTTATAAAATAATTAATGATCATACTGACAATTCTGGACTGTATTTTCTGCAATCGGCATCATACTGTAATTCATGAATAACTGATTAGAATTCTTCTCCCTATTTTCCTATTTCTATCTTGGTTTTACATACATCTGAATAGAGGATTTCCTGAAACAATGGTGTGTTATCAAGGCTGAACTTTGTATCCTTTCTCAGTTAGTATGCAGACCAGAAAAGCTGTAACCTCAGTGTCTGTTGCTAATAGTGGCAAATTCCTTCTCAATGTTCAGCAGCAGTTAGCTGATAATGACGAACGAGTTGAAGCAGATTATCTATTGATAGCCACTGGTTGTAGCAGGCAGGTTGGGATGAATATATGATTTATTTGAAGCGTCATGCATTTTGGACATATTTTTAATGAAAATTTCTGTGTCATAGGGTTATGCTCTGGCATCTCAGCTTGGTCATACAATCATAGATCCAGTACCTAGCTTGTTTACTTTCAAAATAGAAGATTCACAATTGACAGAGTTAGCTGGGGTAAAGTATTGAGTGAAGTCTTTGCCCTTCGAGTTCTTTTACTTTATTAATATTCTGTATCAAATTTCTTATATACTACTGGAAAAGTGTTATTTCCTTCTTCCTCCACTTGCATACAAATAAAATCAACTACCGTTGTTATATAACTAGAAGTTGTATTCAGGAGCATACATGAAGTATATGGTTTCTGTTAATAAGCCTTGTACTTGCTATTCATTAATTAGAATGTGACTTTATGATACTTCAAATATTGACTTGAGAGTATGAAAAGTTTTGGTGAACTATATGCAAAGACAAAATTACTACAAGTCTAGCCAAATTAGTTATAAATAAAAGTCATGGCTTCAAAGTTCAAACATTAAAGGATTCTTATATTTTCCCCGCCTCTATTTATAAGTTTTGATTTAGATATCCATTTTGTCCCTAAATACAAGTCCTGATCCAAATTTCAAGGTGTAATTATTGCTTGTTTCTAATAATACTCCTAATTTAAATTTTGAAGGTAGTTAAGGTTTAAGATAGTATGACATTAATACATAAATTTTGTCTCCTCCTTGATCTGTGTCTTTTCCTATGAGGACTTATAAATAGGGACGTAGGAAGTATCATATAAAAAGATCACCGTTTGTGATTGCAATTGCATTTTCCATTCATCCATAAAGCTTGCCCCACCAATGGATAAAATTGATAAGATTTTCATTTAGAGGCACATATCCTGTTGTATTTTGGATTTTGATTTTCTTTCAATCCAGTTGTATCATGTTGAGGACGCAAAACATGCCTTGAGAAGTGAAGTTTATTATGTTAGGAAAAAAAAAAGAATTATTGCTTATTTTGTTTGTTTACTTGCCAGATTTCATTCTCAAAAGTTAAAGTGAGACTGAAATTAGATAGTGTCCAAAGGAATATACCCCAGCTTACACAGGTATGTTACTTTAACAACCTTTGACCAAATACTCAACTATATGTATGCTATGCTACCTTAACTTAAAATTTCAGGTTGGTCCCATGTTAGTCACACACTGGGGACTCAGTGGGCCAGCCATTCTTCGGTTATCTGCTTGGGGAGCTCGTTACCTGTTCAGTTCAGGCTACAAAGGTAAAATATGTGTTTTCTTCCTTCTATATCAGTTTCATTTTTTTCATTTTAATGACATTTTTTTAGCAACTCATTTACTGATGTTTGCGTCAATTGGATGCAGGGAAACTGATCGTTGATTTCACTCCAGACTTGCATGAAGAAAATGTGAAGTCTATCCTTTCTCATCACAAGCATCAATTTGCGGTAAGTATGGAACTGGTGCACTTTGTCAGTATAATAATATTATGCAATCCATGTTCTCGTGTATGAAAGTTGAAAAGGGAGGATATGTTTCGTTACTTTTTCAATAGTATTTCTTGGTGTGTTAATATAAACCCAATCTTGCTGTTTTGGATCTCTTCTGGAATATCATAATTGTGACTTGGGTTAATTATTGAAATATCTGATCTTATTCGACAAAATACCTATAATAGTCTATTAATTAAGCGTTATGTGTTAAAAGAGCACTAATCTTCCCTTAAATTTTCCCCTTCCACAAGATAGTTCGTAAGAACTGAAACTTGTATTACTATGCCTCTTATGACAGCAACATGAGTAATTTGATCACAGGCCTTAGTCATCAAGCAGTTAGTTTCACTGGAACCTTAGAATATTTTTCCATTAATTATTGGATTATAGTAAATTTCCTCTTTTTCTCATTGGGTTTCAGAATGACAATACTTAATTGTTTTGCCCATGCCTCTGCAGAAACAAAAAGTGTATAATTCATATCCTCTTGATTTTGGCATATCGAAAAGATTTTGGTGTTATGTGTTGAACCGACAGGTTATGTAGTTATTCCTATTTTTAAAAAATATTTTGACGCTGTCAGTTGTAACAAATACTTTGCATTACTAACCACAAATAATTTCATATACAGGGTTTAGGCGGAGATATCTTGTGGGCATCCATGTCAAATAATTCATTAATTTCTATTGCTTCTATACTAAAGCATTGTACTTTTGAAGTTGTAGGCAAGGTAGTTTCCACATCATGCCTCTAATTTTTCCATTGCCATGGCCTCTACCCTTTTTACCCTCACGAAAATTTCCTAACAGATATAAGTCTTTTCTTTTTTTTCCTTCTAATTAAGGGTCAATTTAAGGAAGAATTTGTTACTGCTGGTGGCCTTTCCTTGTCCGAGGTTCTCTTTCTTTTTCAAGCTTTCTCCTCACTTCTCTTAATTCGTTAGATATATAATTTTGATCATTGCTTTTATTTTTTATTCTTTATTTTTGTGGTAGATCTCATTGAAGACAATGGAGAGCAAAATTTGTCCGCGCTTGTTCTTTGCAGGAGAGGTAGATCTATACTTATTTTCATTGATTCTAGTGGAGAAAGAAGTAATAATCTAGTTTGGTAATCTAAAGTCTAATCCTTTGCAGGTGCTAAATGTTGATGGGGTCACCGGTGGTTTCAATTTTCAGGTACAGGAAACACATTTTCTTCAAGGGGGAAAAATAAAATTATGGTGGAAAGAAATACATACATCTCATTTTATAAATATGATATGACGTACGATTTTTGGCACTTAATCCCGATTTCTTTAGAAGCTTGGCACATACTTTTGGTTTCTGTCATACCTTGAAATTTTGATTTGTTTCTTTATATAACCCTTCTCAGATTGAATTTCTTTATTTGTAGCTAAAATGAACATGAATTTCTTTACATTTAACCCTTCTCAGATTCCATTTGGTGGGAGTCTTGTGAACCAGATTGCTCTTTAGTTGTAGTTATAATGACCATCCAAGTATGAGGTTTGTGTGAGTGCGTGCGTGGGTGGTATTGTAATTACATTGAATTTAATTGGATAATTATACAAATACTCATTCAACACCCTCTAATTGTATTATTTTTCCATACAGATAATATGTAACTGTATATAGTGAGTGTGTGTGTATTCCCAAATTTAGTTTGGCCAATGAAATGGAAGTGTGTGTGTGAGGTGTAAATGCACAAGGGCCTGTCAATGGGTGTCGTTGTGACAGAGAGAATATGAGATTCTATGTCGTGGAAACTGGAAAACAAGGAAAAGAATTTTGCAAAGTGGCAAAGTGGTATATTCATGTCATGGTCCACCCAAAAAAGCGGTATATTCATTCATGAGATTCAATCATACATTTCCTATGCAGAATGCGTGGTCGGGGGGATACATCGCGGGGACCACTATTGGGAGACTGGCACACCCAATTTTAGACCATCCTGCTTGATTCTGTTCTGATCCCTGTGTCTTGTATTTGGAAGCTTGGACTCACCCTCAATAATGTTTGTTACTCATGTACTTCTTAAATAAAATACCGTTTATGTATTTTTTTTTTTTTTTGCGGCCCAAGTAGATTTATCCTTTATCTGATTTATTTTGTCGATTTTCAGTAGTTCTGTTTGGACGGCAATATTTTGCCGGTAGGGCCTGAGGAGCCTGCATGTTGTCCGATGTTGATTGTATTCAACCATATTCAGTGGATGAATTAAAACCAAGAGCATGCATATATTTATTTATTCTGGATAATTCGGAAACTACTCCAAATCTGTAAGATATGAACCCCATGATTGCTACAATAAATTACGTAGCGTCTTTATCAAGATGCTGAAGCAAGATAGACGATGTGGCTTATCCATATTTGAAAGGCCAAAAGGATTCGCATATGAAAGGGCTGTGACGTGGTGGAAGGAAGCTGAAAAGAATATGAATTGCGAGTTCAAAGCCAAATAGAAGAGCACTCTTGTGATTGTGCAAGTGAAAAAGGCAAGAGCTTGATAATTGGGAATATACATGGTTGCCAACAAACACACGTCAATACTCAATACGTCATTTCTCTATCCATGCCACCCATCGCCTCCTTTCCATATCGCTCTTTTGGCATATCCCCCTACTAACATAAACACCCCACTTCCCTTTACAAGTTTAATATATTTTTTAAATATATTTGTGGGTCAATTGCCAAGTAAAAGTAAAAGGCGCCAATGCATGATACTAGTATATTTTGTTTAGCTTATAAAATCTGATTCACATAAATTGAGATAAAAATCATTCACATATTTACCTCGTAGACTGTAAAAGTTACCTCGTATACCGTAAATCATAATTGAAAAGCAATTTTAGAGATTTCAATCGTTATTTCAAACACCATCATATATGCGGAAGATCAAATTCGCAATCCCTTGTTTGAGTCAAGATTTAAGGAGATTCTTGGTTTTAGTTGAGCCCAATGAATTTAACAATATTAATATATGATCTTTATTTTACTATTTTTTAAATTTTAATAATGACGTTAGCATGACTTTTTTTCTCCATCTTTACTTCATATTTAAGTACCTTCTGCATGTCAAACTTAGTTAACATTGCGATACATTATACTGGACAACAATTTCTATTTCTAATTTCTAATATTACTAAAATTTGTAGTAAGTATATACTAATATTTATGAATCTTAAATAATATAATTCTTTCATCAAATATTTGCAACGAATCATGTTCATTTTTGTGGTGCAATTATTCAATAGTAATAGTTCATGTATAATTTAAAAATAATACTATTACTGTGCTGCCTAATAAATGAGATTTGTTTTCTTTCGCATTTTTTCCCCTTTATCCTCTATAAAACTATTTATGTGGTCAAAAAGGGGCCAGGTAGCATCATTACCCGCAATCATAATTCGGTGGAATAAGTTACCCGTATCTGGTCTACAAAAATTACCTTTTTCAGGATATGCTTAATTTGTCCTTAATTTTCTCTTTATTTCAACATTGTGTTTGGCTTTATAAAAATAAAATTTTTGTACTGATTGTATTCTAACATAAGACTTTATTTTCTATGTTGTGATAAGAAACAGTAAATTACTTTTATTGGCATTAAATATATTTTTGCTACTAACTAACTACATTAAATAATATTAAATATTAATAATTAATGTACTAACCGATCTAAACAGAGATCGTGTAGTTTATTTTTATAAGTAATAATTTTTATTATAGAAATAAAATGATAGTACACATAAATCTATAATCGTAAAAGAGTATGATTGCAAAGAGTTAATTATATTATAATTGACATTCATTACCCCCACATATCTGTCCAAAATCAAACAGGTTCAGCAATATACCTGAAGCTTTCTGGTAAAAAAGGATTTACAAATCTAGCGTAATGATCCTCTGAAACAATGCAATGAGATAAAAGGCTCCCAAGAAATTCTTCTCTAGATAAAATACTGACTGCCTTTGAAAGCATATCTATAATTGACGGAAAGTCATTGATCATTTCTTATATTTTTTCAAGAAAATGTTCCATCCTTTGTCTGAGATTCTGTCAATTGAAACAGGAGCATGAAGAGATGTTGTAATCTTATTCTCCTCGAGAGTTTTAATCTTTAAAAGCCAAATGAATTGCTGATACTGCAGAATCAATTTCTTTAAAAACCATGGAAGGATGAACTTGTTTGATCTTTTGATGGATAATTTGATTTCTCTTCATCTAAATAAATAACTGTAGAAGTTTGACCATCTTCATCGTCTCTATTATAAACAGAGCTCGTGTAGTTAATCAGCACAGAATACCATTTGCTACCAAAAAAAAGAGCAAGACTTGAGAGCCCAGGCAGGCTATTTATTTATAACAACCTCGGACAAAAAAATGACGTTTAAATTTGGTGGATATTTGTTATAATTTATTATCACGATTGAAAAAAATTTATGAGATTGGACACAAAACAACTATCAGGGACAGAATTACAAATGTTAAGGTCATCAGGATTCAGGATACCCAAATTGACTATATCTAAATAGTTGTGCACTACGTTCTCTCCTTCATTTTCCCTTCGAGAAAGAGACAGAGAAAGATATATAATAAAGTCGAGTTGGATTCACCGGGATACGAGTCGAGGAATCCGAACTTTTGCCACCTCTTATTTTAGCCAAAAGTTTACCACATTCTTCTCAACTGTATATTCCAGAATCACCAAATGAATTTCCAAACGAGCCGATTTTTGTTTTGTTCTGAATTTTTATATCATTACGCATCTCAGTGCCTGTTGTCCACGAGGCCCTGAGCTGTGCCGTTACTTGCTTTTTATATGCGCTTTTCATTCTCTTTCCAAATCCATGCTCTAGTATGTCTATTTGAGTCGGCGGCTACCATTGTTTGGCCTTGTTTCCCCTTTTCATTTTCGCCATATTTGCTGGTTTTCTTGCTTCTTCTGTGCATCTTCAAGGCTCATCTCTCTCTACGTATGCGTGCATTCCTCTTCTGGAATGCGTACAGGTTTGGCTGTGACGACGGATTGCTGGTGGTGAGTTATACGTGTTTGCGTTTTGACCGCGGGATTAGAGTAGTGGATATTTTGTTCGGCGTCTGGAGTGGAGTTAAAAGGAGTCTGAGTGCGGGATGGGGGAGAAGGGAGAGATGGGAGGTTCTGGGAGGAAGATAACGGTTGGAGTCTGCGTAATGGAAAAGAAGGTGAAATTTGGCCCCGAGGTTATCTCTTCGCGTTAACTCCTGTTCTCTTGTGTTTCGAAAACAGAGACTCGCCTTGAGTTGAAAATCATGTAATTATGTGTCTATGTTCATCGATCCTCATTGATGAGCATGTTTGTGTTGCAGGCTTTCTCGGCGCCTATGGGGCAGATTCTCGAGAGGCTGCAAGCTTTTGGTGAATTTGAGGTAGTCTGTAATAAATGTGCTGAGTACTGAATGTTGCTATTGGTACATGAGTATACTAAAAACAACAAACTGATTTTTCTTTGTTTTTTTTTTTTTTGGTTCTGCCAAATGCAATGAAACTGCAGCCGATGCTGATTAATTTTTTCTTCTTCCCGGTGTTGAATTTGTGTATTTAATCTCACTTTTTTTTTCCGCGGCAGAGCTCGTCCAATTTATTTGTTCTTTTTAATTATAATTGTGTCGTCTTTGTTTTTGTCTTTATATTTTTTGTAGATCATATATTTTGGAGATAAGGTCATCCTGGAAGATCCGATAGAGAGGTATGTTGATTTAATGAGTTGGAACTTCTGGAACTGTAAATCTTGCAGGACAATTTTGGTTTATAATTTTAAAATTCATTTAATCTGTTAGTTGTTCTGTTTTTTTTTTTTTTTGTTCTATTAGCTGGGAACATTATTATTTCTGGTTTACTTCTCTTTCTAGACCAATGGATTGAAAGGGGGCACTCATTCCTCAATCGGCAAACAGAATTTGTGATCCTTCTGTTTCATGGATTGGTGGGCAGGGGTTGTGATATATAAAGTTTGAAAATGAGAATTGTAGCTGAAAATGTCATTATCATGAAGTCTACATGTGCCTAGAGTTACATTGCTTGGGTGCTGTAAGTTTGAAATTGTGTCTATTTCAGCTGGCCAGTATGCGACTGTCTGATTGCTTTCCATTCCTCTGGGTATCCCCTTGAAAAGGCTGAGGCATATGTTGCTTTAAGGAAGTAAGCTTTTACAATTACGAAGTATATTTTATTTGTCACATCTTTTTAGCAGTCATTAGTCACTTTACAGTGTATACTCTTTTGAGATTGTGACTTTTAAGATGCTTTGGAATACTTTCATGCCTATTGTCATTGACACTTAATATGATAAAATATAACATTGACTGTGCTTACTTGTATGCTGTTTCCTTGACCTTCTAGAATAAAACCTCTCTTAATAATTGCGATGGGAAGATGATTGATTACATGAAAGGGTGTGTGAATGGTAAACTGTGGCAATAAGAGGTTTAATAGTGGTTAAGCCTTTTATAGTTATTTCTACAATCACATGGCACAATGAATTCTGCAATGCTAAGAGTTTTGTATTTCTGTCTCTGCTTTCTATTATTACGTGAAGAAATCACTTTAGGATCTGAAAATGCTTATGCACGTTGATCCAGACCTTTTTTAGTCAATGAGCTGGAACCTCAGCACCTTCTTCATGACCGACGTAAGGTTTATAAGGTGAGTGAGATAAGTTTCACTTTTCTGTGGTTCAGTTCTGTTTGTCAAGCTTCTCTTTTGTTATGATATTTATTAGAGATTATGAAAATAATTTATGGTTGTATACTTACTTTATTGTCTCGTTGTCCCCTACTTGTTTAAAATTAAGTTTCAGCTCAAGATATTATGAGCTTTTCCTTCGTCCAAATTTCAAACCAGAAGACTATGAAGGGGCATAAAGTTATAATAATTCATGGACCTTCACTTGATAATTTAAGCTTTGAAGTTGAATTGGCTGGTCCTTCACACTATATAGTAGTAAAATGATAACTTCAGTTCATACAATTTTGATAAAAGAAAAATAGAGCATATATATGGTAATATACATATTTGATTGTCTTGTTGAATCTGTACAACGGGGTTTGTTCATTTCTAAATTTATTTCACTCCACAAATTAAGGTTTAAGGAAAAATAAACGCCAATATTAGGAGATAACAGGGCTTATTTTTTACTTTCTCTCTACAGAGGCTTGTTGATATTTAAAATTAAGGCCTGGCCTGATGCTGTGTGATTCATCTGAATTCCTAGTTAAGTCTTGAATAACCCTAATTTAGGTGTTCTTATATTCAGGTGTTTAGAATAAGAAAAAGAAAACTACTCATGTCCAGCCGTGTGTTTGAATGCCTGCTCTCTGCTCAACGTTTTTTATAACTAAACCGACGATCATACTTCTATTTATGCTCAATTAGTGTCACTGTTCAATGTTATTTGTTTTCTGATATATAGTGATTTTACTGATATTCAATTCTGGGGTGCAAGCATCTTGAATTGTTTGGAATCCCTGTGCCAAGATATGCCCTTGTAAACAGGGGATTCCCATATCAAGACCTGGATTATTTTATTGAGGAAGAAGATTTTGTTGAGGTTAATGGCATGCGATTTTGGAAGCCATTTGTGGAAAAGCCTGTTGATGGTGAGTTTGCTTCTTGTATCTAAGGGTGAAGCTCTTTCTTGTTGCTAGTTGTTCAGAGTTAGGTCAGCATACCAAGAGCCTCTTTAACATTTTCTTGAACTTTTGAAAGCAAATGTACTTGTTTCATTGAAAAGTATGCTTCACAACAACTAATAGATATGAAATCAAAATTGTATTCTTAATATTCTTAAATTGCTTTTTTCCATATAAGTGATTATGAGAGTTTGCCCAAAAAGCTTGACTAGTATCTATTCAATTAGATCGACATCAAAACGTTTATTAAATGTCTATCAACAGAATATATGAAAAGAAGTTGTTCGTTAAATACATTAGAAACCCCAACCAATTTAGGAAAGTTGAACCCTTAATTTTTACACGCTAACCTAGAATAGTTTGTGTAATACATCAGACTCCACCAACAATGTACAGAAAATTGATGTCCTCATTTTTGCACGCTAACTGCTAAGCACTTGGTAGGAGTTTGAACTTCCAACTTGTTCACTGGAATAAACCAATTCATTATTTCCCAAGTGTGTTTTTCTGTGTTTAAAACCCAAATGCATCCATAATGTGCGACCTCATCATAATTGTGTTATGACTTAAAAAATTCTATATCCTGATGTAGTTGGTTGCATGCCTAGCATCCAAAATAGATAGACAGATATTCTTCTTTGTTTATGTTCTTCTGCTTGTGTGACAGTTACATGCCACTATAAGAGTATTTAAAGATTGTGCACGTTATTTAATTCTACTCCCTCCCTCAGTGTATATTTATATCGTAACATAAATGCTTTTTTTTTTGCTGCTTATTTCAAATGCTCTTATCCTGCAATCATTATTAATACTATGCAGAACGCTATGATAAATACATAGTCATGATTGATCTATTTCGTTTTGAACTCATATAATGACCTCTTTCTAGATTTATACCAACTTGCAAATATAATTTCTCAAAAGTGGTATTAACTCTAATCTTTCTGCTTTTTTTTAAGGTGATAACCATAGTATAATGATATACTATCCCAGTTCAGCAGGTGGAGGTATGAAGGAATTGTTTAGGAAGGTGAGCTTTAGGATGATATCTTAGGCTCCTTAATCTAGAAGGCTTACTGTTCTTGCAACATGAAGTGATGTGGAGAGCATTTAAATTCCCTAGGGGTCATTAAGCTGTTGTTGGGACCTTTTATTTGGATTCTGTATTATAAATTATAAAATGTTGGTTTTTATTCGTTCAAGTGCTTGTAAGTCTATTGCTTTTATTTTTAAGCACATAAGTTAAACTTAGTGGGTATATATAGCTTTTTTGGTCTTTAATGAATATATATAACATGTTGCAGACTTGTAGTTGAATAGTGAGCAAGTATACATGTTTTTTGAGAGATATGAATCAAAATGATTCCTCTGCTTTCTCCCAGCGTCACATGTTTTTGGAGTAGTTGGCTCATTGACATACTTTTTGGTACTTTCTGCATTTCATGTCAAGTCTTACGAGCAACCTTTTTAATTATACAATCTTAGGTTGGCAACCGATCTAGTGAATTCCATCCAGAGGTGAGAAGAGTGAGGCGTGAAGGCTCCTACATATACGAGGAGTTTATGCCAACTGGGGGGACAGATGTTAAGGTTTGGAATCTTGAAGTTTATGTTGCTTTTTCTCCCGAAAAAAGTTTATATTATTTATGCCATTTGGATATTCTTTAACATGTATTTAGTCTTGCTATAATTTTTACACAACTATAGGTGTATACAGTAGGCCCAGAATATGCTCATGCTGAGGCAAGGAAGTCTCCTGTTGTTGATGGCGTTGTTATGAGAAATCCTGATGGGAAGGAAGTAAGTAGCATGCCAAATATTCTAGTCTCTTTCCCCTTATATTTATTTATGACTAGCTTTTTTTTTGCTTGCTCTTTACTCCATTTGGTATTATTAGGGAGTAATTATGTGGATTAGCAGTCAATGCTTCATCCAGGGCCAGAATTATTTTTTCTTTTTGCCTTTAAGGTGCTAGCTTGTCATTTACATTCTTACTCTCTTGGTTACTGTTTTGCAACTCTAAAGCATTTTGTTGAAAAAGGATATATATATATATATATATTTTACTCTGTCACTGAACTGCTAGGTTTAATTAAATACATTAATTACATGATTTCAGATTTTGTGCAAAACTCTTCTTAACCAACATGTCTCTTGTCTTTTCATTTTTTCCTGATTGATATTATTAATTTAGAAAGTGTTCAATCTGAAGTATACCCATGCCTTCTTGTTAATTTTTTTTTAATAATGTTCCTCCATTTAATATAAGTACATATTTAATTGCTATTTTCTTGGTAAACATCCACTGGATGTCTTGAACTCTTTTTGGTATTTTGGGTTGGCTAACTGATGAAAAAGCCTATACCATTCCAAAGCAAGCATGGATTGCTGGCTTGAAATATAGATTGAAATTTCTTGTTGACCCATATCCATAATTTTTTTGGCAGGTTAGGTATCCTGTGTTATTGACACCTGCTGAAAAGCAAATGGCAAGAGAGGTTTGCATTGCATTCCGGCAAGCGGTATGTTGTCAGATGTGGTGACTACTTGCCATACAAAGATTCCACATTTCTTCTTCTATGTCATTACTACTGAAATGTTTGTTTAAACTGGCGTCTTCTTATCTTGTTAGATTTATTCTCTCTATACTTAGAGTGATTAGTAGTCCTGTACTTTGTTGATTCTTTTATCATGTTCTTGCACTTTTGCGTTTTTACTGAAATTTCATCAGCAGCTTAGGTTATGTTCAAAATGCTGTGACCTATCTATCTTAACAAGTCCTATCATGGAATATTTTACATATTTAAAATGAACTAGTGATTATTGTAGCAGATTTAGATAATTGGATAATCCCTTGGGTTCAAAATATAAGAACTAAACTTGTGAGGGTGTGTGGTTTTTTATATAAGAGTCACTTTGCTTTTGTCTCATCATTTAATGCTTTTTTTTTTCAATTTTACCCCTAATTAATTATATGTCTCTCTCATTTATTTTTTCCACTCCAACTCTCTTGTATCTATTTTCACTCATTCTCTCTCCCACTCACCCTCTCCATAAATAGGGACTTCTTAGGCAAGTAAGTTATATTTTTTACATACTTGTTATCTTTAACCAATTTTAACTAACTTTTTGAATTGCGTTATTTAGTTATTTGGCTCTTATATTTTGAACAAGAGGTAGTATATTTTATCTCCTTAACCTATTCTTCCAAAGAATAATTCATTGTGTATTTAATGTTCTGTTTAATTAAATCTGTCCCACCACAGAATTATCATTATGATAGTTAAGTGTTGTACTTCATGTCCACCATAAGTTTTTCTTACTGCTTGCAGGTTTGTGGGTTTGATCTCTTGAGATGTGAGGGGCGCTCATATGTATGCGATGTGAATGGATGGAGTTTTGTTAAGAACTCACACAAGTAATTTTTTTTTTTTTTTAATATTATCATCTGGTATCCGGTTCAAGTTTGTGGCTACCCCTTTCAACACAAGTGTCTCCTCTGAGACTTGAACTCGAGACCTAGAGGGATCTAGCAGGGGCTTACACCACTAGACCAACTCTATATAATTATATTGTTTTGAACTTTTGATATTGGAAGCATAGTTAAAAATGCATTTATAGTGATTACTTTTACTTCTATTTAATTGAATATCTTAAGATTAAGTTATTTCCCCTGGAATTTCTATTTGCGGTTTTATTAGGAAGTTTTTCTGCTGCTTGAAAAGTTTAAGCGTTCCATAAATGATGACTTTTTAACCATTTTCGTAAATGTTATTTGGGCCTTAAATTCTATGATCTGTGATATGTGATCCAACCTGGTCCACCACTCGTTCACTTCCTACCAGTTGCCTTTATAACTAATAGGTGGATGGTCATTCTCTCCTCTAAAACTGTTGCAACTGATATGTCTAAAATTGAATAATTTACTGAATTGGATGTTACCTAACAATTTGTGTATAATGCTTTCAGATGGATAATATTTTGACTGAAAAAACGCCTATATATCTCAACAAAATATTAAAGCAGTTTATATTTCAAAATTGAGTAAAGTGAAATGTTTTATCAACTGAAAGTTTAAAGAATCAATTACATTCAGTAAGTTTATGGGAAAAGAATGATCAAGAAGTTTATAGGCGAATAGAATCATTTGTTCCTTTAGTTTTTAGTTTTTGTACTTAAGTCAAATTCATGTATAGAAAAAGTAAGTGTGTTACTTTAAGCTTAAGCTGCATGATATCTATAGTATTTAGTTGCCCCCATTACAATATGACCGGATAATAGTTATTCAAACAAAAAAGACATTCTTAATTTGTCAACCTGTTCTATGATAATAATAAATTTTAATATTAAAAAGTCAGGTTAAAAACTGTTTATGACAAAAATTTGAAACGCTTAAAAAAGGCCAACACTGTAGGATAGGGGGAAAAGACTAAACAAATCCAATTTATGACAAATTTTGTGCTTGTTTAAAAAATACTCATTATTTACATATCTTCTGATGAATATCTGCTTTCCCTGTTTGTCCTCAATGAATCTTACAATTTTGTTTCCATTGCGGCTACTGAAGGTATTATGATGATGCTGCATGTGTGCTGCGGAAGATGTTTCTAGATGCAAAAGCACCCCATCTTTCATCAGCAATTCCACCAACTTTACCATGGAAATTAAATGAACCAGTCCAACCTACTGAGGGATTAACTCGTCAGGGTAGTGGTATTATAGGAACTTTTGGACAATCTGAAGAACTGCGTTGTGTAATTGCTGTTATTCGTCAGTATGTTCCTTTTCTTTGTTTCCCTTGGATTAGTTATATTAGTTAAATTCCATGTTCTTTATTGTTCACTCATTTGTTTTGGTAGTGGTGATAGAACTCCTAAACAGAAGGTGAAGCTGAAAGTTACTGAGGAAAAGCTGCTAAACATAATGTTGAAATACAATGGAGGACGACCTAGATCAGAGGTAGTACTTTCTTTTCTTCTGGTGCTTTCATGATATTCTTAAGTCACTGGATTTATTGATACTCTATTCTTGATCCAATAAGTCCATTATTTGCAGACAAAACTTAAAAGTGCAATCCAGCTGCAAGATCTGTTAGATGCCACTCGAATGCTAGTGCCTCGAACTAGGTACATTTATAGTGATTCATTTTTCTTTGCTCGAGAGATCTTGTATCTCATCAAATAACCAATATTAAAGTTTGACACACCGACTGTTGTATTCTTCTTTCATTTCTGTTTATAATTAATAGAAGCTTTCACTCTTTTAATCAATCTATATTTTCATAAGCGAGAGTTTTGGATTAATCCAAGTTATATGCGTTGTATAGATTAGATCGAGGAAGTGATAGTGAGGCTGAAGATGTTGAGCATGCTGAAAAGCTTCGTCAAGTTAAAGCAGTTCTTGAGGAGGTTATTAATTTTCTTGACTGTTTTTTCCCTGTATTATTTATTTCCTATCCATGGAGCATTAATCTAGTCATCCTTCCAAACTTACTGCATTGATGCACTTTTCTTTGATTGCTGGTGTGACAAACATAAGCATGCCTATTGCTAATACTAAGGGAAGGATACCCTTTTACACGTACTTCCAGATCCTGCATAACTGCAGTCTAGATCCTTGTCTCTTGTTTTTTAACTTTCCCTTATTTTCTCAATGATATCAGGGGGGACATTTCTCTGGTATATATAGGAAGGTTCAACTAAAGCCACTAAAGTGGGTCAAAGTCACAAAAAGCAATGGTGAAGGTGAAGAAGAACGACCTATTGAAGCATTAATGGTTCTTAAATATGGTGGTGTTCTTACACATGCCGGCAGAAAGCAGGTTCTGATCAACAGAAATATTAAACAGTTTTTGTTGAGTTTGAATTTGACTAGACTCCTATAGTTCCCTTATTTTTGGGGTTAAATATGAATTTATAATATTCAATGGCGGTTCTTTGATTACTATGTTCCCTTTGCAGGCTGAAGAACTGGGAAGATTTTTTCGGAATAATATGTATCCAGGTTATTTGAATTTCTTTGTTAATAGAATTTGATGATGCTATATGGGAAGAGGAGCTAATATAAAATAATGAAAATTATTCACAACAAAACTAATTTTCCCAATTTAGTATCATAATAAAAGGATGCTCGCCACCCTTTACTGCAGCACTATATATAAGCAACCAAAACAAACTTCAACCGAACTAAAACTTGAAACTCAACTGAACAACCAATGGAAGCATATTGTAATACTGCTATGTCATTGCATATCCCTAGGCCTAACGCCATCTAGAAAATCCTAATTTACTTGTCAAGATTATAAACCACATATTGCCCTAAATTCCTGTGTAAATCCTACATCCAAAATTTCAGTTTTTTTGCCAACAAAAATTGCAATTACTTCATGCACTCTTTTTTCATCTCATACTGCTGTATTAATTGTCAGCCTAGTACTCCATTTCTTCTCAGGCCTGTATGATTCTATTTCTTAGAACATCCTTCTCAGCTACATACTTCTGGAGTTTATGCTTTTAGTGTAGCTGTAAACGTAAAAGTAGAAGTGCAGAATTATGACACAACCAGGAGACTCTTGGCCATTAGTCTTTTATACTTGTATGGATCGCTTTCTTTCAGAGAATTTTGGATTCAACATGCTATACTAGTTTAGGTCTTGAGGTGCAATGGTCTTGTACCTGACTAATTTGTGTTACTTGCCTCTTATTGTCCTTTGTATCCTATTTTGAATAGCTATACTTGCCTTCTGTTCATCATGCCATTCTTCTATGATTATGAACTAACTTGCAAGATTGCTCCTGCTTTTGAATCCATTGTCATAGGCTTTTAGCTATAGGACCATGATCTTTTGATCAAATGTTTTGCATCTTTGATAAATGCAGGGGAAGGTACTGGTCTTCTTCGACTCCATAGTACATATCGTCATGATCTAAAGATTTACAGCTCTGATGAGGGTCGAGTGCAGGTATTACCCTTGTTTGAAACCCCAGCCCAATTAAAAGAATTACTAGTTTACTTGGTTTTTTCAGTTTATTTATTTATTTTTGAATAATTTTAGAGTATGAAGTATCTTAATGCTGGTTATATTCATGGTGAGAGGTGAATGCATAAATAGCATATCAGAATATGCCTACCATTCAATCCCGCAAAATCATCAATTGTAACAAAGCAGCAAGATCTTAGGAGCTAAATAAGGCATTAAAAATTTTACAAACCTGAGTAAATAAGACAAAACAGAATCAGAATCTTAACTAAAGTCGTAAAAAATAAAAATATCAGAAACAACAATGTCTACTAGAATTTAGTTAATTTCTCTTCTCCGTTTGGTATGATCAGTCCTTTTTTCAAAAATGCCTTTTTCAACAGATGTCTGCAGCAGCATTTGCCAAAGGTTTACTTGACTTAGAAGGGCAGCTAACACCGATCCTGGTTTGTGTTATTTTCCTGAAGTTTTCAGCCTGTTCTTTGGGTTGGACTTTTTACCCTGACTGAGAGGTTTTCCTATCTTGAAGGTTTCCCTTGTGAGCAAAGACTCCTCCATGTTGGATGGACTTGACAATGCCAGTATTGAAATGGAAGAAGCCAAGGTTAGTAATCTGTTTATAGTTTTCCTTCTTTTATATCATAGGAATTTTAGTATGTACAGTAACAAACTTTAATTTAAGTCCCTTTAAAGGGCGGCCGAATGTACAAGGCTCCCACCAAGTAAGGTCTGGGGAGGGATGGATGTACACAGCCTTACCCCCTTCTATTGGAGAGGCTGTTTTCAGGATTTGACCTTATGCCAACAATGGGTTCTTGACCTTAAGTTACTCAATAAAATATTAACTTGAGAAGAACTGTGCCATCCACTGTCTCATATGCATAAAAGCTTCTTACATTTTAGGGCACAGGTACAATATCTTCTATATTACTTATTTTACCTTTTTTGTCTGGGCTGGATTCTCTGTAGGCTCGATTGAATGAGATCATGACCTCTAGTGCAAAGATGGCTCATAGCAATGGATCATCTGAATTTCCTTGGATGAAAGATGGAGTAGGCTTGCCACCCAATGCATCGGAATTACTTGTCAAGCTGGTAATCTTTTGAAATATACAATTCATTGAAGTAGCTTAGACCTCTTGTTTTGAGAATCAGGGCAGACACAGATACGCTATTTGAATTAATGAATATAATGTGTTTCTTTTCAGGTTCTGCCTTATTATGATTTTATTATTTGATTTTTTTTAGCTTTATCATCAATAAATTAGAATGATACTCATGTTAGTCCTGCATTTCTTGTATTAGCTTCACAAGTTTGTTTACCAATTTATGGCAATATAATTACTATGAGTTCAGGTATAAATCGCAGTTCATTTTATATTATGGGACATCCAATGATGTGAATTACTGTTATTTAAAGCTAGTTTTTATTTTTTGACAAGCAGTTGTTAATAGTCAATTGTTTCAAAATTTGAGGTTTTAATTGGGAAGGCTCCAGGATATTCTAAAACTTTCATGAAGAACTCCCCTCACTGTAACCAATTGTAGAGGAAATCAGCCTGAATTACACATATTATCATATCAGAAGAGATCAGAGAAATCCCAAGAAATCAGGGATACAATCAATCATACTAACTACCATTAACTACCTGATTCTAATCTAATCAAATCCCATGTAATCTGCCTAATATTTACATATTTACTACACTCCCCCTCAAGTTGGATCATATATACTAATCATATCCAACTTGCTAATGAACCTCGTGAATAATTCTTCTGATAGTCCTTTCATAAGGATGTCAGCTAGTTGCTGTCTTGTGGGTACATAGGATAGACATACACTCCCTTCTTCCACTTTCTCTCGAATGAAGTGTTGATCTACTGCAACATGTTTGGTCCGATTGTGTTGAACAAGATTCAAGGTCATGCTTAAAGCAGCCTTGTTGTCGCAAAACAGCTTTATCAGAGCTTCTACTTGGACCTGAGCTTTCCCTACTACGCGCTTCAGCCATAGCCCTTCCATAACACCCTGTGATAGAGCTCGCAATTCTGATTTGGCACTACTCTTTGAGACCACCCTTTGCTTTTGACTTTGCCAAGTGACTAAGTTCCCCCACTCAAATGTGCAATAGCCTGATGTTGATCTGCTGTCTTCTTTAGACCCGGCCCAATCAGCATCTGTGTATATCTCGATTGTTCTACTGCTGGATTTCTTGAACAGGAGACCTCGTCCAGGTGTGCCCTTTAAGTACTTTAGAATCTTATATGCTGCATCCATATGCTTCTGTCTGGGTGACTGCATGTGTTGACTTGCTACACTTACAACGAATGCAATATCAGGCCTTGTATGGGAGAGATAAATCAATCTCCCAACCAGTCTTTGGTATCGGCCCTTGTCAACAGGTTCCTCTTCCTTTTCCTCCTTTTCTTTGGTCTTGTCCTTCTCGGTCATCACTTTTTGCTCCCCCTTTTTTGTTGTATTCTTCTTGGTTTTAATTGGTGTCTTACTAGGTTTACATCCTAGCATACCCGTTTCCTTGAGCAAATCAAGAATATATTTCCTTTGGGAAATGTGTATGCCCTCCTTAGACCTTGCAACTTCTATGCCAAGAAAGTATCTTAATTGGCCTAAATCTTTCACCTCAAATTCTTGGTTAAGTCCCTGCTTGATCCTCTCCATTTCTTGATCATCATCACCAGTGATGATAATGTCGTCTACATAAACAATAAGGAGAGTGGTCTTCTTTCCATTGTGTCGAATGAACATGGTGTGATCAGATAGTCCCTGCTTGTAACCTTCCTCTCTTAGTACTTTGGAGAATCTGTCAAACCAAGCCCTTGGGGATTGCTTTAATCCATATAAGGACTTCTTCAGTCTACACACTTGCTTTTCATTTTTGCCATTGAAACCAAGAGGGAGTGACATGTACATTTCTTCCTTTAGTTCTCCATTCAGAAAAGCATTCTTGATGTCTAATTGTTGCAAGGATCAATCAAGATTAGCTGCTATGGATAATAAGACTCTGATAGTGTTGAGTTTTGCCACAAGTGAAAATGTTTCATTGTAGTCAATTCCATAGGTTTGGGTAAATCCTTTAGCCATCAAGCGTGCTTTGTATTTGTCTAGTGAGCCATTAGGGTTGTATTTTGGAGTATATTTTGGAGTAAACACCCACTTACATCCTACAAGCTTCTTCCCTTTAGGCAGATCAACAATCTCTCAAGTACCATTTTTCTTCAGAGCCCTCTTCTCATCAAGAACGGCGTCTCTCCATTTAGGAATCTCAAATGCTTCATATACATTATTAGGGATGTGTACCCTATCTAGGTTAGAGGCAAAGGTATTATATACATTATTAGGGATGTGAACCCCTTTTTGCCTTGGCCTCCAATGGAAAGCTTGACTGCTTATGCCCAATCTCGATAGTTTTCACCGGTGAGCTTTTCTGTGACAATCGGTCCAATTAGAACGTCAAGCCCCGAACCCATCGTGTTCGAGTGTCCGCCATGGGGACGCGGTTGGAAGGACCGGTGTGGCTGGACTGTGTAACAGCGATGCGTCAGATGGAACGTCGTTTGATAAAGGCGTACGGTGATCGGTTTCAAGGTCAGAATCCTCCGATAGCTTTGATACCATGTAGAGGAAATCAGCCTGAATACTTCAATAGTATTATTCATCTGGAGGTGAGAATATATACACATATTATCATATCAGAAGAGATTAGAGAAATCCCAAGAAATCAGGGATACAATCATGGATACAATCAATCATACTAACTACCATTAACTACCTGATTCTAATCTAATCAAATCCCATGTAATCTGCCTAATATTTACATATGTACTACACCAATGTTAGACTCAAAAAGTCCCCTTTTGCAGACCAGCTTAATGAATAGATGGGTTGCACCATTCCAAATGCAATGACAACAATGAGAATCAAGTAAAATGAGAACAAGAGAAAACTAATGAAAATGTAACAACTTGGGGAAAAACAAAAACTAAATAATAAGACATGGAATGGAGTGCGAAACTACCACTTCAAGGAACAGCAATTTATTTTATTTTATTTTATATTTTCAATTACTGTAAATGGAACTTTCCTGCGAATTTATGTAGCATTTATCATTGGGCTTTTGGAAATTAAATCTGCATTGAAAATGAGGCAGATGAATGGAACAATTGAATCCATTGGTTGAGTCTTAGATTGACTTTTACAATGGGAGGTGGGATTGGTGCCTCAAATCTTTGTGATCTGCAACAAAGGAATATGTATGAAAGTTTTGTCTGAGAAGCTAAAGAAGAAATAAGGAAACCAATTTGACTATGTTCAAGTCAAATGCATAATGACTATTAGGCTGCACAAAAAGCTATAAAGGTAAATTTAGTCATGATTACAGAAAATTAACTTAAATTGAGGGAAGACCCACATACTATTCTTTAGAGTCTATTATCTTTCAAGATAACATTGTTTCTAAATTATTGCTTATAGGTTTCCTCTGTTCATAGTCATTAATCTATTCTGGTGAATTTTTCTAGAGATAGGCCAGTGATGTGCATAACTTGAAATTATTATCATCATTATTTTGGTAATTCCCGTGTGTTTCTGTTCAGGTGAAATTGATTAAGAAGGTCACTGAACAAGTAAGACTACTTGCTATGGATGAAGATGAGAAACTTACACAAACAAGCTCATATGATGTAATTCCTCCTTACGACCAAGCAAAGGCACTTGGCAAGACAAATATTGACATTGATCGCATAGCTGCCGGACTCCCTTGTGGAAGTGAGGGGTTCCTTCTGATGTATGCCCGCTGGAAAAAGCTTGAAAGGGAATTGTATAATGAACGGAAGGAGTATGTATTAGCTATATATATATATATTAAATTTTGTTCTCCTTCTGTATTTTTCTTTCTGATTCTAGACACTTACAGAACTAAGATAAAGGAATGCTACTTATGTATTTGAATATTTAAATCACATAAATGAATAGAAAATGTCACATCTGGAGTTTCTAAAATCTAGTTAGTTGTAGGGTCGAAACTCATTAATACCCCTTGCATTCATATTGACATGATTGTGTCTTTCATCAATGGATTTTTTTTTTCAAGTTAAATACATCTCATAAATTAATTTTCCCTCCTGTTATTCTTTATGCTTTGTTACCTATGCACTTCTATAATTTTTTTTTCTAGTGTGGAAAAAATGTTTTCATACACTGATAGTTTGTTTTCTTGCAGCCGCTTTGATATCACTCAAATTCCTGATGTTTATGATTCATGCAAGTAAGTATCTCCTAAAAGTGTAGGCTTTAATGCTAATATACTATCTTCTCTAGCCCATCTGGAGAAACAAGATTCTCTTTGAATCTTCTCACTATCTGAATGTAATCTGAACAATAAGTATTGTGATAATGTCTTAGGAAGTTATTAATAGATTTTAATGCAAACTTAGATTTAATTTTAATTTTCAAAACCTTGTGACACTGATAATAACTGATTTAATTAATTTTTCTTACTCTTATCTTACATCTTCTCTATGAAAATTTTATAATCCCACTTCTTCAATTTTTTATAATCTATTTCCCTAATACCAGACAGATGATGTTCGATGAAGGAATGAGCACAGGTTGAGGAAATATTAAACTATTCCACGTTCATGTCTCTTTCCTCGGTCATGCAATTTACTGATTAAACTGATCTGCAATTTTATGTGTTGGAAGACAAGTCTGGTGTTTTTAAATTCTCTAGTTCTATATTTTTCTTCTACAAGTCATAAATTTGACTTACATTTATACCCTACAGGTATGATCTCTTGCACAATGCTCATCTTAATCTGGAAGGACTGGATGAGCTTTTCAAAGTTGCTCAGGTACGTAAAAGCACATTAAGATATTTCAATGCCTTTCAAAGTGAGTTTAGTGGATTTCAAGTTTCTTCTCCTATTTGGAACATGACTGCCTATTTATTTTTTTGTACTGCATTCATATCCTTTCTGAAACAAAACTACAGACTTCTTGCTCAATGTCCAAGTTTGAGCACCAATCTCTGCAAGCCTATCTCCTGCAAAATTTGAACTGTGCTTCCAGCTATAAATATCTTTTTCCCCCTTTTCATGAAAGAGGAAAACTGATCGAGCTGTTTCTGAAAGTTGTCCCTTGTAGAAAATGAAAGCTATAAAAAAATGATCTTTCACTTTTTGTCTTATTGATGGTGTTATATAATTTTTTTTTTCAGGCACTAGCTGATGGTGTTATTCCTAATGAATATGGAATTAATCCGAAGCAGAAGTTAAAAATTGGCTCGAAGGTATAACCCTGCTTTAAGGCATTAGGTTGCCCTTTTGTGTTACAAATCTTTGATCCATTTTTTTATTCCTCGCATAAATTTTGCTTTCAACTATAATAACTGTGATGTCAATTCTTGTGATTGTTTCTGATTTGAGCAAATACAATGTTTTAACCCCAAAGAAGTAAACTACTAATGAAATGTGAGGTATGAAAGGCTGAACTGTGCGCAAATTCACCCTTAGCATTTTGTCTCGAGTTTCATAACTGGATATTGCTTCAGTTAATAGGACTCAATTAAATGCATTTTTGTTGTGTTTATTTGTAACTGTAGCCCCTATTTACCCTAATTTGTGCTGTTTCAATTCAGATTGCACGTCGTTTATTGGGAAAAATTTTAATAGACTTGAGGAACACTCGTGAGGAAGCCATTAGTGTTGCCGAGTTAAAGAGTAACCAAGACCTTGATTCGTCAACTTTAAAAACTGAACTGGATGATATAGAGTCCAATTCAAAACTTTTGAATAAGAATGATGAACCAAGAAGATCCAATACTTTCAGTGATATTTCATTGGATCAAGATGATGATGATGATAAAGAAACAAAATATCGTTTAGATCCAAAGTGAGTATCAGAACACACGTTGATTTTGTAAATTATTATTGTTGTTGTTGTTTTGTTGTGTTTTAATTATCTTATCTCCCATCAGGTATGCAAATGTAAAGACACCTGAGCGTCATGTGCGAACAAGATTGTACTTCACATCAGTGAGTGCTTTATTGCATTATTTTTGCATCATGATGGCAAGGACTGGATTGTTAAAAGTTGAGATTTTTTACACTGTACTTTCCAATTGATATAAGAGATCAATCAATGACCTTCTAGTTTGCTATTTAATTGTTCCATTGCCATTATTAATTGGTTGTCAAGTTTACTCTCTCTTATAAATTCAATATTTTGTTTTGGTTTTGATTTCTTAAATAACATCGTATTAAAACAGAAAGAAACGATGATACATCAGAAAAAAATTATATAATCAAATTATTTGTAGAGCTCACTCATTAATATCTCTGTAAATTCATGTATGCGAACTGATTGTATATTTTTTCTCTTTTTAGAACAAAATAGTTCTATTCTGATTCCTCTACTTTTTTCCAACAATTAATTTTATTGGCAGGAATCACACATCCATTCCCTCATGAATGTAATTCGTTATTGTAATTTGGATGACTCTCTTCAAGATGAAGATAGTCTGGTTTGCCATCATGCGCTAGAGCGCCTATATAAAACAAGGGAGCTTGACTATATGAGCTACATTGTGCTGAGGATGTTTGAGAACACAGAGGTGAGGATCATTTTAGGCATTTCCCCGACACTGTTTCTCATTTTTTTTAATAACTGTTAGAATAAAAATATGGTTCCTTAGTTCTCTACATTCCATTAGTTGATGATTTGACTCATTGTTTCCCCATTCCTTTGGCAGTTACAACTGTCAAGGCTTTGTTTGATGTGTTAGGCTCTGGTTGCATGTTGTTCTTATATTCAACCTTTTGCCTGTGAAACTGCAGGTGGCTTTAGACGATCCAAAAAGATTTCGCATGGAGCTGACCTTCAGTCGCGGTGCTGATTTGTCCCCCTTAGAGGTAATGATCGCCTGTCAATATAGCTTGCCAAATATGAATTATGAAGCAACAGTTTGTATTCCTTTCATTTGCTGTTATCTTTATTGTTTGCGTGGTATGCAATCAAATATTAAGTGTTCATTTAGTTTTAGGATATTTATGGTGCCATTTATGAAACCAATTTGACCAAAAGCTTTTATGATGTAACAAAGGGTGTATATTGTGTTTGGCAGAAGAATGATAGTGAGGCAGCTTCATTGCATCAAGAGCACACCTTACCAATTATGGGACCTGAAAGGCTGCAAGAAGTAGGATCGTTTCTGTCGTTGGAAAAAGTGGAGAAGATGTTTCGTCCATTTGCTATGCCTGCAGAAGACTTTCCTCCCCCAGAAGCACCTGCTGAGTTCCCTACCTATTTTCCTAAAAGCATGCTTGAGCGCCTGGTCAATTTCTGGCCTTTCCACAAGCAGGCCAACAATTCTAATGGCAAGTAGCTACTTGGAAAATCCCCTTTTTTCCTTTATTCTTTTAATTTTACAATGTCTGAATGTTGGCCTTTTTATTTCCAGCTAGGGTCTTTTACTATAGAAATCAAAATTGAAGAAAGGCACATTTTATCGACATCATGAATGTTTTTTGTTTGTCCTGATCCCAACATCTCCGGGGTACAGACTGGGTCTGAGTTTTTTACATCTTTATAATTTGATTTTATATTTAAATTTAATGTAGTTATCAAATAAGAGTAGAAATATTTAACTCATGTAAATAAAAATAAAATTTTTCCCTACTGTTTTGCGATCGATCTTGATGGACTGAAATCATTCATGACATTGTGTGTGAAAAAAATGTGTTTATTTTTTTATTTGATCAAAGCTATTTCTTTTTACGGCTTAGAACATATGATTTTTGTCTCTCCCAATAAATACGCTTTCCAAAACTCAAACATGTATTTTCCTCTTTATGGGATTAAAGCCGTATCCCTCAACCAACAACTTGGTAAAAAAAAAGTGATTATCACTATGCTATAAAATTCACAGAATGAATCATTGCATTCCTTATTTATGAAATGGTCTGGTTTATTAGAGTTTTGAGTGAATTACTTTAATTCATACACTAAATGGTTTTTTTTTTTTTTTGGGCGGGGAGTAGGGTACCAACAATGAAAATAAGTACAAGGCAATTCACCCAAAATCAGGACCCTTTTTGATTTGGGGTGACTGATGGCTTCCACTTCCGCTTTCATTCCTCAAGACATCTAAATACTTTAGGGCCCTTTGGATTAAAGAAGAGGTAGGAATGAAAAGGAAAGGAAAGAAAAAGAATAGAAAGGCTTCCCAGATGTGGCTTCAAAGGGAATAACGACATCTTTCGTCACTTGAAGAAGCTGAAGGTAGAATGGGTGACAGTGTTTTATATGTTGTATGGGGCGGAGGGGCATAATTTCAAGTGGGACTATGCCACAGATTCAGTTTTCGCTGATGAAGTTGAGTAGGAAGCATATGTTGTTATAAGCTCCTTGATCTATCTTGTTTTGGGTCCTATTGTAAATGGAATGCTCATCGTTAAGTCTTTGATTTACATGTGAATCGTGGAGATGCCATCTATAGGACGAAGCCTTTCAAACACTTTAGGAATTTGTGCATTGTATTCAACACGAGAGGAATGGTGGGATAGAGGCATCGTGGTGGTTGTGCTGGTTGGAGGAGGAGAAGATAGGTTCAAGCGTGCTGCTACTTGGTCCGCTATTGAATAACTTGTAGTCTAATTTAATAATGTGCTATGTTTTTTCTTCTTAACCATAGCCCACCTATAACGTGCATATTGTTGTTAATGGTTAACTCTGTAAGAAATATTGAGGACGTCACCGTGTGCAAGTTATGGGCACATGCTGGGTAACAAGCATTAGTGGATGTATTTATAATGTGTTATGTTAGTCCTTTATACTCACTGCATACCCATGGCGTGCACATGGTGCATACAAGTCGTTGTCTTACGTTTTGAAGTTAAATTCGTTTCTTGTAACCACTCGGTACCTATATGTAACACATGGTTGTGATGATTTAAAATGAATACGGTCACCAAGAAGTGTCTAAACAACGTCATTATTAGAGTGAATGACTTTTACTAATAGGAGTCGATCGTAACCATGAGGTAACCATTGAGTGAACGAATTACAATATACTTAATTCATGTACATCTAACCATTATGTGCCTATGTGTATGTGATGTGAGGTATGGTTTTTCAATAAGACAATCAACCAATTAATGAAGTGGTTGTAAGTGTAATCATGAATTAAGTTCATATAAATGGTATACTTTGTTTATTCTAAAAAGTGGTTGGGGTTCATTGATGATATCCCATGGCATTTCATCCGAGAGGGAGGAGGTTTTCTTCGAGGACTGTCTAGCATTAATTGGGACAAAAGCAATTAGGTGGCAATTATTAATTACTCTATTTATACATGTTTTGCTTTCAAATTTAGCCCCCCACACATGACGTGCCTAGCACATGCATGTGGCCCAATTCCCAGTCGTCGTTTCTCTAATAACCCGTAACATAACCATGACTTACATATGGTCGCGAACAACGTAACCATTTCTTTAAATGCGTAATCTCAAAATGTTGAGTTAACATGCATTTACGCAATTCCAATAGTAAAGGGGAAAGCAGCATTAATCGCGTTATACCCATGGGCGGCATATACTCATCATGTTTTAATTCATGCTGCCCTAACCATGATGTGCCCATGGGCGGCATGAACTCTTAACTATTAAAATAGTGTTCTGTTTGTCCTTGTTGTGTATCACCGAAATAAAGCAAATTTCTAAACCATCATCTTCACCACAAACAAGTGCATCTCTCAAATGAGAGTTAACTTACATATATAATTATGTCTTACATAATCATATTCTCAAAATAATGGTGGCTTTAGTGCAATCACATATTCGGACTGCCTTTATAAAAGATATGTGGGGGAATCAAAATAGCCAAAAGAAGCATGTACAACATTTCCAAAAGACAGTAGGATTCATACTTTATGCCCTATTCATATATTTTCCTAACATAAACATGGACCAAAGTTTGAATCGCTAACCCTGACTGTAAAAGACCATCGTGGCTGGAATAATGTGCTCGCCCTCTCTGTCCATTCTAGCTCCACCTATGTCCATTCCACTATACTACACTGCCTATTTATACAACCTCACCGTCATGTTAGGCGAAAATGGGACTTTTTTCCATGTTCCCCGTTGCTACAAAATGGGTTCCTACCATTTTTTGTGGGAACCTCATTTCATTCTTATGGTTTAAAATTTGTGCATGTGGGAAAATTTTTTCCATTGAAAATTTTGAATCAAACGCCTGTATCACTGACAAATTCTCATTTTCCTTTTCCTTCTATTTTCTGCAAACCAAAACAGGCCCTTAGCATGCTTCACTTTTCAACTATTGCTTTAGCAAACTTTTTCTCTTTATGAAATCAAAAATATTTTTCTCTTTATAAAATAAAAATAAAGTTAATAAAAGATTATTGTAAAGATGCTTACAAGTCGTTATAGTTGAAGTAAAAGGTGTCCATCTTCTTGACATGTACGTATCAGTCCCATCAAATTGGATGGACCCTCAACATATACATATAATCCATGACTAAAATATTTTTTCATCTCTTTATACTTATTATGTAAATAATGTAACCAATATAAAACAACTAATGAGTATATGTGTGGCAGTAGTTGGTTTTGTTTTCTTTAAAAAAAATATTAATAAAGACGGGTCCGTCTTATTTTGGTTAATACACAATTTTTAACTGATTATTGGCGCTGTTCATTTGCGTTCAAACTCTGAAATGTCCTAAAGAATTGTTGCCAAATGTGATTAAGGAATTGAATGAATATTTACTATCTCATTCTAAATATAAGATTTAATTGAATTTTCTAGAAAAGATTAAAGAAGTTAAATAAGTTACTTAATCATATCATATATTATATTTGATTAAATTATATATCAATTTATGAGTTAGATAAATTAATTTAGAGAAAAATGATAAATATAAATATTTTAAATAAATTTAATTAATTTTTTTAATTTTTTAAAAAATCAACTAAGGTTTATAGTAGTACATGATAATAAGCATGGAGTAAAAAATTAGACCGGAAAACCGGTGAGCCAGTCGGTGGTCCGGTTCGGTTGATACATTAAACCGGCGAACCGGTCAAAACTGGTGGTCGAACCGGTCCCCATTTTTTTAAAAAAATATATTTTTTTATTCCTCTAACTACTATCTCACTCTATTTTTTAGGGAAAAATGAAAGTTTGAAGACCAAGATGAAGAGAAAAGTAAGTAAAGAAATAACAAATCTAAAAAAAGAAGATTTTAGAGGGATTTAATAATTAATTAATTATAGGAAATGAGATATCATTGCATAAGTACAAACATTATAACTAATACTAATAAATTTTAAATATTTTTTTCTAAAGATCTTTATTTTTATATATAGAAGTTTAAAAATATATTAATATATATATTACCACTAATAAATTATAATATTTTAATATGATCGGTCTGACCACCGGTCTAACCCCGATTGAACCATTAACTCTTGAACCTGTGCCGTGACCGGTTCCTGATCTGATTTTTTATTTCTTGATAATAAGATAATTAAGTTGATACGTAAGTACAAATTAGGTACAATATGATGCCAGAGAATTGAAAGTTAAAGCATGCGCATCTTCTTAGGAAGGGTACACGGACGCCCCACCTTATGGACTCTAAAGTCCACGTGTCTATTGTGTTTATGATGCCGTTTTGAATCAAAAATAAGAAATAAAATAGGAAAATAACATTTAGGTCACATGTATAAAAAAATTAATAATAAAGTTCCATTATATATTCTCTTATAAAAAAAAGTCCCTAGGGACCTCGGTGTTATAAATTTTAAATGTGAAATTATATTTTTACCCTTAATAATTGATATTTAGATATTATATAATATTAAGTTATATGATTAGATTTAGATACTTATCAATCGTCACTCTAAAACTTGTCAGTATAGGAATTGTCTAAAAAAAATTGTCAATATAGGCATATCCACTTATCAACGAGAGCTATTTCAGTTGTCAATAGCCACTCTATGACCTGTCAATATAATCGTGTCCACTTATCAGCGGGAGCTTATTTAAATTATACTAAAAATGACAATAGTTAACATAGATGAGCCTTGTTAATTACCATTTTTTGACTTGTCATTATAGACACATAAATTTGTCAAAATGGGCACATGTATTTGCTAATGTATAATTTGTCATTATATGCACATAAATTTGCCAAGATAGATACATAAACTTGATAAAATAGGCATATAATGTATAACTTGTCGAAATAGGCACATACACTCGCTAATGTATAACTTGTCATTATAGGCAAATAAACTTATCAAATTAGACATATAAACTTGTCAAAATAGGCACATATTCTTGCCAATATATACATTGTCAAAATAAGCACAAACACTTACCAATGTATAACTTGTCATTATAGGTACATAAACTTATCAAAATAGACGCATAAACTTGTCAAAATAGATGCATAAACTTGTCAAAATAGGCACATACACTTGTCAATGTATAATTTGTCAAAATACACAAATTGACCTATTGTCAAAACTCAAAACTCTCTTCTCCAACTATAGTCACACAAGGACGAATAGGTAAATTTGTGTATTTTGACAAGTTATACATTGGCAAGTGTATGTGTCTATTTTGACTAGTGTATACGCCTATTTTGACAAGTTTTTGTATCTATAATGACAAGTTATATACATTAACAAGTGTATGTGCTTATTTTGACAAGTTTATATACATATTTTGACAAGTTTATGTACATATTTTGACTAGTTATACATTGGTAAGTGTATGTACATATTTTGACAAATTTATATGCCTATTTTGACAAGTTTATGTGTCTATAATGACAATTATATATTGGCAAGTGTACATGTCTATTTTGGCAAGTTTATGTTCCTATAATGATAAGTTAAAATGTGGTCATTGATTAGGCTCATCTATGTTAACTATTGTCATTTTTCAGTATAAGTTAAAATAGCTCCGATTGACAAGTTGACGTGACTATATTAACAAGTCATAGAATGGTTATCAACAAGCCTATCTATGTTAATTAAAACAACTCTTGCTGATAAGTGGATATGCCTATATTAACAAGTCTTAGAGTGGTGCTAAACAAGTACATGAATTTAGTCATATGATTTAATATCAAATAATATCTAAATATCAATTACTAAGAGCAAGAAGATAATTTCACATTTAAAAATTATATCACTGAGGTCCCAAATGAATTTTTTTGCTAAGGGAATCTATATTTGGACTTGTTTTATTTTTGTTTTTTGTTTTTTGTTTTCCTAATCCTTAAAACCTAAGTATGATTTTCCTAAATAAAACTGAGAAAAGTTCTCATTAAAAATTTTATTGATGAGAAATACTTAAATCAGAGTGTTCCTAAATTTATAGAGTATCAATATTTTTTTAGTATAAATATTTATCATATCCAAGCTACTTACCAATAAAATATTGAATGGGAAACTATCCCTACATTTTATGAAAAAAGAGAAGAGTATAGAACCATATAAAAATAAAAGCCATCGTTGAAGTTGAAGTTGAAGTTGAAGTTGAAGTTGAATGAGTGTGATAATTAATGGGTTGATATATACTTGATTGTGATATATATTATATATATGGAGCTATAATTTGTCTTATCTGAGAGAAATGAACGTCTCTTTAGTCTGTACCAACATTGCGTATTCTGCAGTCAAACTGTATTTATTTATCGAGCACACACCAGAACGTGGCACAACAAAACAAACACGAGTGATGAGTGAATTAGTCAGTGGCGTTTAAATCTAAAGAGAGAGAAAAGAACGTGTACTATGGTAAGAAATGCATGGTTGAAAAATGAGGATGGATATGTATTCGAGAAGGTTCCTAGCTTAGCTTCCTGGGATCATATTCCTAGAAGTGACGCACAAACAACCCAATAGCAATCTTCCCCATAAGATCACATCACGTCTCTTGAGCTTTATCCACCACCACCTGGAACCCTCCACACCCATATAATACACTAATGTGTGTGTGTGTGGGGATAAATATAATATAGTGAAGGTGTTATTTGATACTACAGTCATCGGTTAGATTAAAAAAATTAATTAAATTGTTTTAAAATATGGATTAAGGTATAAATTTAATAATCAAGTTCTTTCCAAAATACATCTGATACAAATAAATTTTGGAAGGGGCAAAAATAATAATGAACAGTTAAAAAATGTGTAAATTTAACAAACTGTTAAATTTAACCTAACGGCGTTAAACTATAAGAGAATAAAACCCCTAACGACGTTAGATTAAATTTAACGGTTTTGTTAAATTTACATTTTTTTAATTATTCATTGTTATGTTTGCTTCTTCCAAAACAGATTTGTGTCAGATGCCCCTTGGATAAAATTTTATTGCTAAAATTACACCTTAACCCTTAAAGTATTTATATTTATTATTTTTTCTTTAAATTAATTTATATGACTTACAAACTGATATATAATTTAATCATATGTACCATATGATATGATTATGTAACTTATTTAATTTTCTTAATATCTCCCAAAAAAATTAATTATGTCTTATATTTAAAACCGAAGGGAGCATGCCTTTTATTTACACCTACCTCCTTGTTTTGATTGAGAGGGATCATCCATTCAATTCCACTGTCCAATTAATTGCCATTTCTATTGGTTTTTCAATACAATAATCCTTTTTTCCTTCAAGCACATGTCTGTTCTTAATAGAGATGCTTTTATTTGAAGTATTGCTGGCTATTAAATATGGGCACATCTTTTAATCAGAATTAATCTTTTTTTGTTAGGCATACTTTTTTTTTTATTGAAGACAATCCTATTCATAGTACTATCGGACAATTGCTAGTGGTCCCCGGTGCTGGCCCATTTTGATTATGCACAATGATATATACTCGTACACTTTTATACATTAATTTAAAACAATCACATTTTCTTATGTGTTGGACTTCTTCTGTCTCTAAATACAACTCGAAATTCTTACCTTTCTTTCCTAAAATAAGTATTAATGCAAATTTCTATATAATTAATATGTATTTACTAGAAATATAATAATATTTATTTGCAGGTAGTTGAAGCTTAAACTATCGTAACATTAAATAGTAGAGGATGGAAATGAAAGAAAAAAGATATTATTTTTACACAATACAAATATGGAAAAATTTCAGAAAAATATGGTGGAAAATAGGAAATGACAAATCAGTGCTTTGAAATTATGAAATCTCATGTTAGTTCGGTGTCATCAGAACGGGGGAGAAATCTGAGATTTTGAAATTTCGGTGAAAAAACGCTCATGCCTTTCAGTTATCCCTCTCTGTCAGCTCGGAATAACAACACCGGGCTCTTTATTAACAATACCGTATGTTACATTATAACTCCACTTTTTTTTTCAAAAACAAAAAATTCACAAGTTTCAAAGGCTAATAACAATACTCGTCTCTATATTAACAACACAATATTTTACATTAACAACTTAACTTTCTTGTTTCAGAGACCAATAACAACACCTCTCTCTTTATTAATAACATTATATTTTATATTAACAACTCGACTTTTTTGAGATACGAAGTTATGAAAGAAGAAAGTGAAGTTGTTAATGTAAAATACGGTGTTGTTAATAAAGAGACCGATATTGTTATTTTAAGTTGAGAGAGAGGGAGAGTTAAAGGGCAGGGGTGTCTTTTCATCGAGATTTTATAATTCCATATTCCTCCATCGTAATGATATGAGATTTGACAATTTCATAGCACTAATTTATCCTTTTCTATATTCCAATATATTTTTTTAAAATTTTCCCCACAAAGATTTTAGTGTCTTATTTGATTTGTGGTGTTTACAATATTATGATTAGAGAAGGAGTAGCTTTTAAAAGGTTTATAATTGTTTTTACACGTAAGTCCAGACAACACGCATTTTACACATTTATCTTGTATATCATAAATCATGATTAAAAAATTATTTTTAAAACTCTAATTATTATTTCAAACCATCTCAATTTTTTTCCTGCAAGTTGAAGAATTATGGCATCATTATAGGCAACTGAGAAACAGGTTCGGATTGGTCATTTTCTTAATGATTTGGGACAATGGAGATAATCATATTTATAGTTTCAGGCACAAAAAGCATCTATGTTGCCGCCAGATGATGTACGGTAGTGACAGTGCGAATTTTATCCGGACACGTACTGCCCCCCGGGGTCCTTGGGACTCGCAGGGTAAATAAAATGCCAAGTTAAAGACGTTTTTATGCATAATATGTCCTAAAATTTAAAATAAACTGTATAAATACATATAATTAAATTATAAATTTTATTTTATTACATGTTTTTTTATATATAATAATATTTTGAATATATTCAAATTAAATTCTTTAAATATGTTTACTTAATATTTCACGAAACTATTGTATTATATTTACTTAATTTTAAATTCTTATTGACTCAAGTAAAACTGTAATTTGTATTAAATGACTTATGATTCATAATAATTAATAATTTAATTTTAGCAGAAGCAAACAGATCGTGCCAGACAAGTACTACAATACAATGGATCTGAATGAGTAGAGAGATAACCATAAAACTGCCACTTCGTGAATTACAGCAAACCTAAGGCAACCTCAGCCATCATTTGCATATAGTAATGGATATGTCCTAAAAAATAAGTTTTTATTTTAGATTTATCTTAAATATTTATTTAATACTTTTTGTATCCTTAATATAAGACATATTTAAAGAATTGATATGAGTTATAAATATAAAATATAATTTTTATATTTATCAATCATTTTCTAATTTATTTTTATTGATGCTTCATCAATAATAATTAAAGAAGAGAGGGAATGAGGAAATTAAGGAATATTAATAGAGTATTTTAGAAAATACATGTCATATTAATTAACTTAATTAAATTTTTTATTCTAATCAAATTAAGTAAATGCATCTTATATTAAAAATTAGAGGAAGTAGCATTTATCCCCTTTGGTGGATCCATACAGTTAAAAAAAATACATATTTATTACATGTAATTAATTTTAACTTTTTTTTAATTACCACAAATCCGTTATTTGAAGGGAGGGAGGGAGTATTATTCGCTATAACCTTATAAGTCTTATATTATTATTTATAATCTTTATTCTAAATTTTATGATATATGTACGTAGTATTTTAATGGCAAAAAATATACGCAGTATTTTAGTAGTCATGTTGCCTTAAAAAAAAGCATTTAAATCAAACTTCATACTATAACTTACGGCCAGCTTTGTAAAATGATAAAAAGAATAACTTTTGAGGACCTGGAAGCGAGGAAAGACGAAAGAGAGACGAAGAGAGAGCACTGTTTAGCACTTTTCTTTTATTCGGGGTATTTTGCTGATCATATAAAGTGAACTTCTTCGCTATCGTAGAGTCCCTAAACGCAGACACTCAGTTCTTGTTGAGATGGCTGACAACGACGAAACCTTGAAGGCGGTGCTGAAGGAAGCTGTGGACTTGGTACGCAAAAACAGAGCAATCCACTCCTCTGTCTCTAACCCATGTTTCTGTGAATTGCTTCAAAGATATGTTTGATGCTTGTGTCTTGTTTTTCTTTTTTTGTTTGTATCGTGCTTATGCTTTTTGTTGCTGAGGGCCCTTGGGTTTTATTTTCTTGTTCTTTGCGTTGGGATTATCAAGTTCTGTTCCCTCAAGTTTTTCTTCTCTTTTCTCTGTTTTCCTCTGTGTTGTGTGAGGCTCTGCTTCTGATATCTTCTTTGGCTGGGATTTCGTTGCAGGAAAACGTACCGCTTGAGGAGGTTTTTCAGACACTGAGGTGTGATCGAAATGGGCTCACAACGGCAGCTTCTCAAGAGAGGTTGGACATTTTTGGACACAACAAACTTGAGGAGAAGGAGGTCTTAATTTTCTCTTGAATTTATCGTCTCTGTTTTTTTCTCTATATTTCTTTCCGCTAATAGACCTGAAGGAATTATTTTCTTTCTTTCTTTCTCAATTCTTGATGACACAAAGATTGTTTCTTTGTCAGAGAACTTTAAGTGAGCTAAGTCTAGCTAGAAATAGAGTTGGTGGCCAAATTCCTTCATCTTTTTTTTCCCCCTTTTTAATGTGGGATTGTGCAGGAAAGCAAGGTTCTGAAATTCTTAGGATTCATGTGGAATCCTCTTTCATGGGTCATGGAAGCTGCAGCAATCATGGCCATTGCGTTGGCCAACGGAGGAGTAAGCTTCTTCTCTCTCAGTTTCTCATTTTTTCTGTGAAGGAAACTGTTATTAATATTATATTCAAGTTATTCTAGAAGAATCTTCAGACAAGGTTGCTATATTATTCATGTGTTGCACAATTCTTGATTGTAACACTCAGGGCAAACCTCCCGATTGGCAAGACTTTGTCGGAATCATCACACTCTTACTGATCAATTCGACAATAAGTTTCATAGAGGAGAACAATGCAGGTAATGCTGCTGCAGCTCTCATGGCTGGGCTAGCACCAAAAGCTAAGGTACTAATTAATTACAAAAAACTTATATTTGATACCAGCACTTGTATGTTTCTGGATTCAGGTGTAGGTTCTGGTTAAAACGGTGTAATACTTCTCTGTTCTCAAGTACTTTTGATATGATTCCTGGTAAAATTATTTAGGTCCTTCGAGATGGTAAATGGGTTGAGGAGGATGCAAGCATTCTTGTTCCTGGTGACATAATTAGTGTGAAGCTAGGAGATATTATTCCAGCTGATGCTCGTCTGCTTGATGGTGATCCGTTGAAGATTGATCAGGTGCATTTTGCAACCTCTGTTTTTCTTTGTGTTGAGAAGTTGAAATCAAGATTATCAACTGAGTTATTACATGCACAAAACTTGGCTTGCAGTCTGCACTCACAGGCGAATCGCTTCCCGTGACGAAAGGACCCGGAGATAGCGTTTATTCAGGCTCTACATGCAAACAGGGCGAGATAGAAGCAGTTGTGATTGCTACAGGAGTTCATACCTTCTTTGGCAGGGCAGCTCATCTTGTAGATTCAACAAATCAAGTGGGACATTTTCAAAAGGTACTTGAGGAAAAAAAAAACAGATCAATTTCGACTTTGCTGCTTGGAACATCTTTTTTGTTTGCAAATGCATAGTTGATGACTTGATGAGAAGCTTTTGATTGTTTATAACCATCTGTCCTTCCTTGCTCCCCTGTTTCCTTATTACTTAATTCATGTGTATTTCTTATTCCATCAACAGGTCTTGACTGCTATTGGGAACTTTTGCATATGTTCGATTGCTGTGGGAATGATAATAGAGATAATTGTCATGTACCCAATTCAACGTAGAAAGTATCGTCCTGGAATTGACAATCTGTTGGTGCTTCTCATTGGAGGAATCCCCATAGCAATGCCTACTGTTTTGTCTGTGACAATGGCTATTGGATCCCATCGTTTAGCTCAGCAGGTAGCTTGAGTAGTAGTCCTGCAAATTTTCTGTTCAAAGTTTAAACCTTTTAAGTTGCCAGCTACTCAGTAGTAATACCCTTTGGGCCATGTTTTGCACAATTATATTTCACTATTTCAGGGCGCTATTACTAAAAGAATGACAGCAATAGAAGAAATGGCAGGCATGGATGTATTAAGCAGTGACAAAACAGGAACTTTGACATTGAACAAGTTATCAGTTGACAAAAATCTTATTGAGGTTAGTAACGTCCAGCTCTGTGTGGTGTTGATTTCTGTGTTCCTTTTTCTTTCTTTTTTTTCAAATTCCAAACTCTTTTCTGCAGGTTTTTGCAAAAGGAGTTGACCCAGATAGTGTCGTTCTCATGGCAGCTCGTGCCTCTAGAATGGAAAACCAAGATGCAATAGATGCTGCTATTGTAGGGATGCTGAGTGATCCAAAAGAGGTATATGGATTGATTGGGAAATATCTTATGCTCATAGTTGAAAAATGCAAGCTTGATTCATGTTTCTGACTTAATATAGTTTTCATGGTTGGTTTTCTTCCAAAAAGGCAAGGGCTGGTATTCAAGAGGTTCACTTCCTTCCATTCAATCCAACTGATAAACGGACAGCTCTGACTTACATAGATGGCGACGGTAAAATGCATCGTGTCAGCAAAGGTGCACCGGAGCAGGTATACTCATGAGCTACACCTGAATATTCCCTCCCTATGCATGATAGTTGAAGTGATTCATGCCTTCAATTTCTTTGTTAGATTTTGAATCTTGCACGCAATAAATCAGAGATAGAACGTAGAGTTCATACTGTCATTGATAAATTCGCGGAAAGAGGATTACGATCTCTTGCAGTAGCCTACCAGGTAATTGAGATCTATGATTTTTTTTTTAAGGTTGTAGAGAGGGAAAAATATATTGAGGTCAAGGTCACATTGTATATTGCTTGTTTCATTATGTGCCAGGAAGTTCCTGATGGAAGGAAAGAGAGTCCAGGAGGGACTTGGCAATTTATTGGCCTCATGCCTCTGTTTGATCCACCTAGGCATGACAGTGCAGAGACAATCCGAAGAGCGTTGAATCTTGGAGTCAACGTTAAAATGATAACTGGTGAATCTTCGCTACATGATGTTGACATTTATGTTTTACTATCTTCCTGTCCTTAATATAAGACCAATTGTAACAACAACAATATTGTAGTTTCTTTCAATATCTTGCTTTTGTGTTAAGTATTATCATCATCTATCTTGCTTGCATGAGACAGTTTGATTCTTTTTTTTTTTTAAATATATTTTCATTTTTTTCCTATGATATCTGAATGTATACCAACTTGCTTTAGGTGATCAACTAGCAATAGCAAAAGAAACAGGACGCCGTCTGGGGATGGGAATCAACATGTACCCTTCAGCGGCTTTATTGGGACAAAATAAGGACCCAGCAATTGATACTTTGCCAGTTGATGAACTGATTGAAAAAGCTGATGGTTTTGCTGGTGTCTTCCCTGGTACAGTATACTTTCTATTCCTAGAATTTGTCAAAATCCAATGGGAAGCATAACATTAATAGCGTTGATATAGTAGCAGCAATCTGGATTCCTTCATCTACCTATTATAAGGTACCGTGAAGTGAACTGTGACTTATTATTTGAGTTGAATTGACCATATGCTTTTATTTGATACAGAGCACAAATATGAAATTGTGAAGCGCTTACAAGCTAGGAAACACATATGTGGAATGACCGGTGATGGTGTTAACGATGCCCCGGCTCTTAAAAAAGCAGATATTGGAATAGCTGTTGCTGATGCAACTGATGCAGCTCGTGGCGCTTCTGACATTGTTCTGACAGAACCAGGTCTGAGCGTAATCATAAGCGCCGTCTTGACCAGTCGAGCAATATTCCAGAGGATGAAGAATTACACGGTAAGTACTATCAATTTAACTCAGGAATTCTGATTGAACCATGAGTCATTCCAAATTGAGGCTATAGAGTATGGTATAGATTTTGTCTTGTTATCCATAATGTGATGACTTTTATATCAACCACTCTGACTGTTAACAGTTAAATTCCTGATACTCACTATGATATATATATTTTTCTATTTTAAATTAATTGACCTTTTCTTATTTTTCCTCGGCACAGATCTATGCAGTCTCCATCACAATCCGTATTGTGGTAAGTTGTTGTCTATAACTTGGATATTAGCTTTTATTCCTGCAGACATTATTCTGATTTCTAATTTAGAGTCCCTTTTTCTATGACAGCTTGGTTTCATGTTATTGGCCCTCATATGGCAATTTGATTTCCCACCATTCATGGTGCTGATTATTGCTATCCTCAATGATGGTTTGTCATCTTTCTATTTCTACACTGATAATCTAATAATGCCACAAAAGGTTCTGTTGATGATATGTTAATTATATATTCCAGGAACCATTATGACAATATCAAAGGATAGGGTGAAACCATCTCCACATCCAGATAGCTGGAAACTGGCAGAGATATTTACTACTGGGATTATTCTTGGTGGTTATTTGGCTATGATGACTGTCATCTTCTTTTGGGCTGCATATAAAACAGATTTCTTCCCTGTAAGAGCGTTGAAGATGTTTCAGTTTTGAGAAATGTGTCTTCACTTTTCTTCTTCCTTCCACTATTGACACTTGTTATGCTTACTTTCAGCGTACATTTGGGGTTTCAAGCCTTCATCAGCAGGATGTGGATAACCGTAGAAAGCTTGCCTCAGCAATATACCTACAAGTCAGTATAATTAGTCAGGCCCTCATATTTGTTACCCGAGCTCGGAGTTGGTCTTTCATTGAGCGTCCGGGTTTGTTACTTGCAACAGCTTTTGTTGTTGCTCAGCTGGTGAGTGATATTTGACTAGTTTCCTTCTTCTTTGGGCACTCTTAATCTTAACCTCATGAAATTTAAAGTTATAAGAGACTGGTCACTGTTACTTCATGTGCAGATAGCTACACTGATTGCCGTATATGCAAATTGGAGTTTTGCTGCGATTGAAGGGATTGGATGGGGTTGGGCTGGTGTTGTTTGGCTTTATAACCTTATCTTCTATTTCCCACTTGATTTCATCAAGTTTGTGATTCGGTACGCCTTAAGTGGCAGGGCTTGGGATCTTGTTATTGAAAAAAGGGTAAATGAACTCTAGTTCTTAATTGAGACTCAGGCAAAGATTCAATATATATATATATTAGAGCTTCTGTTGCTTACTTTTCTGGTGGAATGAAATGTCTTTGCTGGCAGATTGCGTTTACAATGAAGAAGGATTTTGGGAAGGAAGAACGTGAACTTAGATGGGCACATGCACAGAGGACTCTCCATGGGCTTCACCCACCTGATACCAAAATGTTCAGTGAGCGTACCAGTCATGCAGAACTCAATCAGATGGCTGAAGATGCCAAGAGACGAGCTGAGATTGCCAGGTATCCTCAATATATGACATGTTATTTATTACCAGTCTCAATCGTAGGATAGCATCCTAAAATGCTAATGGTTGTCTGTTGGGATTTGGTTTTGTTTCAGGCTTAGAGAGCTGCGTACACTGAAAGCCCACGTAGAGTCGGTGGTTAGATTGAAGGGCCTTGACATCGATACTATTCAACAAGCATACACTGTCTGAGATTCACTCGTCGTTATTTCAATGCTTGAAGGAGTAATAACTTGGAACGTCATTCTACTGTAAAAATGAATGGTTAGTCCCAGTTTTGGTGGACAATATGCTTGCTGTTGTAGATATTTAACAAGAAAAAAAAAACATTGGGGGTGTTTTCAGTAGTTCATTTTCCAGCAGTTATGCGTTTAAATAATAATAATACAAGCTCATTGCGTGAATGTAAGATTGTTCTTTGCCGCTATTGGGGCTGTTAGTAACTTGTGTTGTTCTGTGTTTTGCAATCTTCTCCTTCCTCACTCCAACCATTTTATTTATCTCCTTTTATTTCTTCTTCAACGCAAAAGTATCTGGAATTTCTGAGCCACGTTCTAATGTGTCTCCCCAGAGAAAAAAGGGGAAGAACGAAAGGACAAAGCTGTGGCTGAGTGGAAAACAATGCGCAATAAAGATTGAGTGTCTATTTGGGAATTTGGTAGCTTTGGAGAAGTGGCTTTTTAAAAAAAAAGTTAGATTATAAATGTGATTTGTGTTTGTATTGATTGTGGAAGAAGTGATTTTTCTTTTAATGAGCTTCTCTAAAAATTTTTTTTTTTTTTGGTCAAAAGTTCATTATTTTCAGATGAATTTTTAAACACTCAGACATATTAAATGGGTTTTTGAGTCCAAATGAGCTTTTTTACCTCATTAATGAGTTCCCAAACAGTAAAACAATAAACAAAAACTGGAATTCTGGATAGTCTTATGCATAGTCTCAGTAGAATGTTAAGGGCAAACTATACATATATCATATATATATATGCTATAAAATACAAGTTTTTGTTTCTTACAAAATTTATTTTTTTTTAACAAAACATATAGTTTTCGTAATAAAAAAGCATACTTTGCGTTTATTTAACAACATTGCATGGGATGTGAAAAATTGGAAAGCACCCAAATCATAGTTTTAAATCATGATTTATGTAAATCGAGATAAAATTCATTTCACATACTTACCTCGTAAATCGTAAAAGATATTCTCAAAAACTAATTCCAAACACACACTAATGTATTTAAATGTAGAGATGTACATAGAGTATTTAAATGTAGAGATGTGAAAAACTATTTCCTCCTCAATCCTAAACACTTTCTTTTTAAATTGAAAGAGAGGGTGAGGGCACTCAAAGTTCATTAAGAATACATTAACTAAGAATACATGTGAGGATTGATCTCAAATACAGCAGTATAATGGTGCTTGTTCCGAGAAGCACCATTAAAACGAACTAAAGCGTCCACTGGTGCATTGTGTTCTCACGGAAAAGTTCTTGGAACAATTATCCCAAGGTTTGACTTTCCATTGGAGAATCCCAAGGAAATCAATCCTAAACCCTGTTATTGCGGCTTGTAAGAGTTGTTTATCTTCTTACGTAAATACTAACATTTTCCCCAAGTCTAACAGAAGACAAACAAATGTCTATCTTTTGTATTTTTTGACACTATTACAAGAAGAATAACTACTGGCGACTCAGGCAAATGCATGGTAATTGAAAAGGGCCATCAAGATGTCGCTTGGCAGGGCACAGGGACCATCACGACCAGAATGAATACTTCTTTTTTGTTTTTTGACCAGAGACCAGAGTAAACGCCAACTCTTGGCTTGATAATAACTTGAGAGAAGAGGGGATGAGTTTGGCCTTCCAGTTCCATATGGTTATCTCCCATTTTATTGAAATGGAACTGGAACCCCCTGCTTCTTGTTCACAATAGCCATGGCCAAATAACGAGTGCCCAAGCCAATTGGAACAGAATCATCAGGTCCTTCCCAGAAGGGGGCTTCGCCATCACCCACAAGACGCCAATATCCTGATTTTAAAGATTCAGCTTGTTCATCTGAGCAGTTCTGAAGCAGCACTTCTACACGGAAATTTATTCCAAGAGAACCGAGGAGTTGAGATTGAGTAATTGGCCCATGGACAGACACATCTCCTGCATAAATGTTATATTAGTTTGACCTCTCATTCCCTGTTTATATTTCATCAGTCTATCACACAGTATTATTGTTTTGCAGCACAAGGACAAGCACCTGAAGCTTCCTCAGCAGAGTGTCTGATGGAAGCAAAATCAACGTATGCACTGAGATCAGCTGATCCTGGATTGTCAAGAATGTCGACAAACTTGTGTTTTCTGATTGCCTGTACAAGTGAGATAGTCATAAAACTATCAAGATTTTCCAAAGCAATAATCTTACGGATATTTTAAATCTGCATTGTATAATTCAGGTAACTTTTTATTTTTGGCCTAATAGTCCTGATAGTGAACCCTTGTCTCCAGGGTAATCTGCAGCAAACAGCGATCAAATCCACGAGCCATCAACTTGGAAAGTGGAACACAAAGGACCTAAGCACAAGTTTTCTCCTCTGTGAGAGTGTCAGTTGAAAAACTAGACATAAAACAATGACCCTGGCCATGACTGCCCAATGATAGGAGACATTAAGGGATTAAGGGCCTGTTTGGTACAGAATGGGAATGACAAAGCTTTCTTCCATACACATGGAAAACTCTCTTTCCAAGAAAGCCATTTTGCCATCTACCAAACACAATAAAAACATTATCTCACACATTTTTCCTTTACACAAATTCTTTTTCCATATACCAAACACAGCCTTAAAAAAAGGGATGCTTCAAGATTAAGCTACAGACCTGGAGACTGTCCGAGACAACTCCATTCAAGCCATAGTCAATAATTAGAGCCCCACCTCCATCAGAACTTATCCTTTTTGCAATAGTTTGAGTCAACTCCATAGCTTTGGGGCAAACTTCAATTTGATTAAGTTTTGCTATCTCCTCATTTGCAGCCCACTTAAGCCTCTTCAATAGATAGAGAGTTGCAGGTGTCGGCTGTGAAGATAGAACAAAGCGAAACCTGGGCAATAATATAAGCAAGTATTAGCTAAGCTATGCAAAAATACAATTTCAAGCAGAAACACAGAATATATTGTAATACTTACGATGAATCCTCCGCCACATCAACCATTTTCTCACACCAGCCACTAGACGCTTTCTTCATACAGGAAACAACATAATCTTACATAAATTTAATGTATGAATAATGATACAGGAAAAAAAGTGAACGCAGAGAGATTTCATTTTCTGTGACAACTAATGCTTGATGTAACACAACTAAACTTTTTTAGGAACTAATAGTGTTGGCAAAGTGTGATCTTGGACTCATTCAAAGCAAGATGACAAGCAACCATTTGGGCTTATAATATGTCACTATCGATGTTTTGAACATCTTTCACATGACATGGTCATAAATCAAACAGACTGACATTAGAGACAAAGTACCAGTCCAGCATGACTTTATCACATGGAAAAGAATCACTGCTATTCTAATTATAGTTACAAGATTGCTCTGTAATTTTTGGTTTTTCTTCCTGTTGTAAAAAAGGCAAGCCATCATCATGGCACCTAAAAAAAGAAAAGAAAAGGACAAACTATCATCATCATGGAAAGAATAATGAATGAAAGAAAGCTAGAGGACAAACAGCCAAGGAACTGAATATATTGTAGGAAAAGTTCTGCGCGTCATAATTTCATTGAATTAGCAGCTAAATAGGTGTCTCAAAATTCAATTCTGCAAAGCAGCACAAACATACTATCATCTATGGTTCAATTGTTCACAACAGCTATATATACATTGCAGCGTCCCAGTAAAGTGATCCACTATGAGACAAAATAAAGCAGACAAACCTGAAATTGATGAATGGGTAGAGCATCAAAGAATTCATGCGCTATGATGATTGTTGGCGCTGGAGAGTAAAAACAGAGAGAACTTAGTCAGACAGTTGCTCTGATAATGAGATTTCTTCTATCTACACTCTACACCATGCATAATTCAAACTCAGACGTTGATATATTTTGTTGGCCACTTTGCTTCACCATAACTGATTAATAAGTGAAATAACTTCCCCTTCACCTCTTTAAAAGGTAAGTAACAACTAGCTGAAAATATTTTCCGTTTTGTCTTATAGCATGTAAATAGATTAATAAGTATTAAAATAACACTGAGAACAAGCAGAATGTTTGTCTCGCCATGCTTACTTTGATGTGAAAACTATATTCAGAGAAATCAACAGGAAGAAAAGAGACTTCTTATTAATGCATGCACATAATGAGAAAATGAAACATAGAGAGGTAAGGCGTACAATATGGTGACCGACTGCCAATTCAAAATATGAGATTAAGGTCCTTATTTGTTTTCTCAGACTTCTTTATCTGTTTTACGGCATGGTTTCAGTAATTAAACTCCTAATTCATCCAGGCATAGAAGGACAAGAAGACAAAAAATAACGCTACACTACTTGAACAATAGTGTCTAAACAGCCTATATTCATTGGGTAGCAATACATACATCCTGAAGGAACCTGCTCTAGTGTAGCATGCCACGATACAGGGGAACCTGCCAAAGAGCTTACAGTTCTTTTCTCAGCACTTTCAGCTGCATCATCTTGATCAATGCATTTCAAGTTTTGGTGCTGAAGCTTCTGCAGGGTTGGACTACACTCCACCAGGTGTATGTGCAATGACTCAATGAACTTCTTGAATTTGGAAGCACCCTGTGTGAAGTTACAATTTTCATTTATCATAATATTAGAGATGCTTTGTGAATACTTAATTGACAAGGTAAAGAAATCGTCGAGGATCAAAACTTTGGCCAGAAATTGCAGAATTTTAATAGGAAAAAATGATTGTGGTATCATACACGAAGAAGGTCAGCCATAAGAGTTCCTCGCCCTGGGCCTAGCTCAATTAGATTCACTCTTTGTGGTTGTCCCATTTGCTCCCATAGACACATCACCCATACACCAATCATCTAAATTCACATAAACAAGCCTTCAGAATCCTTCTTTCATTAACAAGGTTTATGAATAAGCGCAAACACAGAAATGCAACTAGTCCATGACTCAGATGTGAGAAATTAAAAGGGAAATAGCTAATTTACCTCACCAAACATCTGGCTTACTTCAGGAGATGTTATAAAATCACCTTCAGCCCCAAAAACATCCCGATTGATGTAGAAACCGGCTCTTGGATTAGTTAAAACTTCTTCCATAAACTCAGCTACTGAGATTGGACCTCCACGAAACTGAGAATTCGATAAAATAAGTATCTTCTGAGCATATACATATTATCCACTGACCTCGGAATACATTTAGGAATAATATTATATCTGAAGTTGCTTCATGACAAATTGATCAGTACTTAATCGATTCATCAGGCCAAGTGCATTCACATAATAGAGGGATATTTCAAACTAACTAAAAATGAACTCCAAATCACAAAAGCAACGACACCTTCAAAAATTGTCTTGGAAAAATTGCAGGCAACGAACCTTGATGATCCCTTTGAGATGCTTGACAAGCTCGGAATCCAAAGTTGGCCCATGAGAATGCTCTGCCACACAAAACAATGAAAAAGGAAAGGGAACAAAAAATCCCGAGCTGATTATGACTGCAGAAAATAAAACATGGAGCCCAGTAAAGAAAGAAAATTTAAGCAGCTAACCAGGCGGGTTGTACAAGCCAGAACGGTCGATAGAAATTGTAGCGGCAGTGGGCGGAAACTGAGAGTCATCTGCATGGTCCAACTGTTCGATAGAAGGCGCGTCAGGATTATGGGACGACGAATGAGTAGAAAAGGGAGACGAAAGCCTAGAAGCCACCGACGGTGCCGCGAGTTGCGAAGTCACATAGGCATTGTAGAGTCGACGATGAAATGTCAAGGATTGAGGCAGCAGTTTCCTCAGCATTCTGTTAAACTGTAACTATTACTCCAAAGAACTTGAACTGGGATGCCCTTCGCCCTAAAAAGAAAAGAAGGAATCTTAGTTCCGCTAGACTGGAACTACAAGCTGGCACTGGCTTAGGTACTAGCTCTTCTGCTTCTTTCAGCCGGTCGTGTAAATCCTTGTTCTTTTGTTCTGGAAAGCCCAGGATTTACTGACCTGCTGGATCACCTTTTAAAGTTCTAACTTCTAACTACTGAACTGTGACAAGGACGAGTACGGCATATGCGATCAGAGGCTAAGACTGAATCATACTGTGCTTCTTTATCTTATTTATTTGGTTAAAAAGAGTTCATCAAATGGGGATGTAGCTCAGATGGTAGAGCGCTCGCTTAGCATGCGAGAGGTACGGGGATCGATACCCCGCATCTCCATACTATTTTTTTATTATTTTCTGAAAAAAATATAATACAGAAAGCTTGAAACGGCGCGAATCTTCCCCGTTATAACCATTAACCAGAGTCCAAGATGGATATTTGACGTTCGTGAGCTCGGTTTTCTTTCCCGTTTAAGAGAACTTTTGATTTGATTGTGCACACAACACAAGTGACAACACAAATGTCGATATGGGTACATTAAATAATTTTATATTCGATATTCCCACGATACAGAGAGCTTAATATGATAACAACATAATAAGAAGGAAAACAGGAATAGATTTTTATTTGGATAACTATATAGCTAATTAGTCACTCTAACAAAAAGAACCAGCAAAAGATTGAGCAAGAGGCTTAGACTTTATCTACAGACGCCTGGAGAGGCTTCTTTTCCTGTTCTTGGGCGTCGGCAACCTTACTAGTTTTTGGGTTCTTCTCTTTCCCGTCCCAAATGAAATAGAGATAGAAAAGGAGAGAGTTGCCACACAGTACGACCGAAAAGAAGAAGATAGACATAGCTCGACTCGTAAAAGTGGAGAACTCATAAGCAAAACCAAGCATGGTAGAGCTAAGCAAGAGCCATATGCCAATCTTCAGATAATGGCGCTGCAAGGAATTCTTAGTTGGGGACAGCTCACGGTACAATCGGAACCAATATTCGAGCAAGAAGGTGCCGAAGAAGACGTAAGTGATGAACACTACCATTGGAATGTCTCCATGCATGTATGCGCGGTAGATTGTTGTGGAGCAGCTAATAATCATGTTGATCAAACCAAAAATTGGGAGCACACTGCGAACTTCGATTATTTCGGAATCGGAATTGGTTGTGGGCAGAGGAGATAAGCTCTTTTCCTCAACCATTGTCATCGTATTTGTTTTTTGTTTCTCTGAAACCTGCAATTTTCTTCTTGAGGGGAGTGAATCGAAGCTGATGAGAGATAGTTAGGATGGCTCAGTGAGGTTTAAGGACGAGCTCGTTGCAACATGGGCTTCAAAGAAGGTGCCTCGAAATTGCAACGAAACTTGCGCCCACTTTCTCTTCAGAACATCGAAACGTCCCAGAGAATGATTTGCTGCTTTCAAGTAATTTTCTTGTACATTTACTAGCGAAAATGAATGAAGACTTGCATCCTGAAAAGACGCGGCATCTGATGACACTGGACCCACTATGAAGCTTCCCGGAAATTTCAGTTTGACTAGAGGGCACGAGGATGACTCAGCCGTTGGAATAATCTAATAATAAAAATCTTAAATATATTATATAAATTTTATAAAAGAGAATAAAGCGGAAGATGTTTGGATTAGCTTTTGAGAATAGCTTTTACGACTTATGAAGTAAATTTGTGAGAGGAGTTTTATCTCGATTTATGTAAACCATGGTTTGGAGAGTTTCCAAACACACACTTCATCAAATACTTTAAACTATAACGATTCTACATATAGTATCATGTAACTTGGAAATTATGGAGAATAAGAAAGAGTTAAAATTAACATATAATATAATAGGTTGGACAATAAAAAAGAGTTAAAATTAATTTATAACATAATAGGTCAGGGCTTCTTCTAATAAGAAGATGAGGCATAGTGATGGTATGAAAATAACCGTTACCTGTCAGGGAACCCTAAGGAGCAAGTAAGTGTTCAAAGTATTGCTCTAAAACTCAGTCAAGGCTATTTATAACCTTCCATCAAGGTTTGTAATAGCTTTAGCGACGAGGCAAGTGACCATAAACCAAATCTCTATCCAAATCACTTTGCGGGACATAATCGAGAGATATTTTATCCAAATTTATCCAAAATATATTAAACTAATAATATTTAAAGTAATTTGCTAATATTCAAAATAACTTCATAATTTCTAAAATATTTATTTGATCAAAATAATCAATTAGTATATCCTTTATATAATCAATATATATATATATGTGTGTGTGTGTGTGTGTGTGTGTGTGTGTGTGTAATATTATCATTTTAATAAAATATCTAACATTCTTCCGCTTGACTCTTAATCAGATGTCATTTGGTGAGTATGATTTATTTAAGCAATACTACAGTAATCATGACGGTAAGTCCTCTTTGATCAAGTATTACCTTCCATACATCAAAAATAATACCCTTATTTAATGAGTCAAAACTTAATGAATAAACGCAGAATGTTTATTCGGTTCCAATTTAAATGTTTGCTAAAATCTCATAATTTAGGCACCAATAATTGAGACAACAGACTACAACTTGAATTGCATCACTTAAATAATGTCTCATCTATATCATTAAATGTGATCTTTCCCTTATGGTCCATTAATCCTTTGATCTCTTTAAAAGTTTGATCTTCATTAAAGGATATATGCTTCATGTGTTTATAACTCATTGGCTCTATGGTAATATAACACTCTTAATTGGTTTGAACTAATTTAATAATTCCAAAACCCTATGATGAAATTTCTTAATTGGAAATCTTGTAACTTATCTCCAAGAATGACTAGGTCAAGTAATCCATAGTGGAACTAAACAATCAGTGATTGATTAGCAATCTTATTCCCCTCTATAATGCAACTCATTTAGCAAGTGTAAAGATATCATAATGTTAACTCTTTTATAGTTAACACATCTTACAAAATTAAACAAGCTTATCATTCTATTATATATAAAGTATGAAACTTAATATACATGTGGTAATATACCATATGACTTATAGTTTTTCAATTTTTATTCTAGTAAACATATGCCTTGACAATCCTCTTAAAATTCATTTGCAATGGCATTGCCGATTTGTGCGCACGTTTAAGCAAGACAACATCTTGAAATTGAATTAGAAGGAATAATATAATATTAGAGACATATATGGACAGTCTAGTCACATTCTTATAATAAACGTTACTCACAATAACTACCATTATCTATGAATGTTTAAATGTTTGTGATTGCAAGTTACTTATGATATTCTCAAATATTTTGAGAATAATCTATTCATGCATTTTAAAAGAATACCACACCTAACATGGTTATATCACAATTTAGAATAATGGTGACTTAGGCATTTATAACATTTAAGTCAAAATACATAAGTTATAAATGAATCATCATTTTGTACTATATAGATGATTTAACTCCTACTAATCCAGTGATATAATAAAACTTATGATATTCTCAATATGATCCTGTATGTAATCACATCATCATACCTTAACTATTACTATTGTAAGACTTGCTCATGATAAATGAACTCCTAAATCTGTTGACAAAATTCTCTTTATTATTTATGTGACAATCTTTACTAATTTACATATATATATCTCCTTATGTCCGAAGTGGAAAGATACCAATGATATCCCAAATCTAGATAGACTTTAACTACCATAAAAATATGAAAAGAATTATACATGAATAAAGAAGGAAATACTTCGCTAAGTCAATTTACTATTCATAAAAGAAATTACAGTAAATAACTTTATTTGTGTTATTTAACTTTGCATACTAACAATTTTACAAATAACTTATGTTATTACTCACCTTACATCTATCATGAATCAATATTTTCATTTGAAATTTATGATCACTCACAATATTTATGTTCTAATTACATTTCTTAAAGTACATCACACAATAACCATAAATTGCAAAATTTTAACTACAATTGGTTTCAACTAAATCCATTGACAGATTGAAACACAACAAGGTGAGTGCCATGTAAAATCAATGTTATACAAGGAACAAAAAAATCAGATTAGGCAATGAACCGGCTACAGTATAGGTTCAAAAGTCAATGGTTCAACCGGGGTCAAACCGGTCATATATATATATATATATAATATATATATATTTCTATAGATAAAAATAAAGATCTTTAGAAAAAAATGCTTAAAATCTATTAGTATTAGTTATGGTGCCTATATTTATGCAATGATATCTCTTTTCCTATAATTAATTAATTATTATATCCCTTCAAAATCTTCTTTTTTTAGATTTGTTATTTCTTTACCTAATTTTCTATTCATCTTGGTCTTCAAACTTTCATTTTTCCCTAAAAAAATAGCGTGAAATATAGTTAAAAGAATAAAAAAATGTATTTCTAAAAAAAGTAAAAAAGTGGACCTATTGAATCACCAGTTCAAACTGGTTCGACCAGTTCACTGGTCTAACGCATCAACCGGATCGAACAACCAATCGGTCACCAGTTGGACTCATGAACCGGCCGGTCCAGTCTGATTTTTTATTCATTGATGTTATACCATTAGAGATGAGAATCCTCCTTATGTAATCACTCCCAAAAAGTTGATCACTTTCACTAATTTTGGCATTCCTAAATAATCTAGCATTTCAAAATACTAAACAAAAATGTAAAATAAAATAGACAACTCACTTAAATTCTTAAGGCATCTCTGTATTTTCACCAAAATATGCAGTCTCAAGATATTTTCCTTCCACACTCTTCATTTTATAAGACAATTATATGTAAGAGTATATTTTAAACTGAACTTTCAACCTTTGAGACTTCAGAAAGATTTAAACAAAATTTTTTTTGTTGGAATCTCATAAAAATATATATACAATTGTTTTTGGTGTGTACTTAAGAGGAAAATCATATCATCCATTATGTTTCTTCTTGCAATAATTTCATCTGTATTAGGTGAGTCAGACTATGAAGAAACTTTACATATAGACTAAGTTCTAGTCCACTAATTATGTACTTATCATATCACCCATCTCTTCCAACTAATTTCACTATATTAATCCGTTTATCATATTAACCACCAATTTTACTTTATATAATGCAAATGTGTCAATTGACACCACTCAATTATAAAACAAATAGCATTTGGATATTATGAAAGGTCAACTATAAGGAAAAATGAATTATTTACTAATTAGAACATGATTTATGGTAAGTGCATATCCATTATTGTCTCCAATCAAGTTTTTAACTATAAGCATATTATTCTCTATATGCCTATTACTTGGCTTTGGAGCTAGTTGCTTTATAGCCCTAATTTATAATATCATTCTTTTCAAAGTATGAGCAAAATTTATGTACACATATTTTCAATGAATAGGTAAGATCAATGCATGTACTTATGAAAAGGAGTAACGACTCATTAAATAATGAACTAAGATCTCTTCCACCGAATTAATGGAGGCATTTTATCCTATTATGGAGAATCACTTTATAGTCAACAAAATAATGTAACAACAATTATGAGAATTTCTAAATTCATCCTTTAGCCTGTAAACAACTTCTGACTTTGCTCTATCATTATGTACTGGTGATGACTAGCTCTTAATTTAGATTAACTTAATGAAATAATTACATCTCATAATGTTATCTCACCTCTCATGCTAGTATATTTGAGTACTGAAACTTTTCTTGATACCAAATTTGATAAAGAAGTTACATTTCATCTCCTTATAGGCTCAACAATTATCTTTAACAAATTCTATCAAACTAAATAATTAAATATAAAAATCACGCTACAAGGTCAAAGTAAAACTTGATCATACTTATAAAATAACTATAAGAGGTAAATAAAAAACCATCACGAATAAGTGTATGTTTACCAATGTAAATCATACAATTATAAATTCATATTACTGAAGTTTACCTGCAGGCAAAAACATTAGCATAATATGATTTTATCACAAATTGATAAATCTAGAATGCAGTTATATTTTCTAATACCTTTGAGCTATTTAGAAAATATAATGTCATTATATTCCATCCTAATTAAATATCCAACTATAATTATCTACCTGTAGGTAAAAACTAATTATAACCATATATTTAATTACAATTAATATTATATAAAACCATATGTGATTAAAAACGTGCATACAACAAAATTGAGGATGTTGTGGCTACTCCCCCAAGAAAAAAAATGTTAATCATGAATATCATGTGCATTTAAAATATAAATATGCACCAATAACCTAATGAGAATTTACACGATTAATTTAATCAATAAAAAGTGACTAAATAACTACAATTCTCCTACTTTGATTGAATTAATTAATCACTTATTGGAGTTGGTGTTTTGAAAAATCCTTAAGTAATTGTTTATACATGCAACATTGAGGATGTTGTTGCTATTGCACAAGATACATGCTAATTGCAAAAATATCAACTATGTGCACTTAAATTCCAAACATGCACAAATCTTCAATGAGAATTTAATTGACTAATTTAGTTAACAAAATGTGACCAAATAATCATCATAGATAAATTCTCCCACTATTTTGTGCATCCAAATTAAATATAATACATGTACGTCTTAATGAACGGATTAACTAATTAATTTGATCAAAAAAATTAAGTTAATAACTCTCCCACTATTTTATGTATCAAAAAATTGTTTAAAAATCAATTTCAACATATTTCAACTCAAATATAATTTTTTTCAAAATCAATCAATTGAAAAACTATTGAAAATTAATAACATAAATATTAAGGTAATTAATTGATATATCATAATATATTTTTTAAAAATTTCCATAATGCAAAAATAGCCAAAATTAATTTTCTCATATTTAAACAATTGAAATGGCTCACAGAGATAATGGTCTCAAATGAAACCCAAGAATAATTTTCAAAATAAAAATTTTAAGTATATGATAGTTTCTGAAAAAAAAAAATGGCGTAAAAAAACACAAATCTAAAGACTGAGCTCAAACATGAATAGACTTAAATAAAGCCCAACAATGATTTTTAGAAACAATAAAACAAATATTTAGGTACAGAAAATAAGCCCAACGAATTTCATTATCATAAGAATAATTAAACTGAAAATATGAGACGCAGAGAATAAAAATATTTCAAAATTTCAGAAATGAATTAAAAAAAAAAAAAGTTATGCACATACCCCAAATGCAACAAATAATAGATAAGGCAAGTAGAAAATCCAATAAGCTCATTTGGCCCAGATACTTGAAAACGTAGTGGAGCCCAAAAGGAAAATTTTCAGAAAAAAAGGGAGGCAATAAAAGGCCCAACAGAACAATAAAACATTAGCTCCGAAAAATACCATAGGCCCGAACAACAACAAAATAACTCATACAACTTCAATGACCCAAAAGGTTTCCAAAAATCCAGATGCATTAAAATAATTACAGGCAGAAAAAATAAACAAGAAGCCCATAAATAGGTGGCCCAATATGGATGAACAATGGAAAGCAAGAAAGTAAATAACTTTGGAGGCCCAAGATGCAAATAAAAAAGCCCAAAAACTCAAGCCCAGCCTGCACTAAATAAGGGAAATGGTAAGCTTCACTAAAGGCCAGGACGACGTCGTTTGAGGTGGCAGGAGAAGAGAACCTTTATACACGCAAAACGACACTGTTTTGAGCTTCTTCTCCACCTAGTCAGATCCCTAGACCCGATTTGCGACCCGCTTTTTACCCCTTTCCCAGCCGCCGAGCCTGCAACTTCAGGTGCCTTTTTCCGGCGACTTTAGGCAGCCTTTTCGGCATTATTCACAGATTTTTCTGTTGGATTTAATATCAAAATATACAGAAATCAATAACAATTAATTCTCCAATAATGATTTCTTCCAAATATGCCAAAAACTAAAACATTTTCTTGTCAGTTTGAAATCTGGAAACAACACGATGAAGGTCCCTTTTCCATGAAGTTCTAAATGGCAATGAGATCGAATGGGCATGGTAAAGCAGTTACCAACACGCTTTCATAGAAAACTGGTAGCAATAGCTATTGAAATTTTTAAAAAACTTTTTAATCAAACGGTAGTGAAAGGCTCGTATACCTTTTCGGCATTATTCACAGATTTTTCTGTTGGATTTAATATCAAAATATACAGAAATCAATAACAATTAATTCTCCAATACTGATTTCTTTCAAATATGCTGAAAACTAAAACATTTTCTTCACAGTTTGAAGTCTGGAAAAAACACGATGAAGGTCCCTTTTCCATGAAGTTCTAAATGGCAATGAGATCGAATGGGCATGATAAAGCAGTTACCAAGACGCTTTCATACACAACTGATAGTTTATTTGGAATAGGATTGAAATTTTTAAAAATAATTTTTTAATTATTATTTATTATATATGAGATAAATATATAAGATTAATTTTACTTCGATTTATATAAAAAATATTTATTAACTTATGAAAAGTTATTTGGATCACAAATCAAATCAAAAAAATTTGATTCCAGGCAAAACAAAATCAGCAATTCCAAAAAATAAAAAAATCCCGTCATTATAAACCAAAATCTCAAAAAAAAAATATTTTTGGATAAATAGATGAAAAATGTGGAACTCGATGTCAGTAAAATCAAAGAGATTCAAATAAAGGGACTAATAAACCCACGTACATCAGACATAAGATTCATACAATGGAAATAGTTCAAATTCACATATGATGCTCGGGATGTTTTTATATTAGAAAAAAATAATAATAATACATCACATAAAACTATAAAAGGAAGATCTGAAAAGAGGAATAATGGAATGCTGCGCGATTAATTATTATATTATTTTTTAAAATAGAAAAATAACATGTCATACAAAAAAATACTAGGCAAAGGGTAATCGACAAATCTTGATGCCACATGTTGGAATAATTTAACAATAAAGATCTCAAATGTATTATATAAACTCTATAAAAAAACGTAACAACGGAAGACTTGATGAAATACCTTTGGTCATAGAAATTGTGGAGAATAAGAAAGAGTTAGAATTAACATATAATATAATATGTTAGAGCTTTTTCTAACAGGGAATATGAGGCAAGTGATGATCTGGGAATAGCCTTTATCTTTTAGGGAACCCCTAAGGAGTAAGCAAGTGTTCAACGTACTGCTCTAAGACCTAGTATAAACTATTTATAGCTTCCTATCAAGGCTTATAACAGCTTTACCGGTGAGGCATGTGACTATAAACCAAATCTCTATCTAAATCACTTTGTGAGACATAATCAAGAGATATTTTATCCAAAATATATTAAACTGATAATATTTAAAGTAATTCACTAATATTTAGAATAATTTTATAGTATCTATAATATTTATTTAATCAAAATAATCAACTAGTATATCCTTTATATGAATATATATATATAATTTGAATAAAAAAAGATAAAATATTATCATTTAAATAAAATATCTAACATCATCAATAATATTTCAAACTAGGAGACATCGGTAGGGCCAATATGAAACCCAAGTAATAAAAAGGTTAAACGGTAGCTTTTAGTCTCTAGTGGCAAAATCATCCAAATAAGTGTTAAAATATATGAACTAATGTTTCGGGTGAAAAAAAACTTGAGAAATTAAAATCTATAGTTTAAAACTATAACTGAAAGGTTTTTTCTTATTTATAAAAAGAAGTAAACTATAAAAAAATTAGTTGAACCTCTAATAAAAATTAAGAACTCTTCATGAGGATTAAAATCATGAATAAGTAGAATCTACTTATCTACACATTAATTTTCAGTAGTCGGAGCTGTGGCTAGCGGCTACTCAGACCTAGCAGCGGCCACAAATTGGTTGCCGAATCTTCAACGACGATAAAACCTTTTTAAAAAAATAAAATAAAACAAGGGGCATTATGTCTTTTTACTTACAAAACTTATTTTCATTTTGATCCTTGGTTTTATAGTGAAATTTCAAAATGTTTTGATCCTTGACTAAAATAAATTTGGTCATGTGGTCTTTTAATGAAATTCTCCCTGTTTAATACTCTTATGTCTTTTTTTTTTGGATACTTAAGGTATCCACCGGAGTGAGTCCGATAACTAATCCCTCGGGTATTGTCAGCCCCAAGATTGAGACGACATTTCCAAGCGGATTTACTCCATACACGCCGCCCCAATGATCGAACCGGATACTAGAGCGCTTAAGTGAACGTAAGCCCCTTACCACTTGCGCGCAGCCCATGTTGGTTACTCTCATGTCTTTAATCTAAGATATTTAGAGGTGGAAATAGGCCAGCCATCCTATCGGGGGCGTATGGCCTGACTTGTATTTGACCTGGTTTGACCTGTTTGAAAATAGTAGCAGGCTCAAGCCTATTAGAAGTCCTGTTTCCTTTAAGAGGGCCAAGCTCAAGTCTATTGAAAAGCCTGTTAAGTTTGTTAGGTTGACTTAGGCCTGATATAGATTTATATTAAAAAATTGTGAAAAAATAAGTATTAAATGTAGCATCATAATTTTTATTTTTATGATTCAATTATCATTAAGAAATAATCATTTCATCATGTAATTAGTTGTGTAACAATAATTTACTTATAATATGAATTATTAGAGTAACATAAATTATTAGAAAGAGATTAGAAATGAAAATAACATAAAATAAAAGAATTATCATAAACTGGGAAAAGATAGAAAAGAAATAAAATAAAATGAATTGAAAAAATAAAAATAAAAATAAAAGAAATTGAAAAAATGTAATATAAAACAAATATTAAAAAACTAGTCTTCTTAACAGGCTTCAGGACAGGCTAAACTTATGCCTAAAAAAAAGCCTATAACAAGCCGCATGTCAAGTTCATGCCAACTTGTTACAATACAGGCCTGACCTGTTTCCCCATCAAAATCTGGTTGATTTTTTTTAGAGATAAAAAAATAAATAAATTCCCTAATTATAATATATATTGTGTATTATTATATAATATATCCATTTATAAATTAGATAAATTAACTTAAAAAAGAACAAAAATAATTTAAATAACTTCAATGTCTAAAAAAATTTCAATTGAATTTATAGGATTAAGGTGCAAGTATCATAACAAAGTTTTGGCTATGGGCTTCTGTGACCGTAATATTTACTTGAGTTTAAAAATATGGACAAAGTTTATTAGAGTGAGCAAAAATGCCATATTGTTAACTTTCTTTAAACAACCGCTAGTCATATTCTCTTTTGTAGACCCCACTTCCTATGCACCTCATCCGCATCCTTCACAACCCATCCCTCATTGCCAGATGCCCTTTTACCAAAACTCCATTGCCAATACTTGCACTTTAATTTTATATTATGTATGTTTAAAATAGCAATTGATTCAATCAGAATTTATAATATATGAGATAAGTATGTGAGAGAAGTGTTATCTCAACTTATATATAAGAGCACTTTTAAGATTGTTAGAATCCCATAGAATAAGGGATATGTTTCCATATAATAAGGAAACATGTTTCCATAGAATAGGGGAATGACTTGTATATATATAGACTTGTATATGTGTTTTAAATTCAAGGAATTCAGATTATTCTTCCTTCTAAGTTTACATGGTATCAAAGCTTGGAACTTTCTGAAATTTTCGGCAACAAATTTCTAGATTCCGGCAAGTCTTTTGAATTTTCTGGCGAGAAATTTTCAGATTCCTTCAAGTATTTTGAGTTTTTCTGACTCTGTTCATCGGCACTGTTCATCCCCAGATTCCGATAACTGTTCACCCAGGCAATTTTCTTGAGTTATGGCGCTGTTCATCGTAGTGTTTGGCACTGTTTATCGTTCATCCGTAGATTCCGGTAAGGTTCTTCAGTTTTCCGTTGGCTGTTCATTCCAGATTTCGGCAACTGTTCATCTATTTGCATATTCCGGCGAGTTCATCCCAGATTCCGGTGACTGTTTGTCTATCTGTAGATTCTAACGAGTTCTTCAGTTTTTGACATTGTTCATGCTACTATTTGGACTATTTCATATAATTGTTTTGGCACTGTTTGGTACTGTTCACAGACACAGTTAGAGATTACGACGCTATTCATCCAACTGCAGATTCCGGCACTATTCATAGCACTGTGTTGTACTATTCATAACACTATTTTGGTACTGTTCATAGTACTGTTGGGTACTGTTCATCAGCACTATTTGGAAATTTGTTCATCAACGTTGTTTTGCCTATTTTTCCGGCGGCTGTTTCTTTTTCCAAGGTATTGTTTGGTACTTTTCATATAAATGTTTTGGCACTGTTCATAGGAACTATTCATCACTGTTTATCACAAAAATACCTTAATTTTCCATGGCTGAATCGAAGAACTCTGATATCATCAATTTTCTTGAAACTCTTGACTCCTCTTATGAGACTATTCGCTCTTAAATTCTGTCTAGTCAGAAGCTCTCATCTCTTGAAGATGTGTTCTCACAAGTTCTTCGTGCTGCTAATTTAGTTTGCCCATCTGTTAATCACAATGCAAGTGTTTTTGCTAGGCGTGGTTCTTTTAACAACAATAATTATGGGTCTAAACAAGGCCCTAGTACTCCGAACATGTCTTCTGGCGATTTCATCTATAATTGTTGCAAGGAGCCTGGTCATATTAAGAAAAATTGTCGTAAATTATAGAACAAACAACAATGTGATCAGCAGCATAATCTTGCTTATATTGCTCACATATCTGATCATTCCAATTCTAGTCCATCATCTATAGGGGGCCTAGCTACAGGTACTTGGTCCTCTAGTCTTGCTACTACTTCTACAAAGTGGGTTATTGATTTCGGTGCTACCGACCATATGATAGGTAACCATCACTTATTTTCATCGTATGCCCCCTATGCCAACCCATCCTCCATACTCATCGCCAATGGTTCCCCGGTCTGTGTTCTTGGATCATGCACTGTTAAACCAACTACATCCATTTCGTTATCTTCTGTTCTTAATGTTCCTGATCTTACGTTTAATCTTCTGTCTCCTAGTAAACTGACTCGCTATTTGAACTGTTTTATCACACTAATTCCTAACCACTGTTTAATCCAGGATCTTTCGACGAAGCAGATTATTGGTAAGGGCTATGAATCTGGTGGGCATTACGTCCTTGATGATTAGGTGCCGCGTCCTATTGCTTGTTCTGGTGGGTCATCTCTCTTTGATGTCCATTGTCGTCTAGGTCATATGCTACTTTCATATCTCAAAAGGTTATCTACACAGTTTTCTTCTGTGTCTGCTTTAGATTGTGAGTCATGTCAGTTTGCCAGACATCATCGTGTTTATTTGGCACCTCGAGTCCATAAATAAGCTGCATCCCCATTTGAGTTAGTTCATTCTGATGTTTGGGGTTCTTGTTCAGTTTTGTCTCCAACTGGTTTTTGATATTTTGTCACTTTTGTTGATGATTTTTCCTAAACTACTTGGCTTTACTTAATGAAACAACGTTCTAAATTGTTTACACATTTTCGTAATTTTTGTGCTGAAATTCAAACTCAGTTTAATACTCTTATGAAAATTCTTCGAAGTGATAATGCGAAATAATATTTTTCCACCCCATTCATCGATTATATGCATAGTCATGGCATTCTTCACCAATCCTCCTGTGTTGATACACCTGCTCAAAATGGTGTTGATGAAAGAAAGAACCGCCATCTCTTAGAAACTGTCCGAGCTCTCATGTTTCACTCTTGTGTTCCTAAAATTTTTTGGGCCGATGCCGTGTCTAATGCTTGTTTCCTTATCAATCGCATGCCTTCGGTTGTCCTTGGTGGAGATGCTCCATATTCTGTTTTGTTTCCCACAACTAAGTTGTTTCCTATTAATCCCAAAATTTTTGGTTGTTTGTTTTGTTCGGGATGTCCGTCCAAGTGTCAGTAAACTCGATCCCAAGTCATTGAAGTGTGTCTTTCTAGGTTATTCTCGAATTCAAAAAGGTTATCGGTGTTACTCTCCTGATCTTCGTCGTTATCTTGTGTCCACTGATGTAACCTTTTATGAGTCATCTCTTTTCTTTAAGTCTTCGGTATTATCTGAGTCTCCATTTGTCATTGATGGGCCTGATGATGTTCTAGTTTATTGTGTCCTTGTCTCACCAGTACAGGTTGTTGTTCCAGAACTTGATATCATCAATGGTTCTGATGTTACCAATGCCCTTCCCTTGCCAGTGAATGCTTCGCCAACGGATTTTGTTCATGTACCTGCTCCTACTTTCCCAAACCTTGACACTCCTGCCCCTGATCCAATTGTCCCTGATTCTGCTGCTGATCCATATGATAACCTACCTATTGCCCTTCGGAAAGGTACCCGTCCTCATTGTCCTCCCAAAAGATATGCTGAATGTACCTATCCTATCTCCTCCTTTGTGTCCTACCAGCACTTGTCCCCTGCTTCCGCTTCCCTTGTAGCCACCCTTCAGTCCATCTCCACCCTTACCACTCTTCACCAAGCCTTAGCCCACCCTGGTTGGTGTGCTGCGATGGAAGAAGAAATTATGGCCGTTGACAAGGTTGGTACTTGGACTCTTGTTGATCTACCTTATGGGAAGAAGGCCATTGGGTGTAAATGGTGTTTGTAGTTAAGACTAAGGCTGATGATTCCTTAGAACGGTTGAAAGCTCGGCTTGTTGCAAAAGGTTATACTCAAACCTATGGTATAGATTACTCTGAGACTTTCTCCCTAGTTGCTAAGCTCACTTCTGTTCGTCTTCTTGTATCTCTAGCTGCCACCTATAATTGGGATTTGTATGTGTTGGATGTTAAGAATGCATTTTTGAATGGTGATCTCCTTGAGAAAGTTTATATGGAGCAACCTCCTGGTTTTGTTGCTCAGGGGGAGTATGGGAAAGTGTACTATCTCAGAAAGTCATTATATGGTATGAAACAGAGTCCGCGTGCCTGGTTTGATAAATTTTGTAATGTGGTTCAGAAGTTCGGATTGAGCCAATGTAAGAGTGATCATTCTGTGTTCTATCAGCAGTCCAACGCAGGCATGATTATTTTAGTAGTGTATGTTGATGATATTGTGATTACTGGGAGTAACACTTCTAGAATCTCAGAACTTAAAGTATTTCTTAACTCCCACTTTCAGACAAAAGACTTAGGACCATTAAAGTACTTTCTCGGTATTGAGGTTTTGAGAAGCAAGAAGGGCATCCTTTTGACTCAACGGAAATATGTTCTCGATCTCCTCAAGGAGACTGGAAAGCTTGGAGCTACACCAAGTAGCGTTCCCATGATATCAAATCCATTCCTGGATCTGAATGAAAGCATGTTTGATAAGCTACCTGATGACTTGAAGAAGAAGATTGATCCAGAGAAGCTGAAGCCGTTTGCATTTCCTAAGAGATATAGAAGACTTATTGGGAAACTGAACTATCTGACAGTAACTCGTCCTGACATAACATTCTCGGTCAGTGTACTTAGTCAATTTATGGCATCTCCAACAGTGGCACAATGGGAAGCCTTAGAACATATCTTATATTATTTGAAAAGTTCCCCAGGTCGTGACATTCTCTATACAGATTATGGACATACTAAAGTTGAGTGTTTTTGTGATGAGGATTTTACAGGATCTAAGGCTACAAGACGGTCCACTACAGGCTACTGTGTGTTTATTGGTGGAAATTTGATATGATGGAGAAGTAAAAAGTAAGGTGTTGTGTCAAAATCAAGTGCGGAAGCAGAATAGAGTTATGTCACAATCAGTGCAAGAGATTGTGTGGGTATTTCAACTCATGAAGGAAGTTGGCGTTGCCACGACATTGCCTGCAAAGTTATGATGTGACAATAAAGCAGCACTACATATAGCATTGAATTATGTGTTCCATGAGCGTACGAAGCATATTGAAATCGACTGTCATTTTATTCGTGACAAGATCAAAGAAAATGTTATATCTATAGGGCACATGAAATCAAACGATCAGCTGGCAGATCTTCTGACGAAAGCCTTAAATAGGACACGGGTTGGGTATCTTTGTAACAAGTTGGGCATGCTCAATATATATGTTCCAACTTGAGGGGGAGAGTTAGAATCCCATAGAATAAGGGATATATTTCCATATAATAAGGAAATATGTTTCCATAGAATAGGAGAATGACTTGTATATATGTTTTAAATTCAAAAAATTTAGATTATTCTTCCTTCTAAATTTACAAAGATCAGATCCCAAAACATGCTTATTATAAAACCGTAGTATCGTTTAATGACACTATAGTACTTCAAGCGAATAGTCATGCGTGATCTATTATTACAACACGCATTTCACAGGGCGCTAAAACTGAATCACATAAATAAAGTAAAAAATCTTTTCGACCATGCATATTCTTCGCCTCAAATGGTGGGCGAGACACAAGTATATATCTTGTGCTCTCTTTCTATAAAAACTTGTCCTGACCTCCCTGCCTCGTTACATCAACAATTGCAAAGCCTTTCTCCAAGCTTCTTCCACCCACAGTCGCATCGTCCTTTCTCCCACTACTCCTTCCTCGTTTGGTGGTGACTTCCAGATGACAACAACAACAGGGTAATTCTGGAATCCCACCAATCTGATCCGAACGGAGCTCCATTAATTTCAGTTATGGAAGTCGAGAGGATGAGGCAATTGATGCTCCTATGTTGTAGAATTCGTGCTACCTGGTTAGCTCTTGTGGGTGGAAACCACACCGCCGCTAGGTTTTGCACTCGCTAATATAAGTTTCCCTTTCCGACCCTTTTGTTGTCTTTTTTTTTTCCTTCCACCTTATACCAATCAACATCTCTTCTCTGCATCTCGGTCGTCTTCATTTTGATGCAATTGTGAAAAGGGTTAAGAAAGAATATGGATTTGAGTCGTGGGTTTTTTGAATCCGCCAACAAAAGTAACGTGAAGCACTTGCATGGTGGTGAATTTGCTCTGTATACCGATTCTGCGCAGGGGATTAAGATTTCTGGTGCATCGTTCTTCTTCATTCTGTCTCGGGCAATTCTTATGGCTATAGTTCTTGTGACGTTGCCTTCTTTGGGATCCATCCTTATGGAGGGATTTTCATCAAGTTCACAGAATTTAATTTATTCGGGAATTGAAACCGCCACAACTGGTTTGGTCAATGCTCGAATGCTGAATTCGCTTCTGCATGATTTGGCAGAGGAAGGCCTTCTCAGAAAGGACGATAAGGGTCTTATTGTGAACCCTTCTAATGGCTTTGAGGGTGTTATTGGTTTTAGGGACAATGAATTTGACGGGGTTATGGATTCTGATTTACAGACACGAAGCTTGTTTTCAGATGAGTCATATGATTTCGTGTTCACATCCAGCCCTGAAGATGTCAAATTTGTGGATCGCATTCTGACTTTCCCTTTAGTCCTTAACCCATCCATTTCTTTCAAACAACAAACTAATTACAGAGCTGTGTATCTTCGACGATACAGTTCTATAATCGTTGGGTTAAAGAAAACCAACCCTGGTAATAAAATAGTAGAATCCTCAACAAGGAGAAAGCTTTTCCAGTTGGAATCAGCTGATGAGGAGGCTAAGAAAGTGGCGTTAAGGGGGCTTGAAGATGTACTCCTGGAGCCACCGAAACCTGCTTTAGCAAAATCAAAAATATACATGAAAAGTTTCAAGTACCTACCTGACTTAACAGGTGATTCTCTTGAAGGATATAAAAGAAGAGTCTTCATTGTGGTAGGCTCACCTGAAGAAAACAGAGGTGTGATTGAATGGTTCCAGAAGAACTACCCAAAGAAGAACAATAAATTTTCAATTCATAATATCCAGGACAAGCCCTACACAGATGTTTCTTCGTGGTTATTGAAACGTGTGAAGGAGGAGGACTATGTTGTGATGAAAGTAGAAGCAAGTGAGGTGGAAAATATGATAAAGAAGAGAGCAATTTCGTTAGTGGATGAACTGTTTTTAGAGTGCAACAATGAATGGTGGCAAGGAGGGAAGAGGAAGAAGAAAGGCCGAGCATATTGGGAGTGCTTGGCGTTGTATGGAAGATTGAGGGATAAAGGAGTTGCAGTGCACCAATGGTGGGGTTTACCCAGAGATAACTAGACAGACATGCAGATATTTTATATCAAGGGTCTCACAAGCATTGCTTTGTTTCTCTTTAATTTGTCAACTTCTTCAGAATTTGAGCGATTCAATTCCAGCCTCCAGCTTAAACATGTAATGCTAGGTGCTATATTATATGGTGATCATGGATTGTGTGGTACTCCCTCGTGTCCTTAATTATGTCTAGGGGGTTGATTTTGTTCCTCATTTTAAAACATATTTTTTATATTTAATAATATTTTTCTAATTTACCCGCAACAAGATTCTAATTAAATTGATGAAGATGACTATAATACTTTAAAAAATACATAAAATATTAACTAATTTTTTTAATCTAATTATATTAAGTAAATATATTCTATGTTAAAAACCGGATGAGTATAATGTTAACGGGGAACAAGATCTATATATGAGGTTGATATTCATCTGTGAGTTCTGTATTTTAATTTCGAATTGAAGATATTGCTGTTCAATGAACCTATATTGTGTGCTGACGTTCATGTAGTTAATTGCATATCAGATCTTCTTTTTTTTTTTTGGGGGGGGGGGGTGGACAAAGGTTGCCTATCAGACAAAGTAGAAAAAAGTATGCAACCAGAATGTTTACTCTTCGAACCATTAATTGCTGCTGAATGTTGAGTTCATGCATGTACAAGGATGAACCTAAAACATTTTTTTTTGGGGAAGGGCATTAAAAATGAATTAACACATTCATATATACAGAAATATTTTATGTTAATCGAAATACAATATATAAACACACACACACACATATTATTCACCAAAATTTTTATCAATATTTCTTTTATAGCCAGTCACTATGGAATTTGCAAGAAATCAAAACAACAAAGAAAAAAAAATACAGCATGCTATATATAGGATACAATTCTATCCATCATGGAATTGCAATTAATGTTTTTATTCTGGCAAAAGATAAATTGGCATGGAGCACAGGGAAGCAAAATATATGATAAATTGATGAAATGATTTAACTTTTGGGGAGATTTGTTTATCATAACCTTAAATATTTTTTGGGAGTTATTACAAACTATTATAATTTTTTTTAAAAAAATTATTTGTATTTCCAAAACAACAAAAAGGAAATGTGAGGGTACCTTCGGCTCCCATGTATGCGTCACTGTTGATATGTTTGAGTTTGGGCTGTTTGGCTAACACAAGAAACTGCCATCAAAAGCATAAATTATTGGAAAAATTAAATTTAGGTGTTGGATAAAAGAAAAAAAATAGTCATTTGAAATATCTAAATTGTCAAAAAAATTCGTGAAACTTTTTTATAATAAATTTCAATCATGAACTTATCAATTGATACTAATTAACTTGATAATGGACGCCCCTAAACTTGTCAATAGATACCCCTGGATTTATTAATGACGCATCTCTGGGCTTGTTAGCGGACACCTATATACTTGTCAGCGCAGTTAGAATTTATTATAAAAAAGTCCCACAAGACTTTTCGGGAATTGAGAGATTTTAAGGAACCATTTTTTCATTTTTTTTTACCCGGGACCTGAATATAATTTTTCCTAAATTATTTTATATAGTCAATAACAAATACTATAATATAACATCAACAACTAATACCTAATGATATTTCTAAAAGAAACTATACGAAGTATTCTACAAATAGTACTACTGTAAAATGTTTAGTTCTTATACTTAATTTTTTAAGAAAAAACAATAATTTTACTGCACATTTTCAAATTGTGTCTTATTAGGATCAAAGGAAGAATAGACCCATGACTTGTTAGTTGATGAATATATCTGCCCGATAATTCCTGGAGTGTGAGGATTCAGTGCAGCGACGTAATTAACGTGCTTCCCTTACATTGAAGGAGTCTATTCCTTCTTCTTCACAGTAAATGAACAGTGACACTACTAAAAAAAAAAGCCTATAAGACTGATACATCTAGATTTCTGTAGGTGGAGATGGTTTAAAAAGTATAACCGATGACATTTTTATAAATATTGATACAACTTAACATCAGTTGCGTTTTCACGCTATCTAAATAATATTTTCTAAATCGATTGTAAATTAATGAGGTGTCAATAAATATTAAATATTAAAAAATTTAAATTCTTTTTACACGGGACACTTCTACATCTGGAGTAAATATCTTTTTAGATACTTTCGTTTCTTTACAATTGGTCTTAAATGTTTTAGACTATTCAGTTTCCAAGATAAACTTCTCAACTATGCGCCTCTTTGAAATCTGATGCCACTTCAATAAATGTAATAATATTCATTCGTCTTGACTATTTAAATTCCTCTGTGATTTCATTTCTTCAGATTCAGCTCATCTTCCTCTCGTCTTTAGCTAGAATATCAATATAATATCAATATGGTACGCAGGAGGGCTAATTCTGTTCGTCCTCTTTTTCCTCCTCCTCTACAGTCACCTCCACCGCCTCCTCAGCTACCTCCAGCAAAGTAGCTTCTTTAGCAACCCATGTGAGGGTGGATCATATATATATATAGACAGACGCCTCAAAAGACTCGTCGCGTTGCTCCACACTATCAACAACAAGCTTAACCTTGTGCTCGATGCTAATGACGTCGAGTACAATCTTTCGGATGACCATGCCTCTTCCCCTTCCCCTTCTTCCTCCTCTGCCTCCGACGATGAAGAGGAAGATTTGTTAGAATTGGCTAACACCCAAGAGGGGGGTGAATTGGGTATACGATAAAAACTTAAGAAATTTGATATTCTTTCCGTAACTTATAAAATCAATAAGTACTAAGGAAAAGAATTATCAAACTATAATTAGTTAGTTAAATCACATATGCTGGAAATGTAAAATTTTAAGGAAAAGAATGTGCAAATTATGTTTTATCCTGGTTCGGTCCAATCCACGATGACCTACGTCCAATCCTCATGCTCCTCCTAAGATTTTCAATACACTATGTTCTTGTTTAACCGGGCATAAGAAAAGCCTCTACAATCCCACAAGTTTGTCTAGGCACTTGTGAAGCCGTTTACAAATCTCTCACCGAGATACTCCCCCTTACTCACTGTAAGGATACAACCTTTATGATGAAGAATTATAATCAATCTTCTCTCTCAGAAGTGAATAAGATGAACACTAAAGTGCATTACAAATAATCTCACTCTCTAAAGTAAATTATGTAATCACTGAGAAAACAAAGAGCAAATGAGAGAAACGTCAGAGTGTCGGCATTTTGACAACATAGGTGTAAGCTTATATCTTCGACTTTGAATGCTTGTCAATTTATAGTTGTTATGGCTTAGATGACCGTTGGAGATGTTGAAGTATCCGTTATGCACGTTGGTCTTCTCGTTGTGATTTTGTCGCTTTACAGAAATATGACCGTTGGAGAATCTGACACAAATGAATTTTTAGCTGATGAGCTCTAATCCATGTTCAATCACCTATAATTCTCATGTAAACTTGATTAGCGATGAATAGGAAAGTTTAGAAGCAACATAATCAAGGTTTAAATGAGTTTACAAGATTATGGAGAAATCCGAGACGGTGATTAAGAGAATCTGCGATCAGTATCACTCGAGTGCATGAAATATAACTCGAGTGGTCTACACTGCACTCTTGATTTCTCTGAAGGTGACTTGTTGAATATCGTGAGTTGCAAGTTATCACTTGAGTGGCATCTTAATCACTTGAGTGATCTTTACCTTTCACCTTCAGCAGTTCTGCGAGTGAATAATTTGTCACTTGGGTGATTGCTTGTCACTCGGATGAACTTCTGATATAACTTCCTTATCTGATGCGAGTGACTTGTACAACAACTGAGAGTGACTTGCTTCACTCGAGTGATCACTTACTCATTCGAGTGAGTGCTCTTTATAACCTCCAAAGACACCACGAGTGACTTTCGGTAACTAGCGAGTGAGAACATTTCACTCGAGTGATAATCCTGTCACTTGAGTGAGCCTTTCTCATAACCTTTGAAAAAACCAACGAGTGACTTTTGAAAACAACAAATGGACACAATCACTTGAATGACCACTTATTTAGTCGAGTGGTACCTCATCTCAACTCTCAGAAAATCCGCAAGTAACTTGCCAAAGTTTGCAGGTGAACTCTTGTCACTCGAGTGGATACTTATCCACTCGAGTGGATTCTTATCATAACTTTCAGAATGCATGCGAATGAGTTTCGAAAAATCCTACAAGTAAGCTTCTGTCACTCGAGTGAATCTTCAACATAACTTTCACATTGTCTGCGAGTGACTTGCAAAAACCTTGCGAGTGACGTTGAATAACTCTGAATCATTCGAGTGGCATAAATCCTCACTCGAGTGAACTTGTACGATGACTTGTAAAATCACTGAAGGTTAAGATATCACTCGTAAGTATCACTCAAGTGTTTTCTTCAAGTGAGTTGTATAATTTGGCTCCAAATATGGCAAATGATCCATCATCGAAAAGCTCTTGTTATTTATATTCCAATCCAAAAAGAATCAGCTCCAACTCATTTGTATGTTGCAAGTTATGATCCAAAGAGTGTAGATAGTGTATGCATTTTTGAGTACTAACTTTAAGAAGCCATATTACTTTGAATATAACTCCAAATTTGAAATATTATATGTCCATGGAAACCTCTTTAAGTCTAATTTCATATGGCACCAGTTTGAGCTCAATTGGATTTGTAGTTTGGGAGTTATGTCCAAAATACCAAACCTGGTCTAGAAAGTGACGGTGATTTGAAGGTCAAATTCAAAAATTCATATATACTTCATCTGAGCTCCTTGCAGCTTGAATTTGGTGTCAAAATTACGCATTGGAAGTCTAGTTTCATATTCCATTAGTTTTGTCTCAATCGAAGTTATGTTTTGGGAGATATGACCAAATTACCAAACCTTGTTGATGTTGAACGAAGAACAGAGCTGAACAGAGAAGCTAAAAATTAAGAATCCACTCGAGTGGCACATGTTCTACTCGAGTGAATCCTTAAAAATTCACTTCTAAGGCTATCACTCGAGTGAAAATGAGATATCCCTCGAGTGAGGAAGTGTCACTCAAGTGATATCTAAATTTCACTCGAGTGAACTCCGAAAAACTTCCAGATTGAGTATTTTAACTTCGAATTGATTTATTCTGATCATCCAGACTTCCAATATCAGATCTAAGAACTTAAATATTGATATTCCTATTATATTTTGCAAGTTCTTCTTTCTTCAATCTCTTTCTTCTTGATGATCATTCTTCATAACCCCCCAGACAACTTCTTTCTTTTCTTGATTTTCTTTTTCATCATTCTCCATAATTCAACTTGATATCTACATTAAATATATCAGTTAGTCAAGGTAGGAGATAAATATGTTATGTAAACTTTTTGTTCTCAATATTTAATATCTATATTTGACATAATCAAAACTAATCACATCTAACAAGATTGAGTTTTTTTATTATGTAATTTTTTAATCTATGTATTGATGCTGTCTTTGATCGCGTAGCATAAAATATATATTATTAACAAAAAAATATTTTGATTTCTAATCTTCGTCTTGTTTGATCTTTATCTTAATCATATCTCTTTTATCTTTAGTCCATTGTTTTTTAATTATATAATTTATAACATATATTCAACTTAATTATATTCATGTTAAATATGTAATTTAATTATATTCAAACCGGTCTAGTGGCATAAGGCATAAAATATGTTAATATGAACCGTTGTTTAAATCTTGACTGGTGTAAATGTTGTTTATTTTTCCAAGATTCACTTTTATGAAGAGGCTAGTATTATTTCATTTGCTGCTTTAAGTTGAGGCAATGTATAAATGATATTTCTTTTGTGTTTATTGCTTTTTTGTATGTTTTTTGTGTGATATATGAAACTTTACATTTTTTTTCTGCTGGTTGTATAATCGTTGTGGTTGTTGTACTTATTATATGCGATTTTTGTCTATGGAATTCGTTTTGGTTGGGATTGTGAAACTTGCGATTATGACAATGATGTAATTTCATTGATTATTCTTATAATGACAAGTTTCACAAATCTAATCTTTACGAATTCTATGGACAAAAGTTTGTATATACTTATATTAATTGAATCTTGTTTGCCATGCCTTTTTTTTTAAGTTTTTTTTTGTTTAGAAGCCCCCCCTTTGGAAGAGCTTATATGATTATTGAATATTGGGTAGGAATGTCGATTGTAATTTTAACCCCGATATGTGAGAGCTGTAGATACATGGTTTATATCGCGAGTCATCTTTAGAGTTAAATATTGTCACCCTTGGATTAGGTGCAAGGTTTACTAATCTTAGAGATTTTAGCTCTTTTGAAATTTCAGATAGAATATGGCTCTCACCTACCTCAGTTTTATGTGATAAAGGTAGAGTATTTTATTTAATGAACCTAAGTATTAACATGGCTGATATACAAACTTGAGAATTATGTTTTGTATGGTTGAATATGGTTGTGTAATGAGGTAATGGTTGAGATGGAAATCAAAGTGAAGGCTAATAATAAGGAGCTATCCAACTAGATAAAGTTACTAGTAATGAGTTGATGATTAAGACGTAAAAATTAGAAGATAAAAAAGGTAGGGCTGGTAATCTAGTATTGGAAGAAAAATTCATTAAAGTGGATGACCTAGTGATGATTGGACAAATCAACTTTTAAATGAATGATAAATTGTTACAATCAATGCCAGGCATTTAGGTCAACACATTTGTCCTTATAAATCTAGATCCTAGCCCTATGCTTTTAATCTTTCAATTTAGAGTTATTAATTCTCACTCCATCACTAGTATTTCCACCTAGTCATTATTACTTCCTTATTATTTGCCTTCCGTTTGGTTTCCTTCTCAACCAAGACCTCCCTACGAGATCATATTGACACATATAAAATCCAGTTCTCATACTTGTATATTAACTCTATTCTACTCAAATTTATTAAATAAGAATATTCTCTTTTATCACATGAAACTGGGGTAGGGCTAGGCCATTTCATATTTGAGATCCAAAAAGATCAAAATGCATAAGTATGGTAACCTAGCAGCCAAGCCATGGGTAGCCACATTTAACTGTAGGAATGCTCGTAATATAAATCATGCATAAACAGCTACAGACGCTGAGCTTAAAATTGCATCCATTAAATCCGACACTAAAAAATCATCTAACTCCTTTAGAGGTAGGGGAAATACAAGCATAAAAGGTAAACCTTGGAAAAAAAAAAATACCAGAATTAAGATTAATTAATTATCTAATGATATGTAGGGGTTTAGATTCAAGGTCATTGGTTATATTTATTTTTTTATGTCAATTATATTTTTATTTTTAGGACATTTTGTCTGTAAAATTTATATTGCATAATATGACTTTTAGATATAATAATAATATCTAATAGGGTTTTTGTGAAACAAAATAAATCATACATTTTAAAAAAAAAATGCCCACTTTTTAGATCGGATATGAAATTATCTGGTCTAAAGGTAGGCATTTTTTTATTATAAATTAAAACATTTTAACACTGGTCATCTTACCAACAGGTCTGAAAAAGGTAACTTTTAAGACCGGACATAGATCTGGTCGTAATAATGATAGATTTTTTAAATCAGTCAATACAAGATTGAACCTAAATCCGATCTAAAAGCCAATTTTCCCTGTAGTGATAAGAAATTTGGAATCATCTCATCCATGAAATAAATGGAAAAAAGTGAAAGGGTCAAATATTGTTCAACAGACAAATCGACAATATGATAATCTTAAAAGGCTGTATTTCTGAGTAAAAGTTAATTATCATTGTTAAACAATAGTATTTATTTAATTAGATAAGTAGTTGAACTACCAGTACTTCTGAGGGTTGCACCGTATATCCTTCATACCTATTAATGTGCCGCTACAGCATCTATAAAAGGCCCCCATGTATAAGCACCTCAAAAATCACAATCAGAACTCCACAAGAACATCAGAAACATTTGGAAGTCTGAGTAATTAGGAAGTTGGCAACTCCAACATGGCTTCTCCCATTTCATCATACATTTTATTACCACTTCTGCTTCTGAGTTTCTCTCCAATCACCAGCCATTATGTAATGGTTGAAGCAGCAAGAATTCTTCTTGAATCATCTTTGCCAGAGCCAAAATTACCCGAGTTGCCTCCACTTCCTAAGCCTGAGTTGCCCCATGTGCCTAAGGTTGAGTTGCCACCGTTTCCAAAGCCAGAAGTACCTAAAGTCCCAGAAATTCCCAAGCCACAATTGCCTAAGGTCCCTGAAATTCCTAAGCCTGAATTACCAAAAGTCCCTGAAATCCCTAAGCCAGATCTTAAAGTTCCAGAAATTCCTAAACCAAAGTTGCCCGAGATGCCAAAGCCAGAAGTACCTAAAATCCCAGAAATTCCCAAGCCAGAGTTACCAAAAATCCCTGAGGTCCCTAAACCAGAGATGCCTACAGTTCCAGAAATTCCTAAACCAGAGTTGCCTCAACTTCCCAAGGTTGAGCTACCACCATTGTCAAAGCCTGAAGTGCCTCAAGTTGGTGAAATTCCAATGCCTCATCACTAAACTGCTTGAACTGTTTGCTTCATCGTGCTGTCTGAGATGATAATGGGCAGCTACCTAAGAGCTTATACTATATGATGGATTTGTAGTAGTTATGTGATTATTTATTCTGCCGATCTCATTGGCTCTATATTGAGCTCTATTTGTGCTATATATGTCGTTGCATTACACGTTATGTTCGTTTGAGATTGTTTCAGTATATTTTATTGTAATATGTTGATTTCGAATTTGTGATTCATCATAAAGCAGACTATGCAGTCTTTGGTGTAGTCAAGTTCAATTCAAAGATTTAAATTGTTTCGTATTAATTTTGAACTTCCCCTAAGCCTACAATTTTGAATTGTGGATTTCACCTCCTATATTGCCCATGCTAAATAAACTATTAAATTAAAGTACTTGCCTGTATCTTTCTTTCAAAATGGTTGCTGCCTGATAACAGGGACATTAACTTTTTGTTACTTTCTTAAGATTTTCAGGGAAGCTTATCCCTAAATTTATACGACAAACAATAATATTTATTTTTATTTAAAGAGAATCGGCTATTAATTCTCCGTGGAAACTACTATATGGATTTAATGAAAGCTTGAGTTGGGACAGAATTATAATGACTGATTAAAAGATTGAATGAGGCTAATCAGGATTGAGGCATTAAATCTTTTTGATCTTGTAGGCATTGTAATACTCCCTCGGGTCCTTCATATATAAAAGTCGTTTTAACTAATTTACTAGAGAAAAACATGATAGTTAATTCGTCAACAATCCCTTAATTAAGTTGAAAAAAAATCAACTTTATCCATATTATTATGGCTCTAAAGGAGAGAGAAAAATACAAAGATACATATTTAAACATTAATTACATGGATAAAATTGATAAATAAATATTTATTATTCTTCAAGTGACTTATATAGGCCGTTTGGTTCGATTACATGAGTGATGATTACATATAATCCTGATGTAATAGTGCGATTACAACATTTGATTAGGCTTATGTAATGTAAAGAGGATTATATTTTATAATTTTGATTACATCATTTGATGTAATCAGGATTACACTGCTAGGACTGAAGAATGAAGATGCAGACATCCTATAATCTAGTAAAAATAACACTATTGCTATTATAATTTTTAAATTGACCAAAGTGCTCACTCTAAATGAGGTTAAATATTAAATAATTTTAATTATTATCATTAAATATTAAAAAATAATTAATAATACATAAATTTAAGAAATTTTCCCCCATTCAAAAATTTAAAAAATTATATTCCACCATTAAAAAAATATTAAAATATCTCATTAAATAATATTTCTATTATTAAATATTAAAAAATTAATATGAATCCAACCTATACATTACATAATATTTTCATTATTAAATATTAAAAAATCACTATGAACTTAGCGTGTGCACTGCACGGAATAAAAAAATTAGCATAAATCCAATGTGTACATTAGTATATGTGTAGAAAATGATAATTTTGTCCCTTGCTTCTATATATTCTCATATTTGATATAATTTAACCAAACATTTTTATTTATATATATCATCTTTTTCTAACAACGAGCCAAATAAATTATATAATAATTATTATATTATATTATATTATATTATTTCCAATTCCATAAATAAAACAGGCACGTTATAGAACAAATAATTAATTCTTCTGTGAATTGAAGGTGGTATATACCTTCAAGTAGAGCCGGTAATACGGGTCCAACCCGCAGGCCCGCGGGTTAGGACAGGGTTAAGGTTGGGAAAATCCCAACCCGCAAAAATGCGGGCCTGTGCATAACCCGCGGGTTGATGCGGGCCAGCCCGCGGGTTGGCGGGCAAAAAAAAAAGAAAAATTTATATATAATAATCTCATAAAACCTATAAATTATCTACTCCGATCTTAGTACCTCTCAATCCAAATAGAAAAAAGCTTAGCATTTTTCCTTATTCTTTAAACAAAATTATTATATTTTGGTTGTTTGAGGATAATTTGATTTTTTTTGTATAAACTTTAACAGATTTGATAACTTTATTCTTTGAATTATGGATTATATTTTTAAAATTTTATAAGAAAAATGATTGATGGTAAGAAAGTAAATTTAACAACCTATATATATGTATCTCATATTTTCGGCCTTCTTAAAAAAATTTAAAAAAAATTGAAAAAAAAATTGCTGGCCCGCAACCCGCACCCTGCGGGTTAGGGTTGGCACTTTGCCAGCGGGCCCGCAACGTGCAGCCCCCGGGTTGGCCCGTTTTACCAGCTCTACCTTCAAGTCAAAGGACAATTTCAAATTCCCTATGGCCCACCTCAAAATTCCATTGCAGTTATCCATGTCATGCTGCTTCCAATCTAAAATATAAGATGTTGTTAATTAAATCATAAAAAAAAATGTTAGTTAAATTGTTTAATATGTCTTAAATTATTAAAAAAATACTTATTTTAACATTATTAATTAAATAATGTTATTTTCAAATATACATTTATTATCTGTTATATTTCTCTTCTATAAGGGATACAAATAAAAAATTATTATTAATTAATTAATCTTCCAACAACTTATATTTTAGACCAAGATTTCTTTCTAGAAAATTTTTATGGTTCGTACGAGAGGAAGTAGCCGTTTTGATTCGAGTTGGCTTGTGTCCTTTGCTTATTCTCTCCGTCCTTACCCCCAAACACTGCGGTTTTCGTCCAAAATAAGCCACATAACAAAGACACCAGTATCATTTCCTTTATCAATTGGAATGGAAAATTCCATTCGATGGACCAACTTAATAAAATTTATAAAAAAGTAAAATTCAATAATAATTTAAGTTAAACACATTTTTGTATGATATTTTTGGGACCCCAAGTACACATTTTTTAAGGTTAAATAAATGACATTATATAAAATTAAGAGATTAAAATAAAAATTTGTACCATGATAAAGAATTAAAGTATACTTTTGCTTAAATTATTATAACATTAAGAAGTTGTAATTTTTTTAACTGGGAGATTATTATTTTGGCCAAAAACGTCAGTGTGTGGGGCAAAGGACAGCAATGGAAAGAATAAGCAAAGGAGAGAAGACAACTCCGTTTTACTGTAAGACACTTTTTTCATGATTTTTAATGAGTTTCTACATTCCACCTATATTTTATACTGTAAGACAAAATAGATGGAATGAGAAAGAGATAAGTTTTGCTGGAGTCCTTCTTTTCTAAACATAGTTATCCTTCTAACAGAGAGAGTCATGAAGATTCAATCTAACTAGCCCTTTTCCTATTGGTTGGATCCTCTTTTTGTCTCCACCTAAAAAAGAAATTAAACTGGGTCAAAGGTAGCAGTTTAACTACGAGACAGCAAGATCAAAGATTGTGGGCGGGGCCTATATCATATGGGCATGATCGGGACAGAATGTAGGTAGATCCTTCCAGTTCCAACATTCCCTTCTCATCATGCATGCGAACGTAGTATCCAGAAGTTGTACAAGTTACAGGTCAAGACCGTTCAACTACTACACAAAACCCGTTAGCTGATTTTCATCATGCATGCGAACGTACGTAATCGCAATTGCTTCCACCAATTGCGTGTGTTTGTTTGGGCAGTGAGAGGGCTCAATCACCATTTTTCTGACTTAGTCGCACGGTTGGATCCAACCGAATTTTTTTCTAATGTTTGGCATAAAGGGCAACAAATCGGGCTTGGTATACAATCGGACGATTTACTATAAGCTCTAACTTGAAACTTTTGGCTTATTTTACTGCTAGCATGAATTATTTTAATTGGTCGTTTAATTACCCATGTTCTTTTTCTGTTGAATGTCTTGTCCTCTTGTTCTTGCCCTGCGAATCTTTGTCCACCCTTTATAGCATGATGCCCACCTTTTATTGAAGCTCTGAAATGATAGAAAAATTGATTTATTTGCTAAAAGGTATTTGATATTATTATAAAAGAAGAAGAAAGAAAAACATGTAAAATTTGAGCAGATAGCAAAACAATTTCTTGAAGCATTTTATATGACTTTTTTGTTGTTGAGAAATTACTTGAACGATGCAATCTAGTTAACGCTTTATCAATGGAAATTCATATAGTGAATACAACAACAAAAATACAAATATTATTTCAGCACTAAATATCTAATGTTTAGAGAAGTTATCTATTAGTTTAATTATTTTAGTACACAAAATTATATAATTCTGTTTCTATATGATAGTAAGATACTCTTATGTAAAACATATTTCATATATAAAACAGTAACATAAAACATAATTTTTAAAGCTAAAAAATATTAAAAATAATCAAATCAAATCCTTATTTCATATTCAACAAAAGTCTAGTGTTATGTCTTTCTATGAAGCTTTGAGGTGAGCAATACATTTTTTGGATTTGTGTTATATCTAGTGTGTGTTATATGTGATCTTTTTCATATAGAAAGATGGACCCAACAGTTATATGGGATTTAGAGTCAACAAAGATATTTATTAACGCAGGCATATAATTTTCGCTTTTCATATATTTTACAATTTTTTATTTTAAATATCACAAAAGTCACTTATACAAAAACCAAACCAAACGCATTTTTACTTTTATAAAAGTACTTATCCAATCGTCAATCCAAATATAATTCACTTGCACAATTTGACTTTTATCCAATATGACTTTCCATAAGTCAGATTGTAAATAAGCCATTTTTTCCACTGCTGATTCAAAAACACCCAATATCTAATTGTTGGCTTTGCTATTTAATTTCAAAATACAAGTTTTCCAAAATCTATAATCATAAGACGATTCGGTATTTTGAAAAGGCTACACTTGCAAGTTTATGGATGATATGTTCAAAGAATATTTAGGTGAGAAGTTAAGCTAACAGCTTGACACAACTTGGAGTTGCACCAACTCATCCTTCATAGCGATCCACGTGTGCTGCTACTGCATCTATAAAAGGTCCTCATATACCATTCCAAAACCATAATCACAAGCACAGCAAAACACCAAAACCAATTGGAGTAACAAGTTGAAAAACCGATTACAATGGCTTCCTACAGTTTTTCTTCACTCACTTTATTGTTGCCCCTTCTGCTTTTGAGTTTCTCTGCAATAACCAGCCATGTAAAGGTTGAAGGGACAAGAGTTCTTCTTGAGTCATCTTTGCCAGAGCCAAAATTACCTGAGTTGCCTCCACTTCCTAAGCCTGAGGTGCCTCAAGTTCCTGAACTGCCTAAAGTCCCAGAAATTCCCAAGCCACAATTGCCAAAAGTCCCTGAAATTCCTAAGCCTGAGTTACCAAAAGCCCCAGAAATCCCCAAGCCAGAAATGCCTACAGTTCCAGAAATTCCAAAGCCAGAGTTGCCCAAGGTGCCAAAGCCAGAAGTACCTAAAATGCCAGAAATTCCCAAGCCAGAATTGCCTAAGGTCCCTGAAATTCCCAAGCCTGAGTTACCAAAAGTCCCAGAAATTCCCAAGCCTGAGATGCCTAAAGTCCCAGAAATTCCCAAGCCAGAGTTACCTCAACTTCCTAAGGTTGGGCTGCCACCATTGCCAAAGCCTGAGTTTCCAGCTGTGCCAAAGTTTGAAGTTCCTAAGGTCCCTGAAATTCCAAAGCTCCACTAAATTAAACCATTATTAGCGTATTACTTATTCCCTTCCCTGGCTTGTATTGTCTGAAGTAATAAATGGGTTTATACTGTTCTTGTGTGTTTAGTAATATCTATTCAGTATAATTTGTTGTCACATCTTCTCACAGTGGTCATGTGTTGTAGTTAATTTGTCATCGTTATTCTAGTGGGAGCCTTGTATACACTTGCCCGCCCTTTATTTAAGTTTGGTTGAGTCAGTGGTACTGCTTACTAGCTTCTTGCTCCTACTACGTGTGTTGTATTGTTTTAGTTTATATCTGTAAAGTCGAAAAAGAAATATACTTAGATGGATTTTGAATAGAGGATTGTCGGTACATTGCCAAAAATTATGAATTTGATTCAATCTTATCCTTAATATAGCAGGGCTAAAAGTAGGCACTGCCACGTCATCCCTGCTTTTTCTGCCTCATAAAAATTGCATACATTTGAGTTTGCCTATCCATAACTACCATTGTGCCAATTCCCTCTGCGCCCTTTTCCGAAATTCTTTCTCTAAATATTTCTTCCGCATATCTTGCCTATTAATCAAAGTAGTTCAAATAATATTATTTTTCTCATTATTTAACCTGAATTTATAAATTATTTTAAATAACAACAATTATAAAATAAAAATATTATTTAAATATCCACATCATTTATTAAATATATTTAATAATAATTGTTAAATATTTAAAAAATATTATTAAATATATAATTATCATTATTATTAGATATAATCAAGCAAATGCAAATAGCCTTATTAAATTATATTCGTACCCATTTTGGTAAATATACATGTACGAGTGATTTTAATAAATGAAATTCAAACATAATCAAAATTCTCAAAATCACTTATAAAAAATATCCAAATATAAATAATGATTAACCAGTATCACAGACACTCTTAATGAGTGTCACTTATAAAAATCATGATCATAGTTGTTCACTGCTAATTCAAAACGGGCACTTAACAATCCGAATAAATAAATTTTGTATAGATAATTATATAATCTCTAATTTTTCTCTTTAACCTAATATTAGATAATTATCTATATACAATTTAATTATTTGAATTGTTAAAAAATTAGGCAAAGTTATCATATTTACGAGAAATTTTATTAAGTTATCACAGGTGTATACAAGATTTCAATATTTAAACTTTTGTAATGTATTAAATATTTTAAATTATCTATATATGTGTCGTTCATGTGATATAAGTAATAGATGTTATATTATTTAATTATTGAAACTAATTATTTATTATTTTCCGTTCAATTTTTTAAAAGACCACGTATTCAAAAGTTCAACATTGGTCAAATCTGAACTCGTTATCTCTAGTTTTGTTTAACATTGGCCAAAAGTTCAATTCCCTAAGAAACCGGATTAGTTTAATAACTCCACCATCACGCGCGTTGGGAACTCCAATCACCGTTTGTGGACAATATTAATCCAATTTGATGAAGTTTGGAAAGTCATAAGAATCTAGTTTAGTGATTTGATGGATGGTTAATTTTTCTTCTATCTGTATCTTCTATTCCCCTCCTCCTCCCCATATTTAGATTTTCTTCTTAATTAGCGGTAGAAACAATTCCTTCTTTTGTCATTCCCTTTCACGCGTGAAAATGTAACATGCATACTAGGAACCGACCGGTCACGTACGCTTGAAAAATAAGGATTACTATAAACTAATACAAACGTGGGGACCTTATCCATGATAAATTTTAAGCCAACCAAAAAATTAGTAACACCCTTCTAATTAATGCTCCATCTATAATTAGGATTTCTATAATTGGTTGATTGAAAAAACCGCGGGTGATTAATAAGGAAAGCAAAGAGCCTCTTAGCTCCATAAAAGAAATGATCAGATTAACAGCAACGGAGGCATGGGAAAATAAGATAATGGCAGAAAGTACAGCTAGAGTTATGCTACTGTTAATGGCTACCTTAGCCATTACAGTTCCATGCCTCGTCAACGCTAACATCGGAGAGTTCGACGATTATCTCCTCGAAAGAGCCAAGGAGGCCCGAAGAATGGCTCTTGAAGCATACGAACCAGACCCTTTGAACGTCACTTCTGAGCTCAACACGCACGTTCATCTGTACGTAACCTCTTGTACGTAATTGGTTTTGAAAATGGAACTTTAGGGTTTTATTTCAGTTTTGACAGTAACACGTAATGAATGGATGATGCAGGGCGATGAATGAAGCCAACATTATAATCAACAACCATACTAGAGGGAGGGACCTTGGGGAGAGGAAGAGAGGACCGTGCATGGCCACCAACCCAATCGATCGATGCTGGAGATGCGACAGAAACTGGGAGATGAATCGCTTTAAGTTAGCCACATGTGCGATGGGCTTCGGCCGTAAAACCACCGGCGGGTTGGGCGGTAAGATCTACGTCGTGACGGATCCTTCCGACGCTGACGTGGCTAACCCGAAACCCGGAACTCTGAGGTACGGAGCGATTCAGAAAGAGCCATTGTGGATTATATTCGCGCACAGCATGGTGATCAAGTTGCAACAGGAGCTGATGATTAATTCCGACAAGACGATTGACGGACGGGGAGCCAATATTCAGATAAAGAGCGGCGGCGGCCTCACTCTGCAATTCGTTAATAACGTCATCATCCACAACCTTCGCATTCGCAATATCAAAGCTAAGAAGGGTGGTATGGTAAGGGACGCCCCAGACCATATCGGGCTCAGAACCAGAAGCGACGGTGACGCCATCAGTCTCTTCGGTTCCACCAACATCTGGATCGATCACATTTCCATGTCCAACGCTGACGATGGGCTGATCGACGCCATCATGGGTTCTACCGCCGTTACCATATCAAATTGCCACATGACCAGACACAACGATGTACGTAACTGATTTTCAATTAGATCAAGAGAAGTTTGGTTACCCTAAACTATTTTTTCATGTGCATTGCTCTAAAGTATAACTGAAGCATTTTTTTCAGGTGATCTATCACCCTAAAATAGTGCATTAGAAAAAAAAATTAAGGGTGCATACTTTAGAACACTCCATGCTTATGAAAAAATATTTTAGGGTATTGGATGTAGCCTAATGCTGAGAAATTAAGGAAATGTATTAATAAGGTGAAAGAAATAAACGCAGGTGATGCTGTTCGGAGCCGGAGACGTGTATGTACAGGACAAGTTGATGCAGATAACGGTGGCGTTCAACCACTTCGGGAACGGACTGATACAGAGGATGCCGAGATGCAGACATGGGTGGTTCCATGTGGTGAACAACGACTACCATAACTGGATAATGTATGCCGTCGGAGGAACGGCGAATCCGACCATACTTAGCCAAGGAAACCGATTCAGTGGTCCGAACAATGTGGCAGCGAAGCAGGTTACGAACAGAGTGGGTGTGCCGCCATTTTTGTGGAAAGACTGGCGGTGGCAGTCGGAGGGAGACGAGTTTGTGAACGGAGCTTTTTTCGTACCATCGGGAATACCTATAACTTCAACTCCAACTAATTTCGATAAAGATAATTTGATACAACCCAGACCTGGGAACGAAGCTCCCCTGATAGCCCGCTATTCGGGTCAACTCAATTGCAGGGCCGGCAAGCCTTGTTAGTATAATTAATTAATCATTTTGTTTTAGCAAAATCAACAAATTAAAACAGATCATTAGATCAATCCTTTTGCTAGGACCAATCGGAGCTTTTAGACTCTTCATCACTCACTCAGCAGTAGTGCGTAGTTGAAGTTTTGTTTTAAAAAAAAAATCTGTTTTATTTGTCTATTTTTGCAAGAACATGTTTATTTATTTTATTTACATGGACGTGATCATGTTGTAACGCTAGCATGTGTTTCCAAGCGCTTTGTATGCTGCAAGTCCAATTCGTGATTCTTGCAAGTAATTGTAGATTGGTTTTGCTACAAATTTCTTTATTGATTTTAATTTTTTTTCCCCAACTATGTATTCGATCCAATTTAATGAATGTCACCAAATACAATATTTATCTCTCATTCAACTATTCAGGCGTATATATAAATTATAAGAGAATTCTTTCCAAAATGTTCCTTCTTCAAACAATATTATCATTGTGTGTTGGTAAAAAAAAAAAAAGCATTACCATTTAGGTGCTACATAGTAAATGTGAATGTAGAAATAAAATACGATAAAAAGGTGGATTTAATTATTTTTATAAAAAGGGTGAATTTTATTGTCAATATCATTAATATTAAATATAAAATATGTTACCATATAAATAGATATTCTTTATCTAACATATGCGTGCACATTGGTAACAAATTAATAAGTTATTTATAAACAATGCTTTTAACTTTTCAGCATAGATAGCAGTATACATGAACTCTACTTCCCTTCTGTGGGATTTTTTTCTTAATTAAAGTTTATTTACCAAAAAATAGACCTCTTAAAGTTAAGAGAGAAGCTAAGTAAATTAAATTTTATTTTAATCTATATTTTCCCCCTCTCCTGTACTATATTATCATTGCTTAGATATTTAATTTCTACCCCCTAGCATTTTTTTAAGGAATATAAGCAAGTAACAACGTGCATTATCTCTAATTCTCTATATCTCCCTCCTGGGGGAGGTTTTCTCTCTCTCTCTTTTAATTAAAGGTTACATACAAGAAAAATAGACCCCACAAAGTCAAGGAGCGAAGTAGTAACTAGTATATAAAGTTCATTTTACTCTCCAATTCTGTAACATCATTCGAGTTTTCCAAAAGAAAATTGAAATTACATAATTGCATATTTGAATGATTTTGAGGAGTTCATTTCTTCCATGCGTATGCTGTGACTAAAAAAAGTTAAAATTAGAAGGGGACAAAAAACACCCTTAGGATTTGTTTGGTATGAGAGGAGGGGAGGAAAACTGGCGAAAGAACAATTTTTTTAAGTTAGATTTAAAAAAAAAAAAGAGAAATGGGGTATAAAGTTTTCAATTAAGTTTTCTTACTCTTTTATCTTACATGTTCTTTATATTAAAATGTTGTAATCACACTTCTCCAATTTTCTTAAATCCAACTTATAAAAATTTTTCCTCCTCTTCAAATCTCTCATTCCAAACAGACTCTTAAGCCTTGTTTGGTACAAAACATTGGGGATAAGGACTAAAATTGGATGAGGGATTGAGCCAGAATATATTGTTTGTAAAAAGGACTACAAATAACCAAGGATTGTGAGTAGCACGAAAGTGAGATTGCTACTAAGTCACCTCTCCGGTATTGTGTTTTCAATCCCTAGACTGTAAAATTGTAAAGACAAAAATATCCTTAATTAAAATATTTTTCAGACAAAAAAAAAATCCCCTGATTTTAACCTAGAATCCATCACTCTCACATAATTACTCTCTCTTTTTTTTTTTTCTCACTAACCACATAATCACTCATCCTTCACTTTCTGAACTGCAATTTCTTCCATGGATCTTCACCATCCTTTTCCTTTTTCTTACCCGCAGTTTGCCCATAAAATTAATTTTCTTCTTAGCATATAAAAGGACGAAAGTGTGACTAAATGCAAAATCACTTACTTGATCTGTGACATCCATTCCCATGTAGTTCATTCCTAGGGTCTTCCATGTCTTGTCTTGGGTTCAATATAAATCAAGAATGTCTTTAAACTAAATAATTCTGTCTTGAAAGTAATTCCCTTTTCACAGGCAAGCTTTTTTCTAAAACTTTTCTCTTAAAATCTGGAGATTCTTTAACATCAGATCCTGTAAAAATTTCAACATTTATTTTTTCAATGATATCCTGAAAAATATGAGTAAATTTATAAAATTCAGATATTATAGCATAAACTCCTCATGAAAATAAAAGGCATTTAAAAGAGGAAATAAAGTTTCATTTTGAAGAACAAGTTAAAATTTTGAAAGAAAACAAATATAGTACAATAACTATAAACATTTTTCATATAACCTTGAAATTAAATAAGATCGTCAACAGCAATTCATTACCTCTTTGTGCAAACTTAAAAAATGATTATAGATAAATCGATATTACAACTCTTTGTCATGGAAAATAGTAGTACATCATTAGTACCACCTGTCAAAGTCAAAGACCCATATGTGACGGACGTTGAATTCCAGAAACCATCTACGACAGATGGTGAAAGCGGAGTTTGCATCTAAGCTAGAGTGTAGACTAAGTTTGGGATTTAGGGCATGAGTATTTTTGTCTTTTTATAATTAGTGGCTATGTATTAAATATGATTAATAAAATTATTCCCTTCAACTATTACTTCATACCAAACATATTTTTAAAGCAATCCCAATCTCAGTTCAAATCCATCAAAATTTAGTGTCACGTACCAAACAGGACCTTAGCATCTATTTAGTTTGAAGGGATGGAAGGGATTTCACTCTCCTCTCTTTATTTGGTACTACAAATTTTTTAGGAAGGCGAGGAAATTTTTTTAAAATTTTCCCCTCTTCCTCTCCTCATAACCCTCCCCCTCCAAATTGGGAGATTTGGAAGAGAGGAGTAATATTTTATATTGATGTGACATTTTTGCCCATGAAGCTTTTTGATATTCTCACATTACCCTTCTTCATCACACTAGTGTTTTCCTTGCTTATTTTTTAAATATTTTAGAGTTAAATTTGAAGTTTTCTGTACATACATACATACATACATAATTTAAATGTATATTTTAAAAATATATACATGTTTAGATTAGCTTATGGAAGCTCCATAAGTGTTTATAAATTATGATTCACGGAATACGAAGTAACTTTTACGGTCTACGAGGTAGCTTTTACTGTCTACGAGGTGCTTTTACGGTCTACGAGATAAATATGTGGAGGAGATTTGTCTCAATTTACGTGAATCGGGCTTATTATATAAGCCTGATCTAGAAAAGCTGTCCCAAACAGCCTATGATTTAAACTTCTTCAAGTTTTACAAAAACAACTTAAATAAAATAAGGATAAATTTGTCCATGTAAAAATATTTTCCCTCACCTCCTCTTATAAACCAAATAAGATAATATTAAAATCCTCCTCCTCCCCTTTATAAAAATCCCCCTCCCCTCCCCCTCCGCCTCCGTTCCCCTTTGTTGAACGAAACAGACCCTTAGAATCCTTGCTTCAAAGCCTGTCTAGACATATATCACAATAACATTAATTTCTGTAATAGAAGATCTCTCATCTAAACAAACTACTTCAAACATATTTGTCTAAATTCAGAAAGCTTCGTACTTGAAATTCCCCTTTGTTAGTCCATCAGCAAGTTGACAGAGAGTGCCTAATGCAAGTGGAACAGGATATACGCTTGTGTGTTCAACACTTTCGAACAGAATTAACGGATAATATTATTTGAAGCAGTTGATTCTCTATTAATATGAAAACTTTGACATGCATGAAATTAAACTGCAATATAATATGTCAAACTTCAAAAACCGGAATAACCAAAAAGTATTAAGTAAAACTGTTCAGATTTTAAATGAAGATTTTTAAAGTAATTTTTTAAAAAAAAAAGTAGTTAAAACATTATTTTTATTTTTAATTCTATTCTTCTTAATATAATTTTTTAAAAATTATAAACATTTTAAAAGTCAAATCTGGACCCTCCGATCTGAACGATCCATATGTTCTTAGCTCTCTTTGCTAAGTGCTAGGAGGGGAACTTGTTGGGAAGTGAACAAATAGCTATAAGATATACACGTGTCTCATGTCTATGTCAGATGCACTATTTTCCTAACAACTAAAACTATTATCTATAATTCTAAATATATGACTCAATGGATTTTTTTTAAAAATTAAGAAAATTAATTAAATTAATTTTAAAGTATTTATATTTATTATTTTATTTTTAAAATAATTTTTAATTCAATCATACATAATATATAAAATAATTAAATAATTTTTTTAATTTTTTTAATCTTTCTAAAAAAATTAAATACATTTTATATCTAAGACTGAACCGTAGTGCAATACCATTTACCAAAAAAAAAAATAAAAAAAATAAAAACTACTGAAAATAACAGGATTACAGATCAAGAGTTTTCAGTTATTGCATTAGAGGCACTTGTCTATTTGCCTCATCTTTTTAATTGCATTACTCTCTATTTTTCCTACAAAGTCTATAAATAATAGAAAAATTCTGGGAAACAATTTTTCTGAAATGATTAAAGAACTCAGACCAACGGCAAGAGCCAAGGCCTCACAATTCGTATGCCTTTTATCTATTTTCATACATCCGCATATCTGCTTTTGCATCTGTTTTTTTTTTTTTTAGCCAGTACCTTTGCATCTCATATTTATAATTTAGATTTATGATGAATGATATTTTATTTTATTCATACAATTAAATTTAAAAATTAATTTAACATTCCTCCGATTCTTAATATGAGACATATTTGTGGAGTTGATCTTGATCGTAAATATAAATAAAATTTTTACATTTATCAATTTTTTTTTAATTTACTCTCTATTGATACTCCTCAATAATAATCAATGAAGAGAGAGAATAAGGGAATTAGAGAATGTAACTAAAATTTCTTAAAAAATATATTATATTAATTAATTTAATTAATTTTATTAACTTAATAAAATTAAATAAATATATTTTATATCAAGATGGAGCGAGGACACGAGGGAGTAGCCATTTTTTCAAGCGGGAGTATATACAAATCTCTCTCTACTTGGACTGTTTTGGACGCAGAGAGAATGTTGGAGTACGATGAAGCAATAACCTCTCCTTTCTTCTGCCTTTGTGAGAGTGACAATAAACCTTTCATCTAATTTTTTTCCCCCATCTTCATCTATGTGTATATATAGATATTTCCTCTTTAGACAAACAAGAGTAAACTCTACAAAACAATTGTGAGGACCATAGCCATCCAAGCTTTTAAGCCAACTAAAAAATAGTCAGGACTTCCCTCCCACAATCTATAAATACAGATTAATACTTACACTTGTTGGGGCAGAAACAGCAATCAAGAAAGCTCAGCAGAGAACCCCTTATTAGAACTATACATAGATTATTAATTTTTTTAAAAAAATAAAAATAAACAATAATAGCAAAAAGAAATGTCACTTGTTAGAATTGCGTTGTTTGTAATCGCCTTAGCCATTACAGTTCCATGCCTCGAGGCTAACATCGGAGAGCTTGACGAGTACCTCCAAGAAAAAGCAAAGCAAGCCCACCGAGCAGCTCTCGAAGCCTACGAGCCCGATCCTTTAAATGTCACGTCGGAGCTCAACTTCCATGTTCACCTGTACTCAATCAACTTCTTAATTGATGATTCAATTCTGCGAAGGATTTTGCATCTGTATTTCTCACATGATTAAACTTTCAATCACTCTGTTTAATGTGCAGTGCGATGGATGAGGTCAACACTAACAGCACTAGAGGGAGGGATCTGAGGGAGAAAAAGAATCGCAATAAAAGATGCGAAGCCACCAACCCAATCGACCGGTGCTGGAGATGCGATCCCAATTGGGAGAAGAATCGCTTTAAGTTAGCCGGCTGCGCCATGGGTTTCGGCCGCAAGGCCACCGGAGGTTTGGGTGGTCCGATCTACGTCGTCACAGATAGTTCCGACGACGACGTGGTGAACCCGAAGCCCGGAACTCTGAGGCACGGAGTGATCCAGAAGGGGCCTCTGTGGATCATATTCGGCCGCAGCATGGTGATCAAGTTGAAGGAGGAGTTGCTGGTGTCATCGGACAAGACAATCGACGGTCGTGGAGCCAATGTCGCGATCAGAAACGGCGCTGGCATCACTTTGCAGTTCGTCAATAACGTCATCATCCACAATCTTCGCATTCGCAACATCAAACCTAAGAACGGGGGTATAATTAGAGATTCCGTCGACCACCTTTCGCTCCGAACCAGAAGTGACGGCGACGCCATCGGCCTCTTCGGTGCGACCAATATTTGGATCGACCATATCTCCCTCGCCAACGCCGAGGACGGCCTCATCGATGTCATCATGGCTTCCACCGGCGTGACCATCTCAAATTGCCACATGACCAGACACAACGATGTGCGCGCGAAATTAATTAATCAAATCAATTGTTTGATTATTACTGTAATTATTAATACCAATTAACGGGACGAGAAACTATAAAATGCAGGTGATGCTGTTCGGAGGTGGTGAGGTGTATCGTCAGGACAAGGTGATGCAGGTAACGGTGGCGTTCAACCACTTTGGGAACGGACTGATACAGAGGATGCCGAGATGCAGATATGGGTTCTTCCATGTGGTGAACAACGATTATACTCACTGGATAATGTATGCCATTGGAGGAAGCTCGGCGCCGACGATACTGAGCCAAGGAAACCGATTCATTGCTCCGAACAACGACGTGACGAAGCTGATCACGAACAGGGTGGGGACGCCGCCGTCGGAGTGGAAAGACTGGCAATGGCAATCGGAGATGGATCAGTTGGATAACGGAGCCATTTTCGTTCAATCGGGAAGTCCGATAACCTCAGTGGACAGAAGCAGTTTGATCCCACCAAGACATGGGATTGAAGCTCCATTGCTTGCAAGATATTCGGGTGCGCTCGCGTGCAGGGCTGGCAAGCGTTGTTAGTCTATAGTTAATTGTTTGATGTTTTTTTCTTTTCAAGTGTGGAAACAGGAAGGAAATAGTTAGATAAATCCTCTAGCTAGCTTCGATTTTGTCGATCACTTTGAAGATGATCGATCGATGACAACGCCTTTAGCAGAAATGACTCATTTTCTCCATGTATGTTCACAAGAAATTTATTTTTAGAGGGACCAGTTGCTTTAGAGTGATATATCACTTCAAGCACCTCATTTTTAGTAGGATGTCATATATCAGTTGTTGTATAGTTATGTAAGATATTGGATTTGTTCAATAACAACTTCTTTTAAAAGTCTGATTTCATTGTACGTTACTTAATATATATAGTTATCATTGTACTTGGTATAATATTTTATTGGTAGTATTAAGGCACGCACACTTGTGGCCTGTTTGGTAGAATGAAATTGAAGATATAGAATTAGAATTAAATTCTATATTGATGGGATGTTTGGTATAAAAAATTAACCTTAAAATTAGAATTTCAAGTGAAGTCATCAATCAAATTCTACCAAAATAATTCCATGAAACAAAAACTTAGATTTACAATTTCATACCCTCGTTTTTCACCTTATCTTTTTTGCCTTTTACCAATCATGCCCGACCACCAGCTCCTCTCACCCCACTGCCGGCAATGACAGCGACAGTGCATCCATCGATCCAGTTGAACGACAGTGACTGCCTTCGGCAACAGTGGCGGCGCTTTCCCCTTCTCCATCCCCTTCAACGGTTGCAGATCTCTGGATCTGGGTTGAAAGCTAAGGACGTCGACGGAAGTCTTCGGCTGAAGGTGGGTGGTGGTCGATTTGCCGACGGTAGTTTTTTCTTAACCTCAAGATTGAAGTTCCATATCTTCCCTCGATTTGCGGGTAGGAGTTCACCAGTGTTGTCACTCGCCTTCTCCATATCTTCCTTCATTTTCTATGGCGGTGCTCCTTCAAGCTTAAGCCTTGATGTCCAATAGCAAGGAAGGAGGAGAGATCTATTTAAAAGGGAGGAAGAAGAGAAGGAGTTGCTGGAATTGTCTGGTTGGAGAGGAAGGAGGAGAGGGAGGAGAGAGACCGGTTCAATTTTCGAAGTTGAAAAGGTTTTTTTATCATATTTAGAAGGACATTTTGATATAAAAATTAAATCTCATTTTATCACATACCAAATATATTTTTAAAACTCATATCTATCTTCATCAAAATCAATTCTATTTTAACAATTCTATTGTAAAAGACGAGCTCTCGAGGATTTTACCGTGCATGTTGTTTCTGCTTTTGGTGGCATGAAGTGGCATTTCTCCTTTCCGCAATTGCAGTTACCGTTTCCACACAAGTCACTTTGCTCAATACTGTCAAAGTCATCGAAGCAATCATTAAGATCATTCTCGGCATGGTACAGCTTCCGGAGCTTGTACATGTGATTTCAAGTAGCAATGCGTACAACTATCTTGACGCTCAAAAAAGCATCACACAATTTAAGTTAATGTGGTTTGATATCATGATTGCCGTGTTCTGAAAAATTTTCAAAAAAACTAGAAGATAGATAGAAACTTCTTCGAATTAGTATTTTCAAAACCAGAAGATAGGGTGGCTTTGGAAGTATTTGTGGGGGTCGAATAGGTAATATCAATATATTGCATCTTTCATTCTGACTTGTATAGCTAGATCATATTCAACAATTAATTAATTGCGTGTGTGTGAACTGAATGTGATTTTAGACAGCAGTGAAACGACGAAGATGACTTGCCTCATTACAAAGATGGAATTTGCCGAGAAGTACTTGGAAGGGGGAGGCATGAGGGACCGTTGGGTCTAAGAGGATGACATGTAGGTAGAGAAGACTCATTGTTTACACATGAATGTTGTCCGCCGACTCACCCCACTCCTCACAAAGTTTCTTTTACCAAATTAAGGATAAACTTTATATATATATATATATATATATATGAATGAGGGTTGAGCCCAGATACACAAAGATTAACTATAAAAAGATGATAATCCCATACAATCTTGATGCACTAAGGCCCTTAGATGAGGAGGACACAATGAATAAAAGGCAGAACTAGACAAACCATCCTTGGCTAATTGATCAGCCACTGAGTTATATTCCCAAGAAATGTTGACAATCTTTAACTCCTACTGATTACGCATCAAGGTCTTAATCTGAAGGAACACTAGGCTCTGATTGTCAATATTGCTATGACTTAAAAGACTCCTTATCAAATTCCTAGCATCAGATTCCACAATGACTTTTTTGAAGCCCATATCCCATGCTAGTTGCAAACCTTTCAATAGAGCCCACTCCTCTGCTTCATAGGCACTGTATACTCCAAGGGCATGAGAAAACCCATCAATCCATGCACCATGATAATCCCTTATGACTCCTGCACAGCTAGCACGGTTTGCATTTGCCAACATAGCACCATCAACATTTAACTTTACCCAATCGGTAGGAAGGGCAATCCAACAAGATATCCCTGTGATTACTGATTGAAGGTCTTCCTTTATCTCAGGCCTCTGTACAAATAGCTTCCATTTGAATAGAATAATAGAAGAAGGGTCAAGTGGTTTGGTTTGCTCTTCAAAAACCCACTTATTCCTCTAATGCCATAGTTTCAATACTCCTACTCCCCATATTGAAGACCAATCTGTGTTAAAGCTTCTTCCCATTTCCTTCTTAAGGTTCATGTGAATCCAATCCCTCAAAGGAGCAATGAAAAAAGCATTATAAAATTCTTGTTGTATCAAAACCAGCCATATCTACCTTGCATATTGACAATCACGCAAGATATGCAGAATACTTTCTATATTCAAACTACAATAGTATCATAATGAAGAGGAAGATGACCACTTGCTCCTCCATTCATTTATAGGCAATCTATTATGGAACACTAGCCAGAGAAACACTTTTATTCTCTCTGCCCCTTTCCACTTCCAAATTAGTTTATATGTTGGATCATAAAGATTAGCAGGTGGTTCTTCAATCAAGTAATAGGCTGATTTAACAGTAAATAATCCAATATTGTTTGCATAGGAGGTAGCACCGCTATGAGTCTTGAAATTACTTCACTGGAAACCACTGATCCTAGCCGAGTAAAATTCCATGTTTCATTGCTCACCCAATCTGAAACCATACTCAAATTCTCTTCTTCAGATAAGGATCTCAAGCAGAAATCTTTAATTTTCCTCCCTTGGATAAGCCATTTGTCATGGAAAAAATTCACCGTTGAGCCATCCCTCACTTGCCATTTGATACATTCTTCAATAGTTTCCTTCTGCTGACATATGAATTGCCATAATTGAGAATCACCCTGTTTGCTTGAGAATAGATTCTATTCATTACACAACATATACTTTTTAAACAATACTTCTACCCATAGACCCTCAGATCCAACAATCAAGTTCCAGGCTAATTTACATCCAAACGCCTAATTCATGACTGATAGTTTTTTACAACCAAGACCTCCATATCTCTTAGGTAGAACAAGCTGATTCCAGGCTAAATTATGGTAGCCATGGTTGGCAGAGTGACCCCAGATAAAATTTCGTTGTAGCCTCTCAACCTCCTTACAAATACTCATAGGTATTTTGGTAACCTGCATTGGGTATAAATGGATGGTACTAATCACAGATTTAGCTAATGTAATTCTACCAGCCATAGATAAGCAGTTCACTTTCTAGGAGGCAAGCTTGGAGTTCACACGATCAACTATATACTGGAAGGTTTCCCTTGGTTTCCGTTTTCTAGATAAGGGAAAGCCAAGGTACTTACCTATATCGGTAGTAATATTCATATATGTGATTCTTTGTATTCTTCGTTTTACATATGAAGACACCCTTCTCGAAAAGAAGATTGAGGATTTAGAAGCACTGACTTTCTCTCCTGATGCGGTACAAAAACTGTTTAAACATTCCATGACACAATTCGCTTGTTCCACTGTAGCTTCTTCGAATAGCAGAAGGTCATTAGCAAACATTAAGTGGGATATTTTTGGGTCTATTCTGGAAACCTGGACAAATTTCCATTTCCCTTGCTGCACTGCATCATTAATGACATGAAACAGCCGATCCATGCAAAGTACAAAAAGATAGGGTAAAATCGGATCACATTGGCGAATGCCTTGTTTTGGACCAAAATAATCAGTCATCTCACTGTTCCAAAGAACATTGTACTCAATTAAAGAAACACATTCCATAATGAGGTCCACAAACATGTCTTCAAACCCAACTTCCACTAAAACATTCTTTAAGAAATCCCATCGAAGACAGACATAAGCCTTCTCAAGGTTTATCTTTAATGCCATATAACCTTTCCTGCCTTTAGCCTTCTTCATCATATGGAGGATTTCCTGCCCAATAATAATGTTGTCTTGTATGTGTCTTCCCTTAATAAAAGCTGACTGATATGGGGATATCAAATATTTCATTACCATCTTCAATCTACCAGTAATCACCTTTGTAATGCATTTATAATGAACTGAACATAGGGATATTGGCCGAAAGTGAGATACCACTTCTGTATTATCTCTCTTAGGAATAAGAGTTATCAACGTTCTATTAGCTTCCTTCATTCTCACTGAACCGTTGAAAACATTTTTCACATATTGACATCAGGAAGGACCCACCATATTCCAATTAGATTGATAGAAGACAGGTTGAAATCCATCAAAACCAGGCGCGTTATATGGTCCCATTGAGAAACGAGCACTCTTAAATTTTTTTTTTACCATAAATCTGAAGAGGCTACCGCAACTCGAGCCTAAAAATCTCCACTGCCACACCTCACACCGGTTCCTTGTTGGGCTCCATATTGGCCTTAAGGCCATCCGATCCACCAACTCCTTAGGATCAATCGGGTGTTAATCTCGCGGAGATCCTCGTCGGAAAAATAAATATAAAGCTAACGTGGTATAAATATAATACAAATACAATTAGTTGATTCAACAACCTCATGTCATGTTGGCAAATTTGACTTTATTCTTCATACCCGATCTATGTGAGCCAAATTGAATTTGCTGGGTCAGTGTTGCACCAACGGAAAAAAAAATAAGAAGATAAATTGAGGTTCTAAGGAAGAAATTATTACTATTAGGTTATCAAATTGATATGAAGTCACATGGACGGATGATTTATCATAATCCTAAAAAGATGAATTTACATTAACTTATCATTTGATAAGTCAACATACAGTAATAATAAGTAAGGACATCACTAATGACAAATCACAATACCACCAATGACAAATTAGGACGCTTCGATTGACAAGTCTTGACATGACAAATCACTGTGCCACTAATGACAGATTAGGATGTCACAATTAACAAATCAGGTACCTCCAATAATAAGTCAGGATAGACTTGTCTTTCCACAATTTCTATAATCTCCCGTAAGCCCATTAGGACTTTATATCAATTTGATGATTTTATGGGATGGGAATAATTTGTCTAACTTGAGGCCTAGGTGTAATTCCTCCATAAAATAAATGATTGAGATGGGATTTAAGAAAAGAAATGATTGCTAAAAACTGGACTAAACGAGTGAACACTAGTTAAACGCCCAAGGTATTATACATTTGCTAATAGGTAAAAACTGCACTCCAACAGGAACGTTTTCACATTGCATTTACAATCACATCAAGTACTATCAGATTCATTTCCTGAGTCTACGTTCATAGGTTGCGGATTCTTGTACCCACTGATCTCATCCTTGTAACGTTTTTTATCTGCACGAGCTTTTGCTTCATATGGTTCCTTCTCCTCCGCTGCAAAATTCAGCCAAAAAATGAAAAGAAAGAAAGCTTTGCTTAGTCGCAAAACATAGTATCTTATCATCATAAGATGTGATGCCACTATTGGAATCTCATGGAATAATTGACTGGGCAATCAGACCGTACCTGACATCTTCTTCCATTTCTCTCCAAGTACTCTTCCCACATCCGTAAATGAAATTCCAGGATTACTTTTCTTCAGATTCTGTAGGAAAAAAAGATACGACTATTCTGTGAATTCCGTAGGAAAAAAAGATACAACTATTCTTTGAAAGAATTCAACGACCACCAATATAAAAATGGATTTATAAACTTCCATATCTTCCAAAGCAGATTTTAAGAAAATTATAATCAACATCGTTTATTGCTACAGTCAAGACCATCATGAATCCCCCCCACACATCAAAACAGTGTCAAGTTGCCAGATGATCTGAAGAATACCTAGGAAGTGTCCTCGTAGAGTTGAAGGAATCACCACGAACCCAAACTGAGAACCTTGTCCCCCTACCCCTATTGTTACCTTGTCCTCCAATAGACTTAGTTCTAAGCTTACAGTATCCATATTAATATCAATATATCTATGTCACGGATATCATAAAAAAATTCAACAACTATAACTGTTCAAAGGCCACAAACTCAGAAGGGTACGCAGTAGGTACCAAAACATCCCAAATTCAAAGAAAGTAAACTACTACTGCCAAGGTCATAAGTGAACGAAGAAGAACGAACCTCTCTCTCCATTTGGGAGAAGAACATGAAACCAGACAATGCCCTCTTTGGTGCATTAGGATCCTTTTTCTTCTTCTGTTTTTTCTTCTTTCCATCTTCATCTCCATCTTTAGATTTCTTCTTAGAAGTAGATGCCTTAGAAGACAGTTCCTTCTTTGATTCCTTTTTGACGGGCTTCTGAGAATAAGCATTGAGGAACCAGGTGCATCAAAACTTTAACAAAATCAGGGGTCATCACAAGAGTGAGAAGGCAGATAAAAACAAATCTCTTACCTCTTTCCCACCACCTTCACTTGCATCAGACTCATCTTCTCCAGAATCGTCTGTTGGAGAACCGCCATCATCCTCATCAGCAACAAAATCCTCATCCTGTAGGTATTTATCACTGAATAAGATATTGCATATCAAAGCAAACAAGAACCAAAACAGAATAAAAGTATAAAATATAGGGAATATAGGCGCACGCACTGAATGAAAGGGCATTTGCCAAATATGCGCACGCAACGATAACACAAAAGTGAGCAAAACAGGTCACAATGAGAAAAGTAAATTAACAATTACTTTCAAGAAGACTTTAGAGCCAAATAATATTCTTTGAAGTGCCCAAACATTTTCAGCTACCAGTTACTATGGCCTTTCCATAATGACAGAGGAAAAGAAATAAATTGACTAAATACTAAATGATTAACTAGGGATAAAAAGAATAATAAGAATGAGACCTCTTCGTCACTCTCATCTCCACCTGCTGCATTTTTTATGCGCTCAAGATGAGGATCAACAGCGTCGTCGTCGTCTTCATGAAAAACAGCAGCAACACCATCAACGGCTTGGCTACCTCCAAGGTTCATAATTTTCAAGCCCTTTGAACTGCATTTACAGGCCAAGACTGAATATAAAATTATTTATTACTCTCTACTACAAAATATGGAAGACAAAAATTTACCTGATAAAGTCAAAAAGATTGTGGTATTCATTTCTCTGAATATTACGGAATAGATGCTCTTGCTCAGTTTTTAGTCTAATAAGAAGGTCAAAATAATGCATATTTGAACCCCCAGCAGTATGCCTCTCAAATTCCACATAGTCAATCTAGTAGAGGGAATAAAATAAAATGATCAACTTCAATTTTATAATCTCATGCAAATCAACTGATAGCTATACTGATAATCTGTAAATCAACTGGACTTTACCTCTTCATGAAGAATGAGTGTAGGCGGTTTAGGTAAAAAGAAGAAGCTCTTCTCAAGGGGATACAAAATTCCATCTTCAGCTTTCAAAGACGATTTCACTGCATAACCATCTTGACAGCTCCTGAATTTTCCTGGTTTGGTAACTTTGGCACCAGACAATCCACGCAATATTGTTGTGAAAACTTCATGGATGAGCCCCTAAATTGGTTTGAGAATCGAACATCAATTGTAGCATTACATATGCATGGTAATAAAGCAATTAAGGTAGTGTGAGTATAATAGGAAAGGTACAAGAAACAATCCCCCCACCCAACAAAGAAAAAAAAAATTAGAATAAAATTTTCAGCCAATTTTGGTGAAATTAAATTCCTCCATATGCGAACAAGTTGGCGTGGCCTCTATTGAAGGAAAAATGGAACAAAGTCATTTGAAGTGGTTTGGACATGTTCAATGAAGGCCATTGAGTGCTCCAGTGAGAAGGATTGATCGTAAAAATGAAGTCAAGGAAGGCCGAAGCAAACGCTCAATGAGGTCATAGAGAGGGATCTTTTGGTTAATAATATATCTAAAGATATGATTTTCGACAAAGCACAATGACATCATGCGATTCATGTAGCCAACCCCACCTAGTGAGATAAATGCTTTGTTGTTGTAATTTCCTCCAAAATTAACTACTTCAGCAATTACTCACCAAAAAAAAGTCTAGGTAATTAGAAAATTCATCAACATAAAATATTTAAAAAGAATAGAGCACCACTATATAGAAGTGGTGAACAGTGCAGCTCATCTCAAACCCCATGCAAATATGTGAGACCACTTTCAAAGAATCCAGAAAATAAATTTCTAATTAAGTAATTCAAACAAGGCAGTTTAAATGTAAAAGGCATCAGAACCTTCCTTCCAGCTTCCCTCACTTTAAGGCACTTGAAAGGCATAATGAATCAAATGGCTAAATCAACAACTGACGATGTGCTATATAAATGGAGACATAAGAATAATTGTGACACCATCGATAATAACCATGAAAAAGCAGTGCATAGTCAAGCCATCAGCGCCTTATCAGGTTATGACATTTACCCTAAAATCCAAAAAGATGTTGCAGGCTGGCTGGCAGTTATGCATTAATAGATTAACAAAAGATGAAGTGCACTCAGTCCAAAAATTCAAGGACTTTACAGTTTTCATATGCTTAAAACATTTATTTTAATTAACATGAGAGATAGAGTGGACAAGTGACGTGTATCTATATCAATCAAACCAATAAATGCAAGGCGTGTGAGACAAGCCTCCCTTGTATCAATAAAACGGCTCCAAAGGCACAACCAGCGAAGCACCTGGATGAAGGCCACCACAGGCAGCAATAAGCATAGAGGTATGCCTTTAACTACACTGATTTCATATTCCTCAAATGACTACTTTTTCCCTCCTGAACTACCACATCCAAACCACACTAACTATATTACCAATACACTTTCATCATCCCATATACCCCAGGGATATTGTGGAGCATTATTCCTTGAGCCAAAAAAGTTAAAGGCAACGAGGGACGGGCAAAAGGTAACTACCTTATATGAAAGCTCCAACTTGTCCTTGTACTTGCTGTTGTAAAGATCTTCACCCATTGACAAGGTGTTTTGAACAACGTAATCAGTTTCAAACTGTGAACAAAGCAGAAGAAGACAGTTTCAAACTGTGAACAAAGCAGAAGAAGACGTAAGGCGCATAATTGAACTCTAACCTATAACCCAGCAATATCAATGGGCAAGCACCAAAAATACCTGCATCACAATGTGTGGGTACAAAGTTTGTCCTTTACGAATAGGTGGATCAAGACTAATAACGACAAAGGTATGTGGCTGATTTGACTGCAGATACATATAGAGTTGACGTGAGAATCTTTCATCATTATTAAAGAGGACAATTATGAACCTGATGCAACAACTGCAGCCGCTCTCCCTCTATCTATCTCTCTGGATGTGATACAACACCCATGCTAAGAAGACAATGGATAAGTAAAGAAACCTTGGGAAGTAAAAATAAGCGAACTACACTGCTGTACTGGATTTTGAAATCATTGGCCATCCCTTGAAGCCGCAAGAATGACAGATGTAATTCAACACTGTACCGACCCCTACATAAAAGGACTTTCTTCTATTAATAAATATTATTTATAATTTTTTTTTCTTAAAAAAAGGGTGTGAATGCAAGCATCATACAAGATATTAATAAGTAACCAGAAATACATTCATGGTTATGCCATGCATCTTTGAATTTTCTATGCATTTTTAAGGCACTACCTTGGTGTTAGAATAGCAATACCATCAAATGTAACAACAGCATCTTCACCTCCAGCACCAACGTCTGCCACAGACATGATTTTATCACGGAAAACCTGATTAAAAATTTGACAGTTAATCAAATATTTATGATGATTTCCACAGGATATATTTATTATTAATTGTGGGAATTTGGGAATTAGAAGTTCAAGTAGAGGGAAAATAAGGCCTCTGAATATTATTAATCCTTGGATCAATGAGAGTACAAGTAAGAGCCTTTATATAGGCAAACCATAAACTAATAGGCTAACTCTAGAATCTAATCTGATCTAATTAAATTATAATATCTCCAATTTATACTTCTAAGATATAGATAGAAAATATTAATATAGGATATAATATCTATATCTAATTCTAAGATATAATAAATATCAAACCTAATAATATTAATTAATTAATATTTTTAATACTAAACTTGCTGCTCTTGACATTGATACTTGATAAACAAGCTTACCTGAGCAGGAGGGCAATTTTCATCCCCAACAAATTGAGTGTTGGAATTTGGTATGTGAAAACTTATCTCCATCAAAGAATCTTTCTGAAACCAAGACAAAACTGACATTAGACATCCAAGGTGCAAACCATAATATAATGTATAAACCACAATACAGTTCAATGCTAATCTTGCATAAGAAAGGATGCTTGTAAATTGCTGGAACTCAATGTCAACTATGATTCTTCATAATAGGTAATTAGGTATGTAAATACCTCATTAGCTCCAGTTGTATCATCCACATGAAACTCCAAGGTCACCTCATTTTTCCCTTGAAGCTGTGTTTGAGAGACATCTGCTAAAGACACCTCAAAAGCTTGCTTCGAGCCAACCATGAAAGTCAGCATATTTCCTAAAAAGGAAACGGTGGTTAAGAAACACACAGTAGTCAACTCAATTCAGCGATCCAAGCCCTAATATAATGGCAAAAGCAGCATTTGTTTGAAGGAGAAATTATGAATATGAAATAATGAAAGTTTTCCTTCCTACAATATCTTTCTCTTCATACTAGGCAGGAACCAAGCATAAGATAAGTTTTCACTTTGGACTATACAAAAAAAGAAAGATAAAACAATTGTCCACTAAAGCTTCTACCACAAGTATTAATAAATTTTAGATAGTGGACTTAAATCACAAGAAACTTAAAATAAATGTCAATAAGTTTACAGTACTTCTCCACATTCAAAACAAACTGCAATAAACCAAAGATGTATCACATTTCCCCAAATGAAATAGAAGGAGGGGAGCGCTCAGCGCTCACAATGTCACACAGAGTCATGCATGCTTCCACTAAAATCCAACAAAATGTAAAAAATTAAAAATTCAGGAAGCATTGCATTTAAGATTTGATAAAGAGTTGTCCGAGAAATGCACAATACATTCTCTGAAGAATATCAATCACAACACATAAGCTGGTTATGTAAATGTCACATACCATTTAGATCAACGTCTCCCCAATTACGCCCACTAACAGAAAGATGCTTTTCATCTGGTGTAATCCCACAAGTATTTTGGAAAAAGCTATTCAAATTTGCCACATCCTACAAATGATTATGAGAGAGAAGAACAAAAATGGAAGTTAGCATATGCAAACACTCCGATTTTAGTCATGCCCTGGAAAAACATTAGATAAGTACAGATACAAACATGGTGCATAGCTTGATCAACGTTAAAAACACTGTTGCAAATATGAACATTCATTTGGCAGAAGAATGAGGCACTTATATAATTAGTTCAAACAAACTAAAAATAAAAGCACAAAACTGTAAGGTGAAGAGAAGAGAGCAACCTGGTCACGGAACCCCGTGAACTTGTAGGACAATCCATCTTTTGTTCGAACACCAAGTTGATTGCTTCTTGGGACCTTCATCCAAGTTACTCCCATTATGTCAGCTTTATCAACCTCAATTGCTTTTCCACCCCCCTGTCTTTTCCATGAGATCCCTCCAGAATATATTCTCATCGGTCCTTGATTCTGCGACCCCAACATATCAGTAGAAGTGCCATATGTACTTTCAGTTGTATATTCATGAATTTAGCGGAAATTTTCTTTGTTATTTCCCTTAAAAAAAGACAATGAAAAAGAGTGTTCTAACTTTCATTTCAGACTCAATAGATCAAAATTTCATATGAACCAGCAGATGCCAACCATGAATGGGGCATATTGCTCAGATTCGTCGATGATAAATAAGTTGAAAAAGACACCACATTAAATCAAGTAACCACTTTCGTTTGATTCCAGATGGAGGTCAGGCATAAAAACAAAACAACGAAAAAAAAAGAAATGGATTGTCTTACTCATTTACTCCCCATTCCCACTCCAGAATTTACCAACGATGGGTGGCCTTCTAGGGTTTTAAAAACATGAAAACAAAACCCACAGAACCATGACATGACGTTCCCATCAGCTGTTTTCACTTCTAACTCGTCAGACAACAAAATCAATAATTTTATATCTACTAGCCAACTTTTCATCAAATTCGTCGTATACATTGCTAGGGTTTTTAAAAAATCAACGAGATGTCAAATTTGAGACACTCAACTTTACGCTCAAAATCAAAGACCCCAGAAAAAGAATTGGGGGAAAAATAATAGAGCTCGTGGAACCGAAAGTATATTAGGGTTTCCAGAAAGCATAAAAAACAATAGCTTAACCAGAACCCATGTAAAACTAGATAAATATATGAAGAGAGAATCCAGCTAAAGACAAGATATCGAATGACCAATAAGTGATGAGGGTGAGGAATGAGAACTTACGGTGCCCCCACGCCCACTGAGAGCGATGTTGTTAAAGAGATGACCGTCTGCCATGGCTGAGAAAGTGTGCTAAACTGGGAGCTTGGGGAGAGAGCCGAACGATTCTCGGTGGAGAATTTATAGGGTGCAAAACGATGCGCAATGCGCATACAGGATTGAGGCGCGAACCGCCAATCTTGTATGTTCGGATGATACGGGGTCCAATCGCTTATGGAAATTTTTTTAGTCCCCGAGATTTACCTTGATTTTTTAATTAGTCTATGTACTTTAAATTGTTTTAATTCACTCCCTAGGACATGCTTACAATTAGTCATTGATCTTTCAATATGTTTACAATTATATCCTGATTTCTTTTAGCAAGACTAGCACCATTAGCCACATGTGCTCTGATATGTTGATGCATCTTCCTTTTATATATAAAATATACTCTTTTAATCTTTAATATAAAATTTAATTAACTAATATAAGTAAATTAAATATGTTAATTGAACTTATTAATGTGATATGTTTTTTTTCTAAAAGATTATAATCATTTTTTTAATTTCCTCCCTCTAACTTAATTATTGTTTAGGGAATATCATTAAAATTAATTTAGAAAAAAAATCATAAACATGTGAAATATATCTTTTTCTTTCTTTTTTTTTACAAAAAAAATAGATTTTATATTTAAAACTAAAATCAACTCCCTAATTAAATCATACATTAAGAACAAAAAATATATATATATATATATAAGTCAAGAAGGAGTATTAAAAACTCTTTCCTCTGCTATCCGCTTCAATGGGGAAATATCCTTTAAAGCAACAATTATCTCCTCTTTGTGGACTGAGAAATTTCACAAAGACATGTATTTCTTTTTCTTTTTTTGACCAAAAAAAAAAAAAAACCTTTCCATGCAACATCTATTGATCGATCGACTCATCTGTTGAAAGCCTGTGTTTCTGTCTTGATTGAATGGCACTTTTCATTGTTCTCTAGCTACAAAGCTTATGCAGTTCCTAATTCTTTCATTTCTAATGTCTTTTTAAATAGTTGTTGTAGTATTTCCTATCAGACGTTGTAATACTGTTATTTTATTTATTAGTAATATCATTTTGTTTTTATAAAAAAAAAAAAAGAATGTCAACTTTCATTTTTAAAGAGGCTGTACTTAACATCATGAACAAATTTTGTACAAACTAAACCTCAGCTGTACTCTAAGATTTACGCAAACTTTATTCTACGTACGCTTTTTAATATTGACCCCCTCTTAATAAAATGGAGAAATTGGGCATTATAAATTTAATTGGGGAGAAGGACCTAATAAATTTTTAGACATCCAGAATCCTCTGTGAAATTTTGCAACAACAGAGAATCAGTATCATTCCCTGTTTTAGTTATATTAAATATTTTTTCCCTGTTCAATTCCTAAAGGCCAAAGGCGTTCATCGTCATGTAAGCTCTTTTGTTTCTCTCAGGTTCACAACAAGTATAAAAAAGCCAAGCTTTTCAGCCGTTAAGTTATAAGACGAGTGGAATGATTATTATATGCATTATTTTTCATCGTAAGCACCGTCCATACATGTACAGAGGAAGCAAATTATAAGTGGGCAGTCAGAGTAACAGAATATCACCAATTCAAGTCAATATCAAAAGAAAACAAGGAGTGGTATATAGCAGGTGATGAATCCAATAACAATAAAACACCAATCTGCAAAAAGATAATAATGTTACATAACACACCTTTTGTTGCCTGTCCTGATCACAAATAGGCTTTACTTACTAAGCAAGCACTTGGAAAATTTTCTGCAAGTTCTGTGTAAGTACATAATTTTGGTCGGCATTGATAAGCCTTAAAAAGTCATTTTCAAGAATTTCTTCCACAGACATTTAATAATATTAACAATATATCATATTTGCAATCACTATTTTTGCTCACTATGAGAAGCTCGCCAAGAAACATTTATATTAGTTGGTTAGGCTGGTAATAACTAGAAAATAAAATTCAACTCTTTGTTTTACCTCTTAAAGATTTTAAAAGGCTTTATAGAATCAAACTTTCCCAACTCTGATTATTTTTTTAATAACTTTAATTACTATACAATAATTCTAATTACTTTTTAAGGGAATCTTATCATTACTTTTTGCTTTTTCTACTTTTGATTTATCTTTTTTTTTATTCCACCTTCTTATGTCTTCTTTGTCCACAATCACTTTCAGCTACTCCTTTGCTATTTCTGTTACTTCTTTTTCTTTTCTTCTTCTTTTCTTTTTCTCTATCGACAGGACACATGATCTATTGCAAGATACTCATATCTACACTTAGCTCTTCATAATCATTTTCTTTATCGTAATAATTATATTTGTGTTAAGCATAGTCTGACAATATTTAGCATATTTTTGTTTTAGTTTCTTCTAGATTTTCCATCTTATTCATTTTTATTTTGTCATACCATTGTAAGAAGAGATTTGCTTGTTTATTTACTTTTCTTATTGAGTATATACAAGTTGTTGGGTCTGTGAAATAGACCCATTGGGCTTCTTCAACAATTATAGTTATATTCATCTCCTGGAATATAATATTATAGTCTTAAACTTTTATAGTATATATCATCGTCTTCAATATCCTCTTCAACTTCTAGATCATATTCTATAGGCTTTTTGGTGGCTCCAAGCCCTTTGAGGTTTATTGGAGGATAGAGAAACATTCATATTAGTTGGTTAAGCTTGAAACAACTAGAAAATAAAATTCAACTCTCATGGAGGATAGCCATCTTAGCTCATCAAGTTGGCTACAATAGTATTGCTCATCATCCTCCTACCTCTTGATCGTAAGTTAAGCACTTACCTTATGATTGATAATTAATGAAAATGATGAAGACTTGAAACTAATTTCTCAACTATTATTACCATCATCGAAGTAATCATTGGCTAAAGAAAAAATACAGCATCGGTTAACTTTGATTTGAGACACATGTTGAAGATTATCCTGACTTCTTTTACAGTTGGTATCGATCTGTACAATTGTCAGTGAATACATCAACTGGTGGGGTTACTAATATTATGTGCAAATGAATATTTGGACTCTTCATAATAATACTAGTATTATAATTTAATGTTTTTTAATCGTTATCATTTAAAAGGTTGGCTTTGGACAGCTGTAATGACACCTCTCCTAATTGTCATTATTATATGTATGAAAAAACCGCAATTAATTAAGAATAAAACCAACAATGTGAAGCAAATTCAAAATGTTCGGAATTCAAGCTTCCCTGTTATTAACGTCCCCCCTGTAATTACTTGAGCCATGTTTATAACAATAAAAACAAAACCATACTAGAGCCAAAAAGAAGTGAACACTATAAAAAGAACCCATACCTTACAAACATCTCTCACCAAGGCAAGCATTTACAGAAGGAAAAGTGTGTACCTAAAGACCTGCAGGAGGACATTATGATACAGAAAATGGAAATGATAATGCAAAATGAAGAGAGCATAGGAAGAAGTAGGATGTGCATGGAAGGATGTGACTTCCAAGGAACTCGTAGCGTCAAGAGACGAAGAAGAGAGCATGAAGCAGCATCACTTAACTGTGATGATAATCTAAGTCAGAAGAGACAGCAAGTTGATCAAAATTCCATTACCCACACTGTGAAGAGAAGTTCAAGATTTCGAGGTGTCAGCAGGTAATAAGAAGGATTTTCTTGCTCTATTTATAGTTTCAAAGAACCATTAAGTTCCATACTCTTCAATTGTTTATCTCTTTCAAAACTGTATATAAACAGACACAAATGGACTGGTCGGTATGAGGCTCACCTGTGGGACAAGCTCTCTTGGAATGTAACACAGAAGAGGAAAGGGAAGCAAGGTAGAGTTCTTCAATTTTTTTTTTTCCATCTCTTATCAAATTGACAAGAAATATTTGCGTTATTGCATATTTTTCATCGTTTATTTGTTCTTCCTTTCTAATATACCCATGTGTTTCATCTATTTCATTCTGTGGGAACGTGGATTGGAACTAGCAGTTTACCTTGGTGAGTACGGAATAACCTTCGTTATGAAGTCAAAACTGGTTTAATCCCTCCGTTGATATTCATGAGATGATCAAATAACTTTCAATGTTTGCAGGAGCTTATGATGAAGAAGCGTCTGCAGCCAGAGCATATGATTTAGCTGCACTGAAATACTGGGGAACATCGACTTCCACCAATTTTCCTGTATGGTATTAGTTATGATTTATCACTTATGAAAAGAATTATCTTTATCTTTGCTTGGATGTTGATCACCTCTTGCTCCTTATACTCCCAACAGATATCAGAGTACATGAAAGAGATAGAGATAATGCAGCCTATGACAAAAGAGGAGTATTTGGCCACTTTAAGAAGGTAGGGTATATTCCCTGTTAGTACTTGCAAAAAGTAAACTAGAAATCACAAGATAGGTTTTAATAGCACTGCCACAGTGAGTACACGGTATAGGAAAAAACGATGCTTACTGGTTTTTCTTTGACAGAAAAAGTAGTGGCTTTTCAAGAGGCGTGTCAAAGTACAGGGGTGTTGCAAGGTGATAATCCTTATGAATGTGTAATGACTTGTGAAATATCATTTTTGGAGATGATTCACAGTTACAAAAGTGAAATTGTTGCAGGCACCACCAAAATGGGAGATGGGAAGCAAGGATAGGGAGGGTTTTTGGAAACAAATATCTCTACCTTGGCACTTACAGTAAGTTTAACTTCGCAAATCACAACCCATCACAGGACTAAAACAATAAGTCAAGAACAGCTTATTCGTATCTCATGCATAAACTTCTTGAGCTCATCAAAGCAATGCATGTTTCCCATCAGGCACCCAGGAGGAAGCTGCTCGTGCTTACGACATTGCGGCCATTGAGTTCAGAGGGATTCATGCTATAACCAACTTTGATTTGAGCAATTACATAACACAGTTAAGGCCTGCCAGAGGAAATATCCAAGAACCAACACCTGAATCACAGATCGTACCAGCGGTTCAGGCTATGGCGTCTTCTTTAAATTATACTTCAACAGAGGAGTCCAAAACCTTGGCCCTTGACAGCAATTTGTTTAACACAGATTACCTGACGTCTTCACAAAAGCAAGAGGTCCTTGAGAAGGAAACTGCTTTTATCTCAAGCAACAAGTCATCTTCACCTACAGCTCTTGGCCTTCTTCTCCGGTCTTCAATTTTCAGGGAATTAGTGGAAAAGAATTTGAATATGTTTGGAGATGAAATTGATGGGGAAGACGCAAAGGATCAACAAACAAATATATCAGGTGATGATGAGTTGAGTAGAATATTCTACGATAGTATTGGCGATACACCATTTGCCAATGATCCTAAAAGATACAATTTTGCAAGAGATCTCCATTGTTTTACGAATGGAGAAACACAGAATTTCTAATGAGCAATGTAATGCCAGGGTGCCCCTTGAGATCCCAAAAAGTTGCAAGAGGTCTCTATTCCATTTTCTAGTTCTTGTTTGCCTCCGCTTAAAAAGAAGCACTTCTGCGCTACACGAGATAAAACTTTCGGGAACATATTGACAGGGTATGCATTTATATCCTAGAGAATCCAGTCTCACCGGTGGGGAGCAAATAATGATGCATACTATTGTATAACTAACAGGCCTCTTTGCAGAGGAAGATAAATATGTATGGAAGCCATTGTTAACACGGTTTCTTCTTTGAAATCCATTTACAATGTTTTAAAGCTAACTCATGCTTGACATACTGGGACCAGTGAATAAATGTGACATTTGCGGCAATGCGCCAGAAGATCTAGACCATGTTCTCAGCCGCTGCACTCTGGCACGCACATGCTGGCAATCCGTTACATAGCCGGAGAAGCTTAATCATTTTCGTAATTGCCCTCTAGATTAATGGTTTGTGGATAACTTAGCGCCCTCTACAGACAATCCCTCTTGGCATATTATCTTTGGAATATTGTGCAATGTTCAACCAAGAGCAGATGCCAGTCCACATAATTATTAATGAATCACTCTCTCTGACAGAACATAATTTGCGAGCCTCTGAATTTTTGAAGTCCACTTCTTCACCTACTCTCTTGTAATTTAGCTGCCTATTGATTCCTATACTATGAGATTCGTATTGTAAATATTTCTTCAGTAATATATTCATTATTCCACTCAAAAAGTTTTCCAGAACACAAAGAAAACCCCGGGGACACTGCCTGCAACAAGATCACCTCCCAAATGGTAACAAGCTTTGCCTAGTTTCAGAAACAGGTTTTTAGTCCAAGAAAAGGAAGTTGTTGCCCCCTGCAATAGGTCAGATTCAATTATTCTGCCCTATACAGAGATGACATCTTGGAGAATCGCCCAAATGGAGTCCGCCCTATACTCCATGGATAATCCACCAGAGTATAATTGTGTCTGGGACTCCATGACCATTGAGTTGGTGAAACTCCGCGCATGCTCTGAAGAATCGATCCAACAAGTGGTCGTTCAAGTTCCCTTGTATCTCGTGAATACAGTATGACCATTGCAGCTATAAGCCTATAACCACTAACAGTCTGGGGGTTCTTTGTCCTGACTGCAATAACCATGTCCCTGAAGGCAACAGACTGGTGATATCGATCGAGCAGCACATTAGTGTTATAATCCAAGTCAAAAACATACACAGGAATAGTCCGACCCAAATCCTCTTCAAATACTCTTGCTGCTTTCCTGAACTCATTGGCGGATTCAGATAATATCTGACGCAAAAGCTTAGAATCCAAGTGTTCGCTCACGATAATAGTAGAGTTGTGAAACATATACTTAGAAGTAGGCGAATTAAGTAGCCTCGAAATAACAAACGAACAAATTGGGTAGTCAAAAGTATTTAATTTCACAGGACTTAAAACTCAATGACTGGCCACGTAACAATAGCCCATTATCATCAACCTCGTCCCTGAAGCTCTTTTCAAATAATTCCCCGTCAAGATCATAGGATTCCTTCCCTCCAAATCCATACATATGTATGAACTGAACAACCAAAGGATTTTCATGAGGAGCAGGAATTCTCGGAAAAGGCACAAGAAAAGCCTAGTAAGCACTCCAAATTAATGAGGTCAAATCCGCAAGCAATGCCTTCCCGGACTTGGGTCGACCATGGAGTGCTCCCAACGGAGGAAACTCGCCCCTAGGCAAAACCCGATCTCCTGTATAAGCCAGCCCGTAATGTACAGATCCTACGTTCAGATCAATCCAAACATACCTCTCTGTTCCTAAATTCAGCAGGGGAGGAATCCCCTGAATTGTAGCTATAAGCATATGGCATCGCCTGGGCACCTAAGTTCAGCAGGTGCGGATACGCTTCTCAACGGGTTTTTCCTTTTCAAATTCATGCTTAATGATCTGATCAACGGAAGTATAGGGGATAAGGTAGAAGAGGAAGTCTGGGGTTAGATAAGCGTTTGACTACTTCAGATTTGCTTGTATCAGATAGAACGCAAGCTAAAGAGGGAGAATGAATAAAGTTTATATTCATTTGTTAGTGCAGGAATAACTTTATTAAGAGAAGAGGTAGGAATAAATTCATTTCAAATCGATAAATATAAAATACAAAAAATATTAAAATGCACATTATTCAAAAGTCATTAACTTATTCCTCAAACTCAATGCGATATACAAGAGCTGTATCTACATCGTAAGAAACACAACAACAATAACGGAAACCATGAAACTTAACATCTTCAAGACTGATAACATAGTTGACGAAATTCAACAACAATCTTCACTCTCTAGATCGTAATTGAACATGAATCTTCCCTCCAGATTGTAGATCTTATCAGCGTAAAGTTATAGTTCAAACATTATTCTGAACAGCGCCATCGACTAATTGACAACTCCTCATATTGAAATGTGGAGGTTGATTCATAGACAATTATCCCAAAAGGGAAAAAAAATGTAACAATTTTTAGAGAGGTGTAATTCAGCCTAGAATATGAAGACAACACTGTCATGGACTCTTGACTTTTGATTCTGAGCCACGCATTCAGAAATCCACATTAGGTTCCTAATCTCTTGCTCCCTTAATCTCATATATGCGAAGAACACAGCATAATGGAACTGCATAAAGAAAAAGGCAGCTAAGAAAGACAAAACATATAAAGAGAGTTAAGCCAAGCTATGCAATCTTCTTCCTATGATCTGACTCAACTAACTGTTTGATACATGACTCAGTGAGAGACATATGGCAGCCCCTCCAGTTTTAGTTAACTTTCTACTGGGACCAGAAAAAATGAAAAAACAGCAGTCAAATATAAACCTGTTGCTCAAACGCTAAGCAAAGCCTCTTCACTTCCTCCTCATAGAAAGCCTTGTCAAGCATCTGGCTCTCTCCATAAGATAATTTAGCAAAAATAGACTGATATGGAGGATATTTTTCCATAGCAGCACGAACCTGAATGAGAACCATTTAAGGTCCGAACAGCAATATTAAAAGTATTCAAATACAAAGAGAAGTTAGAACAACAGAACCCACGATCGACAAGTAGCCAACAGATTTACAGCTTAAACTCAATGATGCAGAAAGAATAGCAATGGAAAACCCAGACAGCACTTTTTTTTTAGGCACAAGTAACCAGAGTGTTAACTGGCAATATGTTTCACATTGACATGGTTGTTAAACACAACTGACTATCCAAAGGGGCACAATCTAACAGGGCCTAAGAAACAGACAAACCAAAAAAAGCCAATTAACTTTTATTAATTTATATCCAACAAAGAAACTAGTCAACGAGACATCATTAAGAAGCAAAACAAGACATACCTGATCAATGTCCTCGCAAACAGCCAGTTCCTCATGGCCATAAGGATAACTGTTCGGGATAAGTAAACAATTACTAAAAAAGCCATTCCAAAGCAGCATAGAAACTTTTGGTCAAAAAAAGGCAGCACTTTAACTTCCATTAAAAGACGAATACATATTGGGATAGGAACTTACAGTAAACCAAAATTAGAGTACAATTTTCTGCGATCATCTCTGGTGAGCTCAGTACCAATGCTGTTCAAAGGGGAAATCATCATTTCAATTCTACAAATGTCTGGAAAGACAAAAGGTTACGCAAAATCTTCTTAGCTTCAACAAACCTATTTATGGTAATATTTACAGCCCTTCTATCAGCCTCAAAAGCTAAAAGGTCAGACATGATCTCAGCAGTGGCACCACCAAGTTTCTGTTTGATAATAAACATTGATGAAAACCAGGAAAAAGGTGAGAATAAATACTCATAGGGACAAATATTTCAGTGAAATCACCTGACAAAATCTGTAGAAGTCCTCAAGGTATGCCTTGTAAAGAGTGTTCCTCATTATTTCAATGTTCATATCATCCAAGTCCTAGGAATGCGAAACAAAATAGTAATGAACAGTAGAACACCAAGATCAGAGGCTCTAGAATGGAATCATAGGCATATTTCTAATAAGACGAGTATTTCCAATAGAAACATCTGAGTCTGCTACGATGAAACTGACAAGATCTGAGTCATTGATGCTGATACTGTAAAAGTTTGCCTCCAATTTATGTCTATTCAGAACAAAATGTAAAGCTGAAAATCTGTCTTCTAAAAGTGGCCATATACTAGTTGCCGCTAATCCCTTGATTTTCTAAATATTGTAAGCACCATGCACACTCAATACCTTTAGCACCAATGAAATTTTGAGTAGATTGATTAAGGGTCTAAAACCCCATAACAAAATTAAGGAACATAAAAGAAAATTAGGTTAGAAGGTTTACATCTGATGTAATGCACTCAGAGAAGTATGGTGCCAGCGGCGTGTCAACAAGCACTAGTCTGTAGAGCTCCCGCATATTCTGAGCAACCGCCAGAGTAGCAATGCTGAGGAGAACCGAAAAAACTTCAAAATTCTATATCCTTGAAGTCATCATGTCAAAACAATGCAGAGATAACTATACCTGTCAAACATGCCCAGCGGATGACATTTTTCTAATAGTTCTTGAACATCTCTCTCATGCAAGGTGCCGGTGACAATAAGAACAACATTATCAATCATGTGGCCGTATCTGCCAGATGGGGGGAAATGGAAGAGAAAGTTATTGACGTCAGGTTGCACCTTTGGCTCCGCCTTACCTAGGATAAATTCCCCGGAAACTAAAAGATGGATAGAAAACGTTGACCCAAGCTAAGCATACTTTAATCAAACTTTCCTCCCAAAGTCAGAGTTGCTAAGTAACTAAAGTGCAAACAATTTGATGCTACGGAAAAGGTCTGCTTAGTAATAACGATGTTCTCTCCTTATATCCTTAACTAAGCAAGTATACATGTTCGCAATGAAGTTCGCAAGAACAAAGAAAATAATATATACAATGAGCTAACGATCAGAAAAGTAAGACTTTGCATACGTGATATACTCCAAAAATGTTGACAAGGGCTCTGTGGCTTGGCATAACATGTGCTTATAGTCATCCACAAGCTTAAGAGTGCATTTCTCCACTATGGTTGTTGTATGCAATGGAGAAGGTTCTGCAATAGGTAGATTCACAGCATAAATTGATTAAGCTGTGGAAAATAGACATCTAACTCACAAGCAATCTCCAAAACCCACACAGAGCAATTGTAATCGACCACTAAATAGTCCAGGATCCAAAAGACAGCCAGCCATACTAATCATTTAACAGAGAAATAATCAAGTTCTAAACTGAAGAATTAGTACAGGGTATCAATTCACTTCAAAAGATTAACACTCCAATTGCGCTTGGCGTCAAATTAAATCAGGTTCCCATTTTAAAGATTTGACATGTGAATGAACCTAATCCTTGATCCAGCGATGTAAAGAAAAAACTAAACCAAATCGAAGAACGCACCATTTTGCAGGTAAGGGCCGTACTCAGTGGCCGAAAGGTGCATCTTAATGTCATCGAGGGTTTCGCATTGGCACAAATTGTTATAATCAGCTGCTGTGAGCAGCCCGCCTCGGTGTCCACGCACGATTGCCTCCAGGTAACCACCGTGGATGTTGAACGTAAGGGCTTCGAAGCCGTACATCGTTTTCCGAAGACGATCCGAGGATCTGCAGGATGCAGATCTAGATGAATTATTGAACAGAGCAGGTGTCTGGTGAATGATCAAGAATGATTTTTAAAAATTTTCAATTCAATCATGAAATATATTTGATCTGTGACATCTGTCCACAATACATTATCAGTTATTATATTTTTTTACCGCCAAAAAAATGCCAAATCAAGATTAACTGTTTAAGAATGACATGCCTTTTCTCAGGAAGAGAGAGGGCAAATGCAGCTGAGGAGAAAATAGCGAGAACTAGAAAGGGCTTCAGGTGTGTATCAAAAAAAGAAAAAGGACTTCAGGCCCATAAATTGCGGAATGCAGATTGGTTGTGAGTCTTGTGCCGTAGTGGGCTTTGTTTTACCTTTTCATAAGCAATGTCTAAAAAATCTAAAGTATCTTTCCAGTTATAGAAAAAAGTATTTTTATTTTTTGGTAAATTTAGATAAGATTAAAATTATATTGCACCTTCATTTAAGAATATAGTATAAAAATTATATGAATAATATGGTAGAATAACAAGTTGTATTAGACTCCCTCCAATCTTAAATATAAGATAAAATTGATTTTTTAAAGATATTAAAGAAGCTAACTAAATTAATTTAAAATATTTATATTTATCATTTTTTCTTCAAAATATTTTCTAAACATATAAAATAATATATAATCTAATGATACACTAATACACATATGCAACATATGATATAATTAAATAACTTATTTAACTTCTTTGATCTCTAAAAAAATCAACTTTATCTTATATTTAAGGCTAGAGAAAGTATATAAATATTCAAATATTCTTTCTTTCCTATTTTCTGGGGTTCCACCAAGTATAAAAAGAGAAAATCACTCTCCTCACCTTTCTTTTATCTCTATTTTTATCCTCCCTATTTTTTTTTTATCCGCCAAACAGAAGGTTAATGTTTAAAATTACAAATAGTAGAGTGATTTGAAAGTATATGTTGGAGAATTGGGAAACACCAAAAGGTTTGTTTGTTTGGGCTTATGTATACGTAAATTGAGATAAAACTCATCCACATATTTATTTTTGTAGACTATAAAAATTATCTTGTATACTGTAAAAACTACCTCGTATTCCGTAAATCACAATTAAAAATCATTTATGGAAGCTATTCAAACATATTATCCACAAAGATGATGGGGACGTAAAAAGTCCGTGATTCACAGCCTATAATCATAGTTTATGGGCTGAAATGGTTTTATAAGGAGCCTAAGGACCCCCACTTAGATGAAGTGGTCCATTAAAATCCTCCGAGGCGCATTGCTGAAAATAGTCAAAATTCAATCTTTGACGCCCAATAGTTTTGAAAGTCCCGCTGCTAATTACTAGCTAACCCAGCTCACCAAGAGGCTAACATAAGCATATGGTGCCAAAACCCCAATGAGTGGCACCCTATTATTTAGCTCTAATATAAAATAATCACCGATTATTCTAACCTAATTATCTATTGAGAATTTAAGATAATATCACTACTATAAAAAAATATTATAAACGACGTTTATTTTTATAAATATTATGATGTTTGGAAAACATTGTAGCTTCTAGTGCCATAAAATCTACCTACAACGCTTTTTAAATTTCTAAAAGCACTGTAGGGTTTTTTTAAAAAAAAATACACTTCCTATGACACTTTCGTAGAGGAGTGCCATAGAAAGTGTATGGCCTCCTACGGCGCTTCCCCTGGGGAAGAGTCGTAGGAGGCCATACACTTCTTATGACATTTTTACAAGAAGCGCCGTAGAAGGTCTATTTTTTTAAAAAAAATTTTGTGTGATTTTTTTCCCTAATGAAACACTTGATCTATATTTACATTCAAATTCATCTTCAAACTTACAGGTATCATTTGCAATATTGAATTTCCATCTTCATCTATCGAGCATGGAAGAACTTTAAGTAAATACCTGGAAAAAAAATAACCTTACATATAAGATTCATGACATATTTTAACTAAAAGAAGAAGAAAAATAAAATGTACAGATTTAAGCTAAAAAGTTAACAAATTTACAATGTATAGGAAGTTTAAGAAGGCAGATTTGAAACTTCAAATAAATACTTGAAAAAAAAAATTAAGCATATATATAAGATTCATGACAGATTTTAATTAAAAAGAAGAAGAAGAAAAAAACATACAGATTTAAGCTTCTCTATATAAAAAACACTTACAGGCTAAGGGGCTTATGCAGAAAATAGGGATTAAGACAATAGAGTAGAGACTGAAGGGATAAGGAAAGATGGTGGAGTTCTAGAAAATTGGGAGCCAAAGGGCGCGCGAGGAAGATGATAATGGCGGGCTGGTGAAAAGTTAAAATAGAACCTCATATGGCGCTTGATATAAAGTGGCATATAAAGTCTAGAGAAGCTCCAGCGTTTTCCTAACAAGCGTCATAGCTTTCAATAATGGAAAAAAAAAGAAGCAATAATCTTAATTGAACAAGCATCGTTGAAGACAAATAGATATATATTACCTTAAAGAAAATATATAATATTATATACAATATATATATATATATATATATATATATATATATATATATTGCCTTATCTGACGCTTCATGAAAAGCGTCAAATAAGGCAATAAAAATTATTATTTTATCTGGCGTTTTATGTGAAGCGACGATCAATGGATAAGACAAGGTGGTGGAGTAGTGGGGATTGAAGTGTCGTAGCTTTCAATAATCAGAAAAAAAAACAAAAAAAAACAATGGCTTTCAATTCAAAGTTAATAATCTTTAATAACACTTTGTATTTAAATGTCGTTCAAAGATACATATTGCTTTTAAGGTAATATATAATTAATATATATATATATTGTCATTGCCTTAGGCAATTGATTGCCTAAGGCAATGACTGGCGCTTCAGTGAAACGCCGTTTAAGATAATAATTTTTATTATCTTGGTTAAGTCTTATATAGGTTTGATAATGTCCAGATTTTTTTTATTGATATCTTTTTTTTTTTACAAATTATTCCATTTGAATTTTTAAGGACCTTAGTCAGCATTTTTAGAGAATGTGCCGACTAAGTTGCAGATTTTGTTGTTTGTTTTTTTACAGATTATTTCTATGATATTTCAAGAATCTTAGTCGATGCTTTCTTTGAAAGCACCGATTGAGGTGCAGTTTTTTTTTGTTAATAATTTTTTTTTGCTGATAACTAATGGAATAAAAGGTCACGAGTGCAAGGATATTAATGTAAAAAATTTGATTTAGATATATATATTTATTTAATTTATTTTTTTAATTTTTACTTTATTTATTTTTTTCTTCGTAATGAAAGCATTAGAAATAAATAAGTTGGGAAAATTTGCTATTATGACTACATGCATGTTTATTATTTATATAAGCTGAACAGCATTTAATAACGTTGAGAATAATTTTAAATCTTTTGGGCTTACACTAACTATAATGCTTTACTATAAAGCGCCATAGCTAATGCTTAATTAAAAAACAACAACAAAGATCTTATATGGTGTTTCTTAAAAAATTCACATACAATTCTATCATTAAGCTATAACGTTTATATAGTTAAGGGACAAAATGTGTTTTTTTTCCCTCACGGTCATCATAAACGAAAATAATAACCATAATATATATATAGAGAGAGATATTTAGATATGATGAAAAATAATCCTATAAAATCACTTGATATTCACGAAAATAAGAATAAATGAACTAAAATATATGTAACACAAGCGGGGGCACTACTTGGGATGAGCTACCGACAACCTCAAATGACAGCACCTTGTTTAGTTCCCGGCTAATAACCTCGTACTGTCGCACATGTTGGGTCACATCGGGGTATCATCGTCATTGCCCTAGACGAATATGTTCACAAAGGACATTACTTTTTTTTTTTTGACCTGGACACAAAGGACATTACTGGCACATATGTTGGAAAACGTATACAATTCAATTCATAACAATATTTCAATATCACACACCCCGAGATCCCGCTAGCTAATTTCTTAGGTCAAAGACCTACGTATACAAGCAAAGTTCGCGTTAATGTCCAAAACATTTTATTGGGTTGTCGTGGTGGTCTGCTCATCATATAAAATAAAATGCATGCATGTTGAGGATTTGCCCAAGATTGTACTTGTTTTATCCGAGGAATAGATAATTATCTTGAGTACACAGTGTGGCACCAGAATTTAAGATCTTCTGGGAAATTTCTATTTTCTCGCAATCAAACGATGTCGAAGGGGGTCCACCAACTTTATATCTTTGCATCGAGTTCTGAAAACAAATTAAAAGGCACCCGAAGCGAGAGGCACCCAACACTTGGAATCTTTGAAAACAAATTTGTTTGCGAGGACTACCGAATATTCACTGTGATTCGCTCCGAGGAATATAAATAGATAGTAATTTTGAACGTGCCACCAATTTGCATGACCTTCTAGGAATTTTTTATATTAGGGACAATGGACTGTGTAAGCCTTGTCCGTAATTAAATTATTTTTTCCCTACCTTGCTTGGTTGGTCACCATACTTGCGATCCATCTTCTGATATATGTCTCCATAATTGTATAATCGTTAACAACTAATAACTATAGTTGTATTTAAGATGTCTTTTAAAACCCTAAAAGTACTTATATACATAAATCTAGACAATACTCTTCTTATATTCTTATTTCGTATATTATAAATAACAATTAAAAAACTATTTTAAATATTTCAATCACTATTTTAAGTACGTAAATAACTAGCTAGGCCGAATTGTAAAGGCTCCTATGATAATTAATATGAGCAGAGCGAGTAAAGCTTTTTAAATTGTCATTACTTCCTTTTTTTTTCTTTAATAAAATAGAGAATAATAGAAAAAAAAGACTTTAAAATTGTAAAATCTTAAATCATATTTAATATCAAGAGTTGATAAACTAACGATAAAACTTGATAAGCAATTCATAACACAAGAGAAATATTTAATTTAAAATTTTATAATTTTAAATTTTTTTTTTGTATAATTTCTCTTGGTAAAATCAACGCCATTAGGTTATTTATTTTTAATAAAAAAACTCGTCAAAACCCTGATTTCAAAAAAGTAGTACTAACGGACATCGATCCCACGTAATTATTCAGATCGAAGCTATCTACTACGATGTCAAATCTAAAATAGTATTTAATTTGATTGATGTAGTTATATATGACGACGTGACGTGTTTTGAATAAAAGAATAATATTAATTAATTAAGCCTATTACAGACAAATAAAGGCGGACCACTCACTCCCTTCATCACCTGGTAAAGCCAACTTCATATATATGCAAAGTACAAACTCAAACATAAACCAGCGATGAGTCCTTTAGAGATGGTGCCCTTTTTGTTGGTTTGTACTTTAGAAAACACAAAAGTCTATCTTCTGGTTTCTTTTGATAAACTATACATATATATGTGATCCACGCACCAATAAAGTTAATCAATAATAAGGACAGATCTACACAAGCATGAAATTCCTCCTGCCTTCATATAATTAAAAATATTAAGTTCTTTTTGTTTTTTGTATTCGAGTTCGAGTCTTAAGGCAATCATATATAAAGCGCATGCTCGTACAAAGAAAACCTTATCCAGACCCAATAAATTCTAAATTATGGCTGGTTTAGGTAGCATAGTTATTATTGATGTGTATAAAAAAATCTTTGATTGCTAATAAATTGTAAATTATGGCGAGTTTGGATCGAATGATCTCGCAGGTCAAATTTACTGTGAAGAATTGGAAAGAAATACAAGCGAAGAGACACGAAACAATATATATATATATTGTAGACAAAGAGTAAGTAGTATAGTTGATTATTGCATGTTCCGCTTATGTTGATCATCGAGACCTCTTCTCCGATCTGTACTTGAAATTCTGATTTTTGCATATAATTATTTGCTTTCCTTCTATATATAAAAAAATTCAATAAATTATTAATTCTAAGGTTTGAGAAGGAAAGAGCGTTATTTAAGTACCATGGTAAACATGGCTGGCGAGTCTTGGCAGTTGCACAGTTAATAATATATAAGGAAGCGTTTGTGATAACTATAGTTTACAAAACTCTGAAACAAAATTGTATTCTACACGAGGTATGAAAAATATAATTCATTTTTAAAATTTTATGCAATATCAAAATTGTGAACCGGTTTTTGTAAATGTTGAAATAACTACTTATTATATTAACTGATACAGATCTCATAAAACAAATGGAGTAAAAAAATAATAATAAATTTACTCTAGTGGTTGCTTCATGAGCTTATATTATTATTTTAATGGACTGTTTATATATAATATACAATTTATAAATAATAAACAATACTATCCATCTTGTTTTTGTGACACTAGCATTAAGCTTATACCATTTTAGTCCATGAGGACATGTATATGTTTTGATTCTTGACATGTGTTAATTATATATATATATAAGGTATAGAGATGTTTTGATTATACATTTTCTTTGTGTGGTTTAATTCCGTACGCTTGTATTAAAAAAAACAAAGACAATACTCGTCTAAGGAGTAACATTCTAAAGAAGTTTATATTCTTAACATTTCTTAATTATACATTTTCTTTGAGTAGTTTCATCTTGTAGCTAGGTTTGCATTCCAAAAAAGCAAAGACAAGACTCATATATGATATTATAATCTTCAATGGCGCCCAATCTTGTCTTAATTATACATTTTCTTTGTACCGTACGTTTTATAAAGCAAGAATACCACTCATATAAGAAATTATGACCTTCAATGGCCCACTTAAGGTGTAACGTCTAAAGGAGTTTTGATGCCTGGCATGTCTTAATTATATTATATATTTTCTTTACACAATTTCATACTGTAAGTTTGCATTCTAGAAAAGGAAAAAATACAACTTGCATCAGCAGATATTGTGATTTTTAGTAGCCCACTTTTAGGGTGTAACGTATAGAGATGTTTTGATTCCTAACATATCTTAATTATATATTTTATCTACATAGTTTCATCCCGTGTGCTTGTATTTCAAAAGGCAAAAACACAACTCCTATAATACGTCATGATCTTCAATAGCCCACTCTTAAGGTGTAGCGCCTAGACATGTTTTGATTCCTTATACATGTCTTAATTATACATTTTCTTTGCATAGTTTCATAACGTAGGCTTGCATTTCAAAAGGTAAAACACAACTCATATAATACATTGGCCCACTTTTAAAGTGTGACGTATAGAGATATTTTGATTCCTGACATGTCTTAAATATGCATTTTCTTTGCACAATTTCATATTATAGGCTTGTAGTCCAGAGAAGCAAAAACACAACTCATCTCAATTATTATGATCTTTAATGGCTCACTCTTAAGGCGTAACGTCTGAAGAAGTTTTGATTCATGGCACGCCTTAATCATACATTTTCTTTACCCAATTTAATATTGCAAGCATGCATTCCAAAAAAGCAAAATAATGGCCCACTCTTCTAAGGTGTAACGTATAAAGGTATTTTGATTCCTGACATCTTAATTATGCTTGCATTTTCTTTACATGTATAGTTTCGTATTGTGGGCTTGTAATTATAAAAAAACTAAAATACAATTTACTTCAGATATTATATGTAACTGCCCATCCTTAAAATGTAACGTGTAAAGATGTTTTGATCATGAGATGTACCTTTTCTTTGCACAGTTTACACTTTAGAGCTGGTATTAAAAAAAACAAACAAAAATACAACCTATGTGAAATGATATTATATAAAATATAGGCTTAGTTACAATCTAATTTTCATAACAAAAGTTGCAACACGTTTGAATATTTCAAATGAATAAAAAAATTACCTGGTTTAACTTTCTTAATCTGTGGCTTAACCCATTGTATTGAGTGGATTAAATCCAAGGACGATGGAGTAAAAATATCTATGATGATTTGTAAAAGGAGCATCCAACATCATGAAAAAAATTTTGATTCAAAAAATGCCTACATACATTACAAAAGAGTTCAAAAATACCACCACCGTTAAATCCTGTAACATCGTTAAATATTTTTCATCGGCAATGGAGTAAAAATGCCCATAATCATTTGTAAAAGGAGCAACAGACACCATGAAAAATTTTTTGTTTAAAAATACTTATGTACATTACTGTCCATCCGGCTCGGGCCATTGATATATCCTAAAATTCCAAATTGATGATTCCATTGATTTACTACTCATTCAAAATTTTTTCTAAACTCATGTTGTTAATTATCTCAACTTAAAATTGTTAATTGATCATGCCCCTGAAAACCCGGTCTAAGCCTATTTGTATTTTCTCTAACTGTACTTTACCAAAAATTGTGACATGGGCACATGCTACACAATTTCAAGCGTATAATCCAATTTTGACCTCAAATTTATCAAAATCATGCTCAAATTATAAAAATACCCTTAGTAGCCATTATGTCAGGGTTTTATGGGTAAAAATTTCATTTCATTTCCTAAAGCCTTCACACTTTATAATTCACATGTTTCCTATACAATTTTTCATTATAAACTCAATGGAATCATAAAAAACACCCAAATCAAGTCCAATTTTATTCCTAAAACCTTAACATAGTGGCTGTCAGGGGTATTTTCATAACTTGAGGATGATTTTGACAAATATGAGGTTAAAATTGAATTATACACATGAAATTGTGTAGGATTAGTTCATGTCATAATTGTTGGTAAAGTACAATTAGATTGGGTCTTCAAGGGCATTTTGACCAATTAGAAATTTTAAGTTGAGATAACTAACAAAATGAGTTTAAAACAAATTTTGAATGAGTAATAACTCAATGGAATCATCAATTTAGAATTTTAGAATATATCAGTATCCCGAGCCGGATAGACAGTAATGTACATAGGTATTTTTAAACAAAAAAAAATTTATGGTGTCTGTTGCTCCTTTTACAAATGATCATGGGCATTTTTACTCCATTGCCCATAAAAAATATTTAACGGCGTTACAGGATTTAATGGTGATAGTATTTGCGAACCTTTTTGTGATGTACATAGGCATTTTTAAATAAATTTTTTTTTCATAGTGCTGGATGCTCCTTTTACAAATCATCATGGGTATTTTTGCTCATTCGTCCTAAATCCAAAGTTCTGAAACTTGGACCGGTGATTAAACCGGTCGAGGTACTAGGTCAAGAGTTAGATCAGGTTAAACCGGAGTTAAACTGGAACCAAACTAGTGAGAAATCGAATATTTTATGCTTATTTATATAAAATTAAAAAAAAATTAAAAAAAATGCCAAACTGGACCGGTGACTGAACCAGCCCGATTTTGCCACCAGTTTGACGGTTTCCAAACTGGACCTACCAGTCTGATCCGAATTCACAAACCTTGATTAACCATTGGTTTGTTGAGTACGTTCAACCCATTCAATGGTCACATGTACAGTTTCAGTTTTGTGATTTGTATCAAATACTATGGACATCTAAAAACCAGACCAAATTTTATAAAGCATATCAGTTTCATATAAAAAAAATAATCAATGTTCTCCTCCGATCGGCCCATCCTACTCTAGTAAATAGTTCATAGGACCTTACAAAAAGAACTCATAAAAACATTACTTTTATGCTAAAGTATTGCAGTACTCACAATAGTTATGAGTTGATGAATTAATTGTAAATATCTTGTTTAATAAAATTAACTTTAAAAATAGGTAAATTTAAATGTATATACCACAGGTTAAAAAATTCAATTAATCAACTGGCTGATCCGAAAATTGCTGATTCCGATGATCTCAAAATCGCAAAAGAATCGGTGAATTAATGTTTTAACTCTGCTAATATAATGATCCGGTAAAAAGCAGACGAGCCATATTTCCTCTAGTCTAACTTTGCTGATGTTTTTATTAAGCCATTTTTAAGAGAAAGCTCCAAATTAAAGAAGGGTTAGTGACGTTATTATCGTTTAATCACGAGTAATTAAGAAGTAAAGTTTAGAATATTGAGTTAGAGTATTTTAATCAAGTTTGTATATTTTCATGAGAGGCATAGACTATAGCAGACAATATAAATTGTATTCTATATATCACAGTGTATCAATTCAAGAATCAAGCTAGCTAAGTTTCATGCTGGTTTTCTCCATACATTTTTTTTCCACTCACTGATCCTATCTTTATCAAAGACAAAAGAAATCCACTTTAGCCCACTGGAATTCCAAGCATGGCCCCTGGTTTTCACTTTCTCAAACCAACTGTGTATTTCTCTTTCAGCTAATTATCCTTCTCCTTCTACTATTCTTTTATATATCTCTCTCCATTCTCTTTCTTCATCACCAATATTTACTTCCTCTTTTCTCTTATATTACTGGGCATTTGGTAGAGCCTCTCTCGCTGCATTTTTTTCCGTAGTTTTCTGCAATACCACCCAATACAATTACTGTTGCCAAATTCTCTGTGGTCCCTTGTTTTATTATGTCTATATAGAGGCCTTATTTCAGAATGTCTCCTTGTTTTAATTTTCAGATATATAGTGATTATGCATTACAGTGGTATGCTAATTAAGGTTTGGTTTTTTTCTGGTGAATTTGAATTGCATGGGGATTGAGAGAAGGTTGGTTGATAGGAGAGACAAAAGCTTTTCCGAGTTATTAATTACCCGAAGAGATGAACAACAACAACAAATCAACGAAGAGCCGGCGACGTCAGAAGAAGATGACTTCGGTTCAAACGCTATTCAAGACATGCAAGGAAGTGTTTGCCTCTGGTGGGACTGGGATTATTCCTCCCCCTAGTGACATTGAGAAGCTTCGCTCTATTTTAGGTATTTGCTTCAATTATTTACCCGAATTACCGTCCACAATGTATTGTTATTACCGGCTATATAAAACAAGCTTATGAGTTTGTTTTAATTTTTTGGAAGTACTTTTATTGGGTTCAAAGTAAGCATACGAGAGAAGTTTTGTTAGAAAAATGCTTAAAAAATCAGTTCTTGGAGGTTGCCGAACGGGCACAATATATATGGGGCTGGATTCTTTTTATGCGAAGCGAAAATTAGATCAAACGAACCTCTTTGTGGCGATTTTTGCCGGGTTGCTGATCAATTACATGTGATTTCAGCTGAATTTTCCCTTTTATTCTAACAAAAGCTAATTGCACTGCATTATTCCTTACTTGGGGAAAGCTGTGCAGTTTGTTATAAAGTTTATATTTTTATGTGGATATACCGATGATATTGAAATTGATATTATATATCACCTTGAAAATACTTCAGTGCACTTCGGGTGTGGCTGTTCTCTCTCCTCTGTGTGCGTGTTCTATGTTTCCAAGACATGCTTTTGTGTTTGACATGCGCGTGTGTATAATTATTCCAAGTTGTTCAACTATTGATCGATCATATGTATAGTAAATAGTCGTCCGTGCTTCTTGTTACAAAGAGATGACATCAGTGCAGGTTTCAGTATGCTGTGAATTGCTAAGAACGTGGTTTGGTTCGACCAAATATTTGGTTTATGTTGTGTATGAGTCAGTCCCTATATATTACTTTAATTAGCTGGACCACCGTAAAGTAACGAGTTAGAGTCGTCTTTTGTGCAGATAGAATAAGACCAGAAGATGTTGGCCTGGAACCTGAAATGCCATATTTCCGGACAAGCCGTGCTCCAAGAAGAATGCCAAAAATTACATACCTGCATATCTATGAATGCGAAACATTCTCTGTAAGCAAAGTTATTTTCAACTACAAATAATTAATCTGATAGATCCTGGAACATATGATGTTTTGTTGTTCGTAATAACTATAATTCTATACATCTAACGCAGATGGGAATATTTTGCTTGCCACCTTCTGGTGTTATTCCTCTTCACAATCACCCAGGAATGACGGTTTTCAGTAAACTTCTCTTTGGGACCATGCACATCAAATCATATGACTGGGTCACCGACTTGCCCCCCCACAATCCCACCAGTTTCAAACCAAATGAAAGTAAGTTTCCCAATTTATTGATTTAGTATTATAAACAGATGTAAATACATCTGAAGTGCCTTAATATGTCTATTATTTATTTGAATTTTGCAGTCGAGAGTTCAGAGGTGCGGTTGGCTGAAGTGAAGCTTGATGCTGATTTCACAGACCCTTGCAACACCTCTATCCTTTACCCGGCCGACGGAGGAAACATGCACTGTTTCACGGCGGTGACAGCCTGTGCTGTTCTCGATGTTCTAGGTCCTCCATACTCTGATCCTCATGGCAGGCCCTGCACTTACTACCATAATTACCCTTTTTCCAGCTTCTCAGGTGTGACCTAACTCCAGTTATTATTAGTATAAGAGTTAGTTAGGGATTGTATTTGATCATAAATAAAAGATCTTAATCTACTTTGTCTTTCAAATTTATAATTTTTTTTTAAAATATCTCTATTAATTACACATATTAAGGAGTTTTTATCCAAAGTTAATCCTAAATAATGGAAGGGATTGGGGGTTATCAGTTGTGCCTTCTAAGCTATGCCCCCCACCGCTCTTCAATTTTGGGATGCTTCTCAAATATTTTTTTTTTTGTTTTTTTATCATTACATTTTACATGAAATGAGTGACATTTTGATATTTTTATTATTAAAATGTAGGTGTTTTCATTTTTTTAAGATTTAAGACTGTAAATTTAAAATAAGTTTCACAATTTTAGAGTCTGAAATCTTTAAAGAATCATACAAAATTGAAAAAAAATCATTTTTTTTTCATAAAATATCAAAATGTCACTTATTTCATATAGAATCTAATAATCAAAATAATAAAAAAAATTTCAAAATGAGTTCAAAATTGAGGGACAACAGGGATGTAGCTGAGAGGATACACTTGACACCCCCAACCCAGATGAAATATGGTATATTGGGAACACCAATCAATATTTATTATAAATAATTAACATAACTAATTTTCTTATCCTATTAAAATTTATAAAATAACTCTTATATCAAGTATTATTATTTTGGCACTGATACTGTTTTGTTACTTTCTCAATGATTATTATTCCACCACTGGAATCATAATCGTGCGTTATATATTTGCTTTTGAAACTCCCAGTTGATGGGATTTCCATAGCAGAAGATCAGGAAGAGAAGGCTTTCGAGTGGCTTCAGGAAAGGGATAAACCTGAGGGCTTACAGGTAGTTGGAACCAGTTACGGAGGCCCACAGATTGTCGTGGAGCACTGAACTCGTCATGTTCCTCTCAGCGGGTCCCTTTTAGTCTTTTCGATCACAGGTTCTGAGTGCTGATATATTTTCTATTACTGAAGGAAGCTGATATTGGACGCCATCCTGATCTGGACGGCTGGTGAAGAGCTTTTGTTGAGATATTTATTTTTCTTTATGCCCTTTTTCCTAGTTTTATCTTCCTTATCTTTATAGAATCTTTAAGCAGGCACCTAATATGGCGGTTTTTTCAGATGACAATAGTTCTATTATTGTATGTACAGATCAAAAAACAGTAAGTGATAAAAAGAGATTTACAGCACCAGAAATTGATAGTATTATATATTGGGAGACGATCAATATATTGAAGATGCAGGTGGTCTTTAACAATTGATATCTGAGTCAGACTTTGTTTGGCTAAATTTTATTTCGAGGAGTCTCACTTCAATAAAGTGTAGTCTCCTAGAATCATCAAAATGCAATTGAAAGCAATCAACTTCAATCTTACATGGACGATATTCTTGTGAATGCTTATCATAAAATATTACCAAGTGGCACACGGGTCCTACTGCTCATCACTCATAAATAAAAAGTAATTTTTTTATGTAATTATGTCTATATATAATAATGTGGTTGTTTGGGAAAGCTTTAGCTTTTCTATAAGCCCGATTTACGTAAATCGAGATAAATTTCTTTCACATATTTACCTCATATACTGTAAAACCTACTTCATATTCTGTGAATCAAAATTGAAAAGTACTTATAGAACTTCCAACCACTATCTCAAACAAGCACATATAGATTTGTTTTTGTAGTGTACTACTCATTGTGGCGTTAAGGAACTTATTCATTCATGATCTGCTCAGTGCTAGCTCTAGAGCCTAGACGAATATCGTTCAATGACGTATAGCGAGCAAATTATTCGCTGGCTATGTACATTACTTTTCTTATTTATATATAAGAACAGTACAAATATTAGTATATATAGGTGTGCGCCATGACATGGGAAGTTTCTGAGATTTGTTTAGTCCGAGGAGAAACATATAATAATGATTTTGAGCATGTTGCCAATAATACCAGATTAAGATAATGTTGTCAGAAATTTCCATCTTGCTTCCGATATTCATCAGATATTATTTCACCAGGTCTACAAACCTACATGCATATTTGGTGGCCTCTCTCTCCCCCCTCCTGCTTCCATTCTTTACTCTCTTCATAATTATTAGATTAAGATCTAATAGTCTACGGTTAATATTTTCTTTCCATCATTCTCTATAATATAATAATATTTTTATAAAATATTAAATGTGAATCATTAGATTTTGATCTAATGGTCATGAAAGAGATAAAAGATGGGAGCGGACGGAAAAATAAAAGAAAAGAGAAATCAAATCTAAAATCTGGTACAATGGATTAGTAGAGATGAAAAGATGGAAAAATTTTATAAGTTGGATTTAGAAAATTGTGGAGGTGGGAATTAAAAGTTTTTAAGTAATTTTTTTTACTAATTTATCATATATCTCCTCTTTATTAAAATTTTATAATTATATTTCTTTATTTTATTTTTTTGAAATCCGACTCCAAAAAATTTCCCTTGCCTCTCTTCATACCAAACAGTCCTTTCAGCTTTAGAAATAAATTTAATTAAATTTAAACACTTGTATGAGGGGTTTGGTTCAATTGACACTTACTCCTTATTAAATTTTGTTTAAGCACGAGGTTGCTTGTTGGACTCCCTGAGTGCTTGAGTTCTTTCTGCCTCTGCCGGGTTAAGAATGACAACAAAAATTTAAATTTAAACACTTGCATAGAGCAAGATTGCAAGAGAACCAAAATACTTTATCTAGTTCTTAATATATTTTTCACTCTATAGTTCAATTTCATTGTTAAAATAAATTTTATATTAAGAACAAGAGGTAGTACGCATATATCTTGAATTAATATTTGACAGCTTCATATATTTTCCCTCTAATCCTTTATATAAGATTCACTTTAATTAAGAAACTGAATTACAAAATGAATCTTATATTAAGAAAGATAAGTAATATTGCTTTTTACAATTATTCCCGGCGCACATTTCATTTTACTTCTCTAAATGCAAAATTAAAGGTAAAAATCTAGTCTTATATTATGAGCTGTCTGATGTTCGGGCACAATTCATTTGAAAGACAATAACATAAAAAATGTTGAGATGGTCCTCGTTTTTGATACGATATCCAATTTTTTAATGTAAAAAAAATATCATCGTACTAATAAATTCACGTATACGCGAAAATTCGTATAAAATATGCAAAAACAATAGTATTGAATCTAGCTATGATCATACCTGGCTCTTGACCTTAGAATCTTTTTGGTTTTTTAATTTGCTTCCAAAAGACAAGTTATATTAATACACATGTGTGTGTAACTTGACGGGGGCACAGCTATTTGCTGTCACTCCATTTATTTTGTCAAAAAACAGGTTGACACAAAAAGAGATTAATGCATTTGAAGTTTTTATTTATTTCAAATATAACGCACTAGTTTTTCATTTTCAAAATGAATTAAAAATAATGGTCAAGGATAAGCCAAGTAGACAACATTAACTATTAGTGTAATATATCGCAATGAATTCTGAGTAAAAAGGTCTGTTAACTTTATAATACAAACTAGACACTTTAAAAGGGTTTAAAAAAATCAAATGTAATTCCCTGTGTTTCATTATTAAAATTTTAACTTTAAATAATCAGTGTGTAAATGTCTAAATTAAAATTCAATATATTTGCACATAATTTAAATGAAAAAAAATGTCACACTCACACACACACAGAGTGTGTGTGTGTGTGTGTTAGTAAGGATTATACAATAATAATGTCGTTTAAGAAATTAATAACACAATTAAAAATATAAATAAGCAGTGTTTGAGAAGCTACGGATCGGACAATGTCAAATCTCAAATATTCTGCATTTTGGTTGTGGTTTTCCCATTGGTTTGGATTCCACTTGTTTATAATTTATGTTGAGAGACTTTATAAGTCTTTAATCTTCATTTTTTGATCCGATCCACCTTCATGGCATTGTAAAGACAAATTAATATTACTTATAGCATGTTTGGAATAGCGATTAGAAGTTCCATAAGTGATTTTCAATCGTGATTTACGATCTACAAGGTAATTTTTACAGTCTACGAGGTAGCTTTTACGGTATATGAAATGATTTTATGGTCTATAAGATAAATATGTGAAGGATATTTATCTCGATTTATATAAATTAGGCTTATATATAATAAACCCGATTAACTTAACTGAATCCAAACAAGCTATTAATTGGGTGGCTAGCTTATCAGTGGGAATTTGTGATTGATTATTTAATTTAATTAATAATTTATGAAAATGAGTGGTGGTCCCCCTGCTGGAGAATAGCGATGATCTTCATTTTGTCTTGTGCACTTTGCGAAACACACAAGTGCGCAACATTTTTCTCATCTCGTTTCGGTAGCCAGCCATCACTATCTTTCATCTCTGCTCCTACCCATACCAATCGATAACGACATATTTACACCAAATCAATAAATAGCAGTATTTTTATTTTTATCTTTCAAAAATTAACTCATGGTGTTACTGAATTTGGACTTCTTTAATTTTTTGTGCAGTACTATTATCGGCTTCTATACGTACCTACCTAAAATGATTCATAAATTAAAAAGCACATATATAAAGCAAATATTCTCATTCCCTCCTCGTTGTCTATGAGATCAATTTAATTAAGACGCCGTTGTTCCATCTCCATCGTAGACAGGTCACTTCTTGATTCTTTGTGAATTGGAAAGAACACAGCCTATGTGCTGAACTGAAACGCGGGTGCCAAGAGACAATAAGCCTAAATAATTTATTGTACCTAACAAATGCAAGTTCCTCCCACGTTGAAAGCCAACCGTTTTGATTTTTTTTTAATTTTTTATGGTTCATACACATCTTATCCTGTATATAAATAATTAAAAAATTTTGGGTCGGTTAGGCAAGAATATAATATGTTAGTACTTAATTGTATCTTCAAATTAAGTGATTTGCTTCCCCTCTATTAATTAATTCTCCAATGGTATATATCCGCATTATATTGCGTATTATAGATAGATGCACGTCTCTTATTAAGGCCCAATGCAAATGTAATATAATGGCCGGTAACATCTGTCATCCTAAAACTGGCTATATATATAGAACAACCTGGGACTTGGTGATGTCATATTTTTTGTAACCATTTACATTTGCATCCAAAAAATTTCTATATTTATTTCGAAATAAAAGCCTAAAAAACAAAAATTTCTGAACCCACAAAAAATTTCCTCCGTAATCAATATCCGAGGTTACAGAGCTTCATTGGAAATGGGAGCCTCGCGAGCTCGATCGCTGCGGCTTCTAGAAGCACGTAGACTTCTTCGTTTGCTACATAGAACTTAAAGCCTTGGACTGGTCAACATATGAGTTGCTGACGTCATGCTCCGATAATTGGCTGTTTAATCGCCTAGATGTTCGATAAAAAAACCTTAAAAACCCAGCAATTTATAAGAGAAAATTATAATTTTTTTAATGATTTTCTTCCAAGTATCGTGAACACAGAGCTCTAGACATATTAAATTAACGTAAACCAATTCATATGAGTTCAAGATTGTGGTTAGAATTATACTGTAATTAGGAATAATATTTGAAACTGAAGTATATCAGAAGAAAATAAACAACAGATTTTGATGATTTGTTTGGGAAACAAGAAGACAGAGAGAAACAGAAGCAGAAGATCGCGTTGATTATGAAAGCCCTGCGAAAATTCCAAGAGCCTGACGGGATGCGACAATGACCTTATTACGGCATAATTATACTTTGAATGAAAACGTATCAAGACAATGTCATTATATAAGCATACAAAAGCTGCGTTATTTGAACAAATAATGACTACTTGTTCCTTGTATTAATGAAAGACCTGTTGTGTTGGACACAAGCTAAGTGAGAATTTGATAGAAACCTCTGACTAGGATGTGGATTAGTAGAGGACACAGTCAATAAAGATTAAAGAAGATGATACATGAAACGAGAGAAAGATATTCATATAATGATATAAATACTCACAGGTACCGCGTACCAGAAAGAATAACTAAAAATCAAAAATTATGAAATTACAAAAAGAAAAATACCCACAGATACCAAATACCAATTCACAAGTCTATCCCTGTTTTCAGGCACGTAGGTCCCTCCCCCACCAAATAAACCACTACCAAACAAAAATGCACGCAGGAATTCATTCTCATTTTTTATACCAAAATAATTATACAAATTATAAATATGAAGCTGTATTGATAGTTTAAAATAACTTAGCTTATAAATAGTACTTATACCAATTTTTATGCAAGTAGATGAAAAAATAGCTGAACATAAGATGATATAATTTTTTTGATTTCTTATAAAAAAAAAAGGAAATTTTGGAGTGAATGTCAGTCGATGGGAATAGCCAAATAATGGATGCAAAGATTGTACCTTTCATGAGAAAGCATGTTTTAGTAACTATTTCTGAGAGTGCATGTATGTCCTAAGTGTTATAGGATATATATGCAATTGCATGGCTTCACTTTTAATTTTATGCTTTTGGAGTTTCCAGAAATAAGAATATATGTGGCGAATTGTATTGCGTTATATATTTAACATAATCAGGGGCATAAAAATCACTGATTCCACTCTTCTTTTCACCAGCCTTGTGTAGCAACTTGGCAAATAGCAAGTATATATATAATGGCATCTGATTCATTAATGCAGCAGAAAAAATTATTGCCTGTTTTCCACCGGCAGAATCACTACCATAAAAATAGATATTAGTGACGCATTTTTTGTGGCGCTTCTTTAAAGAAGAGTTACAGCTTCTTCCAGTTTTTTTAATTTTTTTTTAAAAAATACTTTAGGTAGCGCTACCTAAAGTAGTTTTTTTAAAAAATAAAAATTGAAACAACAGATGTGCACTTGTTCAAGGAAGTGTCACAGCTGCTACGTACTTTGTGTGGCACTTAGTCTCGCAAGCGCCACACAAAGTATTATTTTCTTAAAAAAAAAATCAAGCCCTTCTTTCTGTCGCAATCTGCTTCCATCACCTTTATCCTCTTAGTCTCCAATCTTCATCCAACACGTGTCATCACCCTTATCCTTTTAGTTCCCACATTTCCTCCTTCTTCTCTCCTCATGACTGTCTAAAAGTTCGATTTACACTTATCTCATTTTTTGTTCCATCACTTCTCACATTTTCTCTTCCTCCACTTTTTATTTTTGCGACACTCCTTGCTCATTTCTTTTTGTCTCATTTCTTGCACCAAACTGACCCTACTCCTTCTCCCTCTTGGTCTCATTTCATCCTCCTTATAATTTCATTTCGTCCTGTAAGTTGCACTCGCTCATTTTTTCCCTTTTTTTATATATTTTGAAGTTACGTATAACACATTGGTTAACCATTTTTTTAATTTAAACATATATGCAACTTTATCTTTCTCTTTTTCCTTTATTAATTTTTTTTCCAGGTGTTGTGTTAGAGATTTTCACTCACTCCGTTCAAGCTTCCTCTATACAATAAGTTTTTTTTAGCTTACAAATATAATTTTATTAGTAGTTAATAGTTCAATTTGCTCAATATCTTTTATATTTAATTTATTATGAAATCTGAAAAAAATTATTCTCATTTTTGTATGCCAAAAAATAAATGAGATAAAATCAAATGTTATTTTATATAGGTTATATGTGAAGATATGTAGTAGTTATAATTTTTTATTGTTGCAATAATTGTTAACATTATATTGATGAGTTACATAAATAATATAATTATTTATTTTTAATACATGTATTTTACTTAGTAGTGATTTTGTTAATTATTTATTTATTAATTTATATCATTTTGGAGTTATTTGATTTTGATTTGTTTTCCTTCATTTTGTTGTAGAGATATAAAAATATGTTTAAAGTGTATTATTAATTATAATTATAGATTTCTAAAAGAAAAATACTAAAAAATTATTTTTTTAAAAAAAATGGTTTAAGGTGACGCTTCCTTAAGGAAGTGACTTTCTTCAGGAAGTGACACCCTAAACATTTTTTAAAAAAATAATTTTTAAAAAAAATAAAAAGGGCCTAGGATGCGCCACCCTAGGCCCTTTTTAATTTTTTTTAAATATTTTTTTTAAAAAATTATTGTTTTTAAATTTTTTTTAAAATGAAGCGTCGCCCTAAGTTTTTTTAAAATTATTTTTTAAATGAGGAAGCGCCACCCTAAACCCTTTTTTAAAAAATAAATTGTTTTAAAAAAATTTAAAAAAATAATTTTTAAAAAATAATAATAATAATAAAATTTTAAAAAAGCTTAGGGTGGCGCATAGATTTTATTTAATTAAAAAAATATATACATGTTATGGCGTTTGTGAATAACGTTATAGCTTCTTTTAGTGATTTTAGGATCTATGACATTTTTTAAGTGTCATAAATAATATTAAAATAAATACCTCAACTTTATTTATTTATAGTAATGAATGTTTGTGTGTGTGTTGTGTATCACTCCCTAAGATCTGGAATGTTGTCCTTTGTCACAAATCCACCCCTCCCTTATTGTCCTTGTCCTTTGTCTCCGCCTATCTCTGTACCTTCAGCAATAACTATTAACTATTTAATTTCCTCCTATGACTTTCTGCACCAATCAACTCCTCTTTCCTCATTAAGATCACTGGATTTTGACAAGTATATAAGCCTTCCTTGGCGCTTTTTTTTTAACCTTTTTAATTTCCTTTCTGCTGCACTAACAAGCTAAGAGAATGTCACACAGTTAAGCATTGTTTAATTCATATATAGCTGTTTAGTTATAAATATCAATTCAGAAAAATAGAGGGGGCACAATGTTAACTTGCTGAGGTCAAACACAACGACACATGCTGCTATCTTTTCATCACAACAGATGAATAATTGTACTCTTTGTTATGAATATTAAATATATAGATGTCTATTAGTTTATATTCAGACCAACTTGCTCTTTCAATTAATATGATCTATAAAATTAAATACTACTGTACAGCACTGTTCATATTGTAGAACCGACGGCTGACACTGTAGCAACAACGGCTAACACTGTACCAATGACGGCTAGTTACTATTCACTTATTTTTTTTCTATAAATAAAGGCTCTGGGTGATGTATTCTGATACACATAAGTGAATGAAAACCTCTCTCTAATTTATCTCTCTAGAATTTCTATCTTCTCTCTCTCTAATTATCCATATATTTATAACACGTTATCAGCATGAAACTCTAACGAATGTATGATCTTCTCATCGTTCCTTTGACAATCTTCATCTACCTTATTTTACAATACCTTTATTTGGTAGATCTTGGATAATCTAAACCACTATATGAAATTAGAGAGATATTCTTACCTATTGTTATAAACATCGGGTTCCATGGCTAAGATTGGATATCACTATTGTTCTTATATCTCATATATATCTTTTACAAGTTCATTTATATTATTATTATTATTATGGCCAGAAGCCATACACATCTGATCCTTGAAATTATATGACCAGAAGTCATATTGTTTTAATTTCTTATTTTGATATGATATATCAAGAAGCCATATCCATATGACTCTTTATTATATGGCCAGAAGCTGTATACTTTTTCTTCTTCTTGTATGGCCAAAAGCTATATTTCTTTGATTTTTCTATTTCTAAATTAAATGACTAGAAATCATATTTCTTTTATTCCTATTTTGAGATTATGTGACCAGAAGTCATATAACTTTCATCTTCTATCTTATTGTATAGCCGGAAGCCATATTCAACTTTTATCCTGAAGATAAATGGCCAGATGCCATGCATATTTAATTTTTGATCATGAGATTAATTGGCCTGAAGCCATGATACAAATTGGTCTAAAGCCATGAGACTATTTGGCCTAAAGCCATGAGACTATTTGGCCTAAAGCCATAAGAACTAAATGGCCCGAAGCCATAAAGTTTTAATTTTTGTTGCAATATCTTACTTTATGAATTATTTACTGTCTTTTATGAATTTCTTGTTATTATATTGCATATTTATATGTTATATTTTATGAATGCCCCATTTTATTACATTAGTCTGAACTAAGTTAAATTTTGTGATATATAAATTTATGGCTCTTGTTATTACCAAAAAGAACTATTTATCCTGAATGCTTGATCCATAATTTTTTTACACCACCATTTGCATAAAAGCTTTAAAATTGAATATTTGGCCATGAAAGACCCACTTGTTCTTTGGAACAACTTAAAAGAAATGTATGATCACCAGAAGGTGGTCATCCTTCCAAAAGCTTGTATAAATGAATCCGTCCAATTTGCTCCTGCAATAGCAATATTGTGAAAGGTGTTTAAGAAATATGTTAAATTAATTTATTACCTCCTTATGGATGAGTATTAGCTTTTATTGAAAAACTATGAATCTCGTCCAATAGGCTTAACTCCATTCCCAGAAGCGAATGTAGTAATAAATGAATCTAATTGTAGCCGTAGACGTGACTATAGTCGTAAGCATAGCCATGGTCAAAATCGTGGTGGTTTAAATTCCTACCAGAAGTAGGGAAAGATTGATAAGAACCATAAAAGGGAAACGGTGGGCAAAATAAAAATGCAAAAAATCCATGTTATTATTGTGGTGGTAAGGGCCATTGGTCTTGTACCTGTCGTACACCAAGACACCTAGTTGATCTTTACCAAGAATCAATAAAAAATAATGGTACATGATCAACAACTAAAGTAAATCATGTGGATCAGGCTAAGAATTTTGAATATGGAAACATGGATATTACCCATTTAGATGTTGCTAATTTCTTAACATAATTTATCTTTATCTATTTATGTTTCAATTACTTTCATCAAATATATCTATCTTTATTATGTTTTTTATGTTTCTTTTAATGAAGAATGAATTTTACTGGCATAAATCCTGAAGATTTATATCTCATTGATAGTGCAACAACCAACACCATACTAAAAAATGATAAACATTTTTCTTCCTTGGTAATGCAAAAAGCTAATGTTCAAACTATATCTGGTAGTATAAATTTGATCGAAGGCTCCGGAAGAGCTAATATTTTATTACCTAAAAGAACAAAATTATGTATTGATAATGCAATTTATTCTATCAAGTCTGAAAGAAACTTGTTGAGTTTCAAAGATATCTGCAGAAATGGATATCATATAGAAACAACAACTAAAAATGATGAAGAAAATATTGTTGTTACAAAAATAGTTGCTGGTAGAAAATGCATATTAGAAAATTGTCCTGCTTTTTCTTCTGGTTTATATTATACATTTATAAACACATGTTATTGAGAACCAAAAGTTCACCAATACAGACCAGAAGTCTGCTAATGTAAACCAGAAGTTTACAAATGAATTTAATGTTTAGCATGACCGGTTAGGCCATCTTGGTTTAATTATGATACGAAAAATAATTGAGAATTCATGTGGACATACCCTAAAGTGTAAACAAATACCACAATCTCATGATTTCTCATGTGCTGCATGTTCCAAGGGAAAATTAATTATTCGCCCCTCACCAAGCAAAGTAGAAAGTGAGTCTCTCACATTTCTAGAACGGATACAGGGAGATATTTGTGGGCTAATACACCCACCATGTGGACGTACTATATGATTTTAATTGATGCGTCAACTAAATGGTCACATGTGTGTTTATTATCTTCTCACAATCTGACGTTTGCGAGATTACTTGCTCAATTGATTAGATTAAGAGCATATTATCCTGATTATCCTATTAAGAAAATACGTCTTGATAATGCTGATGAATTTACTTCAAAAGATTTTAATGAATATTGTATGTCCCTTAGAATTGATGTTGAACATCCTGTAGCTCATGTTCATACACAAAATGGACTTGCAGGATCATTGATTAAAAGGTTGCAACTAATTGTAAGACCTTTACTTATGAAATCTAATCTCCCAATTTCTGTTTGAGGCCATGCCATTTTACATGCATCAATGTTAATTTGCATCAGGCCAATAAGTTACCTAAAGGCTTCCCCCTTACAAACGGCTTTTGGTCAATAACTTAATATTTTTCATATAAGGATTTTTGGGTATGCGGTATATATACCAGTAGCACCACCATAAAACATTAAATCGGGTCCTTAAAGAATGATGGGAATATATATTGGGTATGCATCTCCTTCAATCATAAAATATTTAAAACCATCTACAGGAGATTTTTTTACGGCATGATTTGCTTATTGTCATTTTGATAAATCACTTTTCCCAACATTAGGGGGAGAGAATAAGCAGCTAGGTAAGGAAATTAGCTGGAATGAATTATCATTGGCTCATTTTGATCATCGTACAAATCAATGTGAACTGGAAGTTTAAAAGATAATTCATTTATAGAATTTAGTTAATCAAATGCCAGAAGCATTTATTGACATAAAGAAAGTGACAAAGTCACATGTCTCAGCTGTTAATGCTCATGTTAAAATTGACGTTCCTGGAGGGCAATCTACTATGAATGAATCTAAAGCACGCCTGAAGCGTGGTAGGCCCATCGGTTCCAAAGATAGAAATCCTCGAAAAAGAAAAGGAGCAAAGAATATAGATGATCAAATTGAAGATAATCAATAAAATTTAATAGCTCCAGAAGAGCCATCTCCTGAAGAGTTTTTATCTCCAGTAGAGATATCTCCAGAAGAGAATGTTGTAGTCCCATAAGAGACCCAGGTACCTGATATATGTGAAAATAATGAGTTCTCAATAAATTATATTGTAAATGGAATCCGATGGGATCAAATTGAAGTCAACGTTGATGACACATTTGATTATCATATATCATATGATGTAATGAATAATTATGAGGATAATGAGCCAAAATCCATTAGCGAGTGCCAACAAAGAAAAGATCATCCCCTATGGAAAGATGTTATTAATGCAGAATTAAAATCATTAGAAAAACAAAAAGTATTAGGACATGTAGTCCTTACACCTGAAGATGTAAAACTAGTTGATGCAAATGGGTTTTTGTACGAAAGAGAAATGAAAAGGGTGAAATAACAAGATATAAGGCACATCTTGTAGCCCAAGGCTTTATACAAAGACCCGGCATTGATTTTGAAGAAACGTATTCACCAGTAGTGGATGCGACTACTTTTCGGCATTGATCTGCATCTAATGGATGTTGTGACTGCTTATTTATATAGGTATATGAGTCACTTGATAATGATATTTATATGAAAGTCCCTGAAGGACTTAAGATGCCAGAAACATCTAATTCAAATTCTTGAGAACAATACTCAATTAAATTAAATAAGTCTCTGTATGGCTTGAAGCAATCAGGGCGCATGTGGTTTAATCGTCCTAATGAATATCTATTGAAATAATGATACAAAAATTATTCGATATGCCCATGCCTTTTTATAAAAAGATATAATAGTGAATTTGCTATAATTGCTGTTTATGTTGATGATATCAACATTATTGCCACTCTTGAAGAGCTCCAAAAAACAATTAATTGTTTGAAGAAAGAATTCGAGATGAAGGACCTGGGAAGAATAAAATTCTGTTTTAGATTACAGATCGAGTACCTGAAAAATGAGATCTTTATATATCAAGAAACTTATACAAGGAAGGTCCTAAAGCGATTTTATATGGATAAATTCCATACGTTATGTACTCCAATGGTTGTAAGATCTCTGCATCTGGATAAAGATCCATTCCAACCACAGATAATCAGCGAAGAAGGTGATGAAGAACTACTTGGTCCAGAATTACCATACCTTAGTGCTATCGGAGTACTAATGTATCTTGCTAATCACACACGTCCTGATATATCCTTTGCTGTTAATTTATTAGCAAGATATAGTTTTTCACCAACAAGAAGGTATTGAAATGGAGTAAAACACATTTTTCATTACCTCAGAGGCACTATGAACATATGGTTATATTACTCAAATGAATCAAAGCATGGACTGGTAGGATATGCAGATGCTGGATTTTTGTCTGATCCACACGATGACAAATCACAAACGGGCTATTTGTTTACATGTGGAGGTACAACTATTTCTTGGCGTTCTATGAAACAAACTATATAAGCTATATCATCCAACCATGCATAAATTCAAGCAATGCATGAAGCAAGTCGAGAATGTGTATGGTTGAGGTTAATAATATATCATATACGAACAACTTGTCATTTATCTTTAGAAAAAATAGCACCAACCGTTCTATATGAGGATAATATTGCATGCATTACCCAACTTAAAGAATCGAGGGAGATAGAACGAAACATATTTCACCAAAATTCTTCTTTACTCGTGATCTTCAAAAAGATGGTGAAATAGATGTCCAACAAATCTGTTCAAATGAAAATCTAGCGAATTTATTCACCAAGTCACTTCCTGATAAAATCTTTGAAAAGCTTGTCTATGACATTGGCCTCCAAAGACTTAGAGATATCAACTGATGTTGTCAAAAGGGGGATTTAATACACACTGTACCCTTTTTCCCTTATCTAGGTTTTGTCCCACTGGGTTTTCCTATAAAGGTTTTTAATGAGGCAGCACTGGACATTGTATCAATGAATGATGTACTCTTTTCTTTGGCTAGGTTTTTATCTCACTGGGTTTTTCTTAGTTAAAGTTTTTAACGAGGTACATTCATAATAGACATCCAAGGGGAAGCGTTATGAATATTAAATATGTGGATATCCATTAGCTTATATCCAGGCCAACTTGCTCTTCCAGTCAACATGATCTATAAGATTAAACACTATTGTACATCACTGTTAATTACTGTAGCAACGACGGCTGACATTATACCAATGACGACTGGTTACTATTAACTTGTTTTCTATAAATAGAGGCTTTCGGTGATGTATTCTGATACACAGAAGTGAATAAAAACCTCTGTCTAATTTATCTCTCTAGAATTTCTCTCTTCTCTCTCTGATTATCCATATATTTATAATACTTTTCATATATATATATATATATATATATATATATATATATATATATATTTCAAAGTTTCAATTATTACTTCTATTATTCATTATCAAAACACTGTTGTTCGATTATTTCAACGATAGTTACACAAATTTCAAATGCAGCCACGTCAATTTGATCGCGATGGATGGGGGACATGAGGTAGAATGAAGTTAGAGCATATTGCGAATATACATGGAGTAAACTTTCTAGTTATTATGACTAGCAAATATATCTATGTGTTTATTTATAAAAAATAAAAATTATAAAATGAACCCACTATCAAGTTATATTCGATCCTTGTTTAAAATAAAAATTAATACAGTCAATTTAAGGGCATGTTTGGAGACTCATTGGAGGGAGAAAAAAGTTCATTTGTAGGACAAAAACTCATTTGACATTTGTAACCACGTTTGTGAACATGTTAGCTTTCACTGGGCTTTTTAAAAAAACTTCTTTTTTTGGAAGCTCATTTAAGTAGCTTCTGACTTTTTTCACTGGGTTAAAAAAAAAGCCTCTTCTCTCATCGTCAATTCAAACACAAATCATATTTACAATATGATTTTTTTTTAATTTGACTTTTACAAAAGCCACATTAAAAAAAAATTCATTTTTCCACCGTTAATCCAAACAGACACTAAGTTGGAGTGAGGTCATAAAAGGAACTGAGAGACTCTTATTTCTAAATTATAAGTAGGCTGCGATTGGGGATTTAATTAAACTATGAAGAGATATATTAAGATGTTGCTCTTCCGTCCTTAAAATATAAGTCCTTGATTGATATAAGATATATAAGATGTGTTTATCTAATTTGATTAGATTAAAAAAATTAGTTAAATTAGTCAACATCATAACATCTATTATCTAGAATACCCTACTCATCTCTCATAATTCCCTCTTTTTTTTAATTATTGTTAAGGGAGTATCAATATAATGTGGATAAATTAATAAAATGTTGACGAATATAAAAACTATGTTTTATATATTTAGCGGCAAGATCCACTCCCAAAATATATCTTATATTAAAAATTAAATGAGTATGTTATTTTGCTTGAAAATTTGTTTGCCACTAGTCCCACCTCAAAAGGGTTACCTTGAATGAAAGGTTTTATAAGACATTAGGTTCCAATTCTAACAAGTAGCTTTGGGGTGTTATTCTCTCAATAATTTGTACCTGTTACAATGGTTGGTCTTGATGTGGCATATTGTCTAGAGAAAAAATAGTGCTTATTAATGAGGTCTTTATGAACAATTCTCTCTGATGGAATTTTCCACAAACTTCGAACAAAAAAATTTACGTGGGTAATTATCAATTTTTTTCTAGTGAAAATTGTGAAGATATTATCAATTATGGCAAAACTACATTTTTATTCTCTGATAAAGTGATAGGTGATATCGTTCATTGGTCCATGCAAATAAATTATACTCCCCTTATACGAGGAAAGCATAAAATCTCTTGGCAACTTAAATCATGTGCACTAAATATATATTAAATTACATAATAAAATTTTTAAAACCTTTTTTACACACTTTTAGACAATAAATTCACTTTTTATAGTATAATGACAATTGGGGATTACTTTTATTTTAAATTTAAAGTGTTGATTTTTTTAAAATATTATTAGCTGCAATATTAGACTAAGTTTGTTTTTAGATAAAAATGAAATCAGTTAAATTTCCACGGCACAAGCCACATAATTCAAAGAGTATTTAAAAAATATGTACAAAGTAGTCATTAGTTAGTTTACTAATAAAATCATCGTATTGGCTCTTTTAGGCTCGCCTTAACAAAAATTCAAGCTTGAATGAATGTTAGATTGAGAAATCAAGTGACAAATTCCTCTCTTAGAATATTGGATGCTTATTTAGGCAAAAAGGCCATATCAACAATTCAGGCCTTGTAATATGGATCCAGCTCGTATCATTTGGATCGACAAGTTGGTACAATAAGCGTTCACCTAGTAGAGGTTAGGTAGTAGTTTCGCGGCTTGTATCAGAGGAAAATAATAATAAGTGTTCCCGATACATGATACTATAGCTCTTTTAGACTAACCTTAACAAAAATTGAAGTTTGGGTTAATGGTAAATTGAGAAATCTTATAATCAATTCCTCTCTTAGAATATTAAATACTTATTTAGAAAAAAGTATCATAACAAATCTTATGTATTGTAATATGAATCCAATTTTTATCATTTGGACTAACGAATTAGTAGAATAAGCATCCTAAGACATCGTACTAGCTCTTTTTGTTTGGCCTTAACAAAAATTAAAGTTTGAATTAATGATAAATTGAGAAATCTTATAATCAATTCCTCCCTTAAAACATTCAATGCTTATTTTAAAAAAAATTTTATATCGACAATTCATGCATTGTAATATAGATCCAATTCTCATCATTGAAGTTGACGAGTTGGTGGAAAGAGCATTCCCACGACATCATAGAGGCTGTTTGGAATAGCTTATGAAAATTTTATAAGTGCTTATGAATTGTAATTTACGGTCTACGAGGTAACTTTTACGGTCTACGAGGTGCTTTTACGGTCTACGAAGTGCTTTCACGGTCTACGAGATAAATATGTGGAGGAGATTTATCTCGATTTACGTGAATCGGGCTTATATGATAAGCCCGATTCAAAAAAACTATCACAAACAGCCCCATACTAACTCTTTTAGTCTGGCTTTGACAAAAATTGAAGTTCAAATCAATGGTAAATTGAGAAATCTCATAATCAATTCATCTCTTAAAATGTTGAATACTTATTTTTTTAAAAATTATCATATCGGTAATTCATGCATTATAATATGGATCCGGTTTTTATTACTTAGACTGATGAGTTGGTAGAATAAGCATCGACATCATACTAGATCTTTTAGTTTGGTCTTAACAAAAATTGAAGTTTGAATTAATGGTAAATTGAGAAATCTCATAATCAATTCCTCTCTAATAACATTGAATACTTATTTTAGAAGATATGGCAATTCATACATTGTAATATGGATCCAATTCTTATCATTTGGACTGATGAGTTGGTAAAACAAGTGTTTGCATGACATCATATTGGCTCTTTTAGTCTGGGCTTAACAAAAATTCAAGTGTGAATTAATGGTAAATTGAGAAATCTAATAATCAGCCCCTCTCTTAGAACATTGAATACTTATTTAGGGAAAAAAATACATTTTGACAATTCCGGCATTGAATTATGGTACCAATTCTTATCATTTGAGCTAACAAGTTGGTAAGATAAGTGCTACATCATGTTAGCTCTTTTAGTTTGACCTTAGCTTAACAAAATTTGAAGTATGAATTGATGGTAATTTGGGAAATCTAGTAAAACTCTTCTCTTAGAACATTGAATACTTATTTAGGAAAAAAAGTAACATATCAACAATTCTGACATTATACTACGATACCAATTCTTATCATTTGGATTGACAAGTTGGTAGAATAAACACTCCTACGACATCATATTAGCTCTTTTAGTCTAACCTTGACAAAAATTCAAATTTGAATTAATGGTAAATTAAGAAATCTAATAATAAACTCCTCTCTTAGAAAACTGACTACTTATTTAGGAAACTATACTGTATCCATAATTCAAACATTGTAACCTTGATCCAATTTTTACCATTTGGACTGACAAGTTGGTAGAATAAGTGCCTATGAAATCAAACTCGTAACAAAAGAACTTTCGCACCATTAGGTTACATATGAATTGACAATTTTAAAAAGATACTATATTTTGAGAGTGGATAGTAGGAGCTGATAGTTGAAAATAATATTTATTTGGTCTTAAATATAAGATAGAGTTAACTTTTTTTTAAAAAATTAAAGAAATTAAATAAATCACTTAATTATATCATATATTGTGTATCCTTAAACTATATATTAATTTATAAGTTAAACAAGTTACTTAATTATATAATATATTATATATCCTTAAATTATATATTAATTTATAAATTAAATAAAATAATTTTTTAAAAATGATAAATATAAATATTTTAATATAATTTGATTAATTTTCTTAACTTATAAAAAAATTAACTTTCCCTTATATTTAAAAGATGGAGTATAAAATATAAATGAGCGGCAAGACTCGAACAGGAAAGACCAAAAGAGGCGGACCCAGAGATTATATATATATAAATAAACTATTAGTATTTTGATTGGACAAAAATCCGCTGTTGGAACAGCCCACTGGAATCCCAAGCATGGCCCCTGGTTTTCACTTCCTCAAACCAACTGTTTTTCTCTTTCAGCTAATCTCTCTTCTTGTACCTCTTTTATAACTCTACCTCTTCATTTTCTTTCTTCACCCATCCCCTTCACATATTTTCCCCAATTCCATTTTTTCACATCTTACTCTTCCTTTTACCCCTCCACCTCTCTATCCCTACGAGTCTAAGCCTGGCCCGCTTCGTACTCTATTTCTTCCGCCTATTTCCGGTATTTGGGGTTTTATGGTCTCGCTGCATTTTTTCACAGTTTTCTGCACTCCCATTTTCTGTTACCGAATTCTCTACGGTCCCTTGTTCTGTAATCACTCAGCGTAGCCCTTGGAAGTAGAAGCATTTCGCGGCGACATTGATACAGGCATCTCCTTGTTTCGATGTTCGTATCGTAATTCTGCATTAAAGTAGTAGTGAGATTGGTTTTTGTTCTGAATTTGAATTGAATGGGGATTGGGAGGAGGGTGGCTGATAAGAAAGGCAAGAACATTTCTGAATTACCCGAAGAGACGAATACCAACAGCAAATCAAAGAAGAACCGGCGACGTCAGAAGAAGACGTCGCCGGTTCAAAAACTATTCAAGACATGCAAGGAAGTGTTTGTCTCTGGTGGCCCTGGGATTGTTCCGCCCCCTCAAGACATTGAGAAGCTGCGGGCTGTTTTAGGTATGTACCTTAAATTATTTCTATAAATTATTGTCTCCAAAATATTTTATACTATTACTACCTAGTTTTCCTAACCAGGTATGCTACTCGTGTGAAAACCACGCAATGAAGGTTTTTGTGCGATTTTCTCAGGTTGCTGAATCAACATGTGGATTCGGCTTCATTTTCTCTTTCCCTTTCCCTTGGAATTTGTAATCAATTGGTTTGTTTGCTAGTAGGACTGGCCTTTCTTAGGGAAATTAGGCTATATATCCGACTTAATTAGCGATTTCAATTATAGTTGGATTGTGCTTCAATTATACCTTTTGCATCAATCTTATCGATTGCCTTACAAATTCTTTAAATTATTTCGAGTGGTGTGGTGTAACTCCCTGCTTTATGTACTATGTTTGTGCCCCTAGGCGTTGGACATGCCTCTGTGTCTCCTGTTTAACACCGACGAATGTATATAATTATTCCAAGGTGTACAACTAGCATTAAAAAATTGTTGTTATCATGTGCTTCTTATTACCAAGAGACTTTAACTACAGTGCAGGTTTCAGCTTGCGGTGTAATGCCAAGTTTATGTTATATAATATGAAATTTTAAGAAATCTAGCATTGTACACTTAATGATGGCATCAAATAAAATACTTTTGCCATCTCTCTTCTTGTCTTGTTTGTCTTATCGGGGAATTGTACGGCCTATGTTGATAATTTGGATTAGATATGCCCAAAACTGAGGATCATTTGATTATAAATTAGCCAAAAGAACTAGTTTATTAGGGTTATGAAGTCCCTATTATTAGTTCGATCACTGTCAATCGACGAGCTTAACAGTAAACTGCAATTTTTTTTTCTTTGCTGGATATTGTCTTTTGCGGCTGGCAATTAGGCATAATACCCTGGACGTTAGGACCCAGCTTTAAACTCAACAGCTGCAAGTAGTTAAGATATAGCTGTCAAAATATCTCTACCTGCAAAATCTGGTGAATTGTTTTATAGGGAACCATTGGAATCCTAACACACACAGTTGCATGCCTTGACCTCATCGCCTTTTTATTTTTTTAATTTCTGTCTGGGCTGACTTGACCTTGTCGCCTTTGCAGCAGCAATGATACTAGAATCCTTTTCCCAATTTTCCTTTCCACTTGTCAGTTGTTTACATGTTTTTTTGTTTCCCTGCTAATAGAAACGATGCAACTTTGCCCTCTTTTATGCAGATGCAATTACACCAGAAGATGTCGGCTTGAAGCCTGATATGCCATATTTCAGGACAAACACCGTCCAAAGATTCCCGAGAATTACGTACCTGCACATCTTTGAGTGTCCAAAGTTCTCGGTAAGCAAGTGATCTTGAACTAGTAATTGGATGGTTTATGGGGAGGCATGCTGTTTCGTTGATTATAACTGTATTTCTATATTGAATGCAGATGGGAATATTTTGCTTGCCGCCTTCTGGTGTTATTCCTCTTCATAATCACCCTGGAATGACCGTTTTCAGTAAACTACTTTTTGGGACTATGCACATCAAATCTTATGATTGGGTGGCTGACTTGCCCCCTCAAACTTCCACCAGTCTCCAACCAATGGAAAGTGAGTATTTCTTTTTTTTTTGGAAAAATAATATTGATCTGTTTCACTGTTTCTAAGTTATTTTGGTCTTGTACATATGCTTCCTTCAATTCTGCACTGTATATGCATACAGTTGCATACTGTTAATGAGTCTTATTTGAAGGTTTCCTATTTTTCTACCTGATGTTTTGACAGGGATGTGAAACAGAGGGTTTGAATTAAGGATTAAAAAAAACAAAAAAACACAAATGGAAGCTGTGTATCTTGTTCGCTCTATATCTTGTGTCTCTCTAAAATAGTTCTGTTGTGAATACTGTTAGGATTTATATAGAGCAGCATCGAGCATTGGCATCCACTTGTAGAGAGCATCCTATTAGGGGGCAATAGGAATGAAAAAAGAGTTAGGTGCAGTTGTGCACTTTTTACAATTTGCACCTTTTGCCATCAGGTTCTCTTATAAAAACATGGAAACTATTTTAAGGCAACTAAATAGCTTTTACAATTCGAATTCGTGATTGTGTCTTTTAGGAATTTCGGTTACACGTTATAAGCTTATTGGAAAACCTCATAGTTGGACAAAACTTGTTACATGAGTGTTATTATGCACTTTATTCGGCAATCTCATCAGAATGCTCAAATTTGAGTCTGGTTTCTCCTGTTGCAATCAGAACATAGTCTGACATAATCTGAGACACGTGCAACTCCCTGTTGCACATCAATTCTTTCTTGGACTAAAATATATTGCTCGTGGCCTCGTTCCACTTATTTATTTGTGCATTTAAAAGCTATGTTGAAGATATTTGGTTAAAAAAAAAAATCTGTCATCACTGTCAGTATTGTATTTTAAGATAATCTTTATTTAGACTTCTGTTATGTGTGTGGAGAAGGTTGGGCGGTAATATTTTGATGGAGCTGGCATTATTGGTCATGCTCTTGCAATCTTAAATCTCTTCTACAAGTACCATTTCCTTTCTCTACTATAAACCAAACAAAAAGTATGAAAGAGACTAATATGCGAATTCCAATTGTCCAGTTCAGAGTGCAGAGGTGCGGTTGGCTAAAGTGAAGGTTGATGCTGACTTCACTGCTCCTTGCGGCCCCTCCATCCTTTATCCGGCCGATGGAGGAAACATGCATCGCTTCACGGCAGTAACAGCATGCGCAGTTCTCGATGTCCTCGGCCCTCCATACTCCGACCCGGACGGCAGGCACTGCACTTACTACCTTAATTATCCCTTTTCCAACTTTTCAGGTATTGTGCCACTAACACTATTTTTATTCATTTCCCCTCAACTTGATTGTATGCTATTTTGTTCATTTCTCTTGCTTGATAATTTTTTTTTGGAAACTTCAGTTGATGGAGTATGCATAGCAGAAGAGGAAAAGAAGATTCATGAGTGGCTTCAAGAGAGGGAGAAACCTGAGGATTTAGAAGTAGTTGGACACCATTTGTCACTCATCTGAACCATCGTCATGTCGGTCGCTCTGATGCTATGCCAGCCTTACCTGAACCGGCGGTGAAACTCATGTTGATCTTTGTTCATGATGTCCTTTTTCCCACCTTCTAGTTTTTAATTTTTCAGATGATCTTGAAAGAATACGAGGCACCTAGTGACGTTTTCAGCCCGACAGTTTTATTAATCATTGATGTACAGATGATGAAAACAGGAAATGATAAAAAGAGGTATACAGCACCGGAAATTGATATTGGGATGAAGGTGCAATGGCCTTGATGCCTGAAAATTGAGCTGTTAAATTCACCGAGTCTTCCTTGGAGTTATTTAGAGATAATAAACAATCAATATTGGAATTAAATATGATCCTGGGCTACTTTTCACCCCCAATTCCTGGGCTACTTTTCACCCTATTATTTCACGCCTTCCAATGCTGATGGTGCGATTCCTCTTTTCAGGGAACCTCTTTATCCTGGGGGACTCTATTAATATTTTATACAAGTTGCTTTTTTTGTCAAGTGTTTTGTTATATGAACTTTAAAAAAGGAAAAAGAAATGGTTTTTTCTCCAAGTCTCTGGTAAAAAAAAAAAAGGGGGCCTTTAACCCGGTACAATTGGCAATTCGGGTGTTGCTTGTGAGTTGTGGGATCTTTTCTTTGACCAACGCGTTGTGGGATACTATGTAGTATGCACGTAGCTGATTCAGCCGTGGCCCTCGTATCAACCCATGGACACGTGGACTCCTGGGTAACGTTTCCACGGATGGACCAACCTTTATGCTTGTCCAGCCCGAAGCTTTTGTCGATTTATGGCAAAAGGAAAATAAATAACAAAAGAAACAGTAAATTTATCGTGTACCATGCCCATGGTATCTAAAATTTTCGTCCATGTCAATTATTAGGATATGAACTCATCAAGTATGTTTTCTGGGCCAACAGTTATGAAATACTGAATTAAGGGTGCTTGTAGTAAATATGCAGCCAAGCTGAGGTGGTAGAGTTGTACTTGTAACGCGTCTGCATGGACGTCATGGACATCACATACTTTATTGTTGATATGAAGCTCAAGTTCCGACTTACCCCCACATATTGCACCAGCAATCTGAAAATCTCTCTCTCTCTCTCACACACACACACATGCGCACGCATACACACTATTTGATGATAGGCTAGCTAGGGCTTCTCTGAAGAAAGATAAGTGGTGCAATGCAACTGTAATTCAAGAGATTAGATAATGTAATGTTGGGGGGTTACTTTTGAAACAAAGAGAAGGATAAAGGAAAACAAACGATGGAGGGAAGAGATGAGAAAAGTGAAGTTTTAGATCTTTTATTTCAAAGCTTTTCATTCGGACAGGTTTTATTTGTTTTGGAGTAGGTGCTCTGTGTCTGATGACATGACAATGGCATTATTCATACTTGGCATGCAGGAGCTGATAGAGCAATGAAAAACTAAGGCACGCAGACAGAAAAATATTTGATTTTGGGTTGGAGCCGTTGAAGCCTCATCAGTATGTTTTGGGCCTGTATTGGCATTTTGGGGCGAGAGATTTCATAGCTCAAAACCTCCGACCAGGATTTAGCTTTCCAAAACTGACGTGCCTTTTTTTTCCATCCCTATTTGCTCCGGCCATTGAATAACACGTAGCCTGCAGCAAAGGAAGGTATTACAACCATCGGTGCATACTTCAGGCCTGCGTTGCTGCGGTAGGTAAAGTTCCTTTTGCTCTATGCACTATGCACTACGTACGTCCTCGTTCATGCAGAAGCTATTTATACCAGGTGAATATTTGACGTATAAAAATATTTTAAAGTTTCCCTACTGTCTTGGGTGGGTTCTTTGTGGTCTAATTAAATCAAATTCATATTGTTTATGTGTCTTACCATTATTATTTAGAGTTCTGTGTAATGATTTTTTGTTTGAAGAAGAGAAGGTAGCGCACAGAATTTAATATCAAATTTATTTTTTCCCCATATACTCTCTCTTTTTCTTCTTTATCTCTATGACGAACTTTATATAACTTTATTACATAATGAATTTTAGTACGTCCGAAAATTCCTCATGTGTCTGTAGTGCAGAAAGAGAAATACGCATTTACAATGCAAGTGACAATGTTTCAGAACCTATTTGGGGCTTTTATTTTTCCTAATGCTGTCTTCAAACCAAAAGAGAAAAAATTTGTTCATGTAAAATATTAGCATGAATTAAATATTTTTTTTGCCAACAAAATATTAACATAAATAATATATCTTATTCATTGAACTTCATATATATATATATATATAGAGAGGCTCATTTACTTAAGATTTGAATAATATTACCCACAACATTTGAATAATATGAATTTTTCCGGGCAGGAAAGCAAGAAGTGAGCGTCAGGCGTCAGCATATTTTTGCAGGCATTGATAAATATCAGCACTGGAGCCGATTTTTCTTTTTCCTTTTTGATTTTAGTAAATTACTTGAAAATAAAATTATTAGTTATTAATAATTACAATAGTGCGCGCAATGAGCTTCATGTAAAGGCAGTTGTATTAATTACCCTGAAAAAACTCGTACCGTTGGATCTTATAATATCTAATTTACAAAAAAATAAAGTGTGAAGTCCGATACAGGAGAACGTTGGTCATTGATTAAAAGGACATGCGTAATGCCCAAATCACATGTTTACCTTATTATTAGCTAGTCACTTGATTAATTCAAAGGCTAATCCAAAACAAACCATTGACCTACTTCATTAAATTAAACCTCAACTTGCCCCCAAAAGTCTCTGCCTCCACAATTAATAATGACACAAAAATCATGAGTTCTCTATAGACTGACGCAATTGGACCACCCAAATTTTTTTTTTAAAAACCTAATTATCCCTCCTCTGTCTTCATCAGATACATAATTGTTCTATGAATTATTAAACACAAAGTTCACATTGATTACGTAAGCCATGCAACCTCTTCAAGCTCTGCAGAATAATTAAGTCGTAATAAATTAAACATAGAGAGGTTAGATAGATAGTAAAGCCATATACAGGTAATGCATATTTACTTTTGGACGCAATATAGAAAGACTACTAGCTAGCTTGCCAACCGATAGACTGAAAAATATTTTCTTAAGTAAACGCTTTGAATAATAAGACCGCTTCAACAAAAATTAATTGAACATATTATACAAACATACATACATACATACATACATATATACATATATATATATAATTGCATAACAAAGAAAGATGAAATTATTATTATCACCGGAGCTCGATCTGTAAGGCATGAGGTCGAAAGAGGCGTCGCCAAACTAATTAGAGAGGTTAATATGACTCTTATATGCCATGGATCAGAGATTTTGGCAAACAATCAATGCCAAAGGCCAATATATAATATTCTTTTGAATATAAATTATGGGTTGGGATCTGTTTTCTTATAATTTAATTTAATCTCACCGTTAAAACCTCGGATTATTATTACTTAGCGGCTAAGGGACACAAGTGTAAAGGGGGGTCTTCACTCTTCAGTCTTCACCCAGCTAGTCGTGTATCTAAAGAATTAAATATATGTTGTGTGAGCATACAATGTTCATAATTAATGACCCTATTGACACTATCCTGGGTTTTTTCTAATCCAAGTGACGACTTTCAAGAATCCAAATGAGTATTTTAATATTTAAACAATTGCTTAAGTTTGAAATGGATGAGATTGTTATATAGCACTCAGATCCCGAGGCATATACTTTGTATCACCGAGAGGACTATCATGTTTAATTGGATTCTTCGATTCAAATATTTGAAATTTTTGAATAATATTGAGGTAATTGAATCAAACAATTGGTCTTTAGCCATCCAAGTTTGCAACTTGCGACCCAATTCATGTTTGGCACGCCTAACTGAAAAAGTTGGAATTTGTAAATCCCATATTTGATGACTATGGACCATCAATGTGTGAAAACTGAAAACTATAGTAATTTATAGGCGACGATCCTTGTTGTGCAAACTGAAAGGAAAAAAAATTGGTTTGAGAATTTGAAACTAACGATTTAGACTTGATCAACTACCACAATCTTATCGTATTAATATTTTACTATTCTTTTCCATAAGTTATATGTTTTAATACTCAGTAAACTTGTTGCGTTACTAAAAGCCTGCTAAATTTTCATACCTAATTCAAATACAGCAAACTTAATAAAGCTAAGAGGAACCTTGAGAGAAGACTTGTGAACTATTTTATTATGATCCCTAATTAACAATAATAAATTCCTTTTTACACGCAGAGCGAGATAGAAAATCTTCATTTTATGAATAACTGTAAAAAAAACAAGGACATGTACTGATTAGGAAATAATGCATAAGATATAAGAAATAAAGTCAATAGGAGTGGACAGAAGTGCAAGTGCAAGAGAGAGCACAAAAGGCGTTTGGACCGCAGAGCTGAGAGCGAAACAAGGTTACACCATTGACAAAGACATACGTACAGATCTTGAGTTCAGTCGGCCATGGCCAACCCATGTATTATTACATATTGCTACTTTGACTCTTCAGCCATGTGACGTCTTCTTATCTGTACGAAGCTTCAACTGCTATATTGTATACCAAGTAAATAATATACATACATATACAATTTGTATTCTCTCTTTCTTTGGATGAATAATGACTTAGATTTCGGAGATATAATTATTTTATTCTTGCAAATATATAAAGAAGGAATGAGCTTGGCAGAAAAGTTGACCTTTCAGAGTTGTGGCTGCGTAGTGGCAGGAAGATGAGCACTCGGATTTGTATTTATTTATTTCCTTAATTAGTTTAGGAGATATAGTTTGATGGGTTTGTGAGGGGCTATATATACATATGTACATGTCTATATTATGGAGTGTATTTACGAGGTAAGAGAAAAGGTCAGCTTCTTGACCACGGCAAAAATGTCTGGTAGTGCTTGTGGTCTAGAGACTGGAAAAAAGAGAACAGTTTCCATTTGCCTTGAAGAAGATTGCTGTGTTCAAGAGGTTAGTAACCATACAATCGTTTGCATCTTCTGTATTTCTTTCTTCTTTAGGAACTCTTGTTTCTTTTTATGGTTTTTTTTTTATCTTGATTTTAACTTCAAGTGTTATCAAAATGTATATTAGAGATAAAACTCCACAACCTGGCTTCTTAAAGAAAGAACACTGTTTAGATAACGCAAACTTATTCATCAGGTATCATATATATAACAACCTAAATTTTGTTGGTAACTAAATTGAATAGGGCCACTGCTTTTCGTATAATCTAAAGCAATGATTCAGATATTCAGGTCAAAAGCTAATTGATTGTATGTTGTTATGTATTTTCCAATGAAGAATGATGAACTCAAGTCGGGTAAAGAAGAGATGGGTGGACAGAAAGAAGAAAATGAAGAAAGGTTGAAGATGAAAAATTACCAGTCCCTCCAACTGCGTTTCTTTGATATCTTGCGAAGAGAAGCTTCTGAAAAAGTTATAGCAGATTCAGCTAATTCCCATGATGAAACTGAAGAGCCTGAGCTCGTGTCACTTTGCCTGGGAAGAAGTCCAAGGGACCCCAAAAAAGAAACAAGAATCGGAAACACTGATAAACATAAAGAAAGTGAAGATCTGGAGGCTTGCCTTACCCTTGGATTAGACTCCAATTGTGAGTTATCAATGGAGATGGTGTCTGATCAGAGCCCAGGAAACAGCTCAGGGGAAACTAAGGAAGCAGAAATAGAGGGAACATGGCAATCAAATAAATCTGTCAAGGCCAAAAATGGAGAAGATCATGAAATTTCAGAGCAGATACCTGCTAAGAAAGCGAGAGTTTCTGTGAGAGCAAGATGTGATACCCCCACGGTTTGTATTTATTAAGGTTTATATTTGCAGGTTTTACCTTTTCAAAAGTTAACTTTGATGAGTTCCTTGTTTAATGGTTTTATGTCTAATGACAATTGAAATGGCTTTCATAAACAGATGAGTGATGGATGCCAGTGGAGAAAATATGGACAGAAGATAGCCAAAGGGAATCCTTGTCCACGTGCATACTATCGCTGCACGGTTGCTCCAGCATGTCCAGTCAGAAAACAGGTCAGCACTATACTGCAACTATATAAATTTTTTGAAGTTTTTTCTGAGAGATAGAATACAGATATATTTCCATAAACTAATTTCAGATTAAAGTAAGCCTAATGAAATGACTGACTTTAATTAGGTGCAAAGATGTGCTGAGGACATGTCTATCTTAATCACTACATATGAAGGGACCCACAACCACCCACTTCCAGTTTCAGCTACAGCCATGGCTTCCACTACTTCAGCTGCTGCTTCCATGTTATTGTCAGGTTCTTCAACATCTCAGCCTGCAGATAACAGTTTTGCATCATTCACAAATGCTCCTACACTGCTTAATGGCCAAAACCTTGGACATTTTGATCTATCAAAATCAAAACAGGTCTTTTTGCCCAACCCTGCCTCACCTTTGTTCCCAACAATCACTCTAGACTTAACTTCTGGTCCATCCTCATCAACCCATGTCAATAATTATCTCCCTTCAAGCTTTGCTTTAAACCCAAGATTTCCTCCAAGTAGTCTAAGTTTTTGCTCAAAGGAGCCCAACATTCAACAAGCAGTGTGGGGTAATGGAATCCTTAATAATGAGAAAACCCACATGAGGTCAGTTGACCTGGGAACTCAATTTCAACAACAGTTCCATCAAAACTGCCTGCAAAACCAAGCTCCTTCTTCACAAGAGGCTTTAGCAGAAACCTTAACCAGAGCAATCAGTACGGATCCTAGACTTCGATCAGTAATAGCTGCAGCAGTTTCATCTATAGTGGGTCAAGGATCCACCAATGTGAACCAAGCAAGGGGAGGGGAAATTTTAGAGTTAGGGTTGAACTTGAAACTAGGAGAGCATTCTCAATTTGCTTCTTCTAATCTGTTGACCCAAAATGGGAAAGGATGCTTGCCAGGTTATTTCAACAGATTGTCATCAAATTCCTATGCCGGAAACTTCATGCCTCTACAACCTCCGGTTCCATTTTCTGTCTCTAAGGGAAAAGTGCCTCCCATCATTAGTGATCAGATCAATCATTAAGTTTTCAAGAACAACTCACTGCAGCTTTAGATTCTCTTTCTTAACCATGTACGGAGTGCTGGAGCAATTCTGCTTAACTCAAGGTGCTCTGAAATTACCTTTGGTAATAGATCCTATCATCTAAAAGGATCTCAAAATAAACATAGCAGGTAAGATACAAAAGATGAAAATCAGAGGCTGAAGAACAGCAGGAAATGAATCTTGTCATCTGAGTATCTGACACAGTGGATTTAAATTTCCCGCTGCAGCAAAATCCATGTATTACTCAAGTATAGTGTAAAAATATTTGTTATTTTTATATTTATATTTTACTCATAACTTCCCCCCTTCCCATTTCTCAATACACTACATTTGAACAGTTTACCAAATCCAAGTATTTCAGGGAATCCGAATCCAACATGGGACACCAATAACTTAGAAGAGTACATGACTTTTTAGCACCGTCTGTCGTTGTGTGCATTTTATCTTTTAGATTCTTGTGAATTCACTCACAGCAGCATTCCGCTGGCCTGTAGAAGTAACAACACCCCACCTTTTTGCAGTTTCTGCCTTTTTGTTTTTGTTTTTTTTTTCAAGTGAATACTGAAGAGTACAGTTCGAATGGTAAAATGCCCTTGCTTGGTTATTGATCAGAGAAAATTCAAAGATATCGGTAACTTTGCTTTTATCCCCCTCATAAAATATACTCTTAACGTGAAAGGTGAACTTTAGAGGAGCAAGAACGTGTTTGCGATAGAATTTAGACATGGCCGGTTCCATTTCTTAATGTAGAAACAGATAACAAATCATAAAATGAGAAACAAGTTAGAGAGGATACTTAAATTGCCAAGCCAACCAAAAAATAAAAGGAGAAAAAACATAAGACGACAGAATATGAAGCAAAACCGAATGCCTGCGTTGCACAAGTGCAAAGCAACAAGCAGCAACAGAAATTGTATAATTGGAAAAAAATGTTATGTTTATTAAAGAATTTTTTCTTTCCAAATTGTCACTGTATGTCAAACTGAGTGGCCTCAAGAGCACTTGAATTATGTACAACCGATTATCGTTAAAATGAACTATAAGACAACAATTCTTTGCCTCCTACCCCGATCATTTCCGGAAAGAAATCAGCCTCTGGTATCCGGATCCCAATAAATAACAATACACAAATTAACACCAATTCAAATATAATAAAGAAATTTAGCAACATTATTAATGACATTAGACAGATACTTAGGAGCCTCCCTTGCGACAAGCATGCAGCTTTCACCGTTTCTTTTATTCTTTTACGCAGCCCTCTTTCCCTTGTATCGTCTTAGAATTATGTCAGGGCATTGAAATCCCAATGGGAAATAGAACAGAAACAGAAGTAAAACGGGGGGGAGAAATTTTAGTTACTTAATAAAATAATTAAAAAAGCCTAACACTTGTTTTGAGTTGTTTTGAGTTAGATTCTCAATGATAATGAATCACATATGAAACCTTCATCTATATACATAAGGCGCAAAGAAATGGATCTTAAAGAATAGAGAAATTAGTTCCCGGCTTGCTACCGAAAGTAAATTCCATGGAAACAAAAGTTTAAACTAAGCCAACAGTTATGGTCCAGTCTCAAAAATTATGTTAGAATTCAGTCATATAGTCTCAAGCACTGTGTTTATTTGAGTTCTAACTTCCTAAAAACACTTTAATTCCATTGGAGTGTAAAAGGGAAAGTATAAGTCCTTACCAATTTCTAACATGCTATCAGTTTCTGACACGGGTGTTATGAAACTTTCAATAATTCATGGAATGCCTCTTGGGGTATATCAACAGAACCAATTCGTTTCATTCTCTTCTTTCCTTCTTTTTGCTTCTCCAATAGCTTCCTCTTCCGAGTAACATCACCCCCATAACACTTGGCAAGAACATTTTTCCTCATTGCTGAAATCCTGAAATATTGTAAGGAGCATCAGCAGCGATCAGAAAGAGAAAAGTCACTTCAATCTCCCAATGCATGCGAATCAATGATTTGATCCTCCATCCTATATTTTGGTCAGAGGCTCAGATTCCATTTGCTTAACAGCTATTGAACATAAAATTTTTTATAGATGATGAAATCTCTGATCAAGATCAATAATTGCGTAACAAAGGCACACAGTTCCATACCAACCACTACTGAATCAGTCACTCGCAAAGACACATTAGCATAACAGAAAACTTACGTCTCCCTTGCTATAATTTTTGACCCAATAGCAGCTTGTATGCTTATCTCAAACATTTGCCTGCACAGATTTTAGAAAATATTGCCATTAATAAAGCTAAAGGAGAAGTTTGAAACTAATACTCTTTTTATATGCCAAAGGAAAACCTTTCTATAACTTTCTTCAATTTATCCACCAGTTCACGCCCTACTCGATACGCTTTCAACTTATGAACAATGGTTGCCATTGCGTCAACTGGTTGTCCATTCAAGAGAATGTCAAGTTTCACCAGATCAGATTCCTGATAACTGCAATAAAGCCCGTCAAATGCATCATAGGGGAGGAAATATGCCATACCAAATTATTTTACTTGCTTATAATATTTGATTACAAGCAACAGCCAATAAGTACATGAAGATAACTTGCAAATTAAAACACTCCTTTCCATCAGGTGTTGTAGGCTTTTACACTCTTTCAGATTAACAAACATACATAACTGTTCTGAATACAAATGCATGGCCACATGTCATCATTGTAAAGTAGATAGGAACAATGCACAATATTAATCACGCCAAAGAAACAGCGAAAAAAAAAAAGGGAACTTACTCAGCATCCTCATAATCGAATGAAGCATAGCCTGATGTAAGACTCTTTAATTCATTGTAAAAGTCGACAACAATTTCCCTCAAAGGCAATCGATACTTCATGAATGCCCTTTGACTGCAGGAGTGAAACTAAAATTATCATAGCTTCAGCCACAGATAGGGAGGTCAAGTGCACACTAAAAACCCAAACTTTCAAGAAAAAAGAAAACTGAAAAAAAGGTGTAATATCTTCCCCTCATTAATGGCAACAGTAGAAACACACACAGAGATACCTGTCAATGAATGAGTACTCCAATTGCTGGCCTCTTCTCTCAGAGCAAAGGGTAATAACAGATCCCACATACCTTTGATCAGCAACAAATTAGATAGTAAATATTATTTTTGTAAGCATCAAATTAAAATTTCTCCAGGGTTTGCAAGAACCTACTGACTAGGAATGATAATTGTAGCCATCACTGTTGGTTCCCAACAGGCTGTCACTCGTTGCTTGGGATTAGAGGGTAATGCAGCAGGATTCTCAACTTGCAATTTGCTGGAAAAGCAAAGCAATTATATTAGTAAACAATAGAGGGAATTTAGTCTGACATACCCAACTTCATTACATACCTTCCATCAGAAAACTCAAATATATATGGTACAGTTGGAACAGTTGAGATAACATGAGCTCCATACTCCTATTAGTTCACCATAAATAGATAGGACTTATCAGCATAGCAAGAAATGACAAACAAATTAATGCTAATCGAGAAAACCAACCATCAGCTTTTCCAAATTCATAACATCAATGCAGATTTATAGGCAGGTGAGTTGCAAGACAAACCACACTTACAATGTGTGGGGCACATCCAATAGAGAAATTTGGCACATATTTCATTTCACAAAAGAAATACTGACCGTCAGCCTGAAACTATTATTTGGATCCCATAAGGAGATATGTTGTTACCTGTTCGAGCCTCTGATGAAAAACATCCATGTGTAGCAAGCCTAAGAAACCACACCTGCTTTTAGATCAGCAGAAACATAAGAAAAATTATCCCACTCAAAGCCAACAACATGCATATTATGGTAGAATAACAGTCTCCATTCTTTTAAAAGTATATACTAGACCTGAATCCCAGACCTAGGGCTGTGCTACTTTCTTTGGTAATAGAGACGCTAGCATCGTTACATGTCAGTCTTTCTATTGCATGATTGAGGGCTTCAAAATCAGATCCATCCGCTGGATAAAGACCAGAGAATACCATATGCTTTGCTGGCTTAAAGCCTACAATTTGAAATCATCGAATCTATATTTAATATAAGGACATTTCGGATAAGGAAGACAGGTACATGCCAAAACAAACTATACGTGATATGTACGTATACACACACGCACACACAGAAGAATAAAAAAATTGATGCCAAATCAATTCGATTACTTACATATTTTTCAAAAGTAAACAAAAGTTTTCGAAAGAATAATATGGACTCAGGCCATTTACAGCAACTCTAAAAATAACCAAAATGCATGGAACTCACAACCCACCATCTGAACTGACAGAAAAAGAATTTATATATAGTTCCTTCATCACAAAGTTGCTAACCAATGTCAGAAGATGGAAGATAAAGAATGGTAGCTATACCCGGAAGAGGCTCTATAGTGCTTCGAGTATGGAAAAGTGTATCTCCAACACGTGCCTCTTTGGTTGAACGCATGCCACTAACAACATAACCAACTTGTCCAGTAAGTAGCATTCCAGTAGATTTGAGTTCAGGATGCATGATGCCTACATCCAAAGCTTCATAAGCCTGTCCAGTTGCAGCAGATGAAATTTTATCCCCCTTACGCAGGGCACCATCAACCACAGCAACATGGCAAATAACCCCTTTGTACTCATCATAATAAGAATCTAGCAAAAGCACACGCAAGGGAGAACCACTCTTCCCAGGAGGTGGAGGTATGCGCTCTATGACGGCAGGAAGGACTTGCTCAAGACCCTGTCCTGTTTTAGCAGATGTTAAAAGTGCGTCACTTGGGTCAAGATCAAACATTGATTTTAGTTGCGCTTTAACACCATCAGGATCAGCAGTTGGCTGGTCTATTTTGTTTATGACAGGAATAATTGTTAGGTTAGATTCAAAAGCAAGATAGAAATTAGCAACAGTTTGCGCCTGCACTCCTTGAGCAGCATCAACAACTAAAAGAGCACCCTGACAAGCTGCCAGTGACCTCGAAACTTCGTAACTGAAGTCTACGTGCCCGGGAGTATCAATAAGATTTAGCAAAAAGTTAGCTGGACCTTGGTCGTCACTACATGTGGTTTCCTGAATGCTGTGCTTATAGAACATTGTTGCTGTCTGGGCTTTAACTGTGATGCCCCTTTCTCTTTCTACCTACGACATTTCAAACTTCAGCAGCTAAGTGGCATTATGGAATATGAGATTAAAAAGAAGGAAAATAGTTTCATCTAGCATGCAGAATATTAATGCAAGGCAAATGTTACATGAAGACAAAGGGGCTGCCAATTTAAAGCAACAATTTTATAGAATGCCCTTTGTGGTAAATGACACTCTTATGTAACAAAACACTGAATAAAAGATGATGATGCACTATGGGGTACCTGCAACTTGTCAAGATACTGAGGCTGACCATGTCCCTTCTTAATAGTCCCTGTAAGCTCGAGCAGCCGATCAGCAAGAGTAGACTTGCCATGATCTATATGGGCAATTATAGAGAAGTTCCTTATTAGCTCTGGAGGGTATTGAGTCAAATCTATGCGACTGTTTTCTCTGCTGTTTTGGCGCGGTTGAGAACAGAACAGTGCACGGCTCAGAGCAGTGCGACGAGAAATTAGTCTACTTTCTAATTCTGGTGATTTGCCTCCATAAATATTCGACAATGGGGAGGAATTAAATAACAGGGACAAGTACCTAAATTGCCTTAGCCTCTTCGAAGCTATACTCAGGTAACCCATTTCAGGGTTTCAGGTTTCCGAACTGTTCGCTCAGAACGCGAACAGAGGCGAGAGAGAACAGAGCGAAGCAGCAAGCGACGTCGTTGGGGTACCTGATCTCAGGTGTCATCAACGGCGTGAGACATGGGCTTGAAGCTTTCTTGATTGTGGATCCAAACATACCAGCAAATGATCCATCATTTGTTTAAGGAAGATATGGGCCAAATGCTGCTTTTTCCTAGATGAAGAAGTCAAACCCTTTTGAAGTTGGGAGTTTGTTTGGATTAATTTATGAAAAATTTATAAATGTTTATGTATGTAAATTGAGATAATATTTCTCTCATATATTTATTTTATATATAGTAAATCACGATTAAAAATTTATTTTTAAAGACTCTAATCAATATTACAAACAAACATATGTAGTTAGACACACCTTTAACCCTATTGATAATGGCATTTTAAGTTGACTTTGAATAACCCAACTGAAATCTAACCAATTTCGTACCCCCTATTTCATGGTAATAATTTTTGTATTATAAGATCAAAAACTGAATTATCATGTATATATTTATTAAACATTGAGAATCAATTCAATTAGTTTGTCCTACCTATATAGTAACGGATCACTTACAAATATGCAATTTTTATTCATTTTGGTCTATAAATTTCTTAACTAATTAGAACGTGTTTTTGTTTATGGGGAGTAGCTTTAACAGAACCCCACCCCTTTTGTGGTTTTTATCTGCCACAGTTGGCTTTGAAATTTTTAATTAGCGTAGAAGTACAATAATAACTATTTTGGTTCTATTCTTTTTTTATTTTTTTTAAAAATTATATTTAGTTCCCGTCTAAAAGAAAAAATAAAAAATGGTCTCATTGACAACTTCTAATACGTAAATTGACAAGTCTAGGAACGTGATTGATAACTCCATAGAACTTTTTTTTTTCAGGACTTGAATGTAATTATCCTTTTATTTGTTGAGTGAAAGTATTTTTGTTAGAGTTATTTATAGTTTAATACCAACAAAAAAGAAAAGTAAGAATTGTTGGTCCCAATAGGATTGAACGGCCTTATTTATTCAAGAGAACACGGTGGCGTGAGGTAGATTGCGGTCGGCTTGCGACGTCGCACACGCATTCATAATATAGGTAAGATATTTAATAAGAGAAATAATTAGCTCTGTGAGCCCTTAATACTGAAGATAAGGATGAGTAGATGACTGAACATAAAACTTCAAACATCAAGAATTGCTAGCTAATGTACGAAGTCAGATAATACGGCACTAATATACCCAAGTTTGTAGTGACTTTTAATTTATAATCTGATATTCAAAGTCAACAGAGAGGAATAATTTGGAGATGGGTTATTTTTATCAGCAAAGGATCGTTGACTTCCTGTACAAGCAAGGGTGTCTTGGAGCCCATAGTTCCTCAAATTTAATTCATTCTACTTGCCAGAGCAACCACCCATACCCATATGGCACCTCCTACATACACGTTTCATCTATTTCTCTGCTTGATCTTATTTTGTCCTCCTGCTGCACTCTCTCAGGTATAATCATGCCTTTTTTCAAAATTACCGTTTTGAGGCGGGAAAAATTATTGTCAATTGTTCACTATGTTGCAGGAGCTGTCTGGGGCATGGTTGAATCATGGTGGAGATTTGTTCAATAGAAGATTCGCCTCCAAGGAACATAACATCAGCCGCGAAACAGTTCACAAACTTGCTCTGAAATGGAAATTCTATACGGGCGACGATGTTTCAGCCACTCCGGCCATCTTCAACGGAACCATCTATTTCCCAAGCAGGAATGGTAACATCTACGCAGTGAAAGAGACTAACGGGTCTCTTGTTTGGGAGCAGAACGTGAGTAACATAACAGGGATCAATGGTACAGGGAATTCAACAGGAAATAACTGGGCTTTCTCTCGGTCAACACCCACTATAGTCCCTGATGCTGATTTAGTTATTGTTGGAATAAACGGCCCTTCTGTTGTAATGGCTCTTGCAAGAACAACGGGTCGGCTCATCTGGTTCACTCACCTGGATCCTCACCCTGCATCCATCATCACCATGTCCGGAACATACCACAATGGGTTAGTCAGTCAGTCAGTCAAATTTATGACTCTGTTAATTTGAAATATGCATATTGTGCTTACTTGATTGATTTGCATCTGGCGATCTTCTTCTTCACAGGAGTTTCTATGTTGGTGTATCTTCAGGGGAAGAGACTTATAGCATTGATCGATGCTGTGTATTTCGTGGGAGCCTTGTGAAGGTAAATGCTCGAAGCGGTCGAGTCTTATGGCAGACCTATATGCTTCCTGATAACCATAACAAGAGAGGAGATTATGCCGGAGCTGCTATTTGGGGAAGCAGCCCCTCCATCGATCCGCTTCGAAACCATGTATATATTGCCACCGGAAACCTATACTCTGCCCCTGATCGGATTATTCAGTGTCGGAAAAGGCAAATAAATCAAACTGTGCCTATTGAACCAGACCCATGTATTGAGCCTGAGAATCACTCTAACTCAATGTTAGCCCTTGACTTGGATTCTGGGAACATCACATGGTACCATCAATTGGGAGGCTATGATGTTAGTAGTGGAGACTGTTTCAATGCTTCAGCTGCTCCTCCTTCCTGTCCTCCTCTTGGTGATGATCCTGATACTGATTTTGGGGAGGCACCCATGGTTCTCACTATATCTCATGCTAATGGAACCACACAAGACATTGTTGTGGCCGTCCAAAAGAGCGGTATTGCATGGGCTCTCGATCGAGACAATGGAAATCTCGTCTGGTCAACGGTGAATAATTCACTTTAATAGTATTTCCGAGCCAGCTAGTTTTTCATTATTAACGGTGGTAGAAGTTAAATAAGTTATATTAAAATATTTATATTTATTATTTTTTAAAAAATTAATTTATTTGATTTATAAATTGATATACTACCTCATCATAATATAAATTATTTTTATAAAAATGCTTTGGTCTGTAGTATAAGTTACTTAGAGAGTAATTAATTTTTATTTATCAATTTTATCCATATAATTAATACTTAAATATAATTTTTTTTATGTTCTCTCTCATTTAAAACTTAAGTTAACATGGGTAAAGTTGGGAAAAATTTTCAATTTTAGGCATATTACCATTTTTTTTATAAATTAATTGAAGTGCTTTGTATTATATATCAGAGTATAATATAATAATATTCAAAATATACTATAACTAAATAGTTTATTTAGCTTGCTATTAAGACCTGCAACTAACTCTTACATATCAGAGGTAGTATAAACTTGACTGATTAATATGTATAGCCTGAAATTAGCAGTAGGAATTAAGTTATGTGCATTGTCGATGCGTGCAGCTAGCAGGACCCGGTGGTGCACTAGGAGGAGGCATGTGGGGTTCGGCGACGGACGGAGCAAGGGTTTACACCAATATAGTGAACACTTACGGCAAGAACTTCAGGTTGTTGCCATCAAACAAGACTACAAGCGGCGGTGGATGGGTGGCGATAGAGCCGAGCAACGGCAAAATCTTATGGTCGACGGCGAACCCTCAGGACTTGTCGATTGGGCCAGTGAGTGTGGCGAATGGTGTTGTGTTCGCGGGAGCGGCAACCTCAGACGGACCTATTTATGGGATTGATGCAAAGAGTGGTCAAATTCTATGGTCTTACAAAACAAACGCCACTGTCTATGGAGGCGTGTCCATCAACAATGGTTGCCTCTACGTTGGTCATGGCTATCGCAACGTCGCCATCTTTACCCAAGGAACCCATGTCTTTGCATTCTGCCTTTGAACTATATCATCATTCCCCTGTGCTGATATGGAATAATATTTACTTTCTCATTTTGTAAATTTCTCAAGTTATATCCGAGACTTTGATATAAAATAAATAAATAATGCTTATATATGGATTTTTTTTTCTATTTTTTAAATACTGATTTGATGTTATTAAATACTACTGTAACAACAACAAAATTTTATCTTATTAGGTGTGATCGACTATACAGATCGTACGACATTATTATACTCTATCAAAATCCAGCCGTCTTTAGACATATTATTAACCAACAGATTACGCTCTATAACATCATCGAGTGTTCGCTTCGGTCTTCTTCTACCTCTTTTTAAAAGTCTTCATATTACTTGACCGACCTCATCTCTAGCACACCCAATAGCCTTTTTTGAATATATCTAAACCACCTTAAACGGTTTTCTACAATTTTCTCCTTAATAGATGTCACTCAAACTTGCTTGCGTATAAAGTCATTAGGAATTTTATTTTTTCTTGTATAACCGCACATCCATCGTAGCATTCTCACCTTAACTACTTTTACTTTATGTTTATATTGTCTCTTTAAAGCTTAATATTTTCTACTATATAGAATTGTTGGTTTTATAGTAGTGCAATAAAACTTTATTTTTATCTTATTAGGCACTTTTATAAGATACCTCTACAAACATGATACTCCTTTATAACATTAATTAACCGGCCGGGAATTAGTATCTTAGAAAAAATTTGTGAAAGGGCTACTATATTATATTATTTATAAATAACAAATAGTGTCAATTGCCAGAGACTTTGACACTTTGTTTTATATATATTTATATTTAATAACATATAATCAGTATGAAGAAAATTGAAAAAAAAATTGAAAAAATTGTCCATAAATACCTATTTAACAAATTAATTGCTAAATGAGAACTTGTGTTCAAATAATTTTTTCTGTATGTAAAAGATATTTTCTCAAATGCTTTCAAGTCATATTTAACAAATAAATTTTTAATAAAGTATTTATAGATAATTTTTCTAAAAAAATTCCATATAATTAAGAAGTTTACAAAGTGAGAAAGTAAATATTACTAATTCAAAGGCTTGGCAAAAACATGGGTTCTTTGGGTAGAGAAAGGGGCGAGGCCCAAAATATAGCCATGACCAATGTAGACGCAGCCATTGTTGACGGAGACGCCTCCATAGATAGTGGCGTTAGTTTCGAAGGACCAGAGAATGTCACCGGTCTCTGCATTCATCGCAAAATAGCTCCGTCTGGGGTTGCCGATCCTCTAAACACAACGCCCTTTGCCACACTCACTGGTCCATTGGTGAAATTATTCCGAGGGTTCGACGTGGACCACAAGATTTCGCCTCCATCGCCGTCCACTCACCTCCTCTCGTCGTCTTGTTTGATGGCAACAAACTGAAGTTCTTGCCGTATGAGTTCACGATGTTGGTGTAAACCCTTGCTCCATCCGTCGCCGAACTCCACACTCCTCCTCCCACTACACCACCAGGTTCCGCTTGCTGCATGCACATCAACATATATACATATAATAGCTCACTCCTTAATAATTACTCTCTCTAGTTATTAATCGCGCCTCTTGCCCTTAATATAAGATTAAATAAATTATTTTAGAATATTATATTTATTTTTTTATTAAACTAATTTACCTAACTTATAAATTGATGAATATTGATACATAATAAATATTATATAATTAACTAATTTATTTAGTGTCATTAATCTCTTCAAAAAAACCAACTAAATCTTATATTAAGGACCGGAGTGCATATAAGATATATTTGAAGAGTTGATCTTGATCCTAAATATAAGACATTTCTTTCATATCTGTAAACATCCCTTATTTTATGGGATTCTAACACTCCCCCTCAAGTTGGAGCATATATATTAATCATGCCTAACTTGTTACAAAGATACTCAACCTGTGTCCCATTTAAGGCTTTCGTTAGAAGATCTGTCATCTGTCGTTTGATTGCATGTGTCCTGTAGATATAATATTCTCTTTAATCTTATCACGAATAAAGTGACAATCAATTTCAATATGCTTTGTACGCTCATGGAACATAGAGTTTTATGCTATATGTAATGCTACTTTATTGTCACACCATAGCTTTGCAGGCAATGTTGAGGGGATACCAACTTCCTTCATAAGTTTAATTACCCACACAATCTCTTGTACCGATTGTGACATGGCTATGTATTCTGCTTCTGCACTCGATTTTGACACAATACCTTGCTTCTTACTTCTCCAAGATATTAAGTTTCCACCAACAAACACACAGTAACCTGTAGTGGACCATCTTATGGCCTTAGATCCTGCAAAATCTGCATCACAGAAGCATTCAACTTTAGTGTGCCCATAATCTGTATAGAGAATGCCACGACCTAGGGAACTTTTCAAATAATATAAGATATGTTCTAAGGCTTCCAACTGTACTACTGTTGGAGATGCCATAAATTGACTAAGTACACTAACTGAGAATGTTATATCAGGACGAGTTACTGTCAGATAGTTTAGTTCCCAATGAGTCTTCTATATCTCTCAGGAAATGCAAACGGCTTCAGTTTCTCTGGATCAATCTTCTTCTTCAAGTCATCAGGTAGCTCATTAAACATGCTCTCATTAAGATCCAGGAACGGATTCGATATCATATGAACGCTGCTTGGTGCAGCTTCAAGCTTTCCAGTCTCATTTAAGAGATCAAGAACATATTTCTGCTGAGTTAAAAGGATGCCCTTCTTGCTTCTTAAAACTTCAATACCAAGGAAGTACTTTAATGGTCCTAAGTCTTTTGTCTGAAAGTGGGAGTTAAGAAAGACTTTAAGTTCTGAGATTCCAGAGATGTTGCTCCCAGTAATCACAATATCATCAATATATACTACTAAAAGAATCATGCCTGCATGAGACTGCTGATAGAACACAGAATGATCACTCTTACTTTGACTTAATCCAAACTTTTGAACCATATTACAAAATCTATCAAACCAGGCACGCGGAATCTGTTTCAGACCGTATAATGATTTTATGAGATAGCACACTTTCCTACACTCCTCCTGAGCAACAAAACCAGGAGGTTGCTCCATATAAACTTCCTCAATGAGATCACCATTCAAAAAAGTATTTTTAACATCCAACTGATGCAAATCCCAATGATAAGCGGCAGCTAGAGATACAAGAAGACAAACGGAAGTGAGCTTAGCGACCGGAGAGAAAGTCTCGAAGTAATCTATACCATAGGTTTGAGCATAACCTTTTACAACAAGCCGAGCCTTTAGACGTCCCAAGGAACCATCAGCCTTAGTCTTAACTACAAACATCTATTTACACCCAATGACCTTCTTCCCAGAAGGTAGATCAACAAGAGTCCAGGTACCAGCTTTGTCAAGGGCCATCATTTCTTCTTCCATCGCTGCACGCCAACCAGAATGGGCTAAGGCTTGTTGAAGGGTGGTAGGAGTGGAGATGGATTTAAGGGTGACCACAAGAGAGAAGGAAGTAGGGGATAAGTGCTGTAATGAGACATAATGGGAGATAGGATATGTGCAATCAGCATAACATTTGGGGGGGGGGGCAAGGAGGACGGGTACCTTTTCGGAGAGCAATAGGTAGTTTTCTGGATGGGTCAATGACTGGATCAGGCACAAGTGGACCATGGGTGGGCATTGGAGGATTTAGGGATGCAGGAAGCAAATCTGACGGTGAAGCATCTACTGGCAGAGGTGTAGAATTGGTAACATTAGTCTTAGTGATAATATCAGGATATAAAACAATAGCCTGAACTGGTGGCACACTATAAACCAAGAAATCATCTGACGTATCAATGACCGAGGGAGACTCAGAGAATACTGAAGACTAGAAAAAAGAAGAGGACTCATGGAAGGTGACATCAGTGGACACAAGATAACGACAGAGATCAAGAGAGTAACACCGATATCCTTTTTGGACGCAAGAGTAACCAAGGAAGACACATTTTAACGACTTGGGATCAAGTTTACTGATACTGGGATAAACATCCCGAACAAAACAAACACAATCAAAGATTTTTGGATCAATAGGGAATAACTTAGTGGTAGGGAACAAAACAGAATATTGAATGTCACCATTAAGAACCGTTGAAGGCATGCGATTGATGAGAAAGCAGGCCGTAGACACAGCATCAGCCCAAAAAGGTGTAGGAACACTGGAATGAAACATGAGAGCTCGAGCAGTTTCTAAAAGGTATCAATTTGTTCTTTCAATAACACCATTTTGAGCAGGGGTATTAACATATAAGGATTGGTAAAGGATACAATGGCGATGCATGTAATCAGTGAAAGGGGTGGAAAAATATTCTTTTGCATTATCGTTTCGAAGGATTTTCACAGGAGTATTGAACTTAGTGTGAATTTCAGCACAAAAATTTTGAAAATGAGTAAACAATTCAAAGCGCTGTTTCATTAAATAAAGCCAAGTTGTTCGGGAAAAATCATCAACAAACGTGACAAAATAACGAAAACCAGTTTTGGATAACATTGAACAAGGGCCCTAAACATCAGAATGGACTAACTCAAAGGGGGACGCAGCCCGTTTATTGACTCTTAGTGCTAAATGAACAAGATGGTGTTTGGAAAACTGACACGAATTACAATCCAAAGCAGATACAGACGAAAACTGAGGATATAGCCTCTTTAGAGATGAAATTGACACATGATCGAGGTGACAATGAACTTCAAAAGGAGACGATCCACCAGAATATGCAACAGAATGCGGTACCGGATCATCCAGAATGTAATGTCCACTAGATTCATAACATCTACCAATAATACGCTTCGTCGACAGATCCTGAATCAAATAATGGTCAGGAAATAATGAGATAAAACAATTCAAATGACGAGTCAGCTTGCTGGGAGACAGAAGATTAAATATGAGATCGGGAATATTAAGAACAGAAGATAATGAAATGGAGGGGGTGGGTGAATAATGCCTGATCCAACGACACGGACAGGGGAACCGTTGGCAATGAAGATGGAGGATGGGTTAGCATAGGCGACATACAATGAAAACAAACGATGGTTATTTGTCATGTGGTCGGTAGCACCGGAATCAATGACCCACTTCGAAGAAGTGGTAGCAAGACCAGAAGGCAGAGTACCTGTAGATAAGGCTGAGACAAATGGTGAACTAGAGGCTGATGGTTCAGAAATCTGAGCCACATAAGCAGAACCACGCTGCTGTTTATTCTGCAACTTACGACAATATTTCTTGATATGACCAGGTTCCTTACAATAATTACAGATAATGCCAGTAGAAGTCATGGTCGGGGTACTAGATCTCTGTTTGGAGCTATAATTCTTACTATCAAAGGGACCTCGACCAGCCAGAGCACTTGTAAGGGGATCCATAGAAGGACGAGTCACACCATTAGCGCGAAGGACTCGTGCGAACACATCGTCAAGAGAGGGAAGTTCCTGACTTGACATAATCTGAGAGATAATGGTCTCATAAGATGGATTAAGAGCTTCGAGAAAATCGATACTAGCCTATAGTTCCATATTCTTAATGCGAGTTTCAAGTTCAGCCTGTGGAGACATGATGACTTTCATTTCCTCATACAGCCTCTTGTAGTCCAAAAAGAATTCTTTCAATGGACGGCCCTGCTGCTGAGAACGATAAAAACCTTTACAGACTTTGTGAACTCGAGTAAGGCTCCCTTTACCAGAGAACATAAATTCTAGATAATTCATTATTTCCTTAACAGTAGTACAGTGACTAACAGAAGACAAGATGTGAGGTTCAATATAATTTCTAATTTGAAACAAGATCCTAGCATCAGCTCATTTCCAAGTAACCAGTTTTTCTTTGTCACTAGGGGGGTCATCAGTTAAATGTCCCTCTTTCTCAATACCCATAATATATATCTTAACAGTGGTGCTCCAATCATTGTAATTTGTCCAGTTCAATAAGGAGAAGGCAATCTTAGCAGACATAGGCAATAAGTCAGAAGTCTTAGATTCAGTCATAAAAACTTAACAAACAATCACAATAAAATCCTGAAGGATCACAAATTCCAAAAAAATAATAATACCACAAACAGAGCAAACGAGGGCCTTTAGATCCTTTAACCAAATGCAACAGCAACTACTAAAGGTAAACACCCTAAAACCAAATTAAGATCCAAGAAACAGAGCAAAAACCACTAACCGTACCGTGATAAACAGTATCAAACAGTGCCGATAAACAGTGCAAAACAGTATAGATAAACGGTATCAAACAGTGCCGATGAACATTGCAGAACAGTACCGATGAATAGTGCAGAACAGTGACTATGAACAGTGCAAAACAGTACCGATGAACAGTACAGAACATTACCTCCGTCGGAAAATGGAAACCAAATGTCGGGAAGTCGAACAGTAACCCAGATGAACATTCGAAACAGTACCAAACCAGTGCAAAACAGTGCGAACAGTACCCCGAAAATGAACAATCGAAAACAGTGCCAAACAGTACCTCTCATCGGAAAACTGGGTAACGTCGCCGAAAAATAGAAACTGGAGGTTGTCGCTGGAAAACGGAAAACTAGAATGAAAAGTCACCGGAAAACTGAAGAAACTTGCCAGAATATACGGATGAACAACGCCAGAAAACTCAAATTTCTCGCCGGAATCTGGAAAATTTTCAAAGAATCCTAAGGCTCTAATACCATGTAATCATAGAAGGAAATGAAATAAACTAAATTCCTTAATTTGACACACATGTACAAGTCTATATATACAAGTAATGCTTCCTAACATATCCCTTAATATATGGAAACACATCCCTTATATTATGGGAACACATCCCTTATTTTATGGGATTCTAACATATCCCAACATCATAGCCTCCCAATTGATGGTACCAAGTGATATTGCCGGAATACAAGTCAAGGGCCAACATTGAGTCAGATGATTCTCTGCCTCAATACATGGGTCTGCAGGTTCAACGGGCACAGTACAATTTGCTTTATTTGCCTTTTTCTACACTGAATGATCTGATCAAGGGCCGAGTATAGGTTTCCAGTAGCGATAAAGACATGGTTTCGAAGTGGAACAATGGAGGGGCTACTTCCCCAAATAGCAGCTCCTGCATGGTCTCCTTTCTTGTTATGGTTATCAGGAAGCAAATGGGTCTGACACAAGACATGCCCACTTGGAGCATCTAGCTTCGCAAGGCTCCCACGAAATACACAACACTTGTTCAAGCTGAATGACTCTTCCACTGAAGATACGCCAACATAGAAACTCCTGTTTGATTACAGATGAAATGAACATGTATGTATATTTCGATCGAAGTCATAGATTGGGCAAATAGTAATTATAATTGACTAAACCCTTTGTAGTAAGTTCCGGACATGGTGATAACAGCTGCAGGGTGATTATCCAAGCGAGTCAACCACATTGGTTGACCAGTTGTTCTTCTGAGAGCCATGACGTACTACAGCAAGGCCGTTGATTCCAACAATAATTGAATCAGCATAAGGGACTATAGACGTGAGTCTTGACCTAGAAAATGTCCAATTAATTCCAGGCAAAAACCCGTCAGTAGCATTGAATCCTGTTAAGTCTCCCACGTTTTGCTTCCAAACAATGCAAGAGACCCATCAGCCTCTTTCACTGCGTAGATGTTACCATTATTCCTGCTTGGAAAATAAAGGGTTCCTTGGAAGATGGCCGGGGTTGCAGAAACATCATGGCCTGTGTAGAATTTCCACTTCAACACAAGTTTGTGAACTGTTTTTGGGGCTGATCTTACGTTCCTTGGAGGCAAATCTTCTGTCGAATAGATCGCCACCATGATTCAACCACGCCCCAGATGGTGCCTGCAACAAAGTGAACATGTAGCAACTATTTCACACCCTAACATATATATCTTCCAAAAGTTTTTATTTTGCTACCAAGTTTTTGTTTAAACTTCAACAATGAGATTAAAATACAGTGATAATTAAAAAGGCATGATTGAGAGAATGCGGCAAGAGGATAAAGTAAGAGCAGACAAAGAAATAGATGAAAGGCGTTTTTAGAAGGTGCCATGGGGATGGGTGGTCGCTCTTGCAAGCTTAAGAATACAAGGGGATCGGATAAAAAATAACCCATCTCCAAATAATCAACTTTCATTGACTTTGAATAACAGAATTAGATATTAGAAATCACCATCTATAAATTTCCTTAAGGCACGGGGTTAAAGTTTTTTTTTGGTTGTGAAAGTATTGCTTCAGGTGTAATTTTGTCTCTAAAATTTTAAATGTGAGGTAATTTCATCCTAATCATTATATCAGTTAAATTTGACCATAATTGGCTAAATTTCAGGATAAATTTACTCTTAAGTAAAAACTTTCGTGATAAATTCACTTTTAAGTTGAAATTTTTAGAACAATTTTATTATTTATGTCATTTTTGTTAAAATGAAAATTTATCCTAAAAATTTTCACTTTGGATCAAATTTAATTAAGATAACACTTATAATAAAATTATCCTACATTTAAAATTTTTGAGATAAACTTATCGGTGAGGCAATACTTTTAGGGAGAATGTCAAAAAAATACCATTTAAACTTCAAAATCCCGTTAACAAGTTCGGTAATGAGATTAACAAAAATTGTAATGCAATTAACAAATCATTTTATTGTTAAATCATCTATTTAAAATTTTAAAATTTAAATAATATTTTTTTAAAATTATCCCATACTTTTAAAAGAAAAAAGTCCTTTAGCCCTATATTAAGTGGCGGAGTTTCATACTTTCGTACACTGGCAATTCTTAATATTGAATTTTGGTAAATCATCCTTATCTTCACGAAAGTGCCAGCAGAACTAATTCTTTTTCACATTGTACTAAACCAAGCACTCTTATATGTGCGTGAATGTGACGTAGGCCGATGCCTATCTATCTTATGACCTCTGGTCCATTATTGAATAACGAGGGCCGTTTAGTACTCATGATTCTGTAACAATTTTTACTTTTTTTTCTGGCCTGCTTTCGTAGAAATAGCTCCAAATCACCATGCGTCATGTATCTCAAAATTCTGTAATAATAGTTTATTTGTGATTGAATTATTTTTGTTATTTTTTTAAAAATAATTTAAAATTTTAATTAAATTATTTTAAAATCTTTATATTCATCATTTTTTTAAACTAATTTAACTGTCTTATAAACTAATCTATAATTTAATCAAACTATATAATATGATTAAATAACTTATTTAACTTTTTAAATCTCTCTAAAAAAAAATTAACTAAATCTTATATTTAAAACCGAATGTACCTTGCCACTATGTCCCTTTTGAAAGGATCCACAAATATCATATATATATATATATATAATTTGTGTTTGCCAATTGAAATTATTTTTTTGGACAATAAATTGGCAAACCTGATTTTTCCCTCCTGGCTCCAGCGACAATGAAGGCCAAGTGAGAAAATTATTATTTAGTTCCCGGGGCCGGTCCTTCTCATTTTCGCATTTTTATCTTGCCTTGTCTGAGCGTTTCCAATCATTTCACTTCCTTTTGAGGTCAAACAAAAATCATTTAAATTCCTTAGCAAGGTTTTGGACCGCGTAGGCATGGCAGGCGGGATTGACCAACCCATGACTTCTCCCCATAATCTGGCGAATTGAGCGGCACTATGCCTTTTATAACCCCTCAACCACTTCTCACTATTTCTGACTTGGGAGTCTTGGAACAGTGTCTCTTTCTTTCTGTCTCGTTTTTCATACGAAAATGTCCAATATCTCTGTGCTCCTATGTCTCCTCTTCTTGACTGCTTCTGGGTTTGTTAATGGATCTGTCGAGAACAAGATTCGGATTTATGAACTCAAGAAAGGTGATTTTTCTTTGAAGGTCACTAACTGGGGTGCTTCCATTTTGTCTCTCCTACTTCCTGATAAGAACGGTACTCCCTCTATTCAATTCTCAAATGTTCAAATATCCCAACTTCTAAGCCTGCGTTTTCTTTCTAATTTTGTTTCCTCCTCTCTGATTTGTCTTCAGGAAAGCTGGGCGATATTGTTCTTGAGTATTATTCAATCAAGGATTACACTGTATGTTTTCTCTACTTATTTCTTCTTTGCCATTTTCTTCCACAAATTCTTCTTGGATTGGTTCCTACAAAAGGTCTAAATCAAGATACAGACAAACTAAAAACATTGTGCGTGCAAACACCAAAATTATGCAGACAAATACAACAAACTTTGGTGCCACCGTTGGTCGGGTTGCTAATAGAATTAGAGGAGCTCAGTTCACGCTTAATGGAACAGTTTACAAACTAGTTCCTAATAATGGAAACAATTCAATTCATGGTATGTGTAGATCACTCTTCCTCCTCACAAAGTGCATATTTTACCCTGATAATTGTTTGGTAATTTATTCAGTCCCCCATATCTCATATATGAAGAGACATGCCAAAATGATTAGGTGGAGCCAGAGGTTTTGCTGATGTCATCTGGAATGTGGAAAGGTATCAAAGAGAGGGTAACACTCCAAGCATCACCTTCAGCTACCACAGTGTTGATGGTGAACAAGGTAAATTCAGCTGCACTTTGAAACGTCTGTTACTGTCAATATATAGAACTGTGAACAATGCATGTGTTTTGAATCCAAAAAATTGGTTTAGCAATAAGGGCCAAAGCACAGAATGAATCCTCTAATTCTAGTATACATGGTCTGTATGTAACTCATCTGAGAGATAGATTAGTTGAAGTATTCGTATCAGTTGACAGATTAACACACGGGTAGAAGTGTTCTAGTATATACTATGAAGGTTAATTTTTCTGTGACTCAAGTGAAGTATCCATGTGATTTGTATATTTGAATGGTTACGTGTTGCAGGATTTCCTGGTGACCTCATAGCAACAGCAAGCTACACTCTACTTGGGGAAAACCAGTTGAGTATAACCATGAAAGCAAGAGCCTTCAACAAGGCCACACCAGTGAACCTGGTGAACCACGCGTTTTGGAACCTGGGGAATCATAACAGTGGAGATATTCTGGGCGAAGTAGTGCAGATATTTGGGTCCAAAATCACAGCTGTTGATAGTAAAAACATTCCCACAGGAGAATTCACACCAGTGAAAGGAACCCCATATGATTTCCTAGAACCACGCACTGTTGGAAGCAGGATCAACCAGTTGCCCAAAGGTTATGACATAAATTACGTGCTTGATGGTGAGAAGGGGAAAATGAAATTGGCAGCTGCAGTACATGATAACAAGTCAGGGAGAGTGATGAAGGTGTTCACAAATGCTCCTGGTGTGCAGTTTTATACTGCAAATAGCCTCAAGGATGTGAAAGGGAAAGGTGGATTTGTGTATCAAGCTCATGCAGGCCTGTGTTTGGAGACTCAAGCCTTCCCTGACTCAGTGAATCATCCTAATTTCCCTTCAACAATTGTGACCCCAGAAAAGCCTTACCAGCATTATATGCATTTCAAGTTCTCCACCAAGCCTCTTCATCATCAGCTGTCTCCACATGACTAGGCTCTTCAAGATTCTCTCTTTTCATATGTACGTAACTCATTAATCGCCGTACTTAAAGAATTCAGCTCTTAATTGGTTCACCTAAACTGTGGTTCTTTAAAATGAATAATAAGAACCTACTTTGTGGTTTGTTCTTTAAAATGAATAATAAAACTATGCTGTGGTCTTGGGGACATTCCTTCACAACTGTTGGCGCTTCATCAGCTTCAAGTTACTGCATTAACAAAGAGGCCCAAGAGACCTGCAGCCTCAGTTCTGTGTAGTGCCACTTGGTTATGGAGTACTATTTTCATCAACATAACTTCAAATAAATCTGAAATATATTTTTAACCCGTCAAAATCACAACTCTATTTTACTTGTTAATAATGTGTATATATTGTGATCTTTCATATGACATCATAATCATTTGCCATGAAATAATCAGGTGCGTCCGTCAAGTATTTTGAAACAAAATAAAAAAATCCAGAGTAAAATACCCTAATCACTCTTCTGTTTTATTTTAATTATACTGACTTCCTCGGCTTTTGAAATAATATACTACAAACATTAAAAATTATATACCAAAATACTACACCGTAGGAAATATTTACCAAAATGCTATACTCAAAATCGTTCTTCAGGTGATGAATTTTAAAAATCGTTCACCTGAAGAACGATTTCTTCACAGGTGAATTATTTCTAAACTTCATCACCTGAATAACGACTTCAGTATATTTCTCTTTCGTAATTCTTTCTCTCCTCATCATTACGTAATGATTAATTTACATTAAAAAAATGATTGATGAGTGATTGATAATGTAAATTACTCCCTCCAGTCCTATTTATAAGCAACTTTCTCTCTTATGGGGCTGATCCCTTTTATAAGCAACTTTCACTTTGTGTCTGAAAATGTAAGCCCTTTTTTTTCTATTTTATTTTACCCTTATTAAATACATATTATTTATAATTAATTATCACACACACCAAGAACTATATTTAGGAGAGAAAAATAACTCATTAGATGAATGAAGTCAACAAAGCATTGAGAAAATGTATTTTACTATCTCTCATACTTTCTATACATTCTCTCTCTATTTTCATAAATAGGGGCATATATAGAAAAATCATAACATTTTTGACACACTTATTACTTTTAACTACTAGCTCGTTTTACACAATAAAAGAGAAAGTTGCTTATAAATAGGACAAGAGAAAGTAATCATTACGTAATGATGGGGAGAGAAGGAATTAGGAAAGAGAAATATACTGAATTCATTCTTCAAGTGATGAAGTTTAGAAATTGTTCACCTGAAGAACGATTTTCATTTGCATAAAAATTTGTGCCGATCTTGTGTCATTGAAGAAATCGTTCTTCAGGTGAACGATTTCTAAAATTCATCACCTAAAGAACGATTTTTAGTATAACATTTTGGTAAATATTTCCCACGGTGTAGTATTTTGGCATATAAATTTTACTGTTTGTAGCATATTAGTACAAAAGCCGACTTCCTCTCTATTTTAAAAATATACATTTTAGTCCAAATTTTTAACACAATTAAATAATATTCTAAAAATATTCTTGAAGTATATTTTAAAATTAAAAACCATATTAGAATAAATATTTTTTAATAAAATATATTTTAAAATTTGAATTATAATATATTAATATAAGGCTATCAAAATCATATCATTTTATAATTTAATAATTTAAAGAATGATTGTAAAATATTTTAGACAATATATGTATTTAAAAGATTACGTTATAAGTAAGTTGTAATAAATAAATGAGATTAAATATTTAAATTTATTTTAAAAATTAAAATTTATGATTATAAAATCAATTAAATTTATAATATAGTAATCAAATTAACAGTATGAAATTTTTTTGAAAACACATATTATAATTATTTTTTAAATTTCAGATAAAGATATATGATAAAATGATTATTAAGTAATATATATGTTAAGGAGGGGTATTTTGGTCAAAATGACTAGTCAACGCTGTAATTTAATGTTCACCTAATAGTTAGATGGATGTAAGTTGAATATCACCATTAAAAATGAGGTTTATGGAAGATTCTTAAATACTAAAACATGCAATACACTTGACATTAAGATGAAGATTCTCTAAAATTAATGAATTTTGAAGCATTTGATATATGTGATGTGAATGTTTCAGTACTTTATATTAATAGGCTAATTCATGAATTAAGGAGGACTTGAGATTTTTTTTTCCCCAGAAAAAGGAGAACTTCAGATTGAATGATTAAATAGGTGTTTATTTTTTTTCATGAAAATTGAACAAGAAATTAATGTTCAGGAGTAGCAAATATAAAATTCTGTTAAAAAAGATCTCAAATTGGGCCTTTATTTATAAATCAAATAATATATTAAACGGATATTTTGAATTGAGATATCTTAATCTCTTTTTTGGTCGAATGAATTGAGATATCTGACACCTTTTAAATAAAATAATAACACAAATTACAAGATGGTTTAATACTAAAAGTATATAAGGATTGTTTGGTTGGGTTTATATTTATATATAAGTCTGATTTATGTAAATCGAGATAAAGCTCATTCACATATTTACTTTGTAAACTGTAAAAGTTACCTCATAAACCATAAAAACGACTTCGTATTCTATAAATTACAACTAAAAATCACTTATGTAAACCATACAAACGTAATAGTAGTGTTGCAGATGAAAGTCCTCCTCAACGCCAATGCATTAAAGAATATTCAAGAAGTATCAAACAACGTTGAAACCTGAAAGTAAAGCCCCATATCCAGCGAGAGCCTCACCTCGCTGTCAAATCCGAGCGTTTCCAATCATTTCTCCACCTTTGAGGTTAAACAAAAAGTCATTTCATTATCAAAGTTGGGATCACGTGGGCATGAGCGACGGCTTCTCCCAATAATGTGGCGACTTGAGCGGCACTCTGCTTTTTATAACCCCTCAAGCACTTGTGACTTGTGAGTCTTCAAACACTGCTGTCTCTTTCTTTCTGTCTGGTTTTGCCTTTCATATGAAAATGTCCAAGATCTCTGTCCTCCTATGTCTCCTCTTCTTGACTTCTTCTGGGTTTGTTAATGGATCTGACCAGAAGAAGATTCGAATTTATGAGCTCAAGAAAGGTGATGTTTCTATGAAGGTCACTAACTGGGGTGCTTCCCTTTTGTCTCTCCTACTTCCTGATAAGAACGGTACTCCCTCTTTTCAATCCTCAAATGTTCAAATATCCCAACCTCTAAGCCTTCCTTTTCTGTCTAATTTTGTTTCTTCCTCTGTCACTGTTATTCGTCTTCAGGAAAGCTGGGCAATATTGTTCTTGAATATTATTCAATCAAGGATTACACTGTATGTTTTCTCTACTTATTTCTTCTTTGCCATTTTCTTCTGGTTCTCAAATTCCTCTTGTATTTGATTCCTACAAGAGGTCTAGATCAAGATACAGATGCGACATTTGTGAGTTGAATCTTGTTTTCATTCCCATCAATAGCATTCATTTCGTTTTACTAATAACATTGTGAGTGCAAACACCAAAATTCTGCAGACAAACACAACAAACTTTGGTGCCACCGTTGGTCGGGTTGCTAATAGAATCAGGGGAGCTCAGTTCACGCTTAATGGAACAGTTTACAAACTCGTCCCTAATTATGGGAAAACGGCAAAAAATAGTACAATTCATGGTATGTGTGTAGATTGTTCTTCCTCACAAAGTACATATTTTCAGTCCCCTATATCTCACATATGAAGAGGCATCCCTTAATCATTAGGTGGAGCCAGAGGTTTTGCTGATGTCATCTGGAACGTGGAAGGGTATCAAAGAGAAGGTAACAGGCCAAGCATCACCTTCAGCTACCACAGTTTTGACGGTGAACAAGGTAAATTCAGCTGCACTCTGAAACCTCTGTTACTGTCAAGGCATACAACTGTGAACAATGAATGTGACTTGAATCCAAGGAATTGATCTGGTAATAAAGTCTGATTCTAGCATAAATGGTAGAGTAGTTGAAGTATTCATATCAGTTATCAGACACTAGTATATACTATGAAGATTAATTCTTTGTAACTCAAATGAAAAATCCATGTGATTTGTATATACATGAATGGTATGTGTTGCAGGATTTCCCGGTGACCTCATAGCAACAGCAACCTACACTCTACTTGGGAAAAACCAGTTGGGTTTAACCATGAAAGCAAGAGCCTTAAACAAGGCCACACCAGTGAACCTGGTGAACCACGCGTATTGGAACCTGGGGAATCATAACAGTGGAGATATTCTGGGCGAAGAAGTACAGATATTTGGGTCCCATATCACAGCCGTTGATCGAGAAAACATTCCTACAGGAGAATTCACACCAGTGAAAGGAACACCATATGATTTCCTGGAACCACGCACTGTCGGGAGCAGGATCAACCAGTTGGCAACAGGCTATGACATAAATTATGTGCTTGATGGTGAAAAGGGGAAGATGAAATTGGCAGCTAAAGTGCATGATAATAAGTCAGGGAGGGTGATGAAGGTGTTTACAAATGCTCCTGGTATGCAGTTTTATACTGCAAATAGCCTCAAGAATGTGAAAGGGAAAGGTGGGGTTTTGTATCAAGCTCATGATGCACTGTGTGTGGAGACTCAAGCCTTTCCTGACTCAGTGAACCATCCTAATTTCCCTTCAACAATTGTGACCCCTGAAAAGCCTTATTATCATCACACGATTTTCAAGTTTTCCACCAAGCCTTGTTCATCAGGTGTCTCCATATGACTATGCTTTTCAGAATTTCAAGATTCTCTCTTTCCATATATGTAACTTTCTTAATCTGTTTGCTTAAGCATTCAACTCTTGATTAGTTCCCAGAAATTGTGGTTCTTTCAAATGAATAATAAGAACCTACTTTGTGGTTTGTTCTTTAAAATGAATAATATAACTTCGCTGTGATATTGTGGGCATTCCTTTAGAACTGGTTTCATCAGCTTAAAGTTACTTCATCAACTACGGTCCATTTGGGTTAGCGTTGGCAGAAGTTACCTTTTTTTAATTTGACTTTTATAAAAATCAGATAGGATAAAAATCAAATTGTAAATATAATAATGTGATTTGTGTTTATATTGACGATGACAAAAGTAACTTTTTTCTGGAAAAGCTAGACTTTTGAGCTGCTTCTCAAAAGCTGCTTTTGGAAGAAAAAAAAAAGCCCAATTACCAAAATATCAACTCAAACACCTTATTTTTCCAAAAGTCAATCCACCGTGCTTTTTTCCAAAAAAAAGCCACGTTTGGGATGGCTCACAGCTAGGGGTGAGCAAAGAACCCGTAACTCGCCTGTCCACCCGCGTCCTAGAGTTTTTAGCCCGTCCGAAATAAGGCCCGTAACGGGTACGGGATGCCCGTACCCATATATGTTATATGGGCGGGTAATGGATAAGCCCACAGGGCACCCGTTACCAGCCCTGTACCCATATAGTTTTTTTTAAAAATAAAAAATACTTTCAGAAGTTTTCACTTATTCTATAGCAGCGCCACACACCTAAGTCATTTGAAAGGGAAAGTTAGAAAACATAAGCGAACCCCAATGGCCTAATCTTCAATCTTCTTCTTCATCAATCATCATTATCATCGTCTCATTGACACCATGCCTGTGTGAGTCCTTTGGTGAACCCTACTTCCTTCTTTGTCGAGCACTCGCCTCGCCACTAGCCCACCACCAGTCCTTCACCTTAGGCGGTAGCACTCACCAGTCCCAATCTGTAGTCACCCCCTTACCGCGACAATCCTTCGCCGTGAACTAGACACCAACTCAACTCTCCTTACTTGCCGCCAGCTCAGCTCTCTTCACTGTCGTAGAGCCTTGTAGTCGAGGCATGTCGGCGTGATCCATAGCCCTTCACCTCTCCTTGTCGACACCGTAGGTCCGTAGCTCACCTTTACTTCAACTAGTTATTGTTCTTATCTCCTTAGCCGAGAATGATAGTTAGTTCATTACTCAATTTGCAATTGATCCAAACTTTGATTTGTGTTACACTGTTTAGTTAGTTACTGTTCTTATCTCCTTAGCTTGAAATGTACTAGCAGGTCATAAATGGGTTCGAGGAACCTGTTTAATCCATACCCGTTTTAGTACTAGTTAGTGTACGAGTACGGGCTACCCCGTACCCATATACTAAAAACGAGCGGGCTACGGGTTTGCCCACAGGGCAGACCTAACCGCACGTTGCTCACCCCTACTTACCGACATCTCAAACAGGCTGTACAACTTGCTTCACATAGAGACACCTAAAAGGAAACAACCTCAATTTCTAACTTTATACAAGGTTCTTCAATGGCGAATTTTTTCTGCTAATTATTATTTTGGGAAAATTAATATTTTAGTTCCTATAGTTTTGACTGTAACTTAATCCCTGAACTTTCACACACTCATTGGAACTAGGGTTGATCATGGACCAGACCAAACCGGGTTAGACCTTAACCCGAGGTCTAGTCTGAATAGTACCTCGGGCTGAATAAGATAGCCCGAGGTTCGGTTTGGTCCAGCACCAGCCTGAGCTCGAGCTGGACTAGACCAGGTCCAGTGGACTGCCTGAACCAGTCCAGGTAAATCTTGAAAATTCCTTAGCAGCTAGTTCCAAAAGAGGTAAATCAACTATAGGGAATAACAGAACTTATGGGGAAAGCAAGTTAAGAATAGAATGGCACAACAACATTAATGATGGAGATGATAAAGCATTGGCATGTGAATGAGAGGGTTTTTAAATCTTTGATGAGGGAGAGAATCTGAAAGCAAAGTAGAGCAAGTCAAGAATTTTTTTCCCTTTCAAAATGGGGATTACATTACAGCGAGCAGAGCATGCTTTGCAATTATATTCACCAAATTAATGATCATTTCCTCTGAAAGAGTGCTGGCAGAGGAACTAAAACGGCAAGAAGAATGCATGGGAACTGAGAGCTAGACAGCGGGATCTGAAGCCTGAGATCGGAGCGTCGAGAGCGAGACTCCTAGATCGGAGGCGGAGGCGGAGGCGGCTTGCAATACTGATTTATTGAACTCTGATTTGATCCAATGAGGCGTGAAGTATAAGGCATGAGCTACTGAGCTTTGATTGCAAAGGAGAAGAAAGAAATGAATCAGAAATGAGGATTGATTGAATTGAGTCAATGAGGAATCAGGAGGAACCCACGTATGCACAAGCCACATGCCTATGGTCCCACATGCCCACAATCAAGGGCAGCTTGTCTGCCACATCGGTGGATTTTTTTTAAAATTATATTCGAGTCAGACTGGATCGATCCAAGAGGACTGAGGCCTTGGTCTGAAGTCCAATCCGGCCCAAGCAAATCAGTATGATCTAGTCTGTCAAAAGATGTTTGAACCATTTTTTTTTATCAAGTCAGATTGGATCAGACCGGGTCAAACTGAACTACCTAGACCACTAGACTTTTTGATCATCCTAATTGCAACTGAGTTTTAACCCTTTTATAATTTATTATTCAATATATATTTGTTTCCGGGAGAATATAAAGGAAAACCATAATGGTGTGAAAACCACCTGGATGTGCTACAGTGCGGGCCGGTTTTCTGTTGCTGATGTGGAAGCCTATCACTGGCTATTGACAAAGGTAAAATGCACGAATCGATTTACCGATTCCCTCGTCGGGGAACAACTACCACAGAGGATGTCGCCGCTTTGGAATCCAGTCATTAACTTCCAGAGCGAGCTGCCTTGCTCCACTTCAAGCTCAGGTTCGCTCCTTGCACCTCTCATGCTTCTACGATTCTTGATTATTGCAAGGGCATAATCAGTTTTGTTCACATTGATGGTTATCAGCAAAAATTTGGAGCTTAAGTAGAAGAAACCCTTGGCACAACTTCGATTCTGTGAGTTCTATTCGTTCCGAGAAAACTCAGTTGCGGTATACTCGTTGTTTGTCAATGGCTTCCTCCTCCAAGACGTCTTCGTTGGGCACCGGAAAAAAATCGAAGAGAGTATGGATATGGACGAAAAACAAGCAGGTCATGACGGCTGCCGTCGAAAGAGGATGGGATACTTTCATTTTCTCGCCACAAGATCGACAGCTTGCCACTGACTGGTCATGTATGTATTCTGCGTTCTTAATCTTTCGTTTCGTTATCTAGAAGAGCGAACTCCTTCTACCCATTTGTTATTTTGGGTCTCTTGAAAGATGAATCACCATGTCAGCGAAGCTGAATATAGTGTGTTGAATACCAAAATTTTGTTCATGACGGATACAGCTATTGCGGTAATATGCCCTCTCTTCATTGGCGAGGGAGAGATTTTGGATGGCCAGAGTAACAGGGTTGCTACGGTTTTTGATGTTTCAACTCCTGATGAGTTAGAGCGACTTAGACCTGAGGACGAGCATGCAGAAAATACTGTTGTTAACTTATTAGATTGGCAGGTATGCCCATTGCTCACCGCACTAACCGTTCACGGGAGATGAGGTGTTTGCTTTGCGTTATGATTAACTTGTCTATCATTACAATGAAGTGTCGTTGACATGGGAGATTTTGTTACGTCATGCTAGTTCCGGCTCATGGTTTTATTTAGCTGTGAGATCTAAAATATGAATCGTCACTTGCAATCAATAATTTATTTATGCGTTTTATAACTCTGGCAATTACGATTTGCTTTGAATTTTTGTGGTTGGTTGATTCTTAGATATGCTTAGTTCTACGATTAATCTATTGGGGTATTGTTATAACTTCTGTACTTGGTGTTGGATACTTGGAGCTATTGAGTTTCCCAGTCATCATACGGGCATATATTTGTCTTGTGTAAAATTATGTTTAGACTCTGATCGCCTTTTGTAAAATCTCATTGACTTCAACTATAGCATGGTCTGTTTTCCAAATCAAGTTAGCATCATCACCTTTATGAACTGTTGTTTTTCTCTCTTCACATTGTCTGACTTCCATTTGTTATCACAAAAGTTAGATCTGTCTTTTAAAGGTATAATAATCATTGGTCAGATAATTGGCATTTATAATCTTGAGTAATATATATAAAATTCTAATTCTCTTTGTATGGCTTTGCTTAGGTGATCCCAGCAGAAAATATAATTGCAGCATTTCAAAGCAGCCAAAAGACGGTGTTTGCTATCTCCAATAATCCATCTGAAGCTCAAATTTTTCTTGAGGTATATGATTGGACTAATAAAAATGTAAAACTTTCAACTAGTTGAAGCTCTGTAAGCTGGACATAGTAATTTGTAGTCGTCTTTCACATTTAACTTCCGTGTTGCGATTGCTCCTTTCGGATTTTGTAGGCACTAGAGCATGGGCTAGGTGGCATAGTTCTGAAAGTAGAAGACGTTGAACCTCTTCTTGAGTTAAAGGTAAATCTGTAGCTGGGTGAAACCTCTTTAGAAATGAGGCCTGGCCTCTTATTTCACTATGGAACTTTCAGGAATATTTTGACAGAAGAAAAGAAGAGAGTAATCTACTGAACCTGACCGAAGTAAGTGTCACGCGTGTCCATGTGGCTGGAATGGGTGATCGTGTTTGTGTTGATCTCTGTAGCCTTATGAGACCTGGCGAAGGACTTTTGGTATGCGTCCAATTCCTCCTTTAACAATTATCCCTCAGCTAATTTAGTGAAATGCCATTTTTATATGCAAATGCTTTTCACAGGTTGGGTCTTTCGCTAGAGGACTATTTCTTGTCCACTCAGAATGTTTGGAGTCAAATTACATTGCAAGCAGGCCTTTCCGGGTGAATGCAGTAAGTTATACACTGAGTGTTGTCTAAACTCAAAACTGCTTAAAATATGTATTCTCATAGTCATATGTCCCAACTCTGCTCCTTTATTCGTAGGCCCATCCACTAGCTAGGGATGTGTGTGTGTGTGTGTATTAAATCTTTCTACCTGTATTCATATATTTTGGAATTAAAAATCTGTAAGTTAATATTATGGTATCCTTTTAGCAAATTACTGTTTAGTTACCCCACTTGGTGTTCAATTTCTCCAACAACTATACAAACCGGATTGACCAAGCACGTTTCATAATAGGGGCCTGTGCATGCCTATGTTGGTGTTCCAGGAGGAAAAACATGCTACCTGTCAGAATTAAAAGCGGGGAAAGAAGTGATAGTGGTGAATCAGCAGGGTCAAACACGAATTGCAATTGTTGGGAGAGTGAAGATTGAGACAAGACAATTAATCCTTGTGGAGGCCAAGGTTTGTGCATGTGAAGATGGAAATACTGATTGATAAAACTGTTTCTGCAAATGAGTGGACAAGAACTTCTGCAAGTAATGTTGTTCCTTTTGCAGAGCCATTCTGATGATGAGACTATCTACAGTATCTTTCTGCAAAATGCAGAAACAGTGGCCTTAGTTGGTCCCTCCGAAGGTAATAAATTTTACATTTACTATTTCCTGCGAGTTTGAGTTATTTCTGTGTGACTCCTTAATTGTTAATTGTTTTTCAGGAAATACAAAATCGAAAACTGCTGTTCCTGTGACCTCTCTTAAAGTCGGAGATGAAGCTTTGTTGAGAGTGCAAGGTGGGGCTCGCCACACGGGAATTGAAATTCAAGAATTTATTGTTGAGAACTAAACTGATAACACTGCATGTTTATATGTTAAAAATATAAATAAATATTCTTTTTTTTTTCTAACAATATTGCAAAACTTTCAATCTAATCCTCTCTAGAATTTCAACCGTTTCAATTTTTTGTCTCGCGATAAAGTTTCTCACTTTTTCTCCCAATCCAAGAGACAGCCAACTTGGCAATTTCCCAATTTCAAAGCTGCATAAAAAGTAAAAACTCAGAGTAAGAAGCAATTAATACGAGACTTTGATGCATGCACGTATGAGAAATAGTAATTGTAATTGGAAAATCTACTTCGTTTGAGGTTGCAGAGAAGGGAAGCCATGGTGGAGAAGCAAATCGTGTGGGTTTGCTGTAATTTGGCGGATGCGTTGAAGTCAGAAGCCAAAGCCATCAACGAGTGAAAGTGAATCACTGAATTTGACCAAGCTGACATAGCTTCACATAATGCGTGATGTGCTATTTGGAAAATCAACTTCAAAATTATGTAACTCCTTTTTAGATGAGATGTGTCAAGAGCTCTAACACCTTCCCAAAATTTTGCATTACGTCTATATTTTAATCTCAGCTCCCTCTTAACTAAATCCGGACAGCATGAACTTAACATGCCGAGGCTTTACTGCGAAGTCATTGAACACATGTTTCCTTAATTTCCTCAGGAACATTAAATATATGTCAGAAGATTAATCTTAAAAATGACAGCAGATGAAAAAAAAAACAAGAACAAAAAACTATACCGACAACAAATATACCAATAGAATCAAATCCCAACTTGTGTTGTTGCCTATAAATCTCAATTCTGACCATTCATCTAAGGTCACGGGCCTCGTGAAAAAAGAAAAAAAACACACACACGCCATGATCACATTTCCAAGTTAATTAAATATAATATTTTAAAGTATTGCTTGTCCATTGTGTAGATACACAAATGATTGAGGATAGGATTTTATTAAAAATATAATAAAGTACGTTAATGTGGATGAGCTCAATCATGTCATGTCATTCATTCCCTTTAATCTGCAATTATTGAAAAGAGCGTCAACATCCGATTCTTCTGTTTGATGGCCACTTGATACTGTCCTCACACTTGTCACTCTATCCTCAACTGTTTGCGTTACTCTTTCCATCTCCCTTTGACTTTTCTTATCACAGGAAGCAAGACAAGACTTCACCATGTACCCACTATTCACTGCTTCCAAATAATCCTCTCAAATATCTTCCTATATATCGAGAAATCAAAACTTGCATATCTTCAACTCATTCATTTCAAGGGTATAAATTGCATTAGCTAGTTTCATCTCTCGACACTGGCTGAAGTCGCTTTTATATATATATATATATAGGATTGATATGTTGCTTCTAATTGCCAAATGATTTGAATTTAATGACTGTCACAAGCTTTTTTTCCCCTGTTCATTGAGTTATATATATATATCACACAGTGGCTTAGGTATGAATATATGGCCGGGCATATTTGCCTTTACAGTTTACATGGATATTATTATTAATTACCAAACGTCGAGGGCCAATTTTCGTATATGGCGAGATTTTTTTCTTAAAAAACTGTAAATCAAATTAACAATGCAGCGCTTGGTGTACTGTGTTGACTTTTTTCCCCCTCAAAAGAAATACCGTTCTAAATAGCTTCTAGTTCTAGTTACGTACAGCGAATACTACGTTTCGATTTGAGGATACTTGGGTTTGTATTTTCATTCCAATTTGCTGTTCTATTCACACTTACGGATATCGAATTTCAACCAAAATATTGTAAGCTAGTTAAATTGACGTGCTCATATTTGGAAAAGCAATACATATAATATATACATGTAACAACATTTAAAAAGACTAAGCCCATATAAATGTTTTATTAAATTAATTTTTTTAATTATTAATTAACTAAATTTACGTAGAAATATTCCCCCAGATATCAATCTTCTCTGATTAATTATTTGAAATGCCTTATGTTTATTATCATATATACACATATAAAATATAAAATTGGAAAACATTTCTAATTTTAGTCATATAACAGGATAAGTTGGCCGACTCACTAGCTAGCCAACCAAAACATCCACACAATATGTCAGCCATAGATTTCACTCCAAAAAGACAAACGGGTAGTAACATACTAACATGCATGCATGTTATCAGTAAGCAATAATTAACGAGTAAATCTTACTGTGACCGAAAAAATTACAAGTCTTATCGAATATCATGATATAGTTGGTTAGGATTAATCAATGATGCTGAGAGAACTGAGAAGTGTACTATACATATACACGTGTATATATATATATATATAGAAAGGTTGGTGAAGCAAATGAAATAATGAAGTTGGCGTCGCTAGCTGCATAATGGTTAATTGATTGTAAGGAAAGGGGAGTCTAGCTATTTAAACCGTATCCTGTTTCAACTTTCTGGCAGATACCTACAAAGACACTTTACTCAGTAACGTAACTCTGTGAGAGAGAGAGAGTGTGTGTGTGTTTTTGCTTTGGCAGACGCTCACATGGCATCTTCTTCAGGTTTCAGAGTTAAGTAGTTTCCCTTGTCAGACTTATATTGGCAAACGTCGCCTTCATTTCTCACCAGCGCCATCATCATTCCACTTCCTTTTTATTATTACTGAATCAATGAATTTTTTTGTACTGTTCACTTCACACTCATCCCAACCCCACACCACCCTCCTTTCTCTTTTATAAAGTCCCACCCCCATTTGGCTCTTCCTCCAATAACGACATGCTTCCTCTCCCTCCTCTTACCTCATCTTTCTTCAACCTGATTAGATGTTTGTAATAGCTTATATAAATTCTATAAATGCTTATAAATCGTGATTTACGGAATATAAAGTAACTTTTATTATTTATAAGGTAGTTTTTATGATTTACGAAGTAAATGTGTGGATAAATTTTGTTTCAATTTACGTAAATCGGGCTTATACAAACAAGCTAATCTGATCATGATTCCAAAGCACCAACATGAAAACTATTATTTATATGTTTTTGTACTCTAACATGGCTATCACTGAATCCCATTTCTAATTATGCCCCCATACTTGATGCCAGACCTGGAAATCCACTAAGGGCCACATGTGGCTTAGCTTGACTTAAACTTATCAATTTTTCATATTTCTAGTAAAAATAAAAAAGGGCAATCCAAGTACAAGGCTTTCATCATTTGGGACTTAGGGAGTGATAGATGTATCCAATCTTACTCCAATAAGTGAAAATATTATTTTTAAGATTTAAAACCATTTATAAGTCACATGCAAGTAACCTTACCATGGCACAAGGCTCCCTCTGTTAATTTTTATTTCTAGTGTAAGCATGTGTGTGTCATAATGTTTTAGCATATGGTATGGAAAAGAAGTTGTACTGACTACTCAGAAGTCCACCAATTCCTCGCATGATGATGATAAAAGTAGATAGATATATGTTCAAATTTTATACATCATTACGAAGATCTACTACTTGAGAAACGTAAATCAAACCGAGACTGAAAAAAAGAAAACCTACCTTTTTTTTTTTCCAACAGAATCATTTGAAGGTTCAATGAAAATGGTGGCGGTGTTCGTGAGGCCAGGTCCAGAAGTTGTGCTGCTGATTATGATCATCATCGATAGTAGTAGTGTTGGTGGTGTTGAATATGTTGGAGAAGGTTTCGTCTTGGAGGTCTGATCTTGTTGAGAACTGGAGGAGTTGTGTTATGCTGGCGGGCTTTAGATTATTGTTAGAGCCTGCTACGAGCTGATGGCTTTTACCAACAGGACTGTCTCTAAGTGGTGTTCTTGAAAGGTCCAAATTGATGTCTGAACTGCTGTCACTTCTATTATTATTGCTCCATGAACCCTCCGCTTCTTTCTTCACCAGCCTCACTACTGTTCCGCCTTCACACTGATGATCTCTTCCTTTCAGAGCTTGTAACTGCCAACACCACACAGTAATCAAAATCCAAACACTTGTCATGTTTTCTTCTATGTGGATATCATCGCAGGGGCCCAAAAGCCCACAAAAAATGGGAAAAAGAATAACAATATATTATTATTTGAAAGATGGAGTTTATATATATATATATTTTTTTTTAAAGTTCTATTCTGTCATACTGACACTTTACAAGAATGATCAGACTGATTAATCAAGAAAAAAATAAAGTTAATGAGGGAATCGATGACTTCAAAAGTCACTGATACATGTGGGATTAATAACTAAGTCAATGAAATAATGGAGGTTTCGCAGTTAATGTGAAAGTACCAAAGTTCTAACAAGAAAAAGCACTTCCTTTCACAATAAACAATAAACTGTTCAATGATGATACTGTTCGGTTCTACACTTCTAAACACGAAGATATACATCAACAATTCAATATCCAATTTTTTGGGTAGACAAGCTTTATCCACATTGATATGTATACCTATAGAACTGAGAAAAACTGAGTTGAGCAAGTTAGGAAGAAAAAGAACAAAGATTAAGAATTCAAAATCCTAGTACCGATCCCGAGATCAGTGAAGAAGAACATTTAGTTGTGTCTGGGGAAGAGATCCAAGTTCCCACTTGTCCAAAATAATGAAAATCACGACCATGGCCATATAATTGAGATTAGAGATGGGAGATTGAAAAAGGCGATACCTCAGCATGAAGTTTCTGGTTTTGAAGGTTAAGAGCATCGTTATCAGCCTTGAGAGCTTCAAACTGTTTCTTGAGGGACTCATATTCTTTCTCGAGGTTCTTGGTCTTCCATCGGGCTCTCCTGTTCTGAAACCAAATGGCGATCTGACGTGGCTGCAGCCCCAAAGCCTTAGCCAGCTCCAGTTTCCTCTCTGGCTCAAGCTTGTTCCCAACCTCAAAGCTCTTCTCAAGTGCCTTCACCTGCTCCATGTTCAGCCTCTTCTTCTTCTCCCCTATCTGCACCGACCCATCGTCCGACAAATCGTCATCGCCTCCGTTCACGACCTCCATGTCGCACTTGCTCTCTATCCCTGAAAACGACATCGATCTCTTCACCATGAAGGGTGCACTATTCCCTGCGTTTTCACCAACAAAAAAGATTACTTTTTTTCTTTTAAAAAAAGTGGGATTTAGTAAATTAAAAGATGAATCTCCTTTAAGAGGGGGAAAAAAGAGGATCGCGTACGAGTTTGAAAGTGTTGGGGTGGTAATGGAGGGAAAGATTTGAGAGATGGTGATGAAGAGAACTGGGGGTCGTGATGATGATGATGGTGGTGATGATCTTCATGGGAGTGATTGGTGTGAAACATGAAAGTGTGAGAAGGAGGGAAGGCCATAGTTACAAAAAACTGGGAATTGATCAGAAGGAATATAATGAAACAGAGAAGTGGGGGTTTATTATGGCGAGGCTTTTGTGTATAACAATTTAAGGGGGGTGGCGATGATCACAGGGTTTGGCTCTCACTCTCATGGTGGCAGAGTTTCCAGATTCAGAGAAAGGGAGGATAATGCTAATGGATGCACACAGACCCGGACAGACGGTGAGAGAGAGAAAGCGAAAGGTGTAATTTTTGTTAAAAGTATAATCAAAGTTTGGAGCTTTCCTGGACCCCACCCTCTCTCTCTCTCTCTCATATAAATGGATCTTCTCTCTCTTTATTCTACCACAGTATAATTTAGTAAGTGTGTAACAAATCGACCTCGCAATAAATCAATGATTCCAGAATTAACTTCTGGTCCAAACAAAACCATTCTTATTTATGCATATTTTAGGCTTATATTGCTCACCATGGCTGGTTACGTTGATCCCTGACCACAACAGAAATGAAATAAAATAAGAAGGACAAAAACCAAGCGAGCTTCCTTATTATCATTATTATTAGGTGGGGAGAAATCTAGAAGTTACTTAGTTGGGTATATATATGTGTGTACATAATATATCCTGGAGCGGTAACAAAGTTGAGGGGTTTATATATATACATATATATAATGGAGAGAACTAGAGATGTGAGATGAAGGGAATGGGGAGATAGAGAAGGACAAAAGATGCCAACATTGACAACTTTAGGTGGAATCTTGCATATGTTGCAGAGGCCAAACAATAGCCACTTGATTTTTATGTGCTCAGAGGGCTAAGTTGTTAGGTCATGTGTGACGAGGAAACACTGCCATTCCGAACATGAAAATCCAGAATCCAAGGAGAAGTATATGCTTATTATATTATTTCCATATCAGTAGTGGTGGAAACTTGCACTTGCAAATTTTAATTTATTAAACTGCTTCTTGAGATCTCTGGCGTACGCCTCCATATATATATTTGCCTATTTTGTATTGCAGATACTCTCATTGGGATTTTCAAATAGCATATACGGTATATTATATTAACTCCTTGTGTAAACATGTTTGCTTTATTTCTATTGTTATTGGCTGCTAATATATATAAACTTAATTAGAGCCCAGAATGATGAATAAGCTAGCCTCATCCTGGAACCAGCGGCCGCCTTCTGATTAATTAAAGTCGCCCCCCACTTTTTTCCCTTCATTGATTATCATTTTAATATTCTTAGTGTGTGATTTAAGTACAGAACCCTTTTAAAAATAGACTTTTTTTGAGAAAAAGCAACAGGATTCAGGCAGGCACGCAGTCAAGTTTTGTGTTCAGCTAATTAAATGTGATGTTATTAATGTATGATCCATGCCTGAAGTGTTTTCATTTTAGGTGTTCTAATTTACAATTTGCAAATTATATAATGAAAAGAAATAAAATCAGCATAATAAGGAATGGATGAAACAAAGTGATAAACTGAATTTTGTAAAATTGAATATGAAAACTGACGAAGATCGGTCATATGTGTATTAATTGTAAGAATAATTAAACTTGAGAGTGAAAAAAAGTATAGACGAGTATAACAGGTGCCAAATTAAAGACTAATATACACTGACATTAAGAAATTGAAATGGCATGAGCGCATACAAGGAATGCAAACTTAAAGATTGGGGGAAAATGACAAATGAAAATCAGAGTTATAAAATGAGAGGGAAACACACACATGATAATGATAAAATTATAGAGCTTGTAGGATTTAAAGGATAAAAATGCGTCATTAGTTAGTATTTAAAATTGAACACGAGGTGGAGAGGCGGAATATAAGTTTGTATATAAATAATATGTTTCATTTCCCTCCTTATTTTTTTGGGCAGTATCTAGTCATTTATTTACATGAAACTCTCATTCATGTCCCATTAAATTTGACAACATAGTAACATGAGAAATCGCATAATGACATAATTATATTTCTTTGGGTCTTGAATATAAGATAAAGTTGATTTTTTAGATATATTAAAAAAATTAATTAAATTACTTTAAATTATTTATATTTATCATTTTTTCTCCCAACCATTTTACCTAATTTATAAACTGATATATAATATATAATATAATTAAATAACTAATTTAATCTCATTAATTTTTTAAACAAAGTCAATTCTGTTTAATGTTATGGGAGGGAGTATATATATCTGTGTGCTTGAGAAGGAGGGAGGGAACTGGGAAGGAGATAGGGATGTGAAGGGGTTGGCCATAAGTGCTTATGGAAGAGATGAAAGATGAAATATCATGAGACATAGGGATGTGAAGAATGAAGAATGAAGAATGAAGAATGAAAGAAAGATGAAAGAAAGATAAAACTATACCATGGGTAGAGTGAAGAATGAAGAGATGAAACATAATGAGCTCGTTTGAATTAGTTTATGAAAGTTTCATAAGTGCTTATCAATTGTGATTAATGGAATATGAAGTAACTTTTACGGTCTACAAGGTGCTTTTACGATCTATGAGATACTTTTACGGTCTATGAGATAAATATGTAAAAAAAAATTTTCTCAATTTATATAAATCATATTTATATAATAAACTCAATTCATAAAAACGTATCTAAACCAATGTATTGGATGGTGATGTCTTTTATCAAAGCAAGGACATGGCATTGGGCACCTTCCCTTTTCCAATGCTTACAGTATTTATGGGAACTCCTGCCCCACTTTGCTTTCTCCACCTTCTCCAACCCCTACTCTTCTTTAACCCCTACCCTAATTCAAACCTCTTATATTTTTATCACTCTTCAAGAGACGTGGACATATATATAATAAAAACTCCCTCCGCTGTGGTAAATATAAGTTTCAGTTATGTTTTTTATATATAAAAATTAGGAAAATTAATTAAATTAGTTTAAAATACTTATATTTATATTTTTTATTTAAATAAATTTTTCTAACTTTTAAAATGATATATAATTTAATCATATATAATATAAGACATGATTAAATAACTTATTTAACTTTTTTAATCTTTCCAGGAAAAATCAACTGTGTCTTATATTTAAGACTAGAGGTAGTGTTAAAAATTACTCCTCCTATCATGAATGCATGACTTAGTTTGTAATACAAATTGCATTACAAATTAAATCTTACATTCAGGACATATAGGTAATAGTAACTAGTAGGTATCTTATACTTTTTTGGATCTTTAATATAAGACACATTTAACTTTTTTTAGAAAGATTAAAGAAACTAAATAAATAACTTAATCATAACATATTTTACATATTATTAGATTATATAATAGTTTATAAGACAAACAAATTAGTTTGGTATAAAAATGATAAATATAGATATTTTAAAATTATTTATTTATTTTTCTTAATCTCTCCAAAAAAGTTACAAGAACTTATATTAAGAATTGGAGGGGGTAGTATAATATTTTGCACTATATTATTAAAAATATTGGTGATTTATTAATGGAAATTTTTTTAAAAAAAATACCCTTAGGGCAAATTAATTGTCAAATTTTACCACGCGTATAAACAATCTTCCGTTGCGTGTAAACAATCTTTCGTATGTTAAAAAATATGTCATATAAACGTGCAAACATCTTCCGTTATGTGCAAGAGATTTTCTATAATTACATTTAATAATTAATTTACCCTAGATATTTTTTTACAATTTTCCCTTTATTAATTGATGGCTATATAACTTTTTGAAAACTAAAAGTGGCCTATTCTGCTACATCTAACTACTCTGCTCTCTCTTCCTCTATCTTCCCATGTGCCATTGCCTTCTTTACTCCAAGATCCTTTCTGATCTTCTCCTCTCGTTTATATTTATTTAAGCACTAGCTCTCTTGCTTCATCTTCATATATACTGTTTTATTCTAAATAATAAAATCTTGGGAGGATTATTCTTTATTATTGCCACCTAGTTCTTCTATTCCCCTAACCACACGTTATATTTTATTGTTCATGCTAAGTTGTTTGCATCTTCTCGATGGTTCAATCTGGGATCTGATGTCCTACCCCCTCGTGCCTTGTTTCCCAGATACTCCTACTTTATTCAACGCCCTTCCCCATAAGACAATCTTCCAGCTGCCCCATCCCATTTTTCTTTAATTACCTCCTATACTTGGCAAACCTCTTACTCATCTTTAACGTTAATCAATCACTTCTTTAATTTCCTCGTCTTTTAGCCAGTTTGATCGATCTCTTGAATATTTTCTCCACACAAAGTATGTTTAGACTTTAGACCGATGTTTATGGTCTTATTTGGACGGATCAAGCAGGTAATGTTGACAAATCAAGCGAAAACGGTATCGTATAAATAAGATAAAGAGTGCAGCTATATAGCCAGGCAAGTTTAAGCCCCCCTTGAACATAATCACGTGTGTTCTAGATGACAACGTACATACTATATAATGACTCAAACATTGCATAATGTTTGATTTATTTTGATTAGGGAAGAAAATAGTAAAGAACTGAACTGATAATGACTTTTGTTTGTGATGATGAAGAGTTAAATAATTAAAGAATAAAATGATTAGGAACGTAACATAAATATGAGCGCACCCAAAAAATTTGTTTGAATGCTAACGATATATACGCCTGGCTTATCTTCGAGAACGAGCTATATATAAGGAAATGGGGTGAAATAAAATCATATTCTTATGAATAAAAGCTAGCTGTCCTACATTATTTTTTTAAAAGAAGAACAAAAAATAAATCTGGAAGTAGCTGGCTACACAAACTTTGACGGACGATAATGGAATGGGAATGATAAAATAAGCGAAATGAGGAAACAAAAGTGATATTATATAGGATAATCGAAACATTCTTTGAAACGGTAATATTGGAGCATTATTATTATTGTAATATTATGTGAGTGAGTCGGTGTCTCTATCGTGAATGACTATGCCTATATAGATACAGATATATATATATATAGAAAGAGAGAGAGAGCTTAGGGAAGTAGGGTGAATAGGGTAGAGTAAAGCTAGAGGGTAGGGATCTAGAAATAGTTATAGAGGCGCACTTCATGGCAACCAATTCAAAGAATCCAACGTCAGTGTTTCCTGCCGCCCCCACATCGTACTATCTGCCAAACCACACTGTGCCAGCCATCCCATGCCACACTGTTGGATTTTCAGCCACATTTTTTCTATTTTGATTTCTGCATTATATATGTTTGTGTGTGGGCCTGCGACCTAATGACTTCATTTTCGGCTTAATATTTGATTATTTCTTTTGGATTAGTTTATGGAAGTTCTATAAATGTTTATAAATCGTGATTCACGGAATATGAAATAACTTTTACGATTTATAATGTTGTTTTTTCAGTCTACTAGATGTTTTTACGATGTACGAGATAAATATGTAAAAAAAATTTATCTCAAATTATATAAATCATAGTTATATAATAAACTCAATCCAAAAAAACTTCACCAAACGAGCTATTCATATGTTGTGTTAGTGTATCGATCCCTTTGAAAGAAAGGGAATCGAGTGGAGATAATGAGGCGTGTGCGTGTAAGACAGGTGGAGGACATATCATTTCATTTGACGTCACGGGTCCCCTCAGATGATCATTCTCAGCCTAGCGCTCCCTCAAATGATTAAACATTTTTCCTATTTTGGGGATTTTTGACGTCACTGTTTCAGGCTTATAATTAATTAATTAATCATTTCACTATGAAGGGTTAGGAAGAAAGGCCTGCTTATGTTTACGAGGAGATCCAAACAGTGACAAGTTGAGTGTGAAATCGCAGGCACAAGCTTTTTACCCTTACATCTAACATCTTCTCTCAACATGTTATGGCTCAAATGACACCTCAGCCGAGGGGTGTTAAATGGTCTAAACCGATTAAAAGCCACCCCAGAAATAATGTGTCTTGCCAAATCACCTTTTCTCTTGAATCGTTTGATCAGAGAGTGTTTAGGTCTTTTCGGGACAAGTAGTGAATGAGAATAATCTATTATCTATGTGGGGCCCTTGGTCTGCCAAGGGAAAAAAGGGCCAGAGCTGTACTTGTACGAATAATAGTGCTGAAGCAGTGGACGCAGTACTCCATTTGGACTTTGTTTTCTCTCATATATGTTTGGGCTCACAACATTTAACTTCTTCGGCTTTGAGCTTTTTTTCCTCCAAAAAATGAAAGTTGGGCTTTGATCGAGGAGTTTGAACCTTTCGGCATCATAATTTGGCAGCCCAAATTTGGGTGGAAACACATGCGCGAATGTTGATGATATCATAAGCAGTTGTGGGCAAACTATAAGGATGATGAGTTTATATGAGATCATGAAATGAAAACGTAGCGTGTGGCATTGTAATATAAGAACATTTAATTTGGAATAGAAGGATGACAGAATAATGAGATAATGGGCATGAGAGATGAGCGGAAAGAAACAGAACAAGATCCAATAAGCACAGGACAACGTAAGCTGGAAATAATCAAAGGGAGCACGTGGCTCTCAGAGGTTGGGTAATGATGATCTGGACCAATCCCGTGCATTCCCTGTTCCACGTGTGATCTCACCTGGATAATTGTGGTGGCCTCATTGGAACGTGTATCATATCCCCCTCCCCCCACCCCAACCCGCACGCCCCACGTATTTGTGTATCATAGTGTTGGCTTTATCTCTTTAATATAAAAGCAGGTTGGTCTTTTAAAAGAGATTAAAATATTATTTAATGATATGTATTATTAAATTATATATCAGTTTATAAGTTATGTAAATTAGTTTGAAAAAAATAAATAAATATAAATACTTTAATTTAACTTTTTAAATTTTTTTTTAAAAAATAATTAGCTCTTATATTAAAAATAAAAACTAATATCACTTATTTCCCCTTCCCACAAGCTAACTCTCACATCTCTCCGCAATTCATTATAAGAAGTATTTCCTCCTTTTCACTATTTATATATTAAAAAATTAATTAAGTTAATTATATAATTGTGTTGGCTAATTTTTCTAAAACGTTAATACCAACCATTTTTTGGACTTTAAGTTTGCTTTCATTTGTGTTTCAGTTTCTTAAATTTTAAATCATTGGTTTTAGTCTCTACAAAAGTAAAATGACTTATGTTTTTTTTTAATTATGAAGACCGATATTTTAAACAAAATAAAACTTAGAGGATTAGAATTTGGAGTTTGAAACCTGAGGGACTAAAATCAAAATGAGGGCAAACTTAAAAGATAAAAGATTATATTAACTATTTTCTTAAATATGCTCTATGATTATTTTTATTATTGGTTGGGGACTTGAGTTAGAACATATATTACCTAACTCAAGTGTCATGGTTGTAACAAATTTCATCCCCACTTCCCTCGTTCTCTTCAAGATCCGTTTCCCAGTTCAATTTTAAGCCTTCCTTCTTATTCCTATTCCACGAAAAATCACATCCCTATGTCTCACCAACTTTTCTAATAAAAAACACTTATTTTTCAGGAAATTAAAAGGGCTTTTTATTGAATAAGTCAGTTGCACCATCATTTCCTTGACTATGACTTCTTCTCTTCTCTAACCTTCCCTTTCATACAATTCATTTCTTTTCAACTGCTTTCTTTCTTTAAAAAAAAAAACAAAACAAAAAAGTACTGAGACCTAAACCATTTTTTTTACATATTTAATGGAAGCATGCCGTTTTGCTCTTCTACTGACCCTCATGAATTAGTTTGATAGGATCTCCTTAGGATATTATTCTAGATAAATTTCCATATCCCAAGTCCCGTGCATTGAACCTGCAATTAAAAATAAGATTGTTACTATTTACGGCTCCTAAATAATTGTACTTTTTCCTATTTGTGTGTGTGTGTCTATTCATTTTGATATACACATGTACATGTCCCAACTAAATGATTCATTCATATCGCAAGTTAAGAAATAAATTTATCATTTTTCGACTTTATAAAAGATTTATCCTTAGCTACATTACATACTCCAACTAAATGCAAAGCAACGGCTTCTGATATATAACGCCCATTTTTCCAACCTCCACCTACCCTCACCCTTTTGTTCTCAATATCAGAAGAGTTTCATCAGTATATACGTGTTAGTTACTATATTAACTGAATAAAAATATTAATTAAATATTGAGAATCTCTCGATTTATTCACCTTTAATTTGAAAATATATTTAATAATCCACAAGTCTGTGTCTGAAGCTACTAATTAATCCGTTTGGTGGGGTGTTGTTCATCTTTCAATTGCTTAAAACCCACCATCCCCGTACAATATCATTAATATATTCGCTGCTTCTTTTTATCCACTATATTTAATATTATTTTAATTGCTTCATACATTTCCCATCAGAAAATAATTAGGCATGCTATCATATAACCCACCAGAAATGTTTTGTACTGGTATTGTATTGTATTGTATTGTACTTTCTAGCAAATTTTTTCCCCGTTAATTAAAACTCTCTTTTGTCTTCAAAGGTTTTGCTAATTAATGTTGTTGTGTGTTCTATGTTTATAACTATATACTCAATGCTTTATCCCCTGATTTTTATTTAACACGATATTGATCACATTTGGTCAAAAAATAAATCTGAGCATAAATGTAAAAGTAGCCTTTCATGTATATCTCTATCAACTACCATATTTATCAGTAGCGCATTAGTTAGTTAGTAGATACCGTTCAATGATCTCAACCGTATTTTATGCTCGTAAGCTTCTTATGTGTGTTTGTGTCTATATATATATCCAGATATTCACATATATATGTATTGTAAATAAAATTTATAAAATCCAAATTAACAGAGATGCAGTGGGTGACGGAAATTGGAACCCCTATGGAATCAATGAGTTCGGATCCTCTCATAATCTTTTTTCATTTTTTTTACAATCTCATTTCCACCATTAGATTTTAAAAAAATAAATTAGTCAAATTTAATATTTTATAAAACTATTATTTTGAACATCAATAAATATAATTAAATTTTTAAAACATGATCCACACAATTTATAACTTCAATACACAAAATTAATAAAAAAAATTAAATTATAAAACATTATAATCATAGTTTTAAAAAATATTAAATCTGAAACATTCATTTTTTTATTTAATGATAGAGATGAGATTTAAGAAGAAAAGTAAAAAAAAGATTATGAGGATATTTGCTCCCTATAATCATTATATTTCTTTGTTTGGGCTCCAAAGCTATTATCCAAAAAAAAAAAAACAAAAAAAACGAAAGATTGGGAGAACATTATTATAGCAACTAGATATAGCTCGATTATGTTTTGAATGGGAAATTAACAAATACACGATACTATCAACTACAAATTTGGAGGTGGGCTGAACAAAACTTAGATGATTCCAACGTTTAACTAAAGAAATCAAATGTAAGGGTGTTTGGAATAGCGGTTGTAATTTCTAATCGTGTTTTTCAATCATGATTTACTGTCTATGAGATAAATATATAGAGGAATTGTATATCGATTTACGTAAATCGGGCTTATGCTTAAACACCCTCTCACAAACAATTGATTGACGTGGGAAATAGCTTGTAACCATAATGATATGAATTCGAATTTTAAAGAGTACATTAGTTTTTTTTTTGGGGACAAAAAAGAGCACACTAATTGAAAAAGGCTAAAACCCTTACATATAAGTTTTGAAAGGGATTAATCTCTAATTCAATAAAAAAATTCATTTTCTTAAATAAATTAAGACAATGTAAATATCTTATAGTTGGTGTTTCGTGAATTTCAGGGACTGTTTGGCATTGCTTTTATGAATCGAGTTTATTATATAAGCCCGATTCACGTAAATCGAGGTAAATCTCCTCCACATATTTATCTCGTAGACTGTAAAAACACCTCATAGATTGTAAAAGCACCTCGTAGACCGTAAAAATTACTTCGTATTCCATGAATTACAATTCATAAGCACTTATAGAGCTTCCATAAGCCATTCCAAACAGCTTCTCAGTATTGCGCATATTTTTGTTAGATAACTATCATCATCAATCGCCAACACAACACAAAATTTTTTATTTTTTCCTATAATACAAAAGAAATTAATAATTAAAATAGCAAAAATATGACCATTTTTCTACACAAAGATAATGACGCGGTTACAAAGCGTAATAATTATGTGACAAGCAGTTAGTAGAATAGTATTTTACGTACCTGATGAAACAAGTAACAACTAACACTAATCCTTAAACAACAAACAAAACAAAAACAAAATGTAGCCAATGGACAATGGTTTTGGCTATGAATCCCAAATTCCCAATTAAGAGGAAGGGCATAACGGTAAATACGATGTAGGAGTTGTTGGACGCGCTTTTGAGGAAGTTTTGTAAAAGCAAATGGGGTCCAGTTGAGCACAGTACGTCAGTCTTATGTAGAGGCTTTCCTCACCTAAATTTATTTATTTATAATAATAATTGAAATCTTTAAAAAAAAATTTAATTATAATTTATAAAATATAAAATAAACATTTTAAAAAAGGGTTATCTTTATTTATATATATATATATATATATATATAAATACTTATAAACCCAGATATCATTAAACCAAACAAACTTACGTAGGAGGCACCATACGCGCCAAAAATTGCGAGTGCTGGTGACCTAGCAACCCCACAGAAACAGTAACAATACCCTGTTTTAATGAAAGAGAACAAAAACAGAGGTCTCTCCCATGACTCGTATAGGACGTGAAGGAAGAAACAGAGTGTTCCGACTATAGGTTTGATTGTGGAAGAGTCATTCAAGCAATGATTTTCGCATTCTGGCCTTACTGATTTTACTTTCTCGTCTGAAACCATATTTTGTTGTTTTATTAAAATCCCAGTCACGTCAAATTCTTGGGACAAAACTTGGGAGGCAAATGTTGGTCTCTAATTAACAACGTTATTCTGTTTTTCTGTTTTTCTTTTTTTTTTTTTGGTTTCTGGCTCATGTTTTGAAAGAGAGAATAAGCCAAACCAACCCGTGTGGGATCAGGCTTCAGAGTGCTGTACCACCATTATGCTTACCGATTCATCTCTCGCCCTCGTTGTTTGACTTTGCCTTTTATTCCTTTTTCAATTTCAGAGACCACTTCTCTTGCCCCTTTGGTTCCTCTCTTATATCATTTCCTCACCAATTCCTCAAAGACCAGTTCAATAATCTTCCCCTTGTGCTTCTCTTGTCCTGAATAGGTCGACTTTTTCCTCTGCCAGCCTCCTTCATACCAAAAATTCAGAGCAATGATGAATGAGCTCTGTCATCAAATTTGGCCGTGGATTTTCCACAGTCCCAAAACCTGTATCCTGGAAACAAATTGATCCTAACTCTTTGGTGGGTTTCTGCTGGATTTGATTTATCTTGTTCTTGTCCTTTTGTATTTTAGAATTTTGTGATCATGGGTTGTGCGAGTTCGAAACAAAAGAGATGTCGGCATTGCAACGCGCCATATTCCCCTGTGCCCAGAAGTTACTCAATGCACGTCCACCACCCACCCCAGAAAGAAGGAGATAGCTACCATGTCGTGGCTCTCACCTCCACCACATTGGGTTCCCTCAAGCTCGATTCTCCTCTCTCAAATTACCAGAAAACACAAAGGCTTTCTGAAATTGGAAGCCAGAATGGTTTCAACTTTTCCAACAGTAAAGTCAGCGACAGTGATGGTTTTAGTTTTGGCGACGGCGACAATTCAATTGAAGACCGTAAGAAGAAGAAGAATGAGGCGTTATCAGAAAGTGAGAGAAATAATAAGGAATTCTCAATGGGGCTAATCGAGGCCAAAACATGGTCTAATATGATCGAGCAGAAGCTACCAAAATCGATTCCTAGGACTCCAATCAGAACTCCTCCAGGTGAACCAGAGACAATCAATATGTGGGAATTAATGGAAGGTCTTGAAGATATCAGCCCCTACCGATCACCCAATCACTTCAGGAGCTTCTCTTTCGATCAATCTGTTTCTGCTCCGGCCGATCCACCCAAACCTCTCTGGCTTCAAATGACAGAAGATGAATTAAATCCCAAGATTACCCCTGCAATTACAGATTTTGATCCTGATGTCATTTCCTCATTCAGAAAGTCGTTACAAGAGCTCTCCCCTGTGAAACAACATACCGTTACATCAGATAACTTCTCTTTTGATTTCACCAAAGAGAAGATAAATGAAGGTGACGATACAGATTTGAAGACTCTTCCATACAAGAAAGATAAGGTAGTTTTGTACTTTACCTCCTTACGCGGTGTAAGGAAGACTTATGAGGATTGTTGCCATGTGAGGCTCATTCTGAAAGGATTAGGTGGCCGTGTCGATGAACGAGATGTGTCGATGCATTCGGGGTTTAAGGATGAGCTTAAAGAGCTTTTCGGTGATAGCCTTACTGGGATTGGATTGCCTGCAGTGTTCATTGGGAGTAATTTCATTGGTGGAGCTGAGGAAATTCAAAGATTGCATGAAGATGGTCAGCTAGAAAAATTGCTTAATTGTTGTGAAAGAGTTAATGATGAGCATGGATCAATTAATAGTGATATATGTGAAGCTTGTGGCGATATTCGATTTGTGCCCTGTGAAACATGTTCTGGGAGCTGTAAAATTTATTTGGAAGCTGATGAAGAAGAAGATGAAGATGGTGACGTAGGTGGTGACTATGGGTTCCAACGGTGCCCTGACTGTAATGAAAATGGATTAATCCGCTGCCCGTTGTGTTGCTCATAGATTTCACTTTCCTGTTACATTTTAACAGAGGTAATTTTTCATTCTTCTGGGTGTTTGTTTTGTAATTTGTGCCTTTGTGGGTTGTTATTATATAGTGAAATTTTGGTGCCATAGATACTGAGAAAGGGGCATGAGTGAACAAATAGTATTTCACTCTTTCTGTACAACAAATACAGTTTAAAATGTATACTTTTTGGTTCTTCTTTCCTTTTTTTCCTTTAAAAAACGAAATAAAATTTATCACTATTAATTTTTGTGAAAAATATACATACATACATATATATAAAGAATGATTGTAGTATTACATTTTATAATTTATAATTGATTTTGCTTCACTTCCCAATCTGAAATGTTTAATTGATGATTGATTGTAGTATTACAGTTGAAATGTTCAGTGATAATTGATTTGATTCCTCTCATTGAAAAAAAAAAGATTTAAAGAAACATATATGCATATGGATAATCTAAATTAACTAAACAGATAATTTTTAATTAATTCAAAGCAACAATAATTTTCCACCACGAAAGAAGAGAATGTATAGTCACACAATTAACATCTGTGGAGCGTAAATTTGTTCTTAGTCCTGTGCTAATTAGAAAAATATTATTTATAGATAGTGGGATTTATGAGCTCAATGTAAGGCATCATGCCCGCCATGATGATTAGGAGTCGCATGTTTGTTTCCCCAGCCCCAGATTATGGGTTGAATAAGTTAGGTATTCATTATTTAATTGGCTACTGAAGGAAGAATTATAGAATTCTTCTAAAAAGGAAAAGGGTTAGCGTAAAAAATGGTCATGTGTTTTTTTTTTAAATAAGTACTCAGTATCAAATATTTTTGTTGGGTATAAAAATGCCTATGAACCTTTTAAAATAGGGTAAATATGCTCACATTTTTAATGGGTATTAACGTTCGTTATGTGGGACTCAGTATTATTTTTTGAGGAGCAAAAACATCTATAAACTTTGTTTTTTAGTACAAAAATGCCTATAAACTTCTTAAAATGGGGTAAAAATGCCCATATCGTTAACTGATACAAATTTCTATTTTATAGGATTCACATTATTGTTTTTAATGATTATTTAATTTTTTTTTTAAAAAAACTCTCCACCCTCACTCTCTCTTCCCCACCCCTCTTTCTCTGATCTCCCGTTAGACCATTTTCAGACGATTCACTCTTTGTCACTTTTAATCTCTCCATGGAGGATCATCTCTCTTTATCTCACTTTTCTTTGCCAACTTAGAACGAGTCCTTTAGAGAATAACATTGCTTCTTCATTTAGTCAAGCTAATAGAGTATCAAAAGAAAGAAGCCCTAAAGTCATTGAATCCAAATCACCCATCAATGTCACATCACCTGTTGTCAATATCTTTAACAATTTGATTATTTAAATTCAAATGAAAAAAATTATTGCATAGTATTATGAGTCTCACTTCAGAAAATTCTCACAAATAGAGTGAGATTTATAAATTTAAGGGGCTTCTTCTCTTAATAAGCTAGTATGCAGTTAACGCATTGTGAAAGACCGAAAGATATAGATGAGGTCATGCATGAAATGTATTTAAACACCGTAGAAATAAAAAAAAAACGCACAGATATAAAACACATATACTTTGTGGAGTTGATTTATTGAAGTGTGACTTTTTCATGTATTGAGTTTAATAATAGGCAAGAAGATTTGAATACAAACACAAAATAGAACATTAAATAATGATAAGCTGGGTAAACGTCGGCGAGAGAGAGCTGGTGACCTGGTCAAATCATATTTCAACCTTGTAGACTATTTGGTTAAGAAAACTATAGTACGCAAGAGTCCAAAGGCGCATCAATTATTATTATTATTTAAAAGCAAAAAGGAAGTTTAAAGAAGAAGCGGCGACAATTATTTCTATGGCAAGAAAAAAAAAAAAATTTGTGTTGCCCATCCTTGTGGTTTTTGGGACGCTCTTGAGAGATGGTGCGTGGCTGGGACAAGAAAAATCAGCAATCTTGACTTTGAGGAATGCTATTTTTTAAAAAGGGGAAGAAAGTTTGAAATTTGAGAATAGATAAGAAGGTTCTTTCAAGAGAATTATTTGTAATGATGGGGGCGGAGGGCGGTGGCATTATTTGATAGGAGGCAAGGCCACCTAATTATTATGTTAAAAAAAGAAAGAAAGAAAGAAAATGATTGGGAATTCCATTGTCCATCAATCTCACCCACAACACTTTCTCAACTCCTAAGTTATGCAGATGATGTGCATGTACCCAAATGTGTAATTATTTCTGCTGGTAGCCCACTCATCGTCCTTTTTAATCGTGTTCACGTGTTCGTATAGAGCCATGAAAATCCCAACGCCCAACATGTTTTATCACATGTCATCCAATCAAAAGCTTATAGGTGGGAATTGTCAGTGGTAGATGGCATTTGCCAACTCCAGTTGGATGATCATTGAAGTCCCGATTTGCCTGTCTTTGATTTATTCTTCACTCAAATGCTTTCTCCTAATCAAAATTATATCATTTTCATGTAAATCATGTATGGAATTTTTGTATAATAAGTTGCCTCGGTTGCAGCACCATCCATAACATTTGAATGAAAATCTTGTTGGCGGTCAGCCTAGGAAAGAAAAGGAAAAAGTTAAGGTGGCTACAGTGGTCAAGGCTGTTTCTGACGAGAGACGCGCTTAATAATAATGCATGAGGGGGACAAAAAATGCAACCAGGACAAGAGCAACATGAACATGGATTAAGTAGAAATTAAAGGGATTGCATGAAAGATGCATTTCAGACAGAAAAAGGAGGAGCCATGGAGCAAAACAAGCAGGTGGATGTTTGTGTGTGGTAGTGCGCGCCAAGTAAGGTATCAATGTACCTCACTCACTTTTCCTATTCAAATTTCAAAGCATTTCTGCTTCCTTCCCATTATCCAACACACCCAAAACCAATAGTCAAATCATCATACAAATAAAGGCTTCTCATTTATTTGTAATTCTATAATACTAGGCCGGCTACGGCACACGCACCGCAGCCTCCGCCTTTCAACATCATCATAAATAGTTTTCTCTGAGATTAGTTGAGTGGGATGCCTGTAAAGTGTTAACATCATCTGGTTGGAATCGAATATATTTAGCAAGCAACACTCACATTAAACTATGACAAAGTAATTCACATGTTGTTATTTATGTTCCTTCATGTTTGTAGGCTACACCCGTCTGGTGCCCTCATCCATTATTTAATTAAATTAAGGGAGAAAAGAAAACTAGGAGAGAAAACACTAAAAAATAGTAATTTTTTTTTATCATTTAAGAAAATTTTTAAATCTAGCATTCATTTTCTCCTATTTTCTTCTCACTTTTCTTTCCATCTAAAGGCATGCATTTCTACCTAAAATATTCCGCAACAAGCACCCCAAGAAAACAATATTCTCTTTTGTTTTTTCTTCTCATTATTGCGTCAGCAGGGTCTTGTTTTCACAATTCAATTCCGTGAGTCTAATCACGGGCGTCATCTTACATATTTTGCCTAAACGCGTTTAAAAAGTCAGACATCAGTTCGAGTTTAGACTTTAGACCCTCATGGTTATGTCCCAATCTTATACAAATTATTTATGTAATACAAAAAAAAAATATATGAAGATAACCATATTATTGTTCTGTTGACAACAGGAAGATTGAGTACTTACAAGTTAGCTGCTGATCAGGGGTCCTCCAAATCTGATGTTCCCGAAATCGGCAGACATTCCCATGTTTAACTAAGTGTGTGTTTGGAATTAGCTTTTGAGAATAGCTTTTACGATTTACGAAGTAAGTATGTGAGAGGAGTTTTATCTCGATTTTCGCAAACCATGGTTTGAAACCATGGTTTGGGATGCTTCCAAACACACACTTAACATGTGAACATGTACACCAGATCAATGGCTTCTGGCTCAATCACCATCCCATTATCAGCACTTAATTACTTATACATATCGACTGACCCACTTGACAACTGCGCGAGGTTCCTGAGAAATTCATTTACTAAATACCAAAACCAACCTTAGAATACAACAGTTTCAGTTTGGAGTTTCATTTGTTGTTGCGCTGACCCAAGTCAGAAGCAGCTTTTGCTGCGTGAGTCAACATATCCGAAACCCAGAGCGCTCCCTTTGCAAAGTAACTGCTGGTGACAACGGCATTACCGGCTGCCATTGCTGCCCTCCCTGTAACTGTGGCCAATGCTATGGCTGCTGTCCCTGTAACTGTTGCAGCTGATTTGGTGATGTCAGTAACATGATACTTCTCGTCCACTGATTTGAAAGTTTCCCGGCTGGAATTAATTGTATCAGTCAGCCCAATTTTTTTGCTAAGCTCTGCAACTCTGGCTGCCGCTGTGGATGATACTTGGTAAGACTCATCAAGATCTTTTGCCTTGATCAATGCATCTTTTCCCAGCACATATCCCTTGGCTACCATTGTTTTCACAACCTCCTGCGCCATAGTTACTGCCTCCCCCGGGGTGGAAACAAGTTTCTGCATATGAATATCCTGTAAAAGAAAATGATGTTCCTTTATTCAATAATAGCAAGAAACAGACTTGAACAGTTAGTGTTAATTAGATTTTTTTAACAGGAAAAAGTAATGAAAAATCTCGTGTTAAACTGAGTTTTGTTTCCACAATTCAATAACAATGATCTGTGCCTTCACAGCTTTGATTTACATTTATGTCCTTCAGATATTTTTCCCCTCAGAAGGACAAGGTTGTGCCCATAGAATAGAAGGTCTCCAACAGACAAGAAATACGGGTAGTTTATTCAAAGTATCCAGCCTTCTAAAACATTAATTCATAACGTTCTAAAATTGTAAGCTATGATATTACAAAAACAAAAAGGAATATTCATCAAATTTGAATGGATTTTTAGTTTCTTCATAAACCATAACATGCTTATTTTTAAAACACCACAAAACATTAGTTCGTTTTATGAAAGGTTATTATATTACTTTGTTCAATTAAAGCAAATAAGCTTTCTAAGGAAGAGTTTCAAGCATACTGATGAACTTGTACTATCTTCAGGGCTTGATGCAAGGCTCCTCCTGTTATCACAGTCATCTACTGAACCTTCCCAGCGAGAAACGCATATTGGTTGATCTACAATCACAGATCCCTGAGATAGGTTGGATTGAAACACAATATTAAGATTGAGAAATATAATAATGATCAATACCAGAATATTGGATAGCTATTGGTCAACAACAAAACACGAGCTATTCAAAAACAGACTGATGAAGGAGTAAATATTGAAATCATACAAGGGTATCTTGTCATATTTCTATTGTAAAAGAAAGTTCTCGTGTCTCCTGTTCTAAATGTTCCGCCAATGTACATTATTACTATACAATATTTTTCCTTCCAGCTTTATTATTCTTTGTCCTTATCCACTTCATGTAATACTTACTCCTCACACAGGCGAATTCAATCATCAATGTAGATGTTCAGATGAAATTACTCGAGTTTCTTGTATTCATATAAAAGGATTTTCATAGGTTTCCTGTATGCCGGTGGGGATGGACTTGGCACTTGGACCTCAATTGTTGACATATTATGGGAGAAACAGGGTGTGAGATGGACCTTTTTTCAACGTACCTGTTTGGGAAACTGTCAAACCATGGTTTCAGAAGCCCTTTTTCACAAGCCGAGACAAATCTCCTTTCACATACTTACCTCGAATGCCGTAATAGCACTTCTAAAAAGCTAAAACAAGTAGACACTGTACTAGGAAAAGTAAGAGTAAGAAAGAAGAGGGTCCATTTGAGTCTTCAGATGGTGGAGGAGGAATTGTAAACCTCTGGCTGTCAGAAGAGATAGAACAGTGAATATAATGGGAGGACAGGAAGGGTAGAAGCAAGTGGATTTGTGAGCAGAATTTTGTTGGAGAGCCTATACCTGTCTAATGCCTATGAACTTGGGTTTTTTTTTTCTTTGTTTTCTTCTTGCTTTTTCCACCTGTTTTAGCCAATCCTATGAGACTTAGGGATTGTTTGGTATGAGGGCTTTGGAGGGGAGGGGAGGGGAGGAAAATTTTCTCTGAGTTGGATCTAGAAAATTTGGAAAAGTGGGGTTAGAAGTTTTTAATTAATTTTTTTACCCGTTGATCTTACATTTTCTCCTTATTAAAATTTTATAACCCCACTTCTCTATTTTTTTTTAAATTCGACTCTAAAAATTTTTCTCTTTGCTCACTTTCCCTCCCCTCCCCTCCCCTCATACCAAACAAACCCTTAAACTCTAGCAGGATCTTTATGCATAAACAATATTATTCTGGAGTAGAATCCATCATAGATTAAAAATTGACAAGGGACTACTGACGAGCATTGATATTTATCTAGCGTGAAATTAAGCAAAGAAAGATAAACTTCCATAAGAAGACAATTGTAGATGACATCAATCTATGATATCCAACATTTAGAAAACAAGGAGGCAAGATGGATTAGCATCAACATACATTCAGCAACAAGGCAGTTTCCAGAGCATAAGCATCCCTAAAAGTCACATATGCGATATTCACATCTTCATCAGATCTGCATCATGACAAAAGAGAAATTATATAAACAAGCGTCTGTCAGCCCAAGCCTTGCAAGCATATGAAATTTCAGTATAACAGCAACATGAAATAAAATGTATCAAATGAAACTATCAATACTCAGTAGCATTGAAAAAGCCTAATGTATCAGCATTTTAATCAATATTTGTTCTGGTATAAGCATTTTAAGAAGAGAACACCATAACTTCATTAATTGGCACAAGTTTAAGGACGAAGAGAAAAAAATAAAACATGGGATGGTACTACAGCAATCTATGATAAGAATATCTATAGGATTCCCAATTCCTTATCTTTGTCATCTTATAGTTTTTAATTTAGTTTTGTTGAAGAAAAATTATTAAGAGGGAAATGATCATTATATATATATACATATATCCTTTCTGCATGTCATTACATTACGATTGTCTACAGATTTGACAGAGGGATATCCATTAAAAAAAAAAATTTGACATGCAATTGGGATATTAAACAAGGTTGGCTATTAAAAATCTCCCATATTTTCCATGTCTTGTCTTCAAGAAGTAAAGACTAAATAAGCATTGCATCAAAATGTCACCATAAATTAAAATCATATGTTGAACATATACTTAGTTTAATTTAAGTACAGGATTAAAAATTGCAATCAGTAAATAAGATAGCACAAAATTACCTGATGAATTCAATATGCTCAATGACACCAGAGTAGGCAAAAAAATTGTGCACATCCTTCTCTGTTGATCTAGGGGATAATTTGGTGACTACAGCAGTGAAACCACTGGAGCTCATTATCGAGCAGTGACTGAAGCCTCAACTGGGAAATCTGGAATGAATAAACCAATGGAAAGCAGCGGAAATCAAATTCCACCGAACAAAAGAAGATGACCCTGTAGGAAATCTTTCAGTCACTCCAGAAATCGCTAATCAGAAGGCATAGCGAAGCCACCCTTTTTCCTTTCATTACTCCATTCATAAGGCCATGTGTAATTAGGATAAACAATGAATATCATAACCACGCCGTTCAAGGTACCAAGACATTATCTATCAATTCGGAGTATGCTTACTTCCTTCGCCCATATCGAATCCATTCCAAAACATTCAATACGTATCGGCATTGACACACAGGACATCACGTGCCAAATAACAAGTATCTTATTTATTTTTCTTTGGTACTCGTCCGATGCTTGAGAAAAATTATATGTTTTTTTTCTAAGGAAATAATAGAATAAGAAGGAGGAAGAGTGGATTTCATAGTTAAAACAACCACTGTTTTAGGGGAGAAATGCTCACGCCTACTTCATAGAAATAGACTAGAGAAAGGGATTTTTTTTTTAATACCGGGTTTCAATTTCAAGGACGGCAAGCTCATATTCAACCGACATAACAGATAGAAAACTGATTTGAAATACATACCGAACAAGAAAAAAGCATAGAGAAGGGGGTAATGAAGTAAAATCACCTGAAGGCTGTAGCAGAAACCCAAAAGATGAGTGAATGTTGCAACAGAATTGAAACTTCGAAGAAAGGAGGGGCTGAACATCCGAGTGGATCTTAGAGCAAATAGAAAATTGAGACGAAGCAGAGTACCTAACGAAGTATAGCGCTTAACCAATCCAAAATTTGGAGCAAGAAAAGGTGATTCCGATCCCACGCGCACGCCATTTGTCTCTTTGGAATATTGGGCTGTCGTAATTGATAACTTACTAATAATTACAGGGAGCGTGATGCCCACTATCCTTCAAGAAGCGTCGATGGGATTCCGGGAAAAGCAAAATGGGCAACCGATACTTTCCCAAATAAAAATGGAAAAATTGTCATAAAATATCTCACTAACAACATATTTACTCAAAAGGACTTAAGTACATTGGCACTGAATTGACATTATATTGTTAAGCTAGAAAGTCTAAAATGCCTATGATGAATTAATGAATAAAGAAGGTTTGAAATTTTGATTCACCTTCATCCCTCCCGTGCGTGAACTAATCTCTGCGTGAACTTGAAGAGTGAAGGGAGGAGGAGGTGATATAGTACTAGCTTGTTTGGTTTGGCTTTCATGATTGTATAAGCCTAATTTACGTAAATCGAGACAAAACTCATCCACATATTTACCTCGTAAACCGTAAAAGCTATCTCATAAGCTCGTTTGGATTAGCTTATGGAAGTTCCATAAGTGCTTATAAATCGTGATTCACAGAATACGAAGTAACTTTTACGATTTACGAAGTTGCTTTTACGATCTACGAGGTAAATATGTGGAGGAGATTTATCTCGATTTACGTAAATCGGGCTTATAAAATAAGCCCGATTATATATGAAGTTTCCAAACATACCTAAACTGTAAAAGTTACCTCGTATTCCGTGAATCACGATTAAAAAGCACTTATGACGCTTCCGATCGTTATTCCAACTATCTATGAATTTTTAAAGTCGAAGAAACAAGAAATGACAGTGAGAAGAGAATTATGATGTTGTGGATATCTAATTCCAATGGTCTTCCCTAAGAGCCTTGCCTAACATTCATTGTCACTAAATGAATGAATTAATATGAGAACAATTCAGATCCTGACTTCAAAAAGAACCGAGAGTGAAATCGCTTAAAACTCCTAAATGAACATTAAACAACATTCATTATTGATTAATCAACTCAGTAATAACAATTGCTTCGAACAAATCAAAGATCATCACCAAGTCTACTTTCAGTCAGAGAGTATTAAACGCTTAAGCAATTTCATCTTTACAGGTCGATTTAACAATCACAGTGTAGTTCAGAATCTATAGAATCATCGATTAAAGTCCACAATCTCTAAACATAACAAAATGAATTCTAATCTAGATACAATGATTGAATCTATTCCATTATAGACTGATGACTCAGGCTCTGGCTCTGGCTCCTCTCTTAAGAAAGAAAGAAAATCTAGCTGCTCATGAGTTTGGAATCAGCTTCAACAATCGGAAGAGATGCTACGACCATCGCTGGATCTTCAAGAAGCTGGTTAGCCAAATCGATCGAATCTGGATCGAGCACCTCAGAAGAATTAGAGATGGAGAAGAAGAAGGAGATCGTTCCCTACCAATCTCGAATGGAATTTCAGTCCGCGTAATCAAAGCTGCCTCTCGTCTCTTTCTAATTCCCCCTTATTTGTCCGTTAGTTCCTCCTTAGTCTTTTCCTTCGTTCAGTTTTTCTTTTTCCCTTTTCAGCCCACGTGATACTTGATAAAGTTGTTGACCAAACTTGTTGCATTCCAGCTGCTTACTATTCTGCATTTCCATGTAGCCCCTACGTGAAGACTTCATTCCAATTGACTAAACACTGCCATTCTCTACGCGCATCTAATTCATTTTCTTTTGTTTTTTTTTCAATGATTAAAGATTGTCATTTCTCCACTTTTCCCCTACATATATCAAAAATTTCAAGTAGCACCATATGTTCCCAATTTATCACAAAATATATATTTTTAGCCCATAAAAAATAGCTTAACAACAATAAAATCCTAAAGAAAATGTAGTAATAAAATGAGTTTATCAAATTTCCCCACATGAGAACATTTGCACTCCTGGGCAAATAAATCTCAATCCATAATCCAATTCTCAATAATCATTTTAGCATCAAACTCTAACTAAAATATGAGCTCCTTAATCTTACCACTTTCATCTTTACAATCAATACATAAACTTACAATCATTCAGACAAAATAACCATTTTAATGCACAATCTTGTAACTGGTAATAGGCATCAAGGACTCACAGGTATTAGTGTTTCTCTCCTCTCAATCATGTAGGGTTCTTTCTCTCCTCTCTCCTAGGCTAGCCTCTACCATAGGCTTGTCAAAGCTCTAATATCTCCACCACTCAAAATCATGGGAATTAATATATCAAGAGGTCTTTCTTTAGGTTGTAATGTTGGAAAGGCTATGATAGATGTGGAAAGAGTAGAGCATTGACCACTCAAGCAAAAATGCATACTTAGGAAGTAATGCAGAACTACATTCAACTTCTAAATTTTTACACATATATAATTCATCAATCAGAGCTGAAACTAACATGAATTGAATTCTAATTATCTATGCACACATTTCAATCAGCTGCTACATAAACATGATTGTAAATGCTTGACTGATCTCTCTTCTTCTCTCTTTTCTTTTTTCCAACTTATTTTTCTCTTCGTTTTTTATGCTTTTTTTTCATCATTTGCTCTTTCTTTCTTTTTTTCATTTTTTTTCAGCTTGATTTTTTTTAGAGATCAAGTCTACACGTACAAAACATCACATCTGACTACTTTTACATACTTCCATTTACATTGAGCTCAACACCACTTAATAACTCCTTTAAAGCATGTCACTAGACTCTATTTCCACTTAAGAAGCTAATTCATGTTCTGCAGATGTACTCATGCATTCCACTTAATTGGTCAATGATGTAAAGATAAGAAAAGGAAGGGCTTAAAGTGGTTTGCAAAGGATTAATTGTTTAAAGTTTGTGTTTAGGTCTGTGTAAGGTTCAGAACAAATGCCTCTATCATTTACACTTCTTCCCATGCACAAATGTAGCCTCGACAAAGAGCTAGGACAAGTTCTAGAGAGAACTAACTCTAGGGAGTATGCTCTCAATATTTAGAAATGAAATAAGGCTCAAAATCCTTCCATCACGGGTTAATTCCTCTAGCCCATTAACAGAGACAAAAGTATACACTAAATTAATCCTAATGCCATGAATAACTACTCATTCCTATACTAATCATAAAGAATCAGATAGCCAAATCAAGGTTCTCATATCTCAATCAAGCTTACTTCTACAACAACTAATGAAAAATGAATTTTCAATATCCAACTTCTATGCCCAGAATAGATGGTGAATCAGAGCGCAAATAACTCAAGTGTGCATAAACTTAATAATCAGCAATGAAATGTTCACAGAAACAGCAGCAAGGACACTTGTGCAACAACAAATGACATCTACCTTCTAAACCTCCCCCACACTTGAACTTTGTATTGTCCCCAATGCAAACCGCTTAAAATGAGCAAAGAGAGCACCAAATAGCAGCAATGAGCAGAAATAGAGAGCCCAAGAGCAATGTGACACTACTTAAAAAAAATAAACTCATATTCTACTAAAATGGCCCCCCACACTTATTCTCAAATCATAAGAAGTAAGACAATTAGACACTTATAGTAGTGATAAGAAGTAAATGAGGGAAAGAGGCAACCTGAATTCAAGAAGGTTCAGAATTCTCACGGTATAATTTGAGTAAGTGTCCATTAACCTTCATAGTTCTGCCACTCTCATTATCCAGTAGCTCAACCATACCAAAAGTATGAACTTTAGTCACTATATAAGAGCCATACCACTTTGTCTTCAACTTCCCTTTACCAAATTTGAATCTAGTTCGAAACAATAACACTTTATCACCAACATTGAACTCTTTCCTAAGGATTCCCTTATCATGAATGAGCTTTGCCTTGTCCTTGTAAATTTTGGAATTTTCATAAGCTTCAAGCCTAATTTCTTCCAACTCTTACAGCTGTAAAATCCTTTCTTCAGTACCAGCTTCAAAATCCATGTTACAACTCTTGACAGCCCAATAAGCTCTATGTTCAATTTCAACCAAAAAATGACAAGACTTTCCATAAATCATCCTATAAGGAGGCATTCCTATAGGAGTCTTATAAGCTATCCTATAAGCCCACAATACATCATTAAGCTTGGTGCTCCAATCTTTCCTTGATGGTTTCATAATTCATTCTAAAATATGCTTCACCTCCCTATTAGAAACTTCAATCTGTCATTATTTTGAGGATGATAAGGAGTAGACATCTTGTGAACCACCCTATACTTAGCGAGTAACCCATCTATGACCTTGTTGCAGAAATGAGAGCCTCTGTCACTTACCAAAGCTCTAGGCACACCAAATCTTGCAAAACTATGGGATTTGAGAAACTTTGAGACTGTGGCAACATCATCCTTCTTTGTTGGAATTGCCTCCACCCATCTTGAAAGGTAATCCACAGCTAGAAGTATGTAATTGAAGCCTATAGATGTAGGGAATGGTCCCATGAAATCAATGCCCTAGACTTTAAAAACTTCACAAAAAAGCGTAGGATGGAGAGGCATTTCATGTCGTTTGCTCAAACCTCCAAACCTTTGACATATATCGCACCTCTTGCAATAGGCAAAATAATCCTTGAAAAGAGTCAGCCAATAGAAACCAGCCTCAAGCACTTTCCTTGATGTCTTCTTTCTACTGAAATGACCTCCACAAGATAAAGTATGATAGCTTGAAATGATAGAATTAATTTTTAGCTCTGGAACACACCTCCGAATGATTTGGTTACTACATAGCCTCCACAAAATGGGAGGATCCCACTGAAAAAGAAGAGGGGAAAGAAAGAGAGGAAGGAAGACCACCGTGCTACTAGATCGAGATGCCACCACCGTTGCAAGACTTCGCCACCACCGCAGAGACCGACCCTGCACTGCCACCGCAAAGACTCACTCTCCCCCACCGCTGCAAAGTTCCACACTCCACTCCCGCCGCCAAGTCCAACACCCACAATGACATCTGAACATTCTCCTCCCTTCACTCTTCAAGTTTGCATGCGGGAGGTGATTCCAAATTTCAGCGATCTTCATTAATTCATCAAGGGCATTTTAGACTTTCTGCCTTAACAACATAATACCAATTCAGTGCCAATGTACCTTAGGTCCCTTGGAGCAAATATGTTTCTAATGAGGTCTTTTATGGCCATTTTCCGAATAAAAATCAATATATAATTATATTTTTATTTTTTTTATAATATAAAATTTCTACAAAATTTGTAGTCGTGGCCTAGGTAAGTTAGGTAGAGAAAAAACTAAGGTTTGGCTGCAACCAGCATATAGAAGTATTTTTTTATGTTTATTTAATATTTTAAAATATTTTGTAGTTCATTTAATACTTTGAAATATATTTTTTTTTAATGTGTATCTATCACCTAAAGTGCCTTTTGTATAATTTTATACTTGATAATTTAGGTGATTCCAAAAAATAGTTTATGGCATTGGACATATTTGAAAAAAATATTTTAAACTGCTAAATATATCCCAAAAAAATAATTTATAGTGTTGGGTACATTATAAAATGCTTCAAGATCCGGAATGGCCTAAAAACATACTCATGATGCAAGATTTATGTTAACCCAAAAAAACCACTACCCATTTGTTGGATTGATGGAAAATAAATCTTTTTTTCCTGTTACATATTGTTAATTTAAGGTCTTAATAAACATCTTACATTCTCAAAATCGTTCATCAATTTCATTTCTTTTTCTTTTTTGATTTCGCAACATCTTATATATTCACAAAATCGTTCCCTTAATCATGCTCCAAGGGCATTGTAACTATTGTATTCTATCATTTTTTTGTTGGGCTATATTTTGGGCTAAACGACAAATAAATAATCCAAATTGGAAGAAGGAGTTGGGTTGAAATGGATTGGGCCAAGAACCCAAGTTACATTTATTTTGTTATGAGCCCTCTCATTTTGACTCAAATCCAGCAAACCTACCGCGACGGTGATTAGATCTAATAAAAAAAGTTAGTTTTTCATTACGTTGTGAGTTAAAATTTGAATCCCCGTTCAGAGATGTACCCACATTTAGTGTCCAAAAGTGTCTTAAATTGAATTGCCATACATGTGCTTAGAAAAAAAAACCCAAACTGTCTTTTAGAAATTTAAAAAAGTACATAAACAGCTTTTTTATTTCTAAACAGGATATTCAGATCTTTGCACCGCCAACAAAATCATATAACGAGTAACTGCGCATAATTCATTCATATGAAGAAGATAGAGTGGGTTGTGTTCCCCCTAAAAAAACAAGCAAGAAGATAGAGGATTGTAATTATAGGGCAGTATTGTCATATGCTCTTGCATTCACACACACAAGATTGTTATATTATATTGCATCATTGTTTGCTATATAGGTTGATTATATTGGTATAAAAGTTGGAGGGAGGAGTGTTGTTTAGTGAAGGTTAAGGGGCAGAGATTTGTGGTGGAGGATATGATGTAGGGTGAGTGACCACAAAAGCTCATGCATCGTTTTCACTTTCTAAGTGCAGGCGAGGGAGAGGAACGTATGGATATGATGATATGGGTCGGGTTACTACGTTATGTTATGTCCCTTTCCGCGGTTGTCGGTTACAAACATTAATCTGCAGGAGTTGTTAATTCTTTCCTCTCAACTTGCTCTGCAAAGTCAAACTTTGTTAGCTACTTGTACGTGTATATATATATATATAGCCCCCTACTGTTTCCCTCATTTATCCATCACCTAGCTATGTTCCTAGCTTGCTTGCTGCTTCAGCTCCTCCTTATAAATTATTCAATTATGACCACACTAGCTACCACTTTTCTTGGTCAATATATCTCTTTTTCTCGATTCAGCTTTTGCATGTTTAGTTATTGTTAGTTGGCAGGCCAATCTGCTAAAATGGCCAATTATCATTCAATGTGCCTAACCACACACTCTGTACACAACACTAACTATAACTCAAGTATAGTTCGGATATTGGCTATTTATCTTTAGTGCCTGTTTGTCTTAGCTTTTCATAAGTGATTTTATGATTTATGAGGTAAGTATGTGATATAAGTTTTGTCTCAATTTACAGAATATAGCTTATGAAACCACACTTTGGTTGTTTTCCAAACAAACACTTGGTTATATATATGTTAATATGTTCAAACACAAGTTCACAGAATTCAACGTGTGACATCAGTACTTGAATGTATTTTGACTTATTAAGTAAGGGAAAAAACAAGAAACATTGTTCTTGTTTGGAATAACGATTGGAGTCTTCAAAAACAGCTTTTGAATCGTGATTTACAATATACGTGGTAAGTATGTGAGAAGAGTGTTGTCTCGACTTATTTACATAAACACTTATAAGTTTTTCAATCGCCCAACTAAACATGCTAATGGACTACTCCTAGAAGTTTTCATCACTCAGGAGAAATGCTACTCTTAAAGAGTTAAAATAGAGTAATGTTGCCCCATATCATTAAAATGTTACCATTAACCATTAATTCCTTAATAGTTATCGTTAATTTTTTAACGGTGTAATATTTCATTGCATTTTGAAATTTTTATGACAACATTGAACCCAAAAAAAAAATTATGAAACAACATTGCTGCTATAAGCAAATTAACTTCCAAGTAAATTTTCTATCTTAATCCTTAATTCTATTCTCTCGTATACTCCTACTCTTCCCGATGTTTAATATAAGATATATTTACTTAATTTGATTAGATTAAGGAAATTAACTAAATTATAGTTTATATGACATGTAGTTTCTAAAATCCCCTAATCATCTTTCTTAATTCTCTGTTTCACTCTTTTCATTGATTATTATTAAGGGAGTATAAATAAAAAAAATTGATAGTTAGAAGAATGATACTTAGGAGTATTTGAATTTGATATGCATCATATAACCACGTTGATGTTGAGTGGGGTAGGGGGGCGTCACCTCATACTAAGACGAACGCTGTAAATGTAAAGTACGTACTTGCTATTTTACAACTTCTCATCACAGTAAGCAATGATATAGGTGAAATGAGACTTGCAGACCCTCCTATATTCTAATATTCACGAGAAACATAATTAGGACAGTCAAAGCTAACACTTCATTACCATCCAAGTAATTAGATGATTTAATTTTACTTTTGAGAGAATTACATAATATTATGCTACTGTCAAGGGCGAAAACATTGCATTGCATACCCATATATTCATTGGAATAACAACACTGCACTGATCATGAGACACGAGTTATAAGACAGTATATAACAAAATATACTAGTATTTTATTAAAAATACTTTACATAAAATATAGACATCACTATATATGTACGAGGCATATGCTAGAGATTCGTTTTAACAATGATATATTTTAATGAAATATAAAATATAAACTTTCGTATACAAATGACTTTTGGTATATAAACTAGCTGGTCTCTTTCCCGATGATAAGAACAAATATCGATCTTTTCGGTATCAGTGCCTGTAGAGATTTTAATGAAGGAGAGGGGGATAAGCACCAACGTAACACTAGGATGGAAAGAAAAAATAAGGAAGAAAAAGGCAATGGTCCCAACTGCCAATGGTATGTAAAGATGGTATATATAATTAGTGGTGCATCTTCTTAAAAACGAAGATGAGGTACGTACGTAACAGCATACATAGAAGGAAACAGTGATATTTTAAAAGATAGTGTCATATAGCAAACAGGAAGATTGTCGATGAGCGAACGAGAGTTGATACTTCACATATATATTGTATTAAAATATAAAAACAGTTCACGAAAAAAAAGAAAGAAGAGGAAACACATAGCAGTACAAAAAGTCCACAATGATGACAGAAGACCACAGTCGACCAATGAAGCGATCGCATCAAGATGACTGACTAGAATGGCATTTTCTAGCAATATCGTCAATTAATAAAGTCATCACTCGACATTAGGGGTCACGTACGTTGGTGCGTGTTGGAGGTAGGATATGTCTGAATTATCATGATAATAAATAATGTATATATAACAAAAGATGATGAAGAAATTATAAATATTGAAAGGGAGTAATAAAAAGGAAACTAAAATAAAGCTCAATTCCTGGAACAACCACTACATTCCAAATCCTTTTTTTCACCGTGTAACCGATAAAAGAAAGAAGCTTTTCTGTGGGTACCTTTTATAGTTATTGGTCTCTTTCTTAATACTAAAAAACGATGGTCTCTCCACTAAAAAGAACCATCCAACATTTGATCAAATCACGTTCATGTCATACACTTTCGAGTTGGGGCTTTTATATTTTTTAATATCCACATTGTAGAAACTTGAACCCAACTTTACCGACAATATATCTCCGAGTAAAACACGTCTACATATTCTTCTTATATTATATTATAGCCTCCATCTACTATTGAACACATCTTCACATAAGCAAACTCTTTAAAAAACAGATATCTTCTCCGCCAAATATGACATATCAAACCTATATGTATTATATAACCCAAGTCATTAAAGTACAACGCTAATTTAAAAAAGGCTTAACGAATTAATTAACAAGCACTACATTTGGGGCTCCCGTGGAATATATATAGAGAGCTAGCTGGTACAACAACTTAATTTTATTCTAAAGCCTTTCTTGCAAGTGCCCTACCTACCATAAGGGTGTGCCGTACAAAGCGTACACCTCAAACTGCACCTTGCTTGCTAGGAAAAAGCTAGCCCGCCCTAATTAAATGAAAGGGAAAAAAAAAAGTACACTCTTATATAATCTTGTTGACGAAGGAATTAAAAGCGCACACTTAATATAATTGCTTATTGGTTAATTAGGCTCCTAATGATGGAAGCCTCGGCACTATCAGCATCAATGGTGGACAGTAACTGAGAGAGTCGCTCGCTTAAGTCGTCCACTTCTCTGTGCAAGTTCCTGATGTAGTTGCAGGTTTCCTGTAGGACCTTGGACGCTGATACCTGCGCAACAAATAAGACTAATAAGTACTCTTAATTACTTACCAGTCACTTTCTTCTACTTATATTGTGCCCTCCTGTGTGTGTTCGCCTAACAACAAGTTTCAGGGTTTTTTTCTTTTTGGGGCTCTACGTTACTTTTTCTGTAACTTTAAATCCGTTTGAGTAGACCGGTCAAAATGTAAATGCTCTGACGTCTATAGAGATCTGCATATATTTTGGAATTGTATGAAAACTACGTCCTTAATACCTGGGTCAATCTCGGACTGTCGGGAGATCGATCTTATTTTTTTATTATAGATAATATAGTTTACATGTGGTTCACGAGCCACCCCCCCCCCCCATTAAGTTAATTAGATTGTTGGGAGGAACAAGCAACAGCATGTGAAGCCCTTAAGCTAGCTAGCTATATCTTCGTGAGACGAGGGAACTTTTTTTTTTGCATACATTTTATATAAGGTAGGCTATGGTCCTTGCCCAAGTATGTGACTCTTTATAGGTCAATGAAACCTTTCTTAGATGGGGAAAAAAATTAAGCAGTTCGGTGAAGGGTGAAAAACCCACAAAAGTAGTTTAATAGTGAGTGTATGGATAGAAGAAGAAGGCATTAGGCATACCTTACTGGAGCGTCTATCACGAATCTCAGGAACAAGTTGACGCAACTTGGAAACAAGCTCGATGATTTGGTCATCGGAGATTCTTGTAGAACTTGATTGCTGCCTGGACCTTCTGCTAGACATGTCTGTGAGCTAGAGCTTGTTTGTGGGGGGTATTTGAGCTAAATTAATGTCTAAAGGGCGAGGGAGAGAGGGTAGCTAGGCAGTTGCTTGCCTTGAGTTTAAACTTTAAAAACAAAACAAGCAGAGATAGAAGCAAGAAAGAGCAGGGAAAGGGAAAAAATTAAAAAGTATAGGTAGCAGAGAAGAAGGAGGAGAAGAGAGAAAGGAGTAGGTGGTGTGAGCTAGATGTAAGCTTAGGTATGCAGAAATGAAGAAAGTGATAAGAGAGATTTAAAGAGAGGGAAGGACCACAAAGGGGGAGAGAGAGGGAGAGTACAATAACAAAGACAGCGATGTTGGATGAGAGGAAAACAAGTGCGTTGGAGAATGCAGTGGTAGTAGGCTTAGTGTTTTTTTTTAATGGAGAGAGAAAAATTAAAAGGGTAGCAAAGGGCTTTTTCTTTCTGTGCCTGTGTTCCCAATTGGGCATTGATACTCAAGTGGATTTATAAGGATGTGTTTGTTTTTAAGCTAACAAAGTGGGCCTTTCTGTACATGTCCCACTAAGCACCACCATGTGATCCATCATACCAAAACTAAAACTCTCTCTCTTCCCCTCTGTGACTGTGAGTGTTTATAATTTCTCCCCACTAATCACACAAGCCCACGCCACTATTCTCATACTACACTTAGTTGAACGCCAGTGCCTTCACGAGTCTTGGCTCCCATGTTTCAGGTCAAACAACAACTGACATGGCAGCCAATGATTGGTCCAAACCCGAGCCTTTCATTTGACTATTGGATCTGAACTGCCGTAACCCGCGCGCTTCCTTAATTAATTAATGATGCCTCCCTCAGATGTCGTTACCATAATCTTTTTCTTTCATTATTAATTATTACGAAAAGCAAGAAACAAGATGCTTGATCTGGGGTTATAATATAAGAAAGAACAACACAACATTTATGTTATTTGATTGTATTCATGGAATATTCATGTGGATATAAGTGGTGTATACAAAATTGAAGGAGAGAAGAAGGATATATGAGCTAGGGACAGGGGTACGTGAGGAGGCCTAATCTTAGTGGGGAAAGAGGGGCTGAGGGGTCACATGCAATTTCCCTGAAGCAGAAGACACGCCACGTGGCATGTGTACATACACATTATTATATAATATGAAGGGGGAAGAGGTTTCCCAAATGAGGCATGGATCGGAAATTTCCATGCTTTTCTCAAGCACCGTCACGTGCACCTTTCAAACTTAGACAATGGACGACCCCTCTCACACCTTGCAGGGACCCTCCTCCTTTCTACCTTGTCTCTCCACATCCTTCTCTTCTCTTCTCTTCTCTCTTTCTCTTTCACATTTTCGCTAACCACCGGCATTATATTCCCCTTCCATTATCATCTTCCTCATTTTTTTTTTAATTACAGGGGAAGACATTGACGGCATGATGTCAAAAACAGTACTTGCAGGAGAGCCTTCATGTTACTAGGTTTGTTATAGGGTCAATGGCATCATATTGATCATCTTCATCTATCTCTCCCCACTTCCATCCTCTAAAACATGCCCGTCACCATTGTTTCCTACATCACATCACCTTCATGATCCAGTTTTAAAAAATTTATTTTATTGCTATAAGACCAGCAGCACTATATGATAATGAATATTGTATTTTAAAAGAATAACATGAACGTAAAGTGGGAGTAGTTGAGATGAGAATGTTGGAATAAATGCGTGGTTATATAAAAAAAGATAAGACTCATAATGGTCTTATACGTGAATGAGTTAGAGTGACACTTATTAAGAAGAAAATAGTAGAAAATTATCTGAGGTGATTCGGACGCATCCAGATATGGCCATTGGGTGTGCCGGTAAAAAGAGTCGATCAAGCTGTATGGAGCCCTTCAAAAAGAGTTAGAGGAAGACTGAAACGACCTCTCAATGAGATTATATAGTATGATCTATTGATTAATAATCTGTCTAAAGATTTGATTTTCAATAGAGTATAATGGCATCATACGATTATATAGCCAACTTCACTTAATAAGATAAAAATGTTTTGTTGTTACGTTTTCAGTTTCACCACTACATTAAGAAGCGGATATGTATAATTAATTTGCAAGAAGTGGACGTATCACGTACATACATACATATGTGCACGCTTGGATTTCAACTCAGAAGCTTAAACCACTTGGAGTTGAATAATTGTAAACTTTGGTTTTTGCAAACGGATTTCCAAACACATTCCGTAATGTTATCATACGGGGGGAGCTGGGGTATATACTGTGTCAACAGATCATTGGATATTGATTGGTGCATGATGATGAGAATTAATTAATTGGCGTTCTTTGCCCGAAAAAAAGAAAAGAATTAATAGGTGTTGCGATAGTATATTCCCGTAAGATATTAATGGAGATCTGATACATGAAGTATTTGATTCGGCAGGGTGATTGGAGTGTATATATATATATATATGGATGTTAGTGCAATGATAAGGGTTCGTGATGGAAACTCTAGGTCGTTACAATGGCCTGAGGTTCTTTAATGCAGCAAGAACGTACACACTAATTAGATGACCCGTGGCCCATTTCATTTATGACTAGCTAGGGTTTTACTATTGCTACAGGCAGAAACTTCATCCTAGTATATATAATAACGATCTTATATTAATTGTTCATCAGGGCATTTCAAAACGATCATTAAATACGGGAAATTTATCAAGGTTAATAGGTGGGATTATAAACAAGTGAACAGTGAACACCATTGTTGTACGCTAATTACCTGATCAAGGTACCATCACTAATCGAATACACATCTCGAAATTTAGGAAGCATTCGTTAATGAGAGTCTAGGAGTATTATTATCTATCCATTCATTTTTTTACGCGTTCAGGTGCATGCGGTAACAATTTTAAATCATATATATTTGCTCGAACTTTCTATATTTATCATCTCCAACCAATCATCCCATCAATATAAATGTATGCCAAGCATATAAATGAGTTGTGTTATCTATTCATGCACATGCACTTGGGCCTCAAACTTTATTATTATACCGACTACCTAGAAAAAGTATATTTGTGGACCTCCTCTAATAATTTATGCTTCTTGCGTCAATGATTTTTGGATATGACTTGAAAACTGCCTAAGCCGAACATTACTTATGTGTGTGTAGGGATGTGTATATGTAAACTCAAAGTCTCATATAATTGATCGATCCAGCCTGGCCAAATTGAGCAAAATCATACAGGAAAAAATTGGTAAAAACGTGATTGAAACTCGTGCTGTGTGTTCTTAATATGCGTTTGGTCTTAGATTGAAAACCACTACTTTCACAAAAATTGTATAGTTTTACTAGTCTCTAACGTAAAATACGCTTAGGCTTGACTCTTAGTCAATCTAGGTTGCAGCCTATAACTATAACAATCAGTGTTGCCAGTGACTTTATAAACTAGGGGCGTGAAAGCTCATATGCTTGTAACCTTGAGTCGTTATTATCTGCCCTTTTAATTTTAAGATGACTGAGGTTGAAAAAGTCACACGCTACACATTATAAAGGGAATTGAATCGTAGTTCAAAGGCTGGGCATTTTTATTTTTCAATGTTCTGCCCCTTCAGTCTCCAGTCACCTGATAGCTAGCGATCGAGGACAAAGATTTTTAATCGACGGTAAACAAGATTCTGAGTGAAAAATCCCAAAACTAAGAATGAATCGATGGCAATGGTCTCCTCCGTGGATTACTCCCTGATTGACATCAACTTCTCAGAAAAGTTGCAAAAATGCTATAGAATGAGTTCTAACTGTCTCTAAGATATGATAAGAGTCAAACTCTTTTTGTTTCCTTAATTAGTTACAGATAGCCAGCGTTAGTAGGTTGGTGCGGTGCCCTTACAACCAGCGTCCGGTCTAACTTATCAATATTTCTTAACAACAGCAAGGGGAATCATGGTAAGAGTCCCCCCCCCCCTTCCCGCCCGCGAATCACGGTAAGAGTTTAAGGAATGGATTTAGTCACCTAAAAATCTAATAACAAGTTTTAATGCTAAAAATCAAGGAATAAAAAATCGGACCGGGTAATGAACCGGTCACGGCATAAATTTAAGAGTTAATGAGTTAATCGGGGCCTAACCGGTAGTCGAACCAGTCATATTAAAATATTATAATTTATTAGTGGCAATATATATTAATATATTTTTAAACTTTTATAGATAAAAATGAAAATCTTTAGAAAAAAATACTTAAAATCTATTAGTATTAGTTATAATGCCTACTTATGTAATGATATCTCATTTTCTATAATTATTATATCCTTTTAAATAATTTTTTTTATCATCATCTTTTTTTTAAATTTTTTCTTTCTTTATCTACTTTTTTCTTCATCTTGGTTTTCAACCTTTCATTTTTCCCTAAAAAATAGCGCGAGATAGTAGTTAGAAGAATAAAAAAAATGTATTTCATAAAAAAAAGATAAAAACAAGTAACTAGTCCAACTGGTTAGACCACTAGTTTTACCGGTTCACAGGTTAAGATTGAACCAGACCGGACCATTGACTGGTCACCGGTTGAACCGGCCGGTCCAATCCGATTTTTTGTCTAGTGCTAAAAGTTATATGTTTATACTCCTTATTTGTTATTAAAAGCCTGTTTAGTATGAGAGAAGGGGAGATAAAGTGAGTGGAGGGAAATAATTTTTGAATCAGGTTTAAAAATATTAGAGAAGTGAGGTTGAAATTTTTTATTTAAGTTTTTTTTACTCTTGAATCTTACATCTTCGATTTGTTAAAATTTTACAACCGTATTTTTTTAAAATGTTTTAAATTTAACTGGTAAATTTTTTTCTTTTCCTCCAAATCTCTCATATCAAACAAGCCTTTAAGATTATTGGTATAATTAATTATTTTATTTTGGATCTCATAGTAATTGTGCCTAAATAAATTCCTCGGTTTTGGCACAACTATTAACCCGGTTATGTTGCATTGTGGGTTTTGGCTTATTTTTATGCATTACATTTTCATGTAATATATATATACATACTCCTGGTGGCTTCCTAAAAATATAGATTAATAGAATCATGTTTAGAATATTTTTTAAATAATATTATTTTGTATCATTAATAATCCCAATATTACTCCAATAAGGGTTTAAAAACTAAAGATTGAACTCATCCATATACTTATATGACATGCAAAGCACATATCCTTTGTTTTGTTTCTCATTAATTAATCTTTAACAAGCAATCTTTGTCATTTAAACAAAGAAAAATATTCAAAGTGATGCATATGGACTCCTGCAGAATTTGTGAAAATAAAAGAATTACTACCGTTTAGAAAAACCACGAACAAATAAAATCTACGTGCGACTTGAGAGCATATTAAGGAAAAGAAATTATAGTATAGTTAATACACTGACCAACGTTAAGAACTTCGTAATGAAGACCTTTTTGTCTAAACATACATTGTTGAATTGTAATTTTTATTCTAGAAACATAGTCCGGTCCCACCAGCAATTTCCAAGCATAAAATGGTGCAAACCAAAATATTCGTATTATTTATTATTACTTTTTAAAGTCAAAAAGGAGCATCCACATGATCCTGTAGACTCACATACCTAAACCCGACAAGAAGTTGGAAGTTAGAAATCTGTTGGCGCAGATGGTAGGGAATGAGGCGTTGAGCCTCCCTGGCTTCGATCATGGCAAGCACCCATTTGGGTGCACTATGCAAAAAAAAAAAAAAAAAAAAGATTCATAAAGAACATTTTAAAAGCACTTTATAAGCACACAGCCTTTGCCTCCTCTTCACAATGCATGCGTAGTTCCTACTTACTTCAATCTGAAGAAACTCACTCCCCATCTTTCCACATCCTTTTCCAAATCTAAATCCAAATCCGTTGCAAAAAAAAAAGGGTAATTAATTAGCTCCACGCTTACATACTTTTTTTGTTGATTTTGCGACCTAATCATAAGTACATTTATTTTCACTTTATCAGGAGTAAAACTGGGAGATCAAGGAGTACTTCTTTTGAATCTCCGACATTCAGTTAAATTTTGTCTTAAACACATGCGTCAAAGTTGTCGAAGCCAAATTATTATTAATGCACTTTATATATATAGTATATATATTTTCTTTGGGAACACACAACTATTGATGATGACCCAAGTGGCTAAAGTGACTCTTGGGAGAACCTAAAAGGATTGAACGGATTTCGTGGAACTAAAGCTGCCCTTGAGCTCCACAAGATACTTATGTCCATCCACATATCATTGTCTCTGCATTGACCTGACCTCTAGACTTTCCATCTCACCGTTCACGTTAAGTTGAGTTTTGAGTTATAAGGTTGGGTTTATACTTCCCACTTTTCAAAGTCTTTTGCCAAGTTCTCATTTTCCAAAGCCATGCTGTCTGATAAAGAAAGCATCGATCCACGCTGATTTTTTAGACCTAGCACTTTTTTCTTCACGTATATTACTGTTCTGGGACACATATTAAACTGTTTCTGCTTACTTTTCTCGTAATGCTCACTAATCGATGGTTACGTAGATTATAAACTCTCTTGGTAGTTCCTCAATCAGCGCAGTACTTAAAAAGGTTTATATTGTCCTCTCTCTCTCTCTCTATATATATATATATATATATATATATATATATATATATCACTTGAAATTAAAATGGCAAGCCCTTATGAATTTGTCCAACTTTCGGCCGAGTTTATGTGTGTTGCACTACAAGGGTTTCTGCCTGGACCTTACGTGTTCCTTAAGAATCAGATAGGTCCATCAGGCCCAACTATGCCCATTGGGCTTCAAGTGAAATCAAGCATCCGTATACTCTTGGGCTAGTCTTTGGAATATTCCCCATGCTTGAGAGAACTGAGCACAGTTACATGCAGAGAAGGAAACTAGGAGGTTTAATGGAAGAAAACTGTTGAATAAATATTACGATCGATGGTATAGTATCGTTCGGTCATATTGTTACATCAAATTGGGAAAACTCCATATATGTGGAGACAGCATATATTATCGCTAAGCTGTTCATTCCAGCAACCAGACAACTTTGAACAAAATCGAAACTACACGCAATCTTTACACAAGATTTCACCGACTCAACACGAGGTTCTGCTTATTCTCATGTGTGTGTCATTTTATGAATCCTAAAAATCTTATCTATAAATCCTATATTGAGTCCCTGTTTAGTACAATTATTGGTTATTCGCTAATAATAGAGAAAACACATTGGTTCCACCGCTCAATTCATCAGTTCCTCTATCATGGTGACATAAAACTGCTCACATTATTCATTTGTTCATGAAACAACACTTCGAATACCAATATACCAGTACGTTAAAAAGAAAAAAAATGATTTTCTCGCATCCCGGTTTGTTCCTTTAGCTTGGAGTTGCTGTGTTCATATAGACAATCTATGGTATGGTCAAATTCAAAATTTCTACAAAGTTTACCGACTGAAATAATGAGTGCTAAGCAGAGATTTAAAGCAAGCTTTATTACTCACAAGAAAGTGTCAGAGTGAGAGCAGAAGGGTCAGGAAATGAAGCTGTAGCTTCACGTCATAAGAAATTATCATGGGTCCCTTTCTGTGACTGGATAATGAGAAAAGCCAAACTGAGGTGAAAGTGGTGACCCCAGTGCTTTAGTAAGCCAGAACAGTAATTATTTGTTGTGACTCAAAGTTTTCTTCGGCCTGCAGTGCAATGGCAGCAAAACTATTCAATTACCAAATCCCAGGCATAGAACAAGAAGAATGGGTATGGCTCAGACTTTCATTTCTTTTATTACTACTATTATTTTCCTTTGTGTCCAAGGTGCTTCAGACATGCATGAGACAATGGCTTGCTGGAGTCTTCAGAGTCAGACCTTACCGAGACTAATGGTCAAAAATGGTAGACTCAATTGTCACTGCTACCCTCACAAAAAGCTGTGTTAAGTTACTGTACATGTACCCTCTGAGAATCTAACTTGAATATGTAGAAGACCCACGCGGACTGCAACTTCCAGTACAACAGCTGAACCATATCATGCACTTTTGATTCGTATGCATCTACCATCTTAAATCCTTCTTCTTAAACATTAGCTAATTGTTCAATTACATAATGGGATACTCCTGCATTAACAATGCTCATATATAATGGGCTTTATTACTATCATTTTTGCGTTTACATTTGTCACTTACGCTTATTTTGTTCTCTACTGTTCTTTCCCTGGCATGTGATGGAAAGTGTTGAAATATACCTAGTTCACCTTTAATGGATTAGAACCCAAACCCAACCCAATTGTATTAAGGTTAACATATAAATAGTAGAAAAGTGTGTGTGAATGTTTGTGATATTCCCCAACAATTCTAATTTGAATGATTGAACACATAGAATATGTGAGGTACATCGATTGAGGAAGAGACACAGGAACCCTATATATATACACATGCAATTGCACAAGGGTTTAGGGTTATGTAATATGAGACACTCTCTATTCTCTTCCTCTAAACTCTTACTCCATTCAATTCTATTTATAAATAATTTTTTCTATCATGAAGTTAGTCCTTTTTATAAACAACTTTCACTTTGTATTTGAAAATGTAAGCTCTTTTTTTATATTTTATCCTTATTAAATTTACATATTATTTATAATTAATTATTACATATACTAAGAATTATATTCAGGAGAGAGATAGAGAGATCACAAGTGAATGAAGTCAACAAAGCATTGGGAAAATGTATTTTACTATCTCTCATACTTTTTATACATTCTCTCTATGTTTTCGTAAATAGGGGCATATACGAAAAAAAAACATGACATTTTTTACACACTTATTACTTTTAACTACCAATTCGTTTTGCGCAATAAAAAAAAAATTGCTTATAAATAGGACCGGAGGGAGTATTCTCTTCTTATTCTTCCATCTATAGTATATTTGCTATATGACATGATCGGAGTTTACATTAATCTCCTGTTTCGTATGGGTATATCAGCGAGTCAGTCGGACTCCAAGTATGCCCAAAATTCTTTCTTACGGGAAGATTAGCATTATAAGTCCGATTCACGTAAATCGAAATAAAACTCATCCACATACTTACTTCGTAAACCGTAAAAGTTACCTCGTAAACCGTAAAAACTACTTCGTATTCCATAAATAACGATTTATAAGCATTTATAGAACTTTCATATAAACTATTCCAAACATACCAGTCTTAGGATTTATGAACCTGAGATTGTGGGAAGCAGCTGAATATTTGCCCTCCAAGAGAGAGACAAGAGGCAGAAAACAAAACTGTACATTACATGACACAGACTGGCGATTTACTCATTTCCTCAGCTACAGTATTTAACTCAGGTAGATTCCCATCCCTCGAAACATATCAGAGGGAGGACTAGATTCATTTCATCAATTCTGCGTAAAGTTTCATTTTTTTTTTCCACCTCATTTAGTGGGAGGATGTTCTTTGGAATGGCCAAAAGGCAAGCAAAAACTTCTCATTCGCTTTACGTTGTTCACGTGCCACCTCAGAATTTACCTGTTTGTTGGACATTTATTTACTTGAGAGAACCTTTTGCTTTTGTTCGCATACATAATAATCGTCGCTCATGAAGTGTCTCTGTAAATTACCCTCCTGCATTATGCAGCAAAGTATCAGTACCTAACATGCAGAAATGCAAGATTTTTTGGTTCGGCATTTAAGACTCTGATGTGATGGTTCAACTCTCTATTTCCTCACCTATATTTATTACCTTTAATGATTAATCTTTGCTTTGTCTTGGTATTTGTATTATTGTTTCATTTCCCATCGAGACACAAGCAATTTTTACATTGGAAATGCAAAAAAAGCCAGAGGGCCCAAGTCCTCGTGGAGCTTTCTCTGTTTTCTTATGGGGCAGAGGAAGAACACACATGGATATGGTAGCATCCATTTCAGTAAAGTTGACAAGAAAATCTGATCAATCTGATAAAGGTTATTCCGTGCTTGTGTAAGAAATGGGCCATACTTATATTCCCCACAAAAACAGAGAGTGGAAAGAGATAGGGTTAAGTGAGATCTGTTAAATTGTGTTTATTAAAAAGGTTGCCCTATATAAAATAAGGTTCAAGAAAAGGAAGGCAGAGAAGAGAAAAAAACCTTCTAGGCCGCATCAAGTGGGTCATTCCAAAGCCATCAAAGAACATATAAAATAAGGTTATGTCCATCCCTTGCTTTTCACAATAATCCCGATCATCTGCCTTCACTGATTATGTCTCCTCCTCACTGTTAAAAGGAGCCTCTGCCCTCTGAGGGGCCCTCCACAAAAAATCTGTGCTTATATTGAATTTAAAGTAAATTATGGATTACGAATTAAATAAGCTACTTATTGTTAAATGGGTTGGTATTTTAAATTTAATTCGCCATTTCAATCAAAACAGTATCTATTTTAAGTTTTTAACTCAAAAAGAAGAGGGAACTGTTCTTGATTATCAGTCCCCCTACAAGGAAAGTGCAAAGCATCAGTTGGTGCAAAAAGCTCCCATGAAGTCTCTACCTATCCTTTTTTATTGTTCCCCTACTAAGATTTGCCTAAACCCACCAAATTTTGAATTGAAAATGTGAAGAAACTCGCCACAAAACATTGAACTTTTTGCTCTAGATGCTGAAATTATTGTGCCCATATTTGCCATACTTGGTACTACTACTTTTTTCCCCCTGGTCAACATACTTATGCCTCATTTGGTAGGAATTGAATTTAGAGAAGTGGAAGTTGAATCTCTAAATTAAATTATTTGGTAGAGTAAAATCCACTTCCATGATAAATGATGGAAGTCACTTCTTTGGGTAGACTCATGGAATTGAGGAGAATTCCATGGAAGTGAAAAATTTTGACCAAAATTTTTAAGGAAGTTTTGATGTTTGGGGTTTGGACTGGTATTTTATTTTTGGATAAGGACATATCAGTCTTTTTATATTATAAATACATATATTAAATTAAAATAATTATCAACTTCCATCGTCATACCAAACACACTTTAAAATTCAGTCCCACCTTCAATTCCACTTCTATTAAAAACTCTTCCATCGTATCATGGCAAAAAATATCTTCTATGCTTATCTCGTTACTTGGAAAAAAATACAAAAAATCGACCCCAATGATAACTACAAGATCAGTAGTTGAAAAAGAGACGAGCCCCTTGGTCAATAACCCAAAATTCATTGGTTAATGTGGGGCTCATCTAGGTGAAATTATATATAAAAAAAACTTACGCTAATCATGCGGCCAACTAGTCTACATAACATGTGGGTGAAGTGAATTAAATTAAAATTCATTCTATCAGAGTAATCCAAGAATAAACCAGCCTTACCAAGCTATCTTATGAGTTGTATATTTTGAGAGAAAATGCCAAGGGAAAAAAAAAATTCACATGCAAAAGGCAAAAAAAAGGCAGTCCTGACTCCTCAGGGACGTATCATGGCAAGCAAAAGTGGGGCATAAGAATTGCTCAAACCGCTAAAAAATTTGATAACTTCTATGCTCTATGATTATATAATACTTGCTGGTTGCTACTCCATTGGAAATAGAACATTCGTCCTTTAGGAACGTAGTACAAACCCCAATATCTCACATAATATCTACATCTAAAACAAAATGAAAGCACAAAGGTTAATAACAAGACATTTGTTGGGGACCCAAAACTCCGCTCACATGTGATGATTTTGTAGCTGCAAGAGTCTAGAATATGCACCCTCTGGTCTGCTCACAAGTTCTGCATGGCTCCCCTGCTCCACAATTCGCCCATCTTGCACCACTCCGATACTGTCCACCCCTCTTATGGTCGATAAGCGATGAGCCACAAGCACGGTGGTTCGACCCCTCATTAGCCTCTCTAGTGCTTCTTGTAGGACACACTCTGATTCAGCATCAAGTGCACTTGTGGCCTCGTCTAGGAGAAGTATTGTGGGGTCCTTAAGAACTGCTCTGGCAATAGCTATCCTCTGTTTTTGCCCACCCGATAATTGAACCCCTCTTTCACCAACTGGTGTCTTGTATCCCTCAGGCAAACTACTAACAAATGAATGAACATTCGCTGCACGAGCAGCTTCGATTACTTCTGCTTCTGTTGCTCCATCTTTTCCATAAGCTATGTTGTCGAAAATGCTTGCCGCAAACAGAGCAGGCTCCTGTTGCACTAAACCAATCTTTAGCCTTAGGGACTTCAAGTTCAATCTTTTAATGTCTTTTCCATCAATCATGACTTTTCCTGCTACGGGGTCATAGAAACGCTCGATCAATGCAATGACAGAACTTTTTCCTGACCCACTGGCCCCCACCAGAGCCTGACTCTGCCCTGCACGGATTCTGAGATTAAGATCTCTAAACACCATCACGTCTGGTCGTGATGGGTAGGCAAAATCGACATGTCTTAGTTCAATCTCCCCGCGAATGGACTCAACTGGCTCAGCGTCGAGATCGTCTGGGTCGATCCTAGTTTGACGATCGAGAATGGAGAAGACAGAACCGACAGCTTCACCGCCTCTGATTATTTCAGGGGCGAGGCTGACGGTTTCTGCGACGGAGTTGGCTGTGATGACTAGGACGACGAAAACTTTTATGACCTTTGAGAAGGTCGACATGCCTTTGCTCACAAGATGCGAGCCGTACCACAGGATGAGTGCTTCGGAGGCATAAAGGGCAAGCTGGGAGATGCCAAATAGGAGGCCGGCAGTTTGGCTCCGGCCTAAACTCCGGCTTTGTGGGACCCGAAGCTCGTGGCAGAATAAAGATATGATCTTGTTTTGGGCATTGAACGCAGCGACCGTTCTGATGTTACTGACTCCCTCTCCGGCAATCATACTCGTCTTTGCATGAGCCTTGGCTGTGTCTCCAGCAAACCCTTTCAGAGAGAGTTGCTGTGGAATTCAACCATAAAAAAATTCAATGTTAGCACTCCACAATTAACTCGAAAAAAAAAAAAAAGCAATCAAGTTATTCTAACTAACGATGACCGTTTTTTTTTTGGCCAGACTAAAGATAACAGAGTATTAGTACCCCACGAGGGAAATTAATATATATTTAATTTTCATCTATCTAAATCACTAAATATATTCGAGCAGTAAAAGAAAACTTTCGTTTGTAGGAGACAGGGATGTAGATTGGGTGGGCGTAATAACTGCAAGTACTTCTATAACGGTAACTTGTTAATTTGGGGAGCATAAGCTTTTGCCACGTAGAGGGGAAAAATTTGGTGATGCACCAACAATTATTGCAGTGTTGGACACAATAATAAGGTGAAAAAGAATCCAGGAGAAGAGGACCCACAAAAAAATGAAGCAGAATTACTACGTCATTTGCAACTCACTACATTTACAAGAATAATATTTTTTTTTTTTGAAAAAGATGACAATGATAGATGGAAATTGGCAAGGGGCAACCTTGACCAATCAATCTATTTCATGCACTGTGGTTGAGGCATGCGCAAATTTAGAACACTGTCCGTTGCAGGACAAATCATGAAGGGTTTCGGAATTTGCTTGAATGCTTTGTAGTACTGAGGTTAGGAAAGGAACCCCATTCTCAGGAACCCATAGGTGGATTTCAAATCACGAGCCAGAAGGGTAAAAGAAGGACATGCCCAGAAAAAAATAAACAAAGAAGGGCGTGAGGGTGTTCTGAACACCCACCCCAGACAGCCACAGCAAAAAAGATTATAAAATGTCACGGGTGAAATAATGTGTGAATTCTGTTTGACTTCATGTCAGGGGCTCTGGATTATCAGAATTCAGAAACACTAGTTTCAGTTGATTTGAAATTGATGGATAGTGGGGAACTTATGATATATAATAAACTTCCCTTGTTATTCATTTTCTTTATGAACTTGTAATTATAATACAATGAGGAATTTCCTAGGAGTTAATGCACTGGTGACTTTACTGGAGGGAAGCATGTGCGCTGTTCAGTTACACCTTATTGCTTGTCGTTTAATGCCAGTTTGTTCATAAAGTTATATTCTAAGAGGAAAAGCAAGTGTAGGGATCTGACACAAGTAAAAAAGTCTTGAAAACATAACCCAGAGGCCAGAGCGTTATCACAACTCCCAAGTTTTATTCTTGGCCAACACATTTCAAATGAGCCGCTAACAAGTTAAAGAAAACTCTAGCGGTAAAAGAGATTTGGGATTGAGTTTTATTTTACCTGAGCAAAGTTAGCTAGAACAAGAAGAGGGAAGGTTCCCAGGATGAGCAAGGAAACTCTCCATTCCACAATGAAAGCAACAATGAAAGAAGTGAGAAGAGATGTCATGTTCTGCAAAATCACTGAGATCCTCTCAGCAATAGCAGATTTCACATCAGCAGCATCAGTGGCAAGGCGAGCTGCAACTAGGCTTGAGTTGTGCTCTTCTTCATCGAACCATCCTACTTCATTCCTTAAAATTGCTGACCAAAAAAAAAAAAATTAACACAAATTGTCATGCACTTTTAAGATTTCACACCAGGGTAGCAAGGAGATTAAGTTATAAATCATACCGGCAAGCATCATTCTTCGAACCCTTGTGGTGAGATTTTCACCCATAATACTGAAGAAGTAATGCTGTATCAAATATGCCCCAACGGCATAAAGACCTGCTCCAATGTAGATGAAGACGTACTCCTTAGTCTTCCTCTCCATGGATGCATAATTTCTAAAGTAAAACACCTCAATCATATTGCTCATAACAATGGCAAAAGTTGGGCCAATAAAACCAGAGAGAATAGATCCTACAGCTCCCATTATTGAGTAAGGCCATTCAGGGGCATTCAACTTGAGTAAACGGAAGAAGTATCCATCAGGAGCAGGATTCTTCTTGTCTGTTTCAGCATTTGATATCATCTCAATGCGACCATCCGCCCCAGTGCTGTACTGGTAACTGAGGTTCCTCAGGCTTCCAGACCTGAGGCTTAAAGACTTGGTCGAAAGCGAATGGCTGAGCCGCGATGAACGTGTCCGGCGAGTTGATGGGTTGGAGAAGTCCCTATTTCCCACCATTTCTTGGAACCTTATTAGTGAAGCATAGGTCCCTGCCTTGGCAATAAGCTCTTCATGAGTTCCTGTCTCAACAACTTGCCCTTGCTGTATAACTGCGATGCTGTCAACATTCCTTATGGTGGATAAACGATGGGCTACAACTACAGTTGTACGACCGACCATAAGGCGATCTAGTGCTTCTTGAACAATGCTTTCTGAACCAGCATCAAGAGCACTGGTTGCTTCATCTAAAAGAAGGATCTTGGGGTTTTTCAGCATAGCTCTAGCAATGGCAATTCTCTGTTTTTGACCTCCAGATAATTGGACTCCTCACTCCCCCACCTGTTGTTTATATATAAAACAGAATTGATTTATACTCTTGACAAGAACTCAATGCTCAGACTGAGTAATGATAATGGTTTATAATTATACACCAACCTGAGTGTTATATCCATTAGGAAGCAAGGTAATAAAGCTATGAGCATTTGCAGCAGAGGCAGCCGCTTCTACTTCAGCCATGGTTGCACCAGGTTTGCCGTAGAGTATATTCTCAAGTATGGTGGTTGCAAATAGTGCAGGTTCTTGATTCACCAGCCCAATTTGGTCACGTAACCATTTTAATTGTAGTGTCTTGATGTCTACGTTATCCAATAAAACTTGCCCTGCATGACCATTAAAAGAAACATGTCATCAGTAAATTCATTCAGGAGCAAAAATTGCAATCTTCTAGCAAGAAGAACAAGCATGTCTGGTTTACCTTCATTAGGATCGTAGAACCTTTCTATCAAGGAAACAACGGTGCTTTTCCCTGAACCACTACCGCCAACAACCGCAACAGTTTTGCCAGCAGGAAAAAAGATTGAGAAATTGCAGAAGATGAGTACATCTGGCCTTGATGGATAGCTGAAACTTACATCCTTAAGCTCAATATTTCCATTAATCTCTGACAAGCACTTCCCCTCAGATAGGTCTTCCACTATGGTGGGTTTCTGCTTAATGATTTCCATCAGTTTGTATCCTGCTGCTTTGCCTTTACTAAATGCCCCTAAATTTGAAAATGACTGCCCCAAACTCCTGTACGAGGCAAATATTTAGTAAATTAAAATCATTAAATCAAGGCTTCCAAATAAATTCAAAAGTCATTAAAATCAGTGATGTGAGGTCTTACATGCCACCAACAATGGCAGAGAAAATAGCAGTGAATGCCTTTCCTCCATCAGTTTGGCCATTCCTGATGAAAACTCCAGCATACCAAAACACTAACGCCCATGACATGCAAGCTATCCCATACGTACATCCCAAGCCTAAACCTTTAGCCATTCCCGCCTTGTATCCGAGCTTCAGTGTGTTTTGTATCAAATCAGAATAAGAATTCAAGGCCTTACTCTCACCAACATACGAGTACACAGTTCGAACTTGAGCAATCGCCTGCTCATGTTTAGATTAACAGAAATAGAGATTTATCAAACCCATATAAAACCTGCATCCTAGAGTAACAATAAAAGGCCATATTTTCCTAGGCAGACATCATCTCGCTAGACAGAGAAAGAAGAAATGTTAGAACACAAGAGTCTCGAAAAGGCTTTTCCAATGAGTTTGTTGAATAAAAGGAACAGAGTCCTGACCTGCTCGGCGATTATTCCAGCATTCGCATAGGATTCGCGACTCTTGGAGGTGAGGCCTGTGAGTGTGTAAGCATACAACCCACCAGCAAAAGCAATGCCCGGAATCACTGCAACACTTAGAAGAGCTAGCCTCCATGCTGACACAAAACCAACCACCAGACCCGCCAGGAAAGTTGACAAATAATGTATGAAGTTTCCTACCTGCACATTCCCACTTACACATATTAAACCAAGAAAAAAAGAAAATAAAATAAAAGAGTATCACAGAACTATGAAACAATTCAGTCATCTGCACCCTCTAGCTACATTTTACATCCCCGGCGCACATTAGCATGAAAGGCGAGTGGAAGTGCATATTACGGGTCCCTCTTTTTATGGGTAACTAACTACCCAGGAGAGAGCATATTTTGATTTTGGGTTCTGACTTTTAACCCAAATGGTAGAGGAAAGCTGAAACAGGAAAAAAAATCTATGGAGCGAAAGATGGTAAATTTATGGAACCTTCTCGCTAATGGCATCTTGGACGAGCAGAGTGTCAGTGGATACACTAAAAACGATATCCCCTGTTCTTGCATCTGTGTCAAAGAACCCAACGTCCTGTTTAAGCACCGCCTCCAAGTACTTCTTTCTCAGCGTGCCCACTTGTCTCTCCCCGGTATACATCCAGCACGCAATTTCTGGTAAATTTGGTAGGAGAGATTTCATTACTGGGATATTATAAAAAAGGTCCAAACTTTTTCTATAATTTAAGAGCAGGGCAATTCATTTAGGACAAAACTATGTGCACCACCACAGCCATTAATCACAATAGAATGATAAATGTGCAGGTTAAGCAGGAAAAATCGATGTCTTAACAAGTGAAAGAAAAAAAGGACATGGCATACCTGCGTAGGATGATATGCAAACAACGAGGCCCAGGTACACAAAATACAGAGCATACTGATCAGAAGAAAGAAAGTAAAGAAATTATCAGATCCAAGATCTGGGAGAAACATGCGTCTAAAGATTGAAGCTTGATAAATTCCGAACCTTCGATACTTCTTCAGTCATTTTCTTCAAATCCATCTGGTTTTTGCCAAACCCATTGACCATCTCACCAAAAAGAAGGAAGAAAACAGGCATGGATGAGCCATGAACAACTGCTCCTAAGCTCCCAGAGATCATAAGGAGCCAGTCATACTTGTCTGCAAAAGAGAAGAGCTGGTAAAATGGCAAACTCTGCTCCTTCTTCTTCTCAGCGTCCGGCAATGCTTTAGACTCTGTAGCTTCAGCCATCACCAACCTCACAAATACAAGCTTCCAAAGTGAGTAGTAAAGGGTCTGTAAACTCCAACTAGTGGCTCAATGCCATTAACAAAGAGATCTGGGCAAAGCGGGGAAGTCAATAAGGTGTCAATAACTTTTTATGGGCATTGAAGAAAAGAGATCTGAAGAAGCCTTTTTCTCTTTCCTATGTTGGGAGGGAATTGTCAGTGTCTTTTAAGCCCAAGACTCCACTAACAAGCAACTTCCTTTGCGGGATATCAAAGCAGAGAGACAGAGCATATATAGAGAAGAGAGGAGAGTGTGTTGTTAGACCAGTGGTCAAAGGAAGTGAGAACTGAGAACTGAGAAGAAGCATGAATTTTGAAAGCGAGAGCCAGATAGGTGTGATTTTATATAGTAATGCTCGACTGTGGGTGTGAATTACAGGTTCTGATCGGTTTCAAGGTCGGGTGAAAAAAAAAAGGAATCTGGTTAACAACGTTATGGGGCTTTGTGCGGCTGAAAATGTACTGTACTGGATCGATTATTTATTGCATTATTATTATTATAATTATAATTATAGGTGTATATGGTTGCATGTTAGGATTTGCAAACCGAGGAGGAGAGAATCAGGATAAGAAAATGACGAGGCAGTCAATGGCTTTGGGGAAATCACTGGGGAGTGGTGTTGCTGTCGGAAAGACGTTCATGGTGGTGACTGAATAAATGATTGAGTTTTGGAATAGTAATTTAAATTTTTAAAAATATTTTTTAATTATGATTTATGATGATAAATTTTATCTTAACTTACATAAAAAATATTTATAAGATAAACTCAAAACAAACATACCTTAAGATTGTTACAAATTCAAAGAAAAAAGAGCACAAAACAGAAAGCGCTTTTACTTTTTTTTATTGACACGCATGCCCTTTTGATGTCTACCATCTGTTTGGGGCAGAAAGGTAATTTTATTCATTAAAGCCTGTAACTTATAAGAACCCATTTAATTTATGTAGAATAATAATTAAAACCTTTAAAAATAATTTTTCAATTTCAATTTATAGTATAATAGTTTTATCTCAATTTATATAAAAATCACTTATAAACTAATTTTAAGTTAAACTAAATACACTAATTATTGGCGTATGTTCTGGATCGGGACATTTGTTTAATGAAAATAACACGTTGCTTTATTAATTATTATTGGTCTGAAGTACTGATGAGGAGGGTAGCAATAGAATTGGCGTTGATTGTAACTGAGATGCAATTGCATGTGATTTGTATTTGCAACTTAACAGGACATGACATATCAACCAACTACATATCATGCATATAATTTTGTGGTGTTCATCTATCCTTCAATCCCAACGTTAAGAATATTATCCCTAAAATATGAAAATTATGTAGTATCAGTTACGAGTTTTCATCTGTGTGTGTATTGAAAGTTCAAGAAATAACGATTTAATTAAGTTTTGGTTGCCATTATTCTTTCCCGTTGTCACTATCACTATGTTTTCATTAAAAAAATTGCAAATACCGTGATCTTATCAAATGATGCAGTAGTAATATTTTGCTTTGAGTTTTTGATATCTTGGCGAGGTTAATAATCACATTCATGAAAAAAAAAAAAATTCCCTGGTTCAATTTACCTTACACGGTTAAAAAAATTGAAGGATGTGGGGTACGTAGCTGAAGTGCAATGTCTATGATTATGCATGTAATCATAGTTTTGAATGCTGATTTTAATGGCTGTGTACACCAAATGTTGATCAGTGATCACTGCTTTAATTTATCGCGCAAACACATATTAATTTCCTTCTGTCCGTGTTTTTTACAGAATTTATTTTTATTCGTCTATTGGGAAACTCATAGGTAATTAACTTCCTTTTCAGAACATAAATGATTGAAACTGCAGGTTTATTAGTTTCTTAGTCTGACCTTATCCAATAACAGTCGCTGCTCTTTTTTCTTTGTTTTTTCATAAAGGAGGTTTCCAATTGGAATTCTCTAACTCTGATTAAGATGTATTCCAACCGTGGTGTGGATTACAAAATGGACCATATACTTAATCACAAGCAAACAAACAGAAACCAGAAAACAACGTATGTTGTGGGCAAAAAATAAAAAGAAAACACACATGTTAATAACTTGCCCGTTATCGATGATTTTGGTGCATACATTTTGTGCAGTTTAATTATAAGCCTGCCTGCCTTCGGCATCCATCAAAATGTTGAGTTCACCTCATTTCTTCTTCTCATCACAGCTGTTCGTCTATTGACAGTACAGAATTTCAAATTTCAATACTAAGTTCTTAAAATTCGTTGAGAAAAATAATACCTATATAGCTGTGGGGTGGTCCAAATAGTGGAAATACAAACTGATGTTACTTTACATAAATGATCATCACAGCCATTCATAGGAGCAAAACAATCATTTTTCCCACACCAAGCCGCTTCTTTTTAGTACCCATCAATTGAAATTAACTTTTTCCTCACAACCCAATCATCCAATATAAAATCTTTTGTCTAAAACTTGCAAGGATATGCACAGTAACTAGATTTAAAGAATAGTCATATTCTCTAAAACTTACAAATTGTGAGTATTAAAATTTTTATATGATATGTAGATTAGCTGCCCTAATAATAACAGCAAATAAGTTACTTAATAATATTAGACAACAAAAGAAAGTGCTCAATTACAAAAAAAAAAAAAAAAACTCAATTTCCAAAGTCCAAAATACAGGGACATCATCTTCTCACCAAATCACCAATTTCAATAACTATTCGTCTATTCCTGTCTTTTTTTTTTTTTGGGGCTTGAAGTGGCATTTACTTTTGGTGGAGTCAAGAAAATGAGTCGAATTTGTAAGTCCGGTCCGTTTAGGTCATAAATTTATAAGGACCGAATTTAAGATTTTTGCATCAAAAGTGAAAGAGGGTCTTTTTAAGCCCGTATATATATTTTTTATTTTTTAAAATTATTTATATGATAATAATATTATTTTTTTTATATTTTGTTAATGATGTTAAAAATATTTAGCTGTTATTATCTTTTTTAGAATTAAGTTTTATAAAAATATCTTGTATTAAGAATCTTGAAAATTAAAAACTTATAAAAGGTATTTCTTATTTCATAAATATTCTTATCAATTATGTATTTCTTGACTTATTTTCTAGTTATTTTTTTGTTTATATCTTGGTGTTGTTTATTTTGTTGACTATTTACACTTTTAAAGACATATTTATAAAAGATATTTTTAATTTTGTTAAGTTTTCTCATTAATTATTTATAATTGTGTTATGTTGACAATAATTTACCTTTGATTATGATTTAATTACTGTGTTTATTTGTTACATAATGCATACTATTTACACTATAATTTTGATAATATTTATATTTTAAATTAGAACTTTTATTTTTATAATTTTTTAAAAAAATAATAAATAATAAAAATTATTAAAATAACTTCAACCGACCGATTCTAACACTTATATTTATAAATCAGACTTTAAAAAATAACTATTTTTCTTTATTCAAGCGCTAATATATGAAAAGCGATCCCTTTTCTCAGTTTTAACTTTTGGTTACTTTGGGGAGGAAAAAATCACGGCCACTTTACTTATGCGTGAACCCGTACAAATAATGTGGTGTTGGCACTTGGCAGTTTTATGACTGTTGTGTCCTGGCTTGTGATCCTTTCGGTAAGCATTCGAAAATGTTCTTGTTTGGTATAGTTTTTTGAGATTTTTAAAAATGTTTATTTATATGAGTTAAGATAAAATTTTTATCACATATTTATTTGATATGTTATAAATTATAATTAAAAAATTATTTTTAAATATTTTAATCGCTATTTCACTTCTTATAAAAAATCCTGTTTGGTTACTCCATATACATGTTTGAAATCGTGATTGAAATTTTTAAAGATTTATGATATACGATATAAGTATGTGAGAAAAATTTTACCTCAATTTATATAAATAAATACTTTTAAAAGACCCAAACTTGATCCAAACAAAACTCATGCCATTTCTTTTTTGGCCAACCGAATTCAGTTTTATAATTTACGTGCCCTAAAATATTGTTTTAGCGCTGTACACGAGTACCCTATATTATAGCTAAGTAAAAAAAGCGAAAACGATGTGTGAGGGTGATAGAATGAGCTGATTTTATTTACTGAATAGACCTGAATCATGAGGCAGAAGCTAGCTTAAGCTAAAAATAATAGAGGAATATATAAAAGCTCACTACAAGAAGAGATGGGGAGTAGGCATGTTAGGTGTTCCAAGTTAGGAGTAGTTAAGGAGGCAAAATCAAGTGACACGCTTTGAATTTTGATCCTATGATCCTAAATCTATAACACCACACTTCACATTAAAAGTAAATGTCCTCTCTGTCCCCATCACCCCCCCTTGGAACCTCGCCACTTGTCCTCTTCCCTCCCTTCCAAAACATTCCCTTCTTTCTTATTTGTAGGTCACATCACTTCTCTTCCCCTCTCTTCCATCAACCACACTTCTTGTATACTTTTCTCCCAAAAAAAAAAAAAAAAACCACACACACTTGCTTTTGAAGCCATCGATGACCTGGACTTGTTGTCCATTATATTGGGCCTGGGCCCAATAGACCCAACAGATACTTCCATCTCAGGGGAGTTCCACATATTGGCCCATTTCTTCTAGGCCTACGCTGGCTCTTGTCATCCGAAATTTATATATAATTTTTTATTGTAGTAACCAAATCATGATAGTACTTACGAATGCTTAATTGCTTATTTCTTCCAGCAAAAAAAAAAAATTTGTTTATTACTAAATTCATTATTCAATAACCAGGATTTGGAAATCGTACATTTTTTTAATATCTTAAGTGGAAAGGAATATTCCTTCGTGGTTTTTGTTTCCCGCCAGTCATAATTAAGCCTACGAAACTAGGAAGGGGTTGGATGAGGTTAAAGCTGCCGATGCAAAAGCAGAAAGTGAGAGCGTCATTGCGCCGGCAAGCTATGGGCGCTCAATTATCAACTAATTACTTAATTAATCTTAAACAAAAGTGATCATGAAATAATCCATAACTAGCAATCTGCTTTACGCTGAATGCCACGGAAATGTATGTAGGTCATAGAGAACGGGAAACTTGTCGGCAAATCCTTCAGCAGTCAAGTATACTTTCCGGGGTTTTGTAGGGAAGGACCCTTCATGTTCATGAGTTCATTGCACCCTGAAGATGCAGAGTAATATAAGTTTAGATGCATACTTATAATAATACGCATGATTTAGTGAATAACTTAATACGATCAGGGGTGAAAACAATACAGGGTTATATAAAAAGCCAAAGGAAAATACGAAGAAAGCGATGAAGGTGAGTGGCAGGGGCTGCGTTGTAGGGGCTTTTGGGGACAAGAGATCCATTTTGGTAAACTAATAATGGAGCTGTTGTGTATATATTACGTACAAGCACCACGAATAACTCAGCATGTGATGTGCTTCTAATTGGTACGGTCACTTTTGGTCTTAGAGCTTAATTTATTATCCTCCAATACTACCTAACCACTAGTTAATTGCCCCCTCATATCTTTTATGATTCATGAATATGTTAAACGAATGATTTACTAAGCCTAAGCAAATAGCTCCAGAGTCCAAAGTGATGGACCATATTTTAAGACTGTTGACTCCTATTTCTTAGGCTGGCTGTGCCTATTTTAAATTCGCACATTTCATAGCCCGTATCGCTTCTGAGCTCGCATCCCATCCAACCCACTATTTTTATTTTCTTTTATAAATATTTGCTTCACAACAACACAGATCCGGTGCTTCCATCTTCTTACAAGACAAGGATATACCCATTTTCTGATATATCAGTTATATATGAAGCTTTTGAACTGTAAAAGCGATAGTGTGTTCATGAAGATCGCACTGGGCTTTATTTGAGCCATAGACAAAAAGCTCCGTAATGCAGCAGCAAAGCATAGGGCATAGGTGGGGTGGCTCAGCTTTTAAGGGACCATGAGACCATCAGTTTCCTAATGATTCACACAAACACGCGCCTTCCTGTGATCCTATATTTTATATACAAGTAAGCCTGTGATTTTGTGGGAGCCATGGCCAAAAAAGAAACTAGCTGCTGTGGAGCCATAACTACGAACAATGATGCAAAACAAATTAAAGTAGGCTGCTTTTGACATGTGGAATTCTTCTCAAGAGTGATCAAGAGCTCCTCAAGCCACCACCTACATACATACGCCTGCCTCTTCACAATCACAACAATCTTCAAGAGCAAGACTGTTTATGAAAATATCCATTTCTCAGCTAAGGGAAAAAACAAATCCAAAGACAATCATAGCTACCATTTAATATAGCATATTTGCAAATTACTTTTTTGTGGATTGAAATTGAATTTCGGTCACCAACCCTATGATCCTATCTTTCTCACCTAAGCATGCACGGCTGCATAATAGAAACATGTCTGTAACGTCAATATATATAGCGCAATATTATAACTTCTTGAAGGATAGGTTATAACCTTTCAAATTGTTCAGTACTGATGTCTCTGTCTTTTACCGCAATTCTGAATTTAGAAATTAAACTGTTAAAATTGTAAATTATAAATCTTAAGTATCCATTTTGTAATTGTTTAGGTTAGCTTTTGAACTCACAAAAGTGTTTATATACGTAAGTTGAGATAAAACTTTTCTCACATACTTACTTAATATATTATATATCATGATTGAAAAGCTACTTTTGAAAGCTCTAATCGTTATTCCAAACAAATACTCTCTGTTGACAGAAAGCGACAGTTTTTCCGGGAGTCTTGTATTTTTACTGGACTATGGAGCCCAGTGAGCTCCGTGCTCATTATCTCAAATTTGGCTCAAGTAGCCCTGCCCTTTATCTTCTGTCATGCATGTGAGCCCAAATCACGGTAAAATCGTTAAAATGCTAGATTCTAGTTTTATTTGCTTGTTAACTAACACAGGGTTAATACAATATTTAATTTTTTTTTCTTATTTTAATTTTGATCATTTAAATTTTAAATTAGAGGTTTTAGTCACTCAAATTTTATTTTGTTTAAAATATTGGTTCCTATAATTAAATAAAAACCTAAACTATTTTATTCATAAAGAGATCAAAATCAAAATGATAGCAAGAATTGAAAGTCTGCATATTATATTAGGCCATTAAAACCCAATCCAGCAACATCTAAGGTTTCTTCTTCCACATATACTTTTTCCCGAGCACAAGAGTCGAAGGCAGTCACTCTTGTACCCCGTCGTAATCTAGCCAAGAACGATGGGACATTGGAATTAATCTAACATGTAAAATATACTGAGATGCGCCTGCCTTGTAATAATACCCTGGCTTACACCTGATTTATAAACACGTTTTTCTCTGAACTAAAAGTCACCAATATAAATCAATATAAAGTTATTAAAAACCTGCATCACTCATAAGTTTATAAATAGTATAATCGTGCAATTCTTAATCATTTCAGGTTTTTTATCAGGATCCAAGTTATCTTTTTTCCCACTATTTCTAGACATTTTAAAATGGTTCAAACGCTAAAAACACATAGTATTATTTCTTATACAACCATCTAACACTCGACGTTAGAGATTTGTATTCCAACGCGGCGGGGTTAAAATATTTCACTTAGCATACTTTTTTATATGGATTAAGTTTAATCCTAAGACATTAACACCACTTAATAAATGTTCCATTATGCTCTTAATATATAAGATCCACTTTATATCTTAATTTATTTTTTGAAGTGAATCTTATATTAAGATCAGATGTGGTACTACTCATTTTTATTTATAGGACAAAGGCAGATAAAGTATTTTTTTCCCCTTACTATAAATTACTTCATTAAATTTATTATATGAATATACAACATTACTTTTCAAATCTCACCAACACATTCATATTGAATATGAATAAATATGGGAGGCTGTTAAATTTTAAGAAAAAATAAATTTAAGGGTATTCTCAATTTTGGGGGAACATATTGGATTTAACTTGTAAATAAGAATATAAGATTAGGGCAATATAAATATTATCTTCAAAGGGAGAAAGATCATATATTTTTTTTGGTACATATAAGGGCAAGGCCTAGTTACATCACAAAATTAGTGTATGGGGGGTTGGATTCCAAACACTCATTAGTAACTAAAGTCCATAAGTGTGCCAGCCAATAATCAAGAAAGGCAGAACTTGACAGCCTATCTCTTACAAATGCATCAGCTAGCTTGTTTTAATCTCTTGATACGTGTTGAAGAATCAGTTCCCATAGCTACTCCATTAAATTCTGAATTTGCAAAACTACATGCTTTGTTAGAATGTCCACTTTGCACCACACTTGTCAGATTTTTAGCATCTGAATCAATAACAAGTTTCTTGATTCCATACTTTTGAGCCAATTCAAGACCCTTTGTGAAGTGCCCATTCCTCTGCCTTGTGAGCATTGCAAGATCCAAGAAAATATGTGAATCCCACTACTAATCTTGCATGATGATCATGAATCACTCCTCCACAACCGGCTTTGCTAGAAGTTGATGTCACAGCACCATCAATAATTAGCTTAATGTCATGATCTTATTTGGCGTGACCGTGTTAGACCAATAAAAGACGGGCCATCTGGTCATGCCATAGGGTGATGGGAGGGTGGCATTAGTGTTTGGCGTTGTTCTCCTTAGACGCCACGGTCTCACTATGTAGGGGTTGAAGTCAATCTAATAATTTAACTGGTCAGGGGCTAATGTCGTTCCCCTGATTAGGGGTGTTCAAATCCGAGATATGGACCGGGATCCCTCAATCCCGGTCCCGGTCCTGATTTTTAGCGGGGATTACTGGGACTGGGACGAGACCAGGAATTCCCGTTTTTTTTAAATTAAATTTTAAATATATTATTATATTAGTTAATTTTTTTTATAATCTAGTGTTTAAAATAATCATTTAACGGCTAACAATGCCATAATAATCACACAAATTGATTTAGAATTGAAGAATAGTATTTTATTATTATTATTATGATCACCTTCATCATCTTATTTATTAATTTTATACATTATATAGTTAGGATTAATATTACTATATATACGGTTCAGCTCCAACTAAAAATGTAATACACATCTTATCAAATGATAACTTAATTTATAGAGTAAAAAATATAAAAATAAAAAATAAAACCGGGACCGGGACATGTGATCCTGGTTCCGGCCGGGATGAGATATTCCCAGGATTAAAATCTCAGGAACCGGGATACTTTGAACACCCCTACCCCTGATGAGCCAATGGCAGGGCGAAACCAGTTGGCACCGTATCTGGTAAGGCTAGTCTCTAAGGGAAGTGCTACCCTCGGGATGCCGCACGGGCGTTGTAAGCTACGCTGGACTCTAAGCCTGTGACAAAGTGGTATCAAAGCCTACCTCGCTCTATGCTCAGTGTGGTGGCCCCCTATGGATGGAATGGGGGTGGACTCCTACTCGGTGATGAGGGCATCGCTTAGTTGGGTGGGGGAGCTTGTAAGGGATTTTAGGGCCTATATAAAACGGGGCACTAAGTACCCACTTGGTTTTGTGGGAGGAGCTGGGACCATCATAAGTGCCACGACCCTAGCAAGTCCCATACCGGCTGGTTTGAGGTGGATCCTTGAGCAGAGTAATTCTCTCCCCTAGCATGGGGGCGTGCTAGATTTTGGGTGGGGAAGGATGTCGCAACCTTGTTTGGCATGACCATGTTAGACCAACAAAACACTGGTCATCTGGTCTTGTCATTGGGTAATGGGAGAGCGACATTAGTGTTTGGACGTTGTTCTCCTTAGACGCTACCGATCTCACTCTGTAGGGGTTGAAGTCAATCTAAGGATTCAACTGGTTAGGGGCTAATGACGTCCCCTTGACGAGCTCATGGCAGGGCAAAACCAGTTGGCACCGTATCTGGTAAGACTAGCCTCTGAGGAAAGTGCTACCCTCGGGATGCTGCACGAGCGCTGTAAGCTGCGCCGGACTCTAAGCCTGTGACAAAGTGGTATCAAAGCCTACCTCGCTCTACGCTCGGTGTGGTGGCCCCCTATGGATGGAATGTGAGTGGACCCCACTTGGTTTTGTGGGAGGAATTAGGATCGTCACAAGTGCCACGACCCTAGCAAGTCCCATACCGGCTGGTTTGAGGCGGATCCTTAAGTAGAGTCATTCTCTCCCCTAGCATGAGGGCGTGCTAGATTTTAGGTGGGGGAGGATGTCGCGACCTTGTTTGGCGTGACCGTGTTAGACCAACAAAAGACGGGCCATTTGGTCTTGCCATTGGGTAATGGGAGAGCGACATTAGTGTTTGGGCGTTGTTTTCCTTAGACGTTACGGTCTCACTCTGTAGGGGTTAAAGTCAATATAAGGATTCAACTGGTTACGGGCTAATGTCGTCCCCCTGATGAGCCCATGGCAGGGCGAAATCAGTTGGCACATTATCTGATAAGGCTAGTCTCTGAGGGAAGTGCTACCCTCGGGATGCCGCACGAGCGTTGTAAGCTGCATCGGACTCTAAGCCCGTGACAAAGTGGTATCAAAATCTACCTCGTTCTACGCTTAGTGTGGTGGCCCCCTATGGATGGAATGGGGGTGGACCCCTACCCGGTGATAGGGGCATCGCTTGGTTGGGTGGGGGAGTTTGTCAGGGATTTTAGGGCCTATATAAGGCGGGGCACTAAGCACCCACTTGGTTTTGTGGGAGGGGCTGTGACCGTCACAAGTGCCACGACCCTAACAAGTCCCATACCGGCTAGTTTGAGGTGGATCTTTGGACAGAGTCCTTCTCTCCCCTAGCACAAGGGCGTGCTAGATTTTGGTTGGGGGAGAATGTCATGACCTTGTTTGGCGTGACCGTGTTAGATCAACAAAAGACGGGTCATCTGGTCTTGCCATTGGGTGATGGGAGGGCGAAATTAGTGTTTGTGCATTGTTCTTCTTAGACGCTACGGTCTCACTATGTAGGGGTTAAAATTAATCTAAGGATTCAACTAGTCGGGGCTAATGCCATCCCCCTGATGAGCCCATAGCAGGGCGAAACCAGTTTGCATCGTATCTGATAAGACTGGTCTATGAGGGAAGTGATACCTTCAGGACGCCGCACAGGCACTGTAAGCTACGCCAGACTTAAGCATTGACATTAAGCTATCCCAAAAGTGGGGCTTACCAAAACAGGAGAGAGATGGGAGAAGAAATATCATGTACTAGTACAAAACTTTTCCACAGCTACAAGATTCCTCGGTTTCTGAAGGGGCTGTTTGGTAAAGCTTTTCTAGATCGGGCTTATTATATAAGCCCGATTAACATAAATCGAGACAAATCTTCTCCACATATTTATCTCGTAGACCGTAAAAGCTACATCGTAGACCATAAAAATTACTTCGTATTCCGTGAATCACAATTCATAAGCACTTATAGAACTTCCATAAGCTAATCCAAACAGCCTCATAATTTCCAGGTTGTGACCACCCATATAAGATCTCAGTTCCATCACCATTCACACCTAGATCTTGCTCAAGAGTCAAGACTAAAAACAAATTAGTCACGCAAGGATGCAACAAAGAATCGGGAATGGCACTTGAAGTGAATCAGTTTCTCCCACACATTTTTAGCATAAAAGCAATCCCTAAAGATATCCATAACGTTTTCATCACCAGCATCACAGCAAGGACATGCCGATGAAGTTGAGGACCATACGTTGGTAGGGAGTCCGTTCTTGGGGAGAAAGATCACATGACAAACGGAAATAAGAAAATTGTGCAGTCGTGGGCTTGAGGCCCATCAAAAGCCCAAATCTGCTTTTCTTGCCCTAAAGTGTTCCCGAAAACGCAGCCGTTGGCTAAACCCAAAAAAGCCGCCTTTTTTTTTTATGTCCCTGGTTTCCGTTCTGTACTTCTCACTCTCTTTCGAGAGCGAGGCTTCTGTTGTGTCTTCTCCGCCTTGGTTCCCAGGCCCAGCCATAGCGAGCCTCCAGCTCCGTGGTTTTTCTTCTAAAGCACTTGGTATCTGTACTTCTATTTTCTGCCCAACTCTCTTGCACTCTGGAGCTTCTGGTTTTTCTCTCTGACCAAATTGCTCTCGTTCGGCCATTTGCTCAAGCATGTCAGCGAAGTGGCGGGCTCTGCAGCACCGCCATCGATACACCTACAGCGCCGTAATTTTTCCTCACTCATACGTCGAGTCCTTAAATCAACTGCTGTCCCATGATTCTTGTTCAAACTTTCGCGCCAAGTTGCAAGAATTAATCTCTCTGAATTCCACTTTTGCTCAAGTCAATCATGTCAAAGAAGTAGCTTCGGCTTTTGGGGATTTGTTGCTTCGTGGGGACGAAGCTGCGGTCTGTGACGCTGCTCTGCTGTACTTGCAACTTTTATTTTTCGAAAATTCTGTGCCGTTGCATAGAACTCTGATCTCTGTTTTGGCAAAAAGTCGGACTTTTCATTCTCAGCTTGGTGAGTGCTTTCAGAAGCTCTGCGATGAGCTCAGCGGTGGGCAGGGAAAGGGTAAGCATTTCTGCGTGTCTCGGGCTGCCCTGTCCGTTCTGGGTATGCCTAAGTTGGGGTACCTGGTTGAAGTTGTGGAGGATTGTGCAATATTAGTTGCTTGGGATATAGTTTTTAGTTTGAACAACGTGGTTTCTGAGACAAGTGAATGGGCTCGTCCGTCGCCTATTGTTATGGAACAATGCCAAGAGGCTCTATCTTGCATGTATTACTTGCTTCAACGTTTCCCATCTAAGTTCAAGGAATTGACTAGCCATGAGAACGGTTTGATTCAAGAAGAGTCGAATGTTATGGAGGGAATTGTCACCGTCATTTTGAGCATATTGAAGTCTCCCGCGTTTTCAAGAGATTGCTTTGTGGCTGCGGGGGTGGCACTCTGTGCGGCTCTGCAAGTTTGTATCAATTCTCAAGAGCTTGGCTTGGTTATAATTCGAGGTATATTTAACTTAAGTACGTCTAATTCAGATGTTGATTGTAATAGTGAGTTTAAAAACTCCATTGCAAAAATTCCTTTTCAAGGAGATGTCTATACAGAAATATGCAGTCTTTCAGTGCTAAGTAGACTCTGTTTGATTAGAGGAATCCTTACAGCAGTGTCAAGGGACTTGCTTAATACTCATTACAATGTGACAACCGGTGCTTTGAATGGTTATGAGGCTCATCAAGAGGCTGGTCGCCCAATTATGACTATATTATATGATGGAATTTTACCTGAACTATGTAATTACTGTGAGAACCCTATTGACAGCCACTTCAATTTTCATGCCTTAACTGTGATGCAAATCTGTTTCCAACAGATAAAAACATCAATGTTATCTAATCTGACCAACCCTTTAGGAAACTATGATCCTATTCCTGATAAAATGGGGATGCGAATACTTAGAATTATTTGGAATAACTTGGAAGATCCTTTGAGTCAAACAGTGAAACAAGTTCATCTCATTTTTGATCTTTTATTGGATATTCAATCGTCGCTCTGTTGGTCAGATGGCGGTGAGAAAATAAGGACATTTTTGCAGAAGATTGGTTCAGATCTTCTTTGCCTGGGGTCTCGATGTAAGGGAAGATATGTTCCTTTAGCATTGCTAACTAAGAGACTGGGAGCTAAGACTATGTTAAACATGAGCCCAGGCCTGCTATATGAAACAATACAGGCATATGTTGATGATGATGTCTGTTGTGCTGCCACATCACTTCTCAAGTGTTTCCTTGAATATCTGCGTGATGAGTGTTGGGGCTCTGATGGCGTTGAGGGTGGGTATTCTCTTTACAGAGGATATTGCCTTCCCCCTATACTGTATGGGCTAGCTTCTGGATTCTCAAAGCTCCGCTCTAATTTGAACACTTATGCCCTGCCTGTTTTACTGGAGTTGGATGTGGACAGTATATTTCCGATGCTTTCTTTCATCTCAATTGGGCCTAGCTATGATGAAAGTAGGGTTCTGTATCCAGAATTTGGTTGTGCAAACATAGATCTGAATCTGGAACAGAAAATTGCAGTTCTAGTTTCATTGCTCAAGGTATCTCGGTCACTTGCTTTGATTGAAGGGGATATTGATTGGTGTGAAAATCCTGTTGCTGACGAACAAGAGGGGCTGGGAACAGAAAGTCATGCTCTTGTTTGCATTAAAGGAATAAAGGTTGAAATCCCTGTTCAGTGGCTGGTAAAGGCGTTGACCCATGTGGATGAGTTACTTCGTGTAGATGCTGCTGAGTCTCTCTTTTTAAACCCCAAAACTTCTAGTCTACCTTCCCATTTAGAGCTAACTTTAATGAGGGAAGCTGTGCCTTTGAATATGAGGTGTTGCTCCACAGCTTTCCAGATGAAGTGGGGCAGCTTGTTTCGTAAGTTCTTCTCTAGGGTTCGAACAGCTTTGGAAAGGCAATTCAAACAAGGAAGTTGGCATCCTCTTGAGTGTTATAAAAGTAATGAAATGTACCCCTCTAAAGGGAATAAGGAAATGGTCCTTAAAAGGGCTGATGATCTCTTTCACTTTATGAGGTGGTTGAGTGGCTTCTTATTTTTCTCATGCTATCCTTCTGCCCCATATAAGAGAAAAATAATGGCCATGGAGCTCATGTTGATAATGATAAATGTTTGGTCTATCATGCCATCGTTGAGAGAGGAATTTGATTGTTCTTCACCTGATAATAGTCTTTATCCATACAATAAAGGAATCACTTCATCCAGTTCAACTCTACTTTTAGTGGGTTCTATTATTGATAGTTGGGACAGGTTGAGAGAGAGTTCTTTTCGCATATTACTCCATTTTCCAACCCCACTACCTGGAATTTCAAGTGATGACTCGCTGATGAAAGTAATTGCTTGGGCTAAGAAATTAGTTTGTAGTCCACGTGTAAGGGAGAGTGATGCTGGAGCTCTAACTTTGAGGTTAATCTTTCGGAAGTATGTGTTGGAGCTAGGTTGTCTGATTGAAGTCTCATCTAATGTTGTTCATTTCACCCCAAAGCCTGAACTGGCAAACGACACTAATCAGTCTGATTTTATCAATCCTGTGGTACTGTATATGAAGTCCATGATTGATTGGTTGAGTGTTGCTGTGAGAGATGGAGAAAGAGATCTTTCTACAGCATGCCAAAACAGCTTTGTCCATGGTATATTACTTGCTTTGCGATATGCTTTTGAGGAATTGGATTGGAATGCTGATTGCATATTATCTAGCATCTCAGAGTTGAGATATTTGTTGGAAAGGCTTTTGGAGCTTGTCATGCGGATAACTTCATTGGCATTATGGGTGGTTTCTGCGGATGCTTGGCATCTCCCTGAAGATATGGATGAGATGGTTGATGATGATAATCTTTTAACAGAGATACCAAATCAGGAGCATGAACACATGCCTTCATCCGAACATGAAAGAAATGATTCAAAGCCTTCCAAGGATGTCAGATCATCAGAACAGATTGTCATGGTTGGTTGCTGGCTTGCTATGAAAGAGGTACATAACTTGAACATTGTGCATATAATTGATGTGTGTGTGTGTTTGTGTATTTTGATTTATGGTGCCCGGAAATTCTTGTCTAAAGGTTACTAAAGGAAAGAATAGCTCATGGTTCCAAAACAGCATTAATTATTAATAATTTCATTGATGATGCTATGTTCCTTAAAGAAATGATGCATAGGTGTTGTTTTTACAAATTATTGCCATCATTTTTTTTTCATTTTATACTAAAGTAAGAATAGCCCCTTTTCTGTGTAATTTATTAGTTTTTTGTTCAACTATCATTTTTTTTTTAAAAAAAATTTGCTTTTTAGGTGAGCCTTCTTTTGGGGACTATAATAAGAAAGGTACCATTGCCAAGGCGTACATTTTCTGATTTACCGGAGGGAGCTTCTTCTGTTGGTATGGCTGGTTTCCCATCTGATACTGTGCTTGATCTGAAACAACTTGAAACAATTGGGAACCACTTTTTGGAAGTACTGTTGAAAATGAAGCACAATGGTGCAATTGATAAGACAAGAGCAGGATTTACAGCTCTTTGCAACCGCTTGCTCTGCTCTAATGACCCAAGGTAAAAATATGGCTACTCTTACTTTGTTTCTACTGAAAGCTGAATTATTTCTGTATCTTAATAATGTCCATTGTTTTTGTATTTGATAAGCAATGGACCTTTTGTGTTTATAAATAGTATATAATATGATTGTTTTATTATGTTATTACCCATATGTCTAATGAATATGAAATTGAAAACTACCTTCATTCTTGCACTGATAAAAGAAATGATCTGTAAGAGTTCCAAAATTGTTGTCAGCCTAGCGTGAATTAAATCTGACTTGTCAAATGATAAAATCTTCTCTCCTTTTTCTTTAGTTTTTGTCAAATAATGTATGCTTCAAGTAAGTGCTTTTTTGGTGCCTCAATCATGAATTTTTCTGCAGATTGGGTTTTTACTGCCTTGTATTTTCTCTGCTTGCGCCATGGTGCACTACATTATAATGAACTATTGTATACTATGTAGGTTTCTGCCCTTGCATGAGTTCAAATAATGAACTTGGGTTGTGCACGTGCTATTTCTGTACATAATAAAATAAGATTTGTGTTTGACTCAAGTGAGAAAGGTTATGTCTAGTGTATCATTTTGGTTGTTGTGCATGATATTAATTATTACAAATAGTATCTTGGTCTTCTACGATGAACATGTCTTCCTTTTCAGACTATGTAGGTTGACAGAGTGCTGGATGGAACAACTTATGGATAGAACTGTGGCCAAAGCACAAACAGTGGATGATTTGTTGAGAAGAAGTGCTGGAATACCTGCAGCATTTATAGCTCTATTTCTCTCTGAGCCAGAAGGCACACCAAAGAAGCTCCTTCCACAAGCATTACGATGGCTTATAGATTTAGCTAGTGGGTCTATGCTTAAAAACAATGAAACTGAGAGCAAGAATGGCAAGACATGCAAGTTTGTGTCAAAAAGTTGTGGCCAAGAAGATATATCTTCACAGGAAGGTGAAAGGAATGAGAGTCAGAAATCATCAAAGATCAGAGATGAGGGTGTCATTCCTACAGTACATGCATTCAACATTCTTAGAGCTGCGTTCAATGACACCAACCTGGCCACTGATACATCTGGTTTTTCCGCTGAGGCTTTAATTATTTCTATTCGCTCTTTCTCTTCCCCGTATTGGGAGATTAGAAATAGTGCTTGTCTGGCCTATACTGCATTGGTTCGTCGGATGATTGGATTTCTTAATGTTCATAAGCGAGAATCGGCACGGCGTGCAATAACTGGGCTTGAGTTTTTTCATAGGTATGATTTTGACCATCAGATGTGCTTTCTTGAGTTCGCCTATTTCGTTTAGTGTATTTTATCTGAATTTTTTTTAAACGGTTTTAATGGTTAGATGGCTGCTCAAGAACCATCGTTGAGACTGCCAGACCTCTATGTTACAAAAAATACCTACCAGTCGGTGCTAATGCATGAAAAATCAACTTTTTATTTGACTTCTATGCTCTTAAAAATCATTCTTGAAAAGCTGAAATCATGAAAAGGAAAACATGAAGAAAACAACAAAGCCTCCCACTACCTCTGCTTATCCATCAGAGACACCTCTATGAAATATAACCACAGTAAACTAAAGTAACACCAAACAATTACTGGTTGCTGTTCTGTAATTTATGTATTGGCTGTTGATAAGTTATCCATGATCTGATCTGTGAGGGAAAGGTTCACTTGACATCATTTTGTCCATCTTAATATTGCAGGGAGAAGTAAAATACCTCTATGGTTATTATGGCCAGTAGCGCATTATCAGGACATGGTTGAATAAGTTAGCCTTTTATTTATTTTCATGTTGTTTGCCTCTATTGTATTCAAATCTGATCTCTGCAGATCGGAATTCTAATCCTGTTCTGGAAATTCTTTATGCTATCCTGGCTCCTAGAATTCTTGGGACACATTTAAAGTTTGAGTAACTATTTTGGACGCCTGTCATGCAATTATTTGGAGTTTACATCAAAAGCTTTTGATTTATTAACATTTTGGGTTTCTCCTAGGTATCCAACACTGCATTCATTTCTGTTCAATGAACTCCAAGTTGCAACTGAGTGGCTTCAGCCCGCACATTCAACAAATTCAGAATTCAACCTGGGAAATAATCTGCATCCAAGCTTGTGCCCTATCCTGATTCTTTTGTCTAGGCTCAAGCCTTCATCAGTCACTGGTGAGACAGGAGATGCGCTGGACCCTTTTCTTTTAATGCCATTTATTAGAAGGTGCTCTATCCAAAGCAATCTACGAGTTCGAGTTCTTGCATCCAGAGCACTAGTCAGCCTAGTATCAAATGAGAAATTATCTTCTGTTCTTCTCGAAATTGCTTCTGGGTTGCCCAGTGTGGAAAACCTAGTCATATCAGCTCCTTCTTCCAACATGCCATGCGGAATTCAAGGCTCTGGTAGTATGTTCAACTTAATTCATGGGATTCTATTGCAGTTGAGTTCACTGTTGGATACTAATTGTAGAAGTCTTGCTGATAACTCAAGGAAAGATTATATCATTGGTGAATTGATTCAAAGTCTTATACTTCGGTCATGGATTGCAAGGCCAACTCATTGCCCTTGCCCCATCGTGAATGCTGCATTCTTAATGGTTCTGGATCAAATGCTTAATATTGCAAGAGCATGCAAAAGTAGTCAACATTTCTACCCTATTCGAAACTTGCTTTTAGAATTATCTGCAGTATGTGTGGATTCAGAATCTTCTTATGACCTATCATATTATGACCCAACCATTGCTGAACTTCGAGAACAAGCTGTTACGTCTTATTTTGGTTGCTTGTTTCAAACATCCAAGGATGAGGAGGAGGTCATCTATGTGCCACTGCTGAGGCATCATCTTTCCAATCCAACCTTGTCTCCAACACATGAAATAGAGGATGCCTTTGATGGAATTTTGGACAGGTTGATTCGCTGCTTGTCAGACTCGGTATACGAAGTTCAACTTGCAACATTAAAGTGGCTGTTGAAGTTTCTGAAAGCAGCTAACTCTGATGTGCAGGCCCCTGATCTATCTAGTAATGACATCAGGGTTATCCAGACCTGGGCAAAAACTAACCTTCTCGCCACATTAATGAAGATTTTGGCTACAGAAAAGAACCATAGATGTAAATATTACATTTTGAGGATCCTGCTCGTTTGGAATTTGACACAGTTTGAAAAGCATAGCCATGGCAAATGTGCGGGAACAAATTATGTTGGTGAGATGGACTTTTACTCGGTGTTTCAGTTTTGGAATGAATTAGTTTCCTTGTATCAGCAAACGAGACATGCGAAGACTCGGGAAATTGTGGTTTCTTGTTTGGGTGTGTGTGTTAAGCAAATTGCAATTTTGCTCACAAGCTCTGTTCTATCTGATGAAGAAAGAGGCAAGTTTGCTGAATGTGGTGAAATTATGCAAGAGGAAAATCTTGGTCCGCTACAAGACTGCATTGTTTTTTTCAGTAACTTGATTAAACAACATAGTTCCTCATCTGAGCCAGCAAGCATGCGGAAGGCAGCAGCAGAATCCTTGATAGCTTCTGGTTTGCTTCAACAGGCTGGGCGCATTGGTTTCCTTGCGTCCCATCAACATAGTTCCTTGGACACTTCAGCGTCCAAAAAACAGGAAGCTGTGACTTTGTATGCTCATCAAATACTTGATGTATGGTTCACATGCGTCAAGCTTCTGGAGGATGAAGATGATTTAATTAGACTTCAGCTTTCATCAGATGTTCAGAAGTGTTTTACTTCAGAAAGATCCAAGAGCAGTCCTCCTCCTGAATTGGTTCCAGCCCAAGTAGATAGAGTGATAAGATTTTGTTTTGACCATCTTTCTTCTGTTTTTGGTCACTGGATTGAGTACTTCAATTACCTTGCTCAATGGGTATTACATGCAGCAAGCTATGTAGCGTCCCAAGGAGATCTTGTGCGGCGGGTTTTTGACAAGGAAATTGACAATCATTATGAAGAGAAACTGTTGATTAGCCAAATTTGTTGCTCCCAGTTAGAAAAGCTGCCTAGTTCAAAGTCTTGGACTGTTTATATGGGGGACAAGGATCAGTTCAGGAATTATTTTCATGGATGGAGAATGAAGTTTTTCCATCAGTTGGTTTCCTTTGCTGAAGACCATGTTTGGAAACAGGATAGGATTGATTGGATAGGCGGCGTGGGTAATCACAAAGATGCATTTCTGCCATTGTATGCAAATTTACTCGGTTTTTATGCCCTCTCAAACTGCTTGTTCCATGTGTCTAGCGATAATGAGGCTGTACGATTCTTATCTGATGTCGTTGAGCTTGGTAGAACCATCAAGCCATTTCTTAGAAACCCTTTAGTTGCTAACTTATATTTGTTAGTATTGAAATCACATGAAAAAATGACTGGCGATGTTGCTAACCCCTTCATCCTCGAGTCTGGTGTTGACTCTATCTGGGAGAGCTTCAATCCTTATTTTCTTCTTGAGTAGGATTTGTATTCTAGTTATATTTTGCAAGTGCAAGCCATTTTACGTGGGGCTTGAAGGAATTTTGACGTAGCTTCAGTATATACGTGTCAGGGATTGTTTATACAAAACATTTGTAGCAATAACAGCTTTGTAATGGATTCATCTAATGCTGGAGGCTCGATTGAGGCCATTGATATGATGTTTTGTGTGTTGTTATTCTGCCGCCTGTCTCTGCTCAATCCGATTGGGGTTCATCAAATCATTTATCAGCTGATTCAAACTTGTCTCTTATCGATATTTTTTTAATAGTTTTCAATAATTACTCAATCTATCCTTGCATCATTTAACAAAAAATACTAATTCAATTTTATAATATATCAAATATAATTATTGTATTATATTACAACTTTTTTCACCTGTCTATTTTCGTAACTGTGAGTTTAACGAGCTTTTGAAATATAACTTATTTAATTTTTTTAATATGAAAACTGTTTTATGAACCAACTAAAGAGTACTTTGATCATTTGATTGATATTTCCATCCGATTTAATATTGGGAGAATTTAAAAAAAATACCATTTAAATTTTAAAATCCCAAATAGGTGATTTAACAATAAAATGATTTGTTAATTGCATTACCATTCTTGTTAATCACATTAACGAACTTATTAACGGGATTTTGAAGTTTAAATGATATTTTTTTGGCATTCTCCATTTAATATTCCTGAATGTATTTTTGTTGGTCCTCAATATGAGATTTTCTTAAAAAATTAAAAAAATTAAATAATTTGATTAGTTATAGTCTATACTGCATATTATTATATTCTTTATCAGTTTATAAGTCATACAAGTTAGTTTAAAAAAATGATAAATATAAATATTTTAAAATAATTTATTTAATTTTATTAATTTTATTCAAAAAATTAATTAACTTTTATATTAAAGATGAGAAAGGAAGTAACAAATTGTTGCACATTTCCTTTTATGTTTATACTATTATTTTTAGGGAGAATGCTAAAAAAATACCATTTAAATTTCAAAATCCCATTAACAAGTTCGGTAATAGGATTAACAAGAATAGTAATACAATTAACAAATCATTTTATTGTTAAATCACCTATTTAAAATTTTAAAATTTAAATAATATTTTTTTAGAATTCTCTCTTATTTTTATCCCTCCAGCTCAAATTTGGAGCAGATTCCTCAATATAATTATTTTATTTTTCAAATTTCATTCACATTCTCATCTCATGACGCAAAAATAATCCCGCAAAGCAAACGAGGCCTATTCGCGTTCGTCCTCTCCTTTCGACATTTGATATTTCTCACTGCATAGAGTGGCCCTTATCTGCCTCTCGACCTCTTCTGTGTTTTCTCGAACTCTCTTGATTCATTTCTAGTTTTTGTTGTAAATTCTGGCTTTTTACATCACACTTCAGTAATTTTATTCAGAATAATTCGAGAAATGCTTGTTCCCGCATGCAATCTGTTGTCTCTTGGAACTCCCGCAAGCTGTGTTCTTAGCCGACGAGAGCTCTTCTTCGATGGCTTGTCCTCTCTTTGCTCTGATTCCCAAGAGTTGCCCAACGACGCATTTGCTTCCCAACCCATCTCCACTTCAACTTCAAGGTTCCGCTTATTATATTTACACTTTTCTTAAAATTATAATCACCCAAGCCAATGGTTTCATACTTATAATGGTTCTACTGGAAAAAGTGCAAACTTTGTGTGTTGTCATTGTCACTAACATTGTATTTTCATTGTCGGTTTCAATTTTTATTTTTCTGGGGTCACAACCTTTTTATGCTTATAGGACTGTTAAAGATCAAAGACAGGATTTGGGTACAATGTTAAGCAAAATTATTGCTTCTCCAACTCGACGGGTTTTGTTAGCAAGTTGGACTATGTTTTCCAGTTTCCATCCTTCAAGGTATTTGTCAGGTCCGCACGGTTCTGCTTGTTTGTTTTTAAACTTACTGTTAGATGCAATTTCATTTAGTATGCGAAATGTATCCTGAAATGTCGATGGGTTAGCTTCACTCATCTTGTGAACTTTAATTTTCACTAAATTACGCGCCTAAAACCTTGTGAGACCAACAATAATAGAAGTTCATTCATAACGGACAATGTTGATATAACATGAACCTAGAACATAAATCCGAGACTGAAGCAAATTCCCTGTACTATTTTTCAAGTGCTGCAGGCTAAGAATTGCCTTGCAAGTGAGTGAATAATTATAGTAAAAAATTACTGTGGTTTTGGCTCATTATATATTGTAATATGCGAAAACTTTATTTTGGATCTGTAAATATACAAGTTTATTGCCTTGCATTTCTGGCTAGGTATTAACCAAGCGGCTTTTAGATTCAAGGTTGCAAAGGAAGTAGCTAAAAACAAAATCTTTGCCTCTCTAATTGCCAGAGCAATTTTATTCTCCCAAGGTTTCCTCAAAATCTATAATTCTTCTTAGGACATTCATAGAAGTCAAGTCCTATATATGAAGAACTCAGTTAAGAATATAGCTGAAATCTCATATTGACCTGATTAAAATTCTCTTGTGATAAATTGTAAATATAGCTCAAGCCTTGGGGGATCCATCAGTTACACTCGAACAGGTTACGCCTCCTGTGTTTTCTTCGGGGCCTCTGTTCCCCTCTGAGGTCAGCTTTCATTTTTATATCTGTTTATTATCTTTTGTGGTTCTGGTGCTTGTTTACCCTTTGTGTGGCAGTCCTGGCAGATTATTCCATTTCTTGTGCTTTTTAGGATCGAATTGTCCAACTATTTGAAGGGAACACATACTCTGTCGTTAACATCTTTGATGTGACATTGCGTCCTCAACTAAATGTAACCGGTGTGGTTGAGGTACTACTCTCAGTATTGGACGCCACTGTTGTCTCTTTGCTTTAAAGTTTAGTACAATTTTTTTTGGCATAAGATAAATGTAACTGCTTTGGACTGATGCTGGCAGATTCCTGAAGGAAATGGTTCTGGAGTAGTTTGGGATGAGGAGGGGCACATTGTTACAAATTACCATGGTGAGAACTGAGATCTAATGCGGAAAAATGAAGTTTCTTGTTTAATGTGGATTAACTTTCTAGTAGTTCCAGAGCAGTAGATATATGCACTTGACAATATATCTCTTGCACAACCACTAAGTCTTGCACATGTTGACTGGGCCTTTTACTCATTTTAATATTATCCTGAGGCTTGCTTTTATTTTAGATCCCAATTTAGAACATTGTAAATCATAGAAGCAAACCTTCATCCCAAGTGCTAATAATCACATCAATTTTAATGTTGTTTATCTGGAGTTGATGAAAGTTCTCGCATTTGGAATGTCTTTTGATTTGTCTTTTCTCCATGCTTTGGAACTTTCAGCTTACTGTTTTTACTGGTCTAGCTTACATGCTACGCTCTCCTGGATCTATGTATATGCTTAATGCTTTTGCATCTTTTTTCTGTATCCTAGTTAATTAATCAGTTGAGCTTTAACCATGGGAAGATTTCTGACTGTTGTATACTTGTTTTGTTCAGTAATTGGTAATGCCCTTTCAAGAAACCCAAGCCCTGGTCAGGTTGTTGCACGGGTTAATATACTAGCATCTGAAGGGTGAGTACAGAGACTTTACATCTCTTTGTATACTACCATTGCAAATTTCATAAATATTCTATCATTGCTGATAACCTGGCTTCTTACTTGTTATAAAGAGTACAGAAGAATTTTGAAGGCAAATTGATTGGAGCTGACCGAGCAAAGGATATTGCTGTCTTGAAGGTACACATTCTTTTTTATTTTCGATAATTATTCCTCGTACAATGAGTTTGCTATATAAATCATGTTTAGACTCTACTAATCTTATTCATATTGTAAATGTGGTAACAGGTGAATATATCTTTTTATTCCTATGTCAATGTGGCATCGAAGTCCTGGGATATTAATAGGTAATAACTTTTGTACATATAGGTAGAAGCCTCTAAAGACCTTTTAAGGCCTGTCAAGGTTGGGGAGTCATCTTCGCTAAAAGTTGGGCAGCAATGTTTGGCAATTGGAAATCCATTTGGCTTTGATCACACCCTCACAGTTGGGGTTATTAGCGGACTTAACAGGGACATTTTTAGTCAAGCCGGTGTCACAATTGGCGGTGGTATTCAAACAGACGCGGCCATAAATCCAGGGAACAGGTGACAACGAGCTCCCTTCCTTATCTAAATTAGAAATGTCATTTTTTCCATTTATTTTACAAGTTTCTCCCTGGCTGTGTCTTGGATTGTCCTTGTTCAAATTGCTTTTCTTAACGAGTGTCATAAACTAGTGGCTCTAAATCACGGCACTTCCTTTCTTACTTGTCCTGTGACTGTAATAGTGGAGGTCCTCTGTTGGATTCCAAAGGAAGATTAATTGGAATCAACACTGCAATATTTACTCAGACAGGCAAGTTTTTCTTCTTTACTACTTTTTTCCCCCTTTTTTAGGGAAGGAAATAGCATAGTCTTACATTTTTTCGCTTGAAAAAAATGCCTGCATAAGTTCTACCTGAGTCAGTGACTTTTGACTGCCTTTTTTCTTTTTTGGTTTTTCAGGAACATCAGCTGGTGTTGGATTTGCCATCCCATCTTCAACTGTACTTAAAATTGCTCCTCAGTTGATTCAATTTGGAAAAGTAAGTAGCTAATGGAAACTGGCACTGGCTAATCTTATTCCTCATGAAAATAATTATGTGCAATTTACAATTCTTGCTTCTTGCGGATAAATTGTGGTCTTTTGTATTCACCGTGTGCAAGATGTCTCCCCTTCTAGTGTTTTATCAGTAACTGCTTTAGGAAATATATAATAAGTTCATGTTCCTAATATAAGGTTGTTAGAGCTGGTTTAAATGTGGATATTGCTCCAGACCTGATTGCAAATCAACTTAATGTTCGAAATGGAGCCCTCATTCTTCTGGTAAATCCAAGAGATCTTAACTAAAACTTGGTAAAACATATTTGCTTCTAAATAATCTCTGATATGCAAAAACTACATAATTTCTCAGGTTCCCGGAAATAGTCTTGCTGCTAAGGCTGGACTAAATCCCACCACTAGAGGCTTTGCGGGCAATATAGTCCTTGGGGATATAATTGTTGCAGTTGACAATAAGCCTGTGAGTCTGCTCTAGCAAAATCCGTTTTATTCAGTTTGTACCTATATCATGTTCTTTATATGCCAAAATATGAGTTTCTTAAATATGTCAAATGACCAGGTCAAAAGCAAAACAGAACTGCTGAAAACGTTGGATGATTACAATGTCGGAGATAAAGTAATTCTAGGAATCCAGAGGGGAAGTGAAAAGTTGGAACTGCCTGTAGTTCTAGAGGAACAGAGATCTTGAGATGACCTGTCATGTCACCAATGTATAAAATGTTGCGAGTTTACTGCCCATTAAGCAGGCTGATTTTTTGTTCTGTACGAGGGTCTGTTGTTATGAGGGGAAGTAAGTTCTTTATATATATATATATATATATTGCCAGAGCAAGTTCTTTATATGGCTTGATATGATCGTGTGTGAGAGAATTGAGATACTATATGCTCAAACTTATTTAGGAAGTCCCTGGGAGACATAGTACCAACGGTTTGTTCTTTCCTCCTTTTTAAAGGAGGGTTTGATTTATAAATTTGTACTTGCATCTCATTTGATTTATAAGTTTGATCTCTCTTTTTGTTTCCTTTCTTTCTTTCTTTTTTGGCAAGGGTCTTTCTTTTGTTAGTCAACCGTGACACGAATTGATGCACAAATAGGAAAAATGTATCACATCGGTTGATGACGAACAAAACATTTGCCTCCAATATTCCATAGCAATTTTAATTGGTTAACTTAACCCTATCCAAATTGTAACTATGGTTATGCCAACCAAATCAGAATACTTCATTATCATAGTACTTTCACTTATTAGCTATCCAGTCATCCTCGTTGCGAGGTAAATTGCATCGCCAAAATTCTTGAAGTTGTTTGGGAATTATTTATATATATTCCCACGTAATCCATTGTTTTTAAATGTTAGTGTTATTTTCATCTTTCATTTCTTCATTCCGTCCCTCAAAGCACCTTGATTAATCATCTTGCATGGAAAGATTTGCCACCCACTGTTAATTTCCATGCGTTTGCTTCATCAATCTGCTGACTAAATATTCATTCTTTTAATTAATCAGGATTTCTATTTTATTGGTAAATATGACTCATCGAAGCTTGATCCTTCACGGTAATTAACAAGTGACAGCCTCCTCAATCTATCAAATTTGCCTTTTACAACGGATGTGATATGAATTATGACAGTAACTTGAAAGATAAGAAAAAAGAATTTGGGAGGGAATAATTTACAGAATATGACGCTTGCTTTCTTTCTTTCTTTCCTTTTTTAATATATATCGATAATGCGCCAGTTTAAAGGAAATTTTGACATCTGTTTTAATACATTTGCTTCCTCAATCTATTCACTGAATGTTTAATAATTAAAATTTAAATTCAGGAGACTATGGTATGAATGGCTGTATGATTTTTTGAAACTTAATACTACACGTTAATTAATGTTAATTCCCTGCCTACTGGGTCTGTCAAATTTGATTTTCATCGGATAAGGTTTGAACTATATAATGTATTAAATGGCAAGCATATAATATAAATTTTTTTAATATCTCACTTTATTCATAAAATGTATGGACCTACGTCCATCAGAAGGAACAGAACATTGAATTAAACTTGCTTTACAAAACGTGTAAACATGATTAATTTAGATTCCTTCATGCTGATATATTATGCAACATAAAGACATGGTTGGTCAAAGACTCTGAAGTTCAAATTTTAAAGCCCAAATTTCAATAACTTGGTGGTATGGATGCTCCTTTATAAGTGAGAAATCATAAGTTCGATCTTGCTCCTAACTCAAGTTGTTAGCACTTACCCTTGTAATTCAGAAACAAAATGTTTATATAATTATTATTTATATTAAATTAAATGTTTCTTATTCAGAATATAAAAGATAGATTTTATTTATAATTTTTTTTAATTTTACATTTCCAACCACATATGATGGAAAGACGCGAAACAATCTGTATGAAAATGAGATGTATTAAATTTCATTTTTTTTCCCTCTTTTTTCATTCACTCGTTTTTCAAACTGTTTTTTCTAAATAAGATCCTAGTAACTTCTTTCTTTCGTCTCCCTTCCCATGCATTTCGGATTCCAAAAAGAAAAAGATGCGGACTTTTGTACTTAAAACATGTTTAAACGAAATTGATTGCAATTAAGAATACGATAAAAATTCATTTGCAGTTGAGCCATGTGCGTCTTTTATCGTGTACTTCAAACGTGTTAAAACGAAATTGTATGCAATTAAGAATATAATCTCGATCAGTCAAAATTAAGCAGCTCTGAGTATTTTTTACGTTTTATACTTCATATATCAATTCATTACAATACAAACATATGCTTAATGTGTTTAACATATTTTGAGCCAGTAAAAAATGAATATTGATTATGGAGCCAGCACATAAATTCATATCCCATGCACATCCCTAAATATAATATATAGTTTTTTCACCTTTGTCCTTTTTTATAAAATATAGTTTAAAATTATATGATATTTTAAAATACTTTTTCAAAAATATCCATAATTATTTTTATCACCACTGTCAATAAATAATCTTTTTAAAACATCCCTATCTAATTAGGGCAGATTGGAAGGAAAAAGTTATTCTGATACTAGCAAGCTCCTTGATCTGAGTAATTTTGGCAATTATGTATAATGAAATATGAGATTTTTAACATAGGTAAATAGTTATGATAATGGTCTTTAAATTTGGCGGACGACTTTGCGGGAGAATAAATGAGAAAATGAAATGCTTAGATTTCCTTTTGAAAGAGTTGTTTTTTTTTTTTAAAAAAAAAGGAAGTTACTTCTAAGAAGTTGCAAGTCTTTTCTTCCCCTCTATAGGTGCGAGGAAGGAGTATAAAAATGAAAACTGTGTTTTGGCGTAAATGCAAGTGAATGCAATACCGTGCGTTGAAGGGGAGGTAAGCCGAGGAAGAGCAGGGTTTGAGGATCAATCAAAGGCCAATAGAGGAAGTGAGATTGTGAGATAGGCCCAAGAAAATCAGGCAACTTTAAAGTTAGGTAGGGGCATGGATAAAGGCAACCAAGCAAGTCAGAAAAAAAAAATTAAGTGATTTAAATTGGTCAGCTTTCTTTTAGACCCAATTTTTTTAGATGCTCTAATTTATAAACCCGACCTTTGACTTAAAAGGATTCAAATGGATCGGCTTGACGTGCTCAGCCTAATTTTCTAGCTCTAGATGGAATGTAGAGATAAAGATACTTAGAAAACTTACCTTTTGTGAATAAACAAGCTGATATGAGAATTTTCCTTTTTCCAACAACCTATTGGTTGAGTTAATAAGCATCTCATCCCAGTAAAAAAAATAATATAAATTTAAATTTTAGGATGCACACTTATTAAGAAAGATGAAAATTTTTGTACTCTAAATAAAAGGAGAAATCCTTAACCAAATAAAAAAAAAATTATTGCTTCAAAAGTAAATTAAAAAATCAAGTTATTAAATTATTCCATACGATACTAATGAGATGACAAACTAAATGGTTGATGGATTACACTAATTTGAAATACCTCATCTAAATCAAAGTGGAGTGAATGGGGCATATTACATTTGATGCCAAAACTGAGATTCACATCGGTGGCTAATGTAGCTTATAACTCAAATGACACCCCACACCTCTCTCATAGAAGAAATTGTGAGTTCTATATCTCAAACGACCAAAACAAGAGTATGTGTGGGTCATCCCTCCTAGGAGAGAGGGTTAAATTGTTTAAAAGTTAAACAATCAACTATATGCAATTTTTAATGCATATTCTGATAATTTGTCACTGGAGAAGAGGAATGAGGCAAAGAATCAATCAAATTGAATACTGCTCCAATATTATTATATCAGTATCGGGGCCCATCCTGTTGTAAAACAAAGAAAAATTCAAGATAGAATCTGTTATTAATTTATTAATAAAAACTAATTACATTGGAAGCTTGCCTTGTCATTTTTCGGTTGTCTCTTTGATTTGTTGTAAGATTAGGAGGGGGAGCTTCATGAGCAAGTCTGAAAAGCGAATAATTATCAGTCTATAAAACCCACTAACCTAGCCGATCCTGTGAAGGGGTTGAACAATTGAACGTGAACGTGGGTTAGTGAGACCTTCAGTGAACAACGGGTCTACTGTCTTCTTGACTTGACCCACTTCATTTCCTCGTAAAAGCTTGTTTAATTTCAACACTTCTCACCATTAAACTAATCCTCAACAAGTGTGATCCTGTGCCTCTGGTCCAAGTAAATTCCCACGCACTCTAAAACTTCTTCATTTCTTTCATGTTCTACCCTGCCACTGGTGCCGAAATTTTCATTTCCATAGATATTTTCATGTAGTAATATTCAGTTACTCACAGGGCTTAGCTTCTTTTACAGGAATAACAAGAGAGGGAAAGAAGAGATGGAGGAGAAGAACGAAATAGATATATTTGATGATATTCTGCTGCCTGGTTTTCGGTTTCATCCGACAGACGAGGAGCTTGTTGACTTCTACCTCAAGAAAAAAATACAGCAAAAGACTCTGCCTTTTGACATCATTAAGCAAGTGGATATTTACAAGTACGACCCATGGGATCTTCCAAGTAAGGATCAATTCTAAGCATAACTTTCCCTGGATTTTCACTTCAAATCAATTAACATCTTCCAAGCTTTCTTTTTTATTCGTGTCGTGATTCCAACTCTCCCTCTTTTTTTCTTTTTTTCTTTTTTGGTTGCTGACAAAAGAGATGGCAAGCAGTAGTAGTGAAAAAGAGTTATACTTTTACTGTCAAAGAGATAGAAAATACAGAAACAGTGCTCGCCCAAATAGAGTGACCAGAGCTGGGTTCTGGAAGGCCACTGGAACTGATCGACCAATATACTCTTCAAAGGGAAATTGCATCGGTTTAAAGAAGTCTCTTGTGTTCTACAGAGGCAGAGCCGCCAAAGGCATCAAAACTGAATGGATGATGCATGAGTTTCGCCTTCCTTCTCTTTCTGATTCTTCTCTTCCCAGAAACCTCTCTCATAAAACCCTCTCTCCCACTGTAAGCTTCTCTTACTTGTGCATATTATATTCTTCCGTTTTTATCATTATTTCTCTTTCTCATTCTTTGACTGCATGTTGAGGTTTCAGGAGTCATGGGCAATTTGTAGGATATTCAAGAAAACCACCTCACACAAACCTTCATCTCATTCTCACCCCTGCATCCCTCAGTTCCCAGAGAGCTTGCCGGTGAGTGATATACTCACTCAGGGTGGTGGTGCCACTGCCTCCGGCAACCACTTCAGTAAAGAAAATATCTTAGGCGCGTATTTTTCAGCTTCAGATGTTCCCTTTTACAAACCCATGGAAGTGTCAGGATCCATGATTTTGAACTCAGATTGGGAAGGATTTGAAGGGGCAAGCCAGCAATTTAGTCAGGGCATGCAGGGGAATATAAACATAGCAACAGGGTTTTCTTTCGCTGCACCTGCTTCTGGGGATGTTTGGAAATCTCCTCTGCTATGGGACACCCCTTTGTTCAACTGATACATGCAACAGTAGGCTAAATTGGGGCCTATTGAAGGGTTTTCTCTTGTTTGTAATTTGTATACATCAGGGGTTAGTGCTGCTCTGTTTGATATTAAGTGTACAGCACAGGTGTTGTTATCATTTCCTACCACATAAACATTGTTCATATATTACCGCTGGACCTGGCCAAGCAGAACAGAGGATGTTTGTTCGTATATTCCTCAACTGGAGGCTGGGGACTTCACAGATATTTGTTAAGTTGACCGATGCTAGGTATCTCATATGCTGGATTTTTATCAGATCAGTAGTTGTGATCATGTGAATTTTGAACTGTTCATTACAAGTTTTTTAGTCGAACCTCTGCGTTTTAATGGTCCCAAACCAAACAAGAGGTTAGATGTCCTTTTTCATGTCTCTTCTGGGCCAACGAAGAGGTTTGATTTGTTTACCCGTGTATAATTTATCCCTCTATTTATGTATGTTTAAGCACTATTTTCATATTGGCTTAATTATTTACCTTTTTCCCATTTAAATCTCGCACAAAAATTCTGGTTAAAATCAAAATCCTTTTACAAACTTTTTTTTCAACTTGGGAGATCAGCGTGCGGAGACTCGAAATCCAATAGTAGATACTTGCTTATTCTATAATATAAGACATTTTAATTAATTTATTAGAATTAAAAAATAACAGCTAACTTATTAAATATACCTTAAAGAAAAAAAAATTTCCAACTTTACCCATATTAAATCATATTTCAAATAAGAGATAACACATAAAAAATCACATTTAAGTATTAATTATATAGAAAAAATTAATAAATAAGTATTAATTACTCTCTAATAACTTATATTATAGACTAAAACATTCTTTTGGAAATAATTTATATATAGAAGTGGGTATAATCCAAATATTATATAATAAAGTATGTTCCGCAACAATTCTATTTGGTGTGAAATAGTAAGCGAAAAACTGCTACAAGATGTCAAGATGGCCGAGTCGGTCTAAGGCGCCAGTTTCAGGTACTGGTCCGAAAGGGCATGGGTTCGAATCCCATTCTTGACACAATATCTACCATTTTTCTCTGACAGTATTATAAAATGCAGCTAGATTAAGCTTTGTTGGCTTGCTAATCTGAATAGTTTTATTTGCATGTGGTGAAGAATGGCGCCCGGCATAAGCTTTTCTTACTTTACATGTAAATATCGCATGACTGAATTTGTTTAATAATTCTGTGTCATAATTTTCTAATAAAATTCAGTGACCAAAATATTAAAGATCATTACGCATGATTTTTCTAGATTATCCTCAAAACTTGTCAAACAACATAATAGCATCTGAAACGTCCATCCGAAATGAGGTTCAAATCTCGACATCACAGATATGGCGCGCAATGAAAGATGTTTTCACCCAAGTTTTAAAGGCATAGAGCCTCCGGTACTCCACCTTTTTCAGTAGAAAAGTATCCCACATTGATGCATGAAATGAAAGTGTTCACTACTAGTACTGGCACTTTCTGAGACTGCAGGCCTCAAGGAGAAAATGAAGCAAGGTAATATTCTTATCAAAATCAACAGTTCAAAAGTTCTTAAGCAACACAACATTTAGCCGCGTGACATGCATGGATATTAAAATTAGCCCAATCAACTATTAAATGCTTATTTGAATTTGCGGTAAAAACAATTTGTTTGGTTTCAACTTGAGTGTACCTAATTTCTAACATTAACTCAAACATGCACTAAAATTCAAAAAAACCCTCACAAAATAGTTGTTGCAAATCAAGTTGAAATCACAATGAAGCCTTTAGACAAGTGAAATTCGCCAACATGCAAAAGCACTATTGTAGGATAACAACAACAACAACAGAGCCTTTATCCCACTAGGTGGGGTCGGCTACATGGATCGCACGACGCCATTGTACTCTATCAAAGACCATAGATTTTGATATATTATTAATTAAAAGGTCTCTCTCAATGACCTCATTAAGCGTTCGTTTCGGTCTTCCTCGACCTCGTTTGACAGGACTCCATTCTGTTTGATCAACCCTTCTCACCGGAACACTCAATGGCCTTCGCTGAACATGTTCAAACCATCTCAAACGATTTTCTACCATTTTTTCGTCAATAGGGGTCACTCCAACACGATCACGTATATGAGTGTTACAAATCTTGTCCTTTCTTGTATGGCCACACATCCATCTTAGCATCCTCATCTCAACTACCCCCATTTTATGTTCATGATATCCCTTTAAAGCCCAACATTCACTACCATATAACATTGCTGGTCTTATAGCAGTGTGGTAGAATTTTCCTTTTACCTTATTAGGTACCTTACGATCACAAATAACTCCCGTAGCTTTTCTCCATTTATACCATCCGACTTGAATTCTGTAATTTGCCAAGAATTATTTTATGACGAGTTATCCTACAATAGTGTTTATGAACACTATTGTAGGATAACTCGTCATAAAATAATTCTTGGCAAATTACCAAGAATATAAAAGCATGGATGTTATAAGCCAAGAAATTAACCAGGGCTTGCTCCGAAATAATAAAACCACTCCTCATATTTTACCACATAAACAACATAAAATTCATAGACGTTCGCATTCATGAAACCAAGCAATCACTTCATTTCATGAGAAAACATTTAATAATTTTAACCTGCTGATAACTCAATGGGTAGTAGTCAAATTTAGAATTATCATTAAGAATGCATAAAATCAGCAAACATGGTAATGTATGCTAACATAAACTATAAAACACCAGTATCTTTAAAATAAAATTCAAATGAAGCTCATCATCATTCATAATTCCATCCAAAGTCAAAATTTCTCTGGCACATTTCATCCGTGTCCCCCAGCTTAACTCCTCGATGCTTGCTTTTCTTTGGCCTTTTGGATCTTCAACACCTTCTTCACAATCTTTTGCTCCTCAACGAGAAAAGCTCGGATTATCCTATACAACAAAAATTAAAACCTCATTACTCTCGTTAAGAAAGACAAAAAAGGAAAAATATAAATAATGATTTCTTCAGCAAATACCTTTCTCTTACAGCTCCTCCAGACAACACACCTCCATAGGCCCTGTTGACTGTTCGACGGTTCCTAGGCAATCTGGACCTCTTGTATTCAGCAGGTCTCAAATGTGGAATCTGCAAATTAAATCAGGATCAGAAAAATTATGGTAGGAAAATGGCACAGTAATATCCATTGTTACTTGACACGGGCGGAGAGAGAGAAAACTTCAAAGCTTGAGACCATCAATATCAGGGATAAAGCAAAGGGTTAATAAAGAAAATTTTTGCATTCATAATATGCACCGTAGCATTATAACACTACTAGGACTAAATTAGTTATGCCCATGATTAACAACAAAAAGAAAAATACATTTCCTGCATATTTGGATCTTCTCCCCAGGCATAACACATTTATTTCAATATGATATATCATCGGCCCATCCTTGCCCCCCAACCCTTCTCCTCACTCAACCTAACCTCCTACTGTCTGGAACCTAGGATGCACAACTGCTGACTGCTGAATAAGTAATAACCAATAAAATAAGAACTAGATAAGCCTAGGTCTCAAAAAGACCGCCTAAAGGGTCAGAAAGTTGGAAAGGAGAGATATATAAGGTATAGAGGATATGCATATAAACAAGAAAGAAAACAAATTACACTAAACTGGATATGCCATCAGATCAACAATCAAACGAGGATTAGTGAAGCGTCAGCTTTTTTTATATTTCTCCACGTGCACAATCTTTTTATCACCAAGCCAGTCAATATTATATCCTCTTACTACGGATTGCTTCACCTAAGTTAGAGAAAATACCCAGCATCCGGCAATCAGCCGAGAGAAAAATTATAAGAAAAAATTGATTCTGCCAATTCTATATAATGCAGAACTCGGGCTTATGCTTTAAAGCGTGGCAGCAAACCCCTCAGAATGGAAGAGAAAATTCATACAGAGTGCTTAACAAATTATACATAATTCGAAAGGCAAACGTACCCCTTGGATCCTCTTTCCAGTAACAGGACACTTAGGACCGCTAGCTCTCTTCTTTGTGCTTTGATAAATCAACTTCCCACCTAAAAATCATTTACAGATGTTCGAGAAACGCGTTAGAATTAAAATCCAAATCCATCGCTAAGAGATAAGAAGGTCTACTTCAGGCCATATAATTGGTACAAAATGGGAAGAAAATGAACGAAGCGCATCTGAGAAAAATCAGGAGAGAATGAAAAGCAGAAACAAGAGATGATACCAGGGGTTTTCACAACCCTGTGCTGGTTGGATTTGGTGGCGTAGCTGTGACGCTTCCTATAGGTGAGACGCTGCACCATCTTCTCGTCGTGATACCGAGCTCCTCCTCAGTCAGTCTTCTCAGTCAGTCTTCGTCTTGCTGGGACACGGCCTCCAAACTCTGAATGAAGGGATTACCTTTACTTTTTAAAGAATCGACAAAACCAAAACCCTAGATCATGCGGCTCTTCTCGACTCTCCCCCGCTTTCGATTGAGCTTGCTAATGGGCCGTTAGTTGGTCTGATTCATACCATTCTTACAAAGCCCATAGTAGCAAATTTTTAATATCTTACTATAAACCTTTTTAATCAAAATATAATAAATGAAAAAATATTTAATCGAATATTATATAATTATTTAGAACAATTATTAGCATTTTTTCTGCTAACTATATTTAATTAGAAAATATGATAACAGTAATATAAAATAATGTAAAAATAATATTTTATTATTTCCTATCATTTTATACTTGGGTTTTGTAATATTTTTAAACTAAAAAATTCGATCAAATCGAATCACCAAAAGGCATTATCTGCATATGAAAAGATGCTTTTTTGAATTAAATTTCAAACTAGGTTAGACTAGTCCCTTATCCATTTTATATTACTGGTTGCCAAAACGATGGTTGTTAGTGAAATTAATAGTAGTAGTCGTTAATCTTGTTTCCTTAGTACCATTTATGCACCTATCTCCTGTCTTTGGTAGATATTCAAGCTCTTAAACTACTTAGGGCAAGCAAAGTGTACGCTGATTTAGGGGGGGGGGAAATTAAATGATAAGAACAAGTTTATTGCAAAAGATATAAAAATGTTTATAAAATATAAAACATGCCGAGGCAATGCGGTCGTTAGGAGGGGGGATTTAGATTTGATTTTAATATTTTATAATGTACATTATCATTCTTAATTAATTATGGCTGGACGGACAAGATAAAGCATGGTGATTAGGAGGTCGAGAACCCGTTAATCCCATTGAAATTTAAGAAAATAAAATCAAATAACTATGTGCTTAATATGCTGTTTTCGTTTCTTATTCTATAAAAAAATGAGACGCTGCCTTTTTTTCTGTAATTTTTAAAAAAATACATATGTGGAGTAAATGCCCCATGCCTCCACAGATTTCTGTGAGATTAGAAAGCTGGGTATTCTCGTGGAAAGGGGAGGTAGGAATGAAAGGTGAGTTAGGTAGGGAAAAGTAAGAATGTTGGTTCTACATGAAGTGTTCGATTTACAAAATTAATCTTGGTCAGTTTATTACGACACCAAGCCAGTTGATCCGTCGTTATCCTCGACATGTTCACCACTCTCCACACTAATTTCATATCCACTTGTGAAAAGAAGTACAAGTACTGCTCCGTCCCTTCCTCTTTCTGCTTCTTCAATCTCTTCAATATGCAGCTTCCACTCCTCAATATCTCCCTCAGCCTCTTCTCTTTCTGCAACATCACCCCAACTACCTCCATCAAAACCACACTCACAAAACAAACAACAACATTGCAATTAACATTAATGCACTCAAATTACCTTCTGAAGTTCTGCTCGGACTTCTGCTAGAAGCTCTGAATCTGCAGGGTCTTGGAGCTCTGTTTGATTCTCTTTCACACCTTTTAGTGTCATGTTAGATGCATCTTTATCCGCCCTAATGAAATGCCATATCGTCCTAATTGATTCTTCTAGGATTTCCACTAACATGCCACTTGTTATGGCATCCTCATCTGAATCTCTTTTTCTCATTTTCTTCTTATCCTTTGCGCTGTCCTCTGCACACACAAGTAATGGCTCTGTTGATGTATGCCTTACACGTGGAATTTTGTAGTCCCCCACATTTCTCAAACTCAGAAAGACGTCATCCAAATAAGAATAAAGTCACTCACCTCTTATTACTGGAACCTGAAGGAGATTCTTCATGGCGTAACGATTTCTGACGTAATTCTCAACTCGTGGGCCCTGGAAAGGTTCGTTCTCAATAAATCTTTGAAGGAGGACTTGGAATTGCTGAAACTCTCCGGCTACTTCGTTGAACCTTCGTTCTCCGTACTGGTCAGATTCCCATATCTCCAACGCCTTCTCGTACTCCCACTGAAGGAATTCCCAGGAAAGGCTCAGCTGACCCACATAGATTGTTTCCAGATCACTGTACAGTTCTCTAATGAACTTCTTCGTAGGGTCTGATTCTGATTTCTTGCGTCTAGAAAGTTGGAAGCTTTGTGAAAGTTGCGACATCATCTTTGGGGCATGTATGCTGTGGCTTGAAAATGATTGAAATGGCTCCTTTGACTGCAAAAAGTCTACACAACGATTTTGGATTCTTAAACATTAAGCAAAAAATGTGAAGTCCACTAAGAATTTACAAACAAAAAAAATGACATTTCAAAGTGTCTTGTTTAGTAAGGATATTTTACAAGGTCATACAACGATTGGGTGGAGCATTAACATCAGTGTAGAGACTAGTTTTCTTTTTAGGAAGGGTCCAAACGATATGACGCAGAAGACATAAAGGATTACTAGAAACTTGATGGGTACAAATTCTTTATATGGGATCATTTAAAGAAACAGAAAGAAAGACGGTGGGCAGATTTTCATGAGTGATGAGTATGAATATGTCTGTAAAAAACTCGGTATTTCGTCATAAAAGCAAGACCTAAAACTCAATGTGGGCGTCCTTGTACAATTGAAGACAATTAAAATTCATAGTTGGTGGTGGGACTTGTCGTATCTGCCCTTGTAGGGACCAACATTTATGTTTCGAACCGACAATCTACCCCCCTCTTTTCTGTAATACCAAACAAAATAAAAATGGGTTGCTTGAACCATAGAAATACTAGCTCTCCGATTCTAGGGATTTTTTTAGGGAGTACCATGGGGGGGGGGGGAAAGCTAGGAAACGCATCTAGCCGGGACTCACTTCTAGTTATTTAGGTAGTTCATGTTAATTTTCTGTGTTTAACTAACCTCAGATACAGTGGGTCCTAACCTATAACATGATTTTAATGACTTAGATGAGGGGTGTGGTGTTAATGAACGATGATCGTGGGAAACGAATGAATTGGTCATCAATCAAGCTGACTCATTGAAGAAACTTCGTATGAAATATCAAAAGCGCGTTTAGAAAGAATCAGAAACAAAAAGAGGAAACTGAAAATTAAATCAAAATATATTATGGAGTGATGGGGAGAAATTACTTACCTATAGCCCACATTTTTTGGTAATTCAAGATATCGAATTTTCGCATGCGTTCTCTGTAACTCCTGTAGAATTTTGGGACCTCGTTGGTGGTACTAGCACCAGGCTGGAATTTCTCCTCGATTTTCCATGGCTTCAAGTCTTCCATCTTCCTCGGAAACTCAGAATCCTCGAGGATGGTCGGAAGGCCCGTCGCTTTCACCTTCTTCAGCTCCATCTTCAGCTGCTCTATCAAATCTTGATGTTCCCACAGTGTGTCAAAGCTGTTGGAATCATCAAGATCCAAAGAACCTAGTGAGCTCTGCAAATTGGGTTTTGCAGATTCCTCCGAACAATCAATGAGCCGTTCTTCTTTGCCGCCAAATTCTTCGGCTTTGCAATTAACGTTGTTGTTACCTGACAGCTTCTGTGCCTGAGCCTCCTCTTCTAATTTTTGAAGCTCTTCCGTTAAGTCTTTATCTTCTTCATCAAAATCATCAGGCTCGTACCCAACGTCTAAATTATCTGACCATATATCTCCCTCGAAGTCCATATCTTCTTCTGTTAACCCTACATTTTCATCGTCTTGGTTTCTTAACTTGTCAAACTCAACAGTGGTTCCCAAGTCCGAGTCTGATAACCGACTATCGAACAAAGAATTAATATTTGAACTCTTAAAATTTGATTCATGGCCTAAATTTGGAAAAACATCGCTTGTAGACATATCGGGATTCTCCATTTGATTTTTCCCTGATTGAGTTTGTTCTGTTTCTTTTATTGATGGCATAGCTTTGAGCTTCCCAGCCTTATCTTTAAGGACGTCTCCTCCTTCACACTCGCACAGGGACCCAAAATTCTTGATTGAATTGTTTTCCATGGACCTATCATTCGATTGAACAAATAACTCCTTAACAGTGAGAATCGAAACCTCTGGTTCCTCCAAGAAGTGGCTGGCACTCTTGCCTGAGATGAACTCATATTTGCTGGTGCTTGCAGAAGCCGTATCTGGGTTGTTGACAAAATGGAAACTTTCATCATTGCTTTCGTTGAATTCTTCAATGGGTTTCCAATTCTGGTATTCAAACTTGAAAACAAATTTCGGCGAGTCGGCTTCTTCAATACCAATAATTTCAGCGGCGTCCATAATTTCAGAACACTCTATTTTGGGCTCTGTTTCTTGCCGGGAATCATTGGAATCTGTTAAATCATTTTCCTCTGCAATAGAACCAGTACCTTCCTGGAAGCTTTCAGAATTCAACTCTTTATCTTTGAAAGAATTGGAATACCCCACTACAGCCTCTGATTTTGGCCCAGAAAAATTTGAGTCATAGGAAAGAGTCGCAGAACGAGCTGATTTAACCGCTCCAGGACTAAAATACCTGCCAACGTAAAGCCAAAAAAAACAAAAAAAACGATGAATTGAATAATTAATATATATGGAAACGTGAGTGAAGTAGAAACTGAAAATTAAAAACCTCACGAATATTCTGGCGAATAACCAGAACAGAGCTTGCCAAAGATAAGAGAGGAGGAGCCCAAAATAAGCAGAAAAAAGAACCATCTTTCGGTGCAAAATCCCAGTGAGAAATCCCATGCTCATAGTGAAAAAGAAGGGTCAGCCACTGAAATCTGGTGGAGGAATAAATCCATGGTGAAGCCAAGTTCATTCCAATAGAAGCAAAACAGAGGAAGTCATAAGGAGGCTGATTCGGCGTTTGAAAAAAAGAGGAAGAGAAGGGGACCTGGTACCAGTAAAAAGGAAGGTTCACATGTAGAATCGGATTAAGAGGAGGTTGAAATCTGACCTAATAAGAAGGGATTTGGGAGCAAAAAAATTAGGGAAGAAAAGTACATGTCAGCGACTTGGGTTTGAAACGAAACTTACAAGAGGTTGCTTGGAGGCATTGGATTCTGAGAACCGTTATGCGAGAGAAGGGACTTTTATATGATCCGTTGTGGGTTAAATTGAAAGTTTACGCCTCCAATTTCTGGTTCAATTTCATGCGAAATTTGCTTAGATGTTTTCTGTAAGGTGTGGGGATGGTGAAAGTTCGTACTTCACACCTCTTCTCGGTCATGATTCGTTGGTTTAAATATTCAACCCCATCAAAATTGAGCGTCAAACCAAAAATATTCTTAAAATTAGCCGGCTCGGGTTCTCTTATATTTATTTGTCTTTTCCTTTATCATTTAATTCCCGGGCCGAACCGTCGTTTTGGATAAGCCGACCTTTCTATTGCTATTTCCTTTTTTAAAAATATCTGTCAAAATACTAATTCACGATGACACAAAGGTGCTTTGTTACAGGACACTGGTATATCGTGTTTTTTATTTTAAACAAATATTTTAACGTAAACTTAAGAAATTAAGATGTATTATAAAAATATTAATCTGTAGTTTATGCTTTTAATATTTTATTATCAACAAAAAGAAAATATTTAAATGAGTTGGTTCTGGAAACTTGATGAAAAACAACTCTTGTTAAGCAAGGAGTGCTTACAAGTTACAAATACTCTCATAATTTGTTTACGGCTAAAATATACTTTTAATCTTTTAAATTTTATATGAGTATATTTTTAGTCCTTAACTTTATAAAGTATATTTTATATCCTATATTTTTAATATCGTTAGTATTACTAACAGAAAATGTTGTTATATATATAGTTGACAAAATATATTTAAGTTTTAATTTTTTTTAATATAATATATTAAAATTATTAAAATAAAATAAATCAAAAAATCACTGCAAATGAATGAGACTTTAATATTTAGGTTTATAAACTAATATATTTAGATTATTAAACTAATTTTTTTAATACCATTGACGTTTTGATATTCACTGCTTCATTGAATTTTAAGATTTTTTTTAATTTATATATATTTTAAATTTAAAATTAATAACATTTAATTATACAGTCATCACTTAATTTTACATAGTTATCACTTAAATTTGAGATGTCAGCATTTTCTATTAGGAACATTTATGGTGTTAGAATTATATGACTATAAATATATTTTATAAAATTAAAAGATTAAAAATATACTTTAACCTTTGTTTACTAATAAAGTTATCACATTGAAAATTAAATTTTAATTCACGCCCTTCTTAATTGGCAAAAAAAGAAAAATAATTCACGCCCTTCTCAAAAATTGAGTCATGTCTCTTTTAATTGGATCAATTTTCATTGGTTTTATCAATAATACTCTTTGAATTATGAATGCTAGTTGTTGCAAATTAGTATTTCCCCGTAAATATTCATTGAATGTATTTATTCCATGATTTATGTTAATTTATTAGGATCTTAAAGAAATATTAATTTGTGAATTTTCGTAATCAACACATTAATTCCATGCATTCAAGTTGAAAATATGCTAATGAAAGTTTCAAGTTTTATTAGGTAAATTTATTGCAAAATTTGTTGATTACGGATAGTTATTTGAATAATAATATGCTGCTGACATCAACATGACAAAACAAATATTTCTTAATTCACAAATATTTTATGTCCCCTTTGAGTTGAATTATGGAAGTTCACAAAAACTATGATGATCTAAATTTAAAAAATGTACAAATCAACTTATTATAAATTAATTACACAACTTTAAGAGCTATGTAATAAATCCTTAACAGTTGAACCAACCATTAACAGCAGAGTCAGAATGAGAAGGTAAAAATAAAAGTGTTCACACAGAACCGGACAGGATTAAAACAACCCCATTATCCTATTGTTATTTTTCCAGCACTTACTGTTTTCTTCTATATATTTATTTTTATCTATTCGCCTAATTTAAGTTATGCGAAATTATTATATAAATACAGTACACATCATCATACTAGATCTATCACCAATGAGATCAAGAGAAAGAGCATATATAGAAAAACACTTGCATGATATTTTCTATTGATTGCCTGGGTTATCTGAGGTTTTTTTTTTCTATAATTTTTTTTTGAAAAAAAAAAACAATATATAAGAACCTGATGAATCCTGGATTACATATATTATGAACGACTTATTCTAATGATCTCAGGCTTCAGATTCTTTATTATGTATGTTATAATTAAGGTAAAAGGTAAAGTCTCGAATAATGTTTCTGTAGCATAAATTCTAAATTCAAGCCACGTACTAGATGATCTGAAAGTGTATAATACATAATAGTCACAAATGTTAAGAATTTTTCCAACGGGAAGATAGGCATAGTAATAGTCTAGGCAAAATAGTCAGTCCCGCCCATAAAGAAACATTTAGATGAGCCAATTAAGTTTTCATTGCATACCACTCTAGCTTATTCTATATTGTTTATAATTTCCCATCAAAATTTATAATATTTTACTAATCAAATAACACACCCTAAACCCAAGTATGGTCCAACTCACGTGCGGATCACACAGAAGATATCTTATTTAAAATACCTAGAAAACAAATTATATCTAGAATATCCTGTTGAGATCAAGATAGGAAATTAATTAAACTAACAATGTCTAGAATGTAATGATATGATCAAACAATAAATTGGAAATATCTAGATATAATCAATAATAATTAATATGATATAATCATCATAATTTATATAAAATATCTAACCGTTGCTAAAAATATATAAATATCGGAACGAGCTTTTATTTGAACTATAATTTGTTATATATATACATCGGGAATACTGGATTCCACTTGATACAGAAGAAACTTTCATAAGAAACAATAAGCTTTTGCGCCATTTAGCAAAACAGGTGGTGTGAATTGTTCATGCATCGTACTCCACGCGTCTCTATTTCCCCCTCAAGGGTCATGGCGTCATGCGTTTGTCGCTCTCTTATTGGTTTCGCCAAGTTCTATCTCGCGAGGTTGAACTTTTTCTAAAGCAAAATACTCAATCAGGCTATGTAATAACTGTGAAACCGTGTCCGCTCCTCTCACTTCTTCACAGGACGTTTCTAACCGACTTAAAAAAAAAAAAAGAAAGAAGATATTTGTTTCGATCAATCTTCAAAAAGACTCTGAAACTTTATTGCATAAAATTAATTTTTTTTTATGAAAAAGGTAATGATGAACTTCTTTTATTTGTTCAGAAGTGCGTTTATAAAATAAATAAATATATTTATATGATAAATAAAGGGATTAAAGATAATTTAAAGAATTAAAAACATTTTGATCATCTACATACAAGATAAATATGGATATTTATAAGATAAATAAGACAATTAAAAATATAAATAAAAAATAGTATTATTATTTTTTTATTCACAAAATTTAATTTCATTTTGATTTAATAGATGTAACGAAGTTTCAGAATATTTCAGGGGTGACTAAAATCGAATCACTTGAACCTACTTGAAATTCTACTTTAAAAAAAAAAAGTAAGAAGAAGAAACAGCATGTCCCTTTCAGAACCAATGACGTAACTAACACTTTGCCATGAAGAAGCTTTGGACAAAGTTTGGCGCTTTCTTGTGCGTTTCTTCATCTTCTTTTTATATAGGGTTATATAATTATAATTAATTAATTAATAGCTTTGTATCGTGATTGTGCTATGCATGCATTATGGCACGGGCATATATATGGGTCATGTAATTAGGGTTCCCGTGATAGTGACGCAGAACGCGGGAATTAATGTCAGAACTCAGAACGCGCCGTATAGAATAGTAGTGCTGCATAGGAGTCCCAGAAAAAAAAATGATTTATGTGAGGCATTTTTTTAATTGCGTGGTCCAGAAGACATAGAAAATACAGAGACGCAAATAATTTCGGTGACTGATGCCTTTGTTTTTCATTAAATTTGTGGGGGCTTCATTCTATATAAAGCGCTGCAATTGCGGCGGCGGAAATTAAAGAAGACGACGTTGCTGGTTAAAGTCGAAGGGGAAGCAGCTTTCAATATAATCATCTAATTAATCCAATTGATTAGTGGTGTCAAGTAGGCGTTAAGAAATGGGGGTTCTTTGACATGCACACGTGTTGGCAAATTAAACCAGTAGCTTATGCGGTTTGGCAATGTAATGTAATGCAGTAGCTCGCGTAGCACGGGAACGAGATTGTCTTAATGGAGTGTATTGCATGAGATGCAGTGTCTGGGATTTTTGTAACGTGGTTTTATAAAAGCTAAATAGAAAAAAAGTCATATTATTAATATGATTTATGTTTGGATTGATGGTGAGAAAAATGATTTTTTTTTAAGTTATGTGAGTGAGCTTATAAAAAAAAACTACTTTTTCACCTAAAACCTATTAAACTCTAATGAATTCTCAAATTCTCATGAGTAAGTTAAATGAGTTTATACATAATAAATGAGCTTTTTTTATCTTAAATGAGATCCCAAACAAACCCATAATAGATCGAATCAAATGAGTACGTACTCCGTATTATTATGAATGTAATGGAGTCTGGATGAGTTATTATATTGTTGATAGCTTTAAAATAATATTATTATATTGTTGAAATCAAAGGAGTATATATAGCAATTTTTATATAAATTTGTAGATCCAATCAAATACTCTGTATCATTATAAATTTTTCTTAATCTCCACTTTCCGGTAATCGATATCATATTATTTGAGTAGAAAATATATAATATGGTTCGTTTAGGTTTCTCCGCGTGATACAAGACCAAAACGCAGGCAAGTGTCAATAAACCAGCTCAGCTTAATAGTAAACGTTGATGATTGATTATCTATTGATTGAAAAAAAAAACGAAGAATATAATTGTTGGGGGTAGGATAGTTGGATTGGGCCCTAAGCAAGGTTGGGTAGCGGGTGACCGCATCAAGAAGAGGTAAGTTACGTAGGTAAGAATGTGATAAAATATAATGGAGCAAATAGAACATAATCCAGACAGATTCAAATGGTGCACTGGGCCGGCCTCAATCGTCATCACTACTCACTAGCTACCCAAAAATTATAGTTGGCAAAAAAAAAACAAAAAAAAAGCTACCCGAGAATTAGAGTATGTTTGGATTAACTTTTAGAAAATAACTTATTGAGAAAAAGTGATTTTAGAGAATAGATTTTGTAAAAAAATTTATTTTGATAAAATGATAGTGTTTAAATATTATTATCAAAATCATTTTTTTTAATATTCAAATTACCACTGTTCTGGAACCCGGACCGGACCGGCAGGTCCGGCCCGGGAATCGGTGACAGAACCGGTCCGGTTCAGTATTTATTTATTTTTAAAAAATCAATTTTTTTAAATTTTTCTTTAGAATTTTATATTTATAAATCTAAAATATTCAATTTCTCACATGTTTGACTCCGATCTGACCCACTGACCCTTGACCCAGTACTCCGACCGGTTCAGTGACCAATCCGGTTTTCAGAACCTTGCAAATTACTAAAAATGAAACTAACTTTTGTGATACTTGCATATAAAGGATAAGATTTGATTTTAAATATTTTTAACTTTCAATTTCATAATAAATAACAAAAATTAAATAAATTTTTCTATCAAATTAAAATCATAACATTAGTCAATTTTATAATATGATAAAATATAGCTCAAATATATATATATTAGTAAATTGTATAGACTAAAATAAACATATATGTATATAACATGATAAAAAAATAGCTCAAACATGTATGTATAATATAGCTTTTGTACTGATAATTTTCAATCTACTGTACATGAATATGGTATGTAAAAATTGCAAAATAGAGGCACGTAAAAATAAAATTTACATAAGGTGTTGGGGTGGGAGCATATTACATAAAGGAGTAAAGGAGAAAGGGAGGAAGAAGAAAAAGAAAAAGGACAATTATCGGTTGGGGAAATTATTACAGCCTTAACTACCCCCATAAAGGGCGAACGAATAACTTATTCAAAATCATAATTTTGATGTCTAAAATTATGGTTTTTAAGATATGTTTAGATTAGCTTTTGAAAAAAAAAATTAATTTTAAAAATACATTTTGAAGAAGAGCTTTTGAAAATGTTTAAAAAAATAGCTTATGGAAAACTAAAGTTTTCAACCCTCAAACCATAGTTTTGTAAAATTTCAAGAGTATTTGGGTAGCTTATACTACCATAATTTTGACAGTTAAAAGCTATTTTGAGTTTTGATGTGGTATTTGGCAACCTCACTTTTAAGTGCCCATTTAGATTAGTGGTGGTGGAAGTAACTTTTTTCCAACTTTATTTTTGCAAACTTAAAATAAAATAAAAGTCAAATTATAAATGGCTAGCTTATTCTTTTCCATCTTTAATAGATATTTAAAGTGATTTAGATCATTTATTATCATGGTAGTGTTTTTAAATAGTTAGTTGAACTCTTTTTCTATCATAGTCAGCTTTTAAAAGATGAGTTTTAATATTTTCTACTATAGTAGACTTTCAAGTTTAAGTTTCCTCTTTTACACCGTAGTATTGTTCGTTATCAAAAGATTTGATTAAGTGTATGAAGAATTGAGTTTTAACTTTTAAGGAAAGAATTTTACATTTTGCGCCACAAAATATCTCCCTGTATCCATTTTAGAAAAGTGAGACACTGACTTTCTATTTTGCTTGGTGATGACTGAATAATCAACTTTCCCTTAGAATATGCAACAAATGAGAAATCATGGAATTTTCGTATTTGTTTGCACTTTACGATATGCCTACATGAATTCTTAATTGTTTTTTTACACAATTATTGACCCAGAATGGCCTAACTAGCCACACCAAACATTAAATTCATTAATAAACTTCTGATTTACGTTGCCTGACTGCTGGTTTGTATTGACAAACTTCTAGTTTGCATCGAAAAACTTCCTATTTGCATTGGTAGACTTATAATCTATAACAACATGTGTTTCAATTGTGCTTATAAATGTATAGTACAAGTCGGAAGAAAAAATATGAAATCTTTCTAATATACATTTTCTACCAGAAACTAAATTCGTAATATTAAGACATTCCTTATTATTTTCAATTATTGTTTTTATATTATATCCATTTCTGCATATCAGATATCTTTGAAACTTAATAAGTTCCTTTTAGACCTTGTAAAATAAAATGTATTATTAATGCATAATTTTGTTCATTTAGATAACAAAATATTAGCTCTTAGCTTCTGGAGCCTTCAATCAAATTTATATTACCAAATATAATCTTTTCATTAGCCTCTTGCATTATCAATAAAGAAAAATATTTATCATTTCTAAGTATGGTGTGAGATGTTGTATTATCAATGGGACATAAATCTTTAGGACTTATGTCAATAAGACTCATTATTGGTTAAAAGAAACATGGAAATAAAGAAAAACATAATTAAAAATGAAATATATATGATAGTAGCAAGCAACTTTAAACACACTAAATTATAATAGTTCAAATAGACAAAAATAATTTATACTAAGAAATCAGCAACATTCAAGTAAGTAATATATATGTCACCTACTCAAAAAAGCCATTATGATCAATGTGACTTATTTTAATCTTAGGTGGAAATTTGAACCACCGTAATTATGACCATGGTCATGCCCACGACTATAGCCACATTTACACCCTTGTCCATGGCCACAACTAGATACATTTGTTACTACATTATCTTTTTGGAATGAAGTCAAGACTGATAGACGTTTTACATGATTTTTGCAATAAAAGCTTATTGTTTTGTTTGGCCACATAGAGGTAAGAAATTAATTTAGTATATTTCTTAAAAAAATCTTTCACAATATTGCTACTACTATATGAGCAAATTGTATGCATCCATTTATATACGAGTTTTTAGAAGAATAACCATCTTCTGGTGGTCATACATTTTCTTTATTTTGTTCTAAAAAACAAGAGGATCTTTTATGGTCAAATATTCAATTTTAAATCCTTCATGCAAACGATAAAGTAGAAAAATCATGAATCATGCATTCAAGATAAATAGTTTTTTTTACTAATGACAAGAGCTCTACAAATTTAAATTTCATAATATTTAACATAGTTCAAACTAACGCAATAAAAGGGAAATCATAAAATATGAAATATAAAAATGTGATATAATAACACAAATGATAATAGCAAGAAATTCGTAAAGACAATAAATAATTCATTAAGTGAGATATAATAAAAAAAATTAAAACTTCATGACTTCGAGCCATTTAATTCTCATGGCTTTAGCCAACTAATTTCATGATGAAAGATTAACTCTATATTGCGTTTGGCCGTTTATTTTTAGGATAAATAAAAGTTATATATGGCTTCCGGCCACACATTAAGATAAAAAACGAAAATGTATATGGCTTCTAACCATATAATAAGATAGAAGATGAAAAGATACATATGGCTTCTGGCCATATGACATGGAATCGGTATAATATGGAATCAAAGGAATATGACTTGTGGACATATTATATCAAAATAAGAAATCAAATCGATATGACTTCTAGTTATATAATTTCAGAATAAAAAATTAAAACAATATGGATTCTGACCATATAATTTTATAATAAAAATTAAAGCAATATGATTCCTAGCCATATAATTTTAGAATGAAGTTAGAGGTGTATGGCTTTTGGCCATTCTAAAATAAAAATATCAATAATATAAAAAAACTCGTAAAGGAGATGAAAAAACAATAACATTCTTCGATTTTAGCCATGAAACTCGATGTTTTAAACAATTGGTAAATATATCTTTTTAATTATATATAGTGGCTCCGATTATCTCAGATATATGAAATAAATTCTATGATAAAAGAAGGTGGATGAAATTGTCAAGGAAACGATGAGAAGATCATACATTCGTTGGAGCTTTCGTACTGATAATGTGTTATGAAAATAAAAATAAATATAGGATAAGAGAGTAATAGTTAATAGAAGAGAAAATTTAAGAGAGAAAATAGGAAGCAAATCTCATTCAATTTCTTGTGTTTCTTGTATGACATGCTTTGTGCAATGCCTCTATTTATAGGCCTCTAAGAGTTACCACAAAAGGTCATCATTAAGATATAATGAATGGTGCAATTAAAACATATGATTGTACACTATTTGGCTCTTTATATCATTCATGTATTTAAATGTACATTAAATATTTTTTTAGTTTTTCAACTACTATTCATAAATGATAACGAGAGATCAAAAATACATGGATATCCACATAATTAATATATGCATAACAAACTATAATTTATAAACAATTAATTTTCGAGTGGAGGAAGAAATGCATTAAACCCATCCTCAATACATTGAAAGAAAATGAATTATGAAGGGAATGAATGAGGATCTCATGTTATGTAAAGAAACCGGAGGGGGTACAGATTAGGTGAAAGGGAGATAAAAAAGTCAAAGGCAGAGGCGAAGGGGCAATGGGCAAGGAGCGAGGTGGGTTCATATAATAATCTGCTGCAGATGTTATTCACATATTTATTATTCATTTTGTTTTCAAACCAAAACCCAACCAGTTGGCTCACCTCACTTCCCATCACCGTTTGTTTCCCCCATTATTCAAAATATCTATCCCTTTCCTCGCATTTATTCTTTGTCTCCTCTCTTATTTCTCCATCACCACCCTTGATCTTGTTCCTCAACTCAAACACTCCTATTACCATCTAATGAACCTCCTTATTAATTGAATTTGCATCCATATCGAAGGTGAAGACTTAAACTTACTTAACATCTCCCATCACCGTCGCATTCCACAAGCAGCAACTGAGGGATCAAATCAGACAGTTTGAGAAGGAAATAGCAGGTAAACAATAAAGTGAAGTACTGAAGCTGCAACTATATATGGGGTTTGTTGCTGGAGTACAGCTTTATATATGTCACTTAATGGCCGCCGGGGATTAGACTTTTTTTATACACGGGCATTAAAAGCAGATAATAGTAAGAGCTTTTTTCCCAGCGCAGTGTGTGTCATTGAATGCGACGCGGTTTTGAGAGAGCAACAGGCTGACTTTGGCCTCGCACTTAATGCTCCTTCCTGTCGACTTTTGACTCTTTGGCCTTCCCCCTCTTTAAGTCAGCGTCTTCCCTCCTGTGTTTTTATTTTTTTGTCTATATATTCAAGCCATCCATTTCTTTCACTTTGCTCCGCATATAAAGCACTTATCAAAGTAGGAGGAAATAAAATCCACACATCAAGAGTTGCAGATCAAAGATAGAGGAATAAGGAACTCGATCACAAGCAGAGATGGGAAGGCCGCCTTGTTGTGACAAAGAAGGTGTCAAGAAAGGACCTTGGACACCTGAAGAAGATATCTTGCTGGTGTCATACATACAGCAACATGGCCCAGGGAATTGGAGGGTTGTTCCCACCAATACAGGTATACGTTTATTTACTTTCTTTTGTATGATATGATGAAACTGACTTTATTTGATGGCCTTACTCTAAATTTAGGTTCTGATTTCTTTGGTTTTTCAGGGTTGTCTCGGTGCAGCAAGAGTTGCCGACTTAGATGGACTAATTACCTGAGGCCAGGAATCAAGCGTGGCAACTTTACTGACCAAGAAGAGAAGATGATCATCCATCTTCAAGCTCTTTTGGGCAATAGGTAAATCCATCTAATATAAACTAAACTTTATTAGATCCAGAGATATCAAATACGATCAGGTCTTGAACTGGAGAGTATTATTGATTGTGGTGCAGATGGGCTGCGATAGCTTCGTACCTTCCACAGAGAACAGACAACGACATCAAAAATTATTGGAACACCAACTTGAAGAAGAAGCTCAAGAAAATGCAGACGGGTCTGGAAGGAGATAGCATGAGAGATGGGTTTTCAGGTTCGAACAGTACAATGCCTCGGGGCCAGTGGGAAAGGAGGCTTCAAACTGATATCCAAATGGCTAAGAGAGCTCTTCGAGATGCACTGTCACCTCATAAGCCTTCTGGTGCTTCATTTCAATCCAACACCTCTAATAATAATAATAATACACGCTCCTTCTCTTCCATTTCTGCAGCGAAACCAACCCAATCCATATGCTATGCGTCTACTGCTGACAACATAGCTCGTTTGCTCAAGGAATGGAAGAAGAATCCACCAAAGAAAAATCCCTCTCGCACTCCTAACTCCACAATGACTCAGAACGAACTCGGAAACTTGGCTGTTTGTAGCAAAGAAGCCCCAGACAAAGGAAACAGCTTTGAGACATGCGAGACGTTTGAGTCATTGTTTGGGTTGGAGTCTTTGGATTCTTCGAATTCTGAGTTTTCCCAATCTCTGTCTCCTGACCCTGAGCCTATAAGCACTACTCTTTTCCAAGATGAGAGCAAGCCGGAGAATGGTGCAGAATTGCCATTTTCTTTTCTTGAGAAATGGCTTTTAGATGAAGTTACTTTGCCAGGAATAAGTTAGGGGTGGCATGCAATATAACATTATACAACATCAGTTGTTGCAGATGCCAAATCATTTTAGGCTGGTTAGTTTTGTGTCGCTTGAATAGGACTCGGGACTTTCTGTTAAACTCGGTTATATATATAGGTCTCAATTAGCTCATCTAGTCTTACTTTTGCTTAAATCAAATGTGGGACAGAGATTTCAATTCTTTAGTCTGCTATAAAGTGTATATGATATCACTACTGACTATTGAGTATTATATCATTCTATTGATCTATATGTTGCATATATGATCCGTGTCTTGGTGTAAAGTTTGCATTTCTCTTGCACAGTACAGTTTCAAGTAATTATATAGATCAAGCAGTTCAAGTACATTCTAATGTGTGTTATTAATTCTATGCGGGTAAATTTCAATGGAAAATATTTACTCCCCGTTAAAATAACACTGAGTAACTCAACAACAAATCAAGTAGACACGCATATATGAAAGCTGTGCAGAGGTGGGAGAAGATCTTCTTATAAAAGCTGAAGTTTATAATTACTGCACCGTTGAATCAGTCCCATTGTTTATGTACAAGGACCACCAAATCATGACCGTTAGATTGCTTTGGTGAAAACAAAGGGCCAACCTCGAGAATTAATACTCCCTCCAATCCTTTGTATAGGGTCTGGTCTTAATTAATTTATTAAAATTTAAAAATTAGTTACATATTAAATTTCTTTACTACTTTTCAAAATAATTCTTTGACTAGTATAACTCATTTGAGAAATGATAAAACCTTATAAGACTTGAAAGGACTAGCAAGTCCCTGTCTAAACACTAATATTTTGTCAAAAATAAATGTGGGTTGCTAGTGACAACAGTAATCTCACTAGATTTTTTCTAGAGCAGTACTATATATATTTGACTATTAAAATAACTATTTAATTGTTATGAACTTATATATCAGTTTGTCTTGGGTCTGTCTAATTGATTTAATTTTGAAAATGACCAGTGACAACAATCACAAGCATGATTTCCTGTTGAGAAGGACTTTCAATTATTAATTCGCGGAAGATTTTAAAGCTATGTTTCACAAATATTTCAACCTTTTTGACCCAAAAAAAAAATATTTCAACCTAGGATAGCCTGCATAATTAAAGTAGGTATCAAACAAAAACACGAAAACTAATTATCAAACTCAAGTTAATCTCAATTAAGTAATTTTGTGTTTCCACCAGTAACATTAGAGTTATATTTTTTCTTAAAAAAATTTCTATCAAATGTAGTGAACAATCCAGCAAGAAAGTATTGCATCACAAGATACACTTGGATTCCCATTTGGAGCCCTTTTTAATTCCCCCTTTTCCTCATACTCTCATTCTCATAGCAGTCTGTAACAACTGATTGGCCATAAATGCACATGGGATACATACATTTTCTGGTTCACACGTTTTTTTTTTAATTGTTACAGAGTTTTATTCATGGCAATGCAAGTGATATCCATACTGTAAATGGATAATTACAAATGAACGGGAAGAAACCTGAGAATGCTCATGAGTCCCGTTATGGCAAACCCAAAAGTATAAAAGTAAATACAAGTAACACTCTAATTCTCTTGCATTTTGTTCTGATGAATATGGCCTGGGACCATTCCATTAATAAATTCTGCCCTTCTGCGCCTGTGAATCTGTGACGTTAGATACTACCACCAGTGCCACAGATTTACGCAAAAGAACTTATTTTTTTAGGTGTAAAACGAACATGAATTTTCCTCGTCTCAGAAACCTCAACGAGTGTGATTATTGCAACTTTTGCTGGGTGAATAGAGCGTCTCGAAGCTTGCTATATAGCTAGCTAGCTTTTTAATGCAAAGGTTCTGGAAACAACTCGATTGTCGTCTTGTGACTTTTGAGTACCCTTCTATTTGTGTAAACTCAGGGATGTTATAACTAGTCGTACCATTCCAGACAACTCGGGGGATTTGTATTTTTTTTTTATGATTTATCGGAATTTGACGTATCGTGTGTTGTTGGATGATCGTTGTATTTTAAAATCTGCGTATGATAAAATATATTGTCTATAATGGACCATTTTTTTAAAATTGAACAATCTGTGGTTCGTGGACGAAAGAAAAATGAAACTAGTATATAAAGAGCAGTCTGCAGCCAGAACAAACTTGCCGAAAAATAAAGACAGAAACATGTGCCTCCCAAGGATCAGCTTCTGAACGCAACTCATTTTGCATTAAATGCGGCATGTGGCTACATTATAATGCTTGCATTAATTGTCATATACGATACACGTAACCATGGAGGAAGAAGAAGAAAAGCACAACACAATCACATATGATCAAGAAGAAAAAGGATGATCGACCAGAACTTCCCGGCGTGACAAATGTTTAATGTTAAACAAATCAATATGACAACCTTCAAACGAGTCCATGTCCAGTCACCACCGGAAAAGTGAAACCGTTGTTTTTGTATATGTGAATTTCATTGAATTGAATAGGAGTTGCTGTTTCTAGAATATAAAACAAAACAAGGAAAGGGTCAAAACCCAAAAACCTGCTTCTAGAAAATTGAGAAAAAGTCTATACGTCCATGTGAAAATGTGGAGGGAAGCACAATTCTGCTCAGAGATGGACAATTTGACATGATGGGGGTGGTGGCTGGTGGGGCTGGGTGGGGACTATGTGGTTACATCATTGGTTCAATTTGCAATACGCCCAGTCCATCGTCAAAGGATGTTACGTACTCACTCCCTCCATGACGTAGGGCTTTTTCAGAAAGGAAGTATAGTTGAGAATATTAAGTCACTCCTGATTTAATTAATATTTTTCTTTATTTTGTTTTTGTGAGTGTTTGGGTAACTCGAAAATCATGATTTTATAAACTATTTTTTATAAATTGAGAAAAAACTCCTCTTACATACTTATTTTATAAATTGTAAAAATTATTCTCGAAAAGCTAATTCAAACACACACTAATATTCACATTCTAACTTTACTGACTCATAGCATGTTTGTTTTGGTTTCTGTTTATGCATAAGCTCGATTCACGTAAATCGAGATAAAACTCATCCACATATTTTCCTCGTAAACTGTAAAAGCTACCTTATATATCGTAAATCACGAGTGAAAAGCACAATTGGAAATTTCAATCGCTATTCCAAACATACACAGATCTCTCTCTAAAGTAACATTCTCAATGCAATTAAACATATTTCTCAAGAAGGGTAAAAGTGGAAAAAACTTACATTTTAAAACATATTAAATGATTTAACTGTAATTTCTTATTTTCTGCGATATAGTTGAAGTGCCATATACTGTGGATCAGAGAGAGTACGTATTCATCTGGTTTAAAATATAACAGTTAAATAGTAATTGTTTTACATTTATCAAGAAATTAGTTAAAAATTGTTAAAAACAATAAATATGGCATATATATACTTTTCTTCCAAGTATTCATTAAGGGAATAAATGAGAGATAATAAATGGAAAAAAGGAAGAAAGAGAAGGTAGGTGATAAATATTAGAGTTAGGAAAAGCGGTTGAGCCAGTCGGGCCGGTCCGTTTATGCCCTTTTATTGTGAGGGCAACGCTTGAAAATTTATCCCTCAAATTGCAATTGATCTTGAAAGGGCCGGCCTTAATGGGCTTAGGCCTAAAGAGGCCAGCCTATTTAGACCCTTTTATTTTTATTTTTTAAAAAAATTGTTCATAATACTAGAGGTTTTATATTATTAATGATGTTGCAAAATTCTTATTATCTTTTTTAAAAAAATTGAATTTTATAAAATAGTTTGATTTATTTGGTTTTCTACAAGGTTTTATTCATCTAAACTTTTAAAAAATAGGCTAATTTAAACATTAGATAATAATTTTAACTAAAAATTTATGAGTTTTAATAATAATATATCTCAATCTAAAGCAAAATAATAACTAGATTGTAAAACTTGAAAGTAAATTTTATTTGAATTAAAATGAAGATTGCAATCTGTAAAACTTAAATGACCATGAAGTATGAATACGTGCCCCCTTAAAAAAAGTAAAGTTTTGCTTAAATTATTACGTTGCAGCTTCACTGATCACTTAGATAAATTCTTTTGTGTGTATACTTATAAAAAAAATTTGTAAAAAAATATAAGTATGTTGTCATATGACTACTGGTAACAATTTTCATGTATAATAATGTAAGTACGTATGTGTAAAGTGTTGAAATTTTTACAATACCTTATTACTTTGACTTACATAAGATATCACTGGAAAATCTACAACTGTCGATCTAGCTTGAACAACAACATTAGCCGTAAAAGGAGCCTTAGAGACAATGTTCAAGACTTCATCTGCTTGTTCATGACTTGGATTTAGGGGGGTTAACCCTCACTTGCTTAATGGAGTTGGTTTGTTCCAGTTAATAATCTGACTACCTTCAATTTCTGTATAATTTAATTTTGATAATATTTATGTTTGAAATTTTGAATTTATTAATATTTCAACTTTATTTCTTTAAAAAAAATTAAAAAATAGTGTTTTTTAGTTAAACGGGCCTAAAGCCAAAGCCCATCCCTAGCCTAATAGTATAAGGGTTGGGCTTCATAAATTGAGAGCTTTACTAAAGTTAGGCCTTAATAGACCGACCTGTTTAAAAACTTATGAAGGGCCGACCTTTATTCACATCTCTAATAAAAATTATTAGAGAGTTTGTGGCAAAGGAAATGGTGAAAAAAGAAAAATGATGAGAGGGAGTTTAGCAAAAGAGAGAGGATGTAGAGGCAAATTTGAAAAAGAAAAAAGAAACATTAAATACATAGATAAAAGCAAAGTATATCTTATAAAAAATCACACTCTCTATAAGTTTTATAAGTTTAACTCTTATATTTTAGAAAAGAGGGAGTATATACAAACGCCAAAACCAATGGGTATGAAAGTATACGTAAGTTCAAAGCTTGCAAAATTAATAATTTAGAGATATGAAAGTTCAATATTTCTGTTAGAATCATATATCATATAATCAGAAATTGCATCAATATAAATAAGGAAACAAATCATAATATTTATTAGAGAAGATATGATTACATGTATATAAATAGGCATACTCTTGTATGTTATAACTTTGAGGAATTCAGATTTACAATTTCCCTCTCTGTTTATTACATTACATGGTATCAGAGACTAAGGAATTCTTATTCAGATCTCCACTGTTTTGGCACTATTCATCACGCACTGTTTATCACGGTATGGTTAATGGTTTATACTCGGTTTCTTGGGTCTTGCTTCTGTTTAAGGATGTTTACATTTTATGGTTGTTGTTGGTCTAGTTAGAGGATATAGAGGTCCTCATTTGCTCTGTTTGTGGTATTTTGGAATTTATGATACTTCAGGATTTTATTGAAATTATTTGTTGTTTGCTTACTAGTTAATTTTCCATGGCGAAATCAAAGAACTCTGATATGTTGTCTATGTCTGTTAAGATTACTGCTTCATAATAGGGCCGATGCTCGAATCCTTTTCCAAATTTGGAATTATATTGAACCACAGATTCTATCTTCTGTTAGTCACTGCAACATTGTAAAAAAATTATGAGTTATCTTGAATTTATGTTCTCTGGTAAAGGGATTATTAGTCGGGTTCATGAAGTATATATAAAGGCTTCTATCGCGCTTCTATCGCTCTCAGCAGTAGGGTCGTCCCTTGAAGAATTTTTTTCTTGGACTTCAAGAGATTGTATAAGGAAATGAAAGCACTCATGTCTCCACAGGCGGATCTTCCGACCCATATCAAGAATCTGGAACTTCAGGCTATCGTCAGTTTTTTTGAAGCTCTTAACCCTTCTTATGAGATTATTCACTCTTAGATTTTGTCCAGTTAGGAGATTCCATCTCTTAAAGATGTGTTCTTACAAGTTCTTTGTGCTGATAATTTGGTTCGTTCTTCTATTGATCTGAATGTGAGTGCTTTGGTTGGGCATGATCCCTTTGACAATAAGAATTATAGATCCAAACAGGGCACTAATGTTACGCACATGACTTCTGACAGTATTATCTGCAATTATTGCAAGGAACCTGGTCAAATTAAAAAAAATTATCGTAAATTGCAAAATAAACAGCAGCGTGATCAGCAACATGATCAGTCTTATTCTAGTCCATCATCTGCAAGGGCCCTAGGTACAAGTACTTTATCCTCTGGACTTGCTATTACTTCCACAAAGTGGGTCATTAATTCTGGTGTTACCGACCACATGATAGGTAACTATCATTTATTTTTATCGTATGCCCTCTATGCCAAACCATCTTTCATATTCTCGCCAATGGTTCCCCGGTCTGTGTACTTTGATCAAGCATTGTTAAACCAACTACATCTGTTTCGCTATCTTTTGTTCTTAATGTACCCAATCTTACGTTTAATCTTCTGTCTCCCAGTAAACTGACTCGTCATTTAAACTGTTTTATCTCACTATTCCCTAACCATTGTTTAATTCATGATCTTTCGACGAAGCAAATTATTAGTAGATGTTATAAATCTAGTGGGCATTACATCCTTGATGATCGGGTGCCACGTTCTGTCACTTGTTCTGGTAGGTCGTCTCCCTTTGAAGTCCATTATCGTCCAGGTCATGTATCACTTTCATTCCTTAAAAGGTTGTATCCTTAGTTTTCTTTTGTGTCTGCTTTAGATTTTGAGTCATGTCAGTTTGCTAAAGACTATCGTTTTCATTTGGCACCTTGAGTCAATAAATGAGTTGTGTCCCCCTTTGAGTTAATTCATTATGATGTTTGAGGTCCTTGTTTAGTTTTATCTCAGACTAGTTATCGATATTTTTTCACTTTTGTTGATGAATTTTCCCGAACCACTTAGCTTTACTTAATGAAACAACGTTTTGAATTGTTTACTCATTTTCATAATTTATGTGCTGATATTCAAACCGAGTTTAATACTCCTGTGAAAATCTTTCTAAGTGATAATGTGAAAGAATATTTTTCTGCCTCATTCACCGATTATATTTTCCTGTATTGATACACCTGCTTAAAATGGTGTTGCTGAAAGAAAGAACCATCATATCTTAGAAACTGCCTGAGCTCTCATGTTTCAATCTTGTATCCCTAAATTCTTTTGGACTGATACCGTGTCTACTTCCTGTTTCCTCATCAATCGCATGCATTCGGCTGTCCTTAGTGGTGATGTTCCATAGTTCATTTTGTTTCCCACCACTAAATTGTTTCCTGTTGATCCAAAATTTTTTGGCAATGTTTGCTTTGTTCGAGATGTTTGTCCAAGTGTCAATAAACTCGATCTCAGGTCCTTGAAGTGTGTCTTTCTTGGTTATTCACGGTTTAGAAAGGTTATCGATGTTATTCTCTTGATCTCTGTCGTTATCTTGTGTCCACTGATGTGACCTTTCATAAGTCTTCTCATTTCTTCAAGTCTTCGTTATTATATGAGTCTCCCTCCGTAGTTAATGAGCCTGATGACGTCCTGGTTTATCGTGTTCCTATCTCACTAGTATAGGCGCTATTCCAGAACCTGATATCATCGATGATGTTGATATTTCCAATGTTCTGCCTTCGCCAATGACTATTTTGCTGAAGGATTCCTTTCATGACTCCCTGGTTCCTAATTCTGATTTCCCAGATCCTTCCATTCCTACCCCTAATCCAATTGTACCTAATTCTGTTGTTGACCTATCTGATGACATGCTCATTGTCCTTTAGAAAATTATCCGTCTTCATTATCCTACCAAACGATATGCTGAATGTACATATCATATCTCCTCTTTTGTGTCTTACCAGCATTTGTCTCCTGTTTCCTCTTCCCTTGTGGTTACCATTGAGTTTATTTCTATACCTACCACCCTTCACCAAGCCTTGACTCTCCCTGGTTGGTGTGTAGCGATGGAAGAAGAAATGATGGCCATTGAAAATACTGGCATACCTAGACTCTTGTTGATCTACCTTCTGGGAAGAAGATTATTGGATGTAAATGGGTATTTGTTATTAAGACTAAGGCTAATGGTTCCTTGGAATGATTGAGTTGGAATGGTTGAAAGATCGGCTTGTTGCTAAAGGGTATGCCCAAACTTATGAAATTGATTATTAGGAGACTTTCTCCACTGTGACTAAGCTCATTTCAATTCGTCTTCTTGTCTCTCTGGTTGTCACCTATCATTGAGATTTGCATCAGTTGGATGTTAAGAATGTCTTTTTGAATGGTGACCTCCTTGAGGAAATTTATATAAAGCAATCACCTGGATTTGTTGCTTAAGGTGAGCATAGGAAAGTGTGCTACCTTTGAAAATTGTTGTATAGTTTAAAGAAAAGTCCACGTGCCTGGTTTGATAGATTTTGTGGTGTGGTCAAGAAGTTTGGGTTGAGCTAAAGCAAGTGTGGTCACTCTATGTTCTATCAGCAGTCCGATGCAGGCATGATCCTTCTAATAGTGTATGTTGATGATATTGTGATAACTGAGAATAACGCCTATGTAATCTCATAACTTAAAGTCTTATTTAACTCTTACTTCCAGAAAAAAAGACTTGATACCATTAAAGTACTTTCTTGGTATTGAGGTTTTGAGAAGCAAGAAGGGCATCATTTTGACTCAGAGGAAGTATGTTATTGATCTCTTAAAGGAGACTGGAAAGCTTGGAGCTGCACCAAGCGGCATTTCCATGATTCCGAATTCGTTCTTAGATCTTAATGATAGCATGTTTAATGAGTTTCCTGATGACTTGAAGAAGAAGATTGATCCAAAGAAACTGAAGTAGTTTGCATCTCCTAAGAGATATAGAAGACTTATTGGAAAACTGAATTATCTGACAGTAACTCGTTCTGATATAACCTTCTCGGTCAGTGTATTTAGTCAATTCATGGCATCTCCAACAGTGGCACAGTGGGAAGCCTTATAGCATATCTTGCATTATTTGAACGGTTCCCTAGGTTGTGGCATTTTCTATACAAATTGTGGGCACACTAAATTCGAGTGTTTCTGTGATGTGGATTATGCAGAATCTAAGGCCACAAGACAATCTACTACGAGTTACTGTGTATTTATTGGTGAAAACTTGATATCTTGGAGAAGTAAGAAGTAAGGTGTTGTGTCAAAATCAAGTGCAGAATCAGAATACAAAGTCATGTCACAATCAGTACAAGAAATTGTGTGGGTTTCAACTCATGAAGAAAATTGGTATCGCCTGCGAAACTATGGTGTGACAATAAAACAGTCCTACATATAGCATCGAACTCTGTGTTCCATAAGCGTATGAAGCATATTGAAATTAACTGTCACTTTATTTGTGACAAGATCAAAAAGAATGTTGTATCTACAGGGCACGTGCAATCAAATGATCAGCTGACAGATCTTTTGACGAAATTGCCTTAAATAGGACACGGGTTGCATCAATGTAAATAAGGAAACGGATCCTAATATTTATTAAAGAAGATACGATCACATGTATATAAATAGATATACTCTTATACATTATAATTTTAAGAAATTTATATTTACAATTTTCCTCTCTGTCTATTACATTATAATTTCAACCTATGTGGGTATGTGCTTCGGCCAAAAAAAACCACTGCGAGAGCTGCGGTCTTCTTTCTTTCAGTGGGTAGGAGATTTGGGGAATGGAGGACCCATGAAGAAATATGAAAACCGCTTAAAATCATATTCATTTATGGACAATATTGAGATTGTAGTTTAGGTGGCCCATACAGGTTAGTTAATTTAATATTATCAAGTTGACTAGCCTAAGCGAATGATACTCAAGTTTCATTGAATACTAAGAAAAATAATAGTACTCTAGCCAAGATCTCCAATTTGAAAACTCTGCTGTCTCTGCATTAATTAGTATGCCAAATTCTGCAGATCGATTACGCTAGTAATTGTAAAACAAAGACTTTGGAAAAAAATATAGGGTAAAGGAGTAAATTTAACAATAAAGTTATATGTAAGGGGCACTAGACACCATAAAATTTTTAAAGGTGCAAAAATATATATAAAGTTTAAAGACCACATACTTTAATTGGGGGTTAACTACTGTTAATTCACTGTCACGTGGGACCCACAAGCAATCACCACCACCGAGCTCCAGCTCCAAAGCCCCTCTTTCAGTTCTCAGATTTCCCATGGCCTTCTTCTATCATCGAAGATTTCCACTGGAAATGACTGATCATCGCTGGAGCTTGGGGGTGGTGATGGTTTGTAGGTCCCACATAACAGTGAATTAATGGTGGTTAAGTCCCAGTTATCGTATGTGTTAAAATTGCACTACCTTTAAAACTTCATATATTTTTACACCTTTAGAAATTTTGTGGTGTCAGGTGCCCTTTATATATAATTTTGTTGTTAAATTTATCCTTTTGTCCAAAAATATATGTAAAGATAGACATGATTTTGACGCATGATGAGGACATGGTGTGTGTCAATCCTGCATATCCGAATCGTCAAATGAAAGTAATGTGGTCTTGTGAATGTTAGTTCGGAGTTTTGTGGTTGTGATTATAATATGGAATTAATTGTGGGATAAGACAAGAATAAGTTTAATACTGCTCATAAGAAAATTAAGGGGCCCAAGATGAAAAATCCAAATGAGAAAGACAATAATAATCTCAATGTAGAGAGAATGGACTAGTTGGGAAAAAAAAAATGAAAGGTGGAAGTGGTCCAAATAATTTAATCAAGTTGCTAGTTATTGATATAACTCCTTAATTCAACTCGATTACATCGGAAAAGCTGTCATCCTCCATGGAATGAAATGACGCATTGCCAACCCTCACGACTCTCAAATCCATAAAACAGTATGCCAATGATCACTCTCTCTATCGGTTTGTATGTTTGTGTGTATATTACTTCTCTTACTCCTTGTTTTTTTTTAACACCTCGTTTTGTAGACTTTTTCCTTATTTTTTAGAAGAACATGATGTTATTACTGGAAACAAGCATATTCAGGACACTCAACCCGTTGGGTGTTGATGAGTACTTGATGGAGATAGAAAAAAAAGAGGAAAATAATAATAAAAGATTCTATGAGATTTAAAGACAATTAGGAATTTTTATGATTAATAAAATGATTAGGAAATATTTTGTTTTAATGTGAATTGATTGTCATTTTTTATTATTAATTTTATTTGTATTTAATTACATTATTTTAGAATGTTTTCTTTTTTAATTCCTAATAAGGTTAGAATTGGAGTTATAAATACCTCACAACACATTATATTTTGTAGACGTCTTATAATTGAATAATTTGAATTATTGAGCTTCTTCATCTTCCTATATTTCTCTTCTTCCTCTGATTATCTGATTTCTCTCCGTCTTTTTATTGGTATAGACAAATATAAAGTATGTTATAATAGTTTTTGGCCTTGTAATTTTTAGGCCTAAAAAAGAACTCTGGACTTGACAACTCATTTGCATGAACCATCAATTACATTGGATGTTCGGTTCAGTTTAGATTTTGATTATGATAAGCCAAGCTCATATAACTTCAATTACGATAGATGGATCATGGAACCCAAAATGAATAGTACTGTTCATAGTTTTTAAGTACCACCTGACATTTTAACTAAGTAAATTAAGGGTTAATAATTCAATTATTCAGCGCCCAATTAATAGGATTATCGAAAACGCGGATCACTAAGGTGTAATTTAAATTCCACATAAGAATTTAAAAAAGTTTTGAAAATGGTCCTTCAAATTTTACAGTTTAGCACAAATCTGGAACCAATTTGCAAATTAGTCCGTCCCTACACGATTACAAAAGCATTGTGCTCGAAAATTTTCATTTCAAGAGGGGGAACTCATCAGGCCGAGACAAGATTGAGATGCTGAAGCGTCATAATAAAGGCAGATTTCATAGATATATAATTTAAACATGGTAGATAAAAAAAGTTTATACGAAGGTTGCTTAATTGGGATTCTGACTTGTTATGTATGTACTTATATATACATTATGCATATATAATAAGTGGGCTTATAAACAATATATTTTTATACAATTTATTAAAATTCAGTTAAAAAAATAAATTGGAAAATTCAAAATCTCTTTGCCTTTATCATGAAATTTTTTTCTTATAATATGAAAACAAAAGAGTGTCAAATAAGTTTTCCCTAATGCAATTTTAATTTGAATGACACAAATTATTTATTTACATAACCCTAAATTTTTATTTTTAGAAATTATTGAAGCCTGAAAATATGAAATATTTTGGGGTTGGTAAAAAAAAAACATTATGTGAAACATTTGTTAAACACAAACTTAAAATCAACATATCCAATTCTTCAAAATTGCGACGGTCTGACCCGAATGTTGTGTGCGTATAATGAAAATTAAACTTGTATTGAAGATTTCCCAACAAAAGTTCAAAAATTGAAAGCAACCCACTTGTCCTTAAATTCAAAAATTTTGTTGAGAATTTGTGTCCGGAGGAAAATTATCATGGTCCAGAATAGTGACACGTGGAAAGTGCGGTCCAAGTAGAAAAGGGAATCTTACACCATTGAGGGCGTGGCCTTTGTACATGAAGGACGCTGACAACTGCTCGTAGTGTGTAAGCAACCCAAGTTTTCGTGTCAGCTCTAATAATCCGTAATCTATCGCAATATGGAGTTTCCTTCTCCATACTCATTTTTTCCAATTTTATCTGCATTATTATTGCGCATCTTTCTCACTGTTTTTAATTTCTTTATTATATATATGTGGTTATAGTTAGTGTTTACGTCAATTTACAGCCCATCTAGAGCCTCCTTTTTGCCCATACTCCATACTACTTTCACCTATAATTGCAAGCATGATTTATAGTTGAGTTCAGCCGAGATTTAATTCACAATAATTTATCAATTTCGTATTGTGATTGAATTACATCTTTTACTACTTAGCTTTAAGTCACGATTGTTTACTCATCAAAATAGATACAAATTAATGATATTGTACCAAGCTATATATGGCTTTTGAATATCACCAAACGATAATTTGTGATTCAATTAAGAAGCCTAAGATGCTTTATGCGAAGGACGATGATGATAATGATGAGTCCTTTTACTGTTTTGGCCATCACAACATGGTTGGGTAGTTGAGTAGCAAAAGACTTCACCTTTCTGTATTCTTCCAAAATATCATCATTCTTAAATATCCCTGTCAGCTCTTAAATCCATATCTTAATCATCTGCCTTTATGTTCTCTCTCAAATATTATCCTGGGTCTTAGCCATAATTACAACTAGTTATTTATTTTGTTTTAATTAAAGATGTTAAGAAGAGTGTATATATACACCCATCTGATGGGCATATTAAAATTGATTTAACGTAATCTAAATCAACTCGATCTAGGATAGAGAGACCCTGCTCTTTTCCCCAGATTTTTTTTGGAGGGTGGTAATTAATTCAGCTAGGATATGTATATATAGCTAATGCACCCAAAGAAGACAAACACAAACTAGTTTTAGATATGAAATTGTCTTAGTCTGATTAAGCAAGCCAGATGCTTGCATTTGACGTCCCAAATCCAAGCATTGTCATAATTATTGAGGGATATTGCGTAATTAATTAGGGCCCTGGGCCCTTTTACTTTAACATATATTAGACGTGAGAACAAAAAGTAGCAATTCAATATATAAGACATTTATTATTGGCACAACACACCCCAAAATTTGAATGCAGGATGAACAGATCAGTAATTAATAATTACTAATTATGTTATCATGCTTCTCGTGTACAGATATGAAGACAGATAGTCATGATGGATGTTTTCATATATAAAAAGGAAACTTACCCAAATGGTCAATGTTACAACTATCCGTAAGTTGTCTGGATAGATTGCCATCAAATTCTTACAGGATCAAGATTACCAAGACGCACGTGAATTGTACTAACAATGAAACAACAACCCACTTAAATATGCAAATTGTCAAAACCGTACTTAGGAAAATTCAAAGGTTAAGATGCAAATTTAATTTATTTCTAAAAGTTTTTACCCAAAACGCTAGCTAGGAAGTCAGAATTTTTTTTGAATCAATATCATTTCAGAAATGTTAAAAGATGAGCAACTTTGCCCAAATTGTTTAAAATTAGTATTGATTGTTAATATTTTTAGTGGGAAAGGTAATATTGCTCTATTTTTAACACTTCTAAAATGAAATTAATCCACAAAAGACTTCTTATTAGTAACGCTCCTGAATGAAAATTTGTAGAATAAATTTACACCTTTAATTCTAAAACATTTTTTTATCCCCATGACAAAACTTTAGAAAGTCATTAATTAAGGAACAAGCAAAGCTCAAAACTTGAAACCCTCAAATTTAAAAATCAAAGCTGTTATTTTCACATGCAACCTATTAATATTAACATCATGTAATAATTTTTATTTCATCTGATATTTTTTGTAAGGGGGCAGGAGGGAGAAAACTAAATCGGACACAAAGAATTTCCTTAAACATTGTTAATTAAAGTAGATTGAAGAGGCAGAATCACACACTAGTACTACCACCTAAAAGTTGAAAGGTGTGGTTTAATTAGGCCTATATAGCTTTTGCGCGCATCCTCGTGAGAATGAATAATAAATCAAAGAGATGTGAAATAATGGAGTTGTCGGGCTCACTCTGGTTCAATTTAGGCGCACAATAAGAGCACCTTGAGGCTGAAAAAGAACACTGTTCACACACGCTGAACAAAATTGGATAACAAGGGAAAAAAAGGAACAAGGCCCCTTTTCTTCAATCTTCCATTGTTATATCACGTACAAGCATCACTGCTTCACCAAACTCCAATGGCAGCTAAAACGTTAGGAACTTTTGTCTTACTCTTGTACACTTTAGCCTCCATGGATCACTTAGCATATTGCTTCCAGCCATTCTAATTAAAAATCACCAAAATCAAATTATATATGATATATTCTAATAAGGCAAGTACGTATGTACGCGAAGTGTCATCCAACGGTCAAAAACGTAAAACAGTCTACATATATAGAGAGAGACCCTCCCCAAATTAATGTATTGGTATCTGAATTTTTGATACATGATTCACCATCAGAATACATTTCATCTGCATTCTTTTGAAAAACTTCCCCATTTGTGTGAAACACATTGTGCAGAGAAGAAATAAATGCATGGGCTTGCTACCAACAAAAGAAAAAGGAAATTCAAAATTTAAGTTAATGTGCCTCGTAACTCTATACATATCAATGTATATATAATTTATTGCAGTAAAATACTCTATATAGACCAAACAAAAGAATATATCACCCGCGGGAGTGAGCCTATCGATCAAAACCACCGTTAGTTAGATGCGTGATCATGCTTAGAAGACCAAATTCCCTCTTCAAGCTGAATAAAAAAGCAATTCGTACCCGTAAGAGCTGCAATAATATTCATAAGTACTATTGACAGTGATTTCGTCAAAACAGATTATGTAATTATAGTTCAAGAGTAAAAAACACACATACGGAAGTCCTGCCCTTAATAATCTTTGTTTATGCACTAAGTAAGGCCAGACATACTTTTAAGACTACATTTATGATGGTTGATGTTCAGAAGGGTGATGGAAAACTGGCATGGCAGAATGTTTATATGTACATAATTAAAGAAGAATAAATAATTGCATATATGTACATCACATTGCACATCAATTGGCAGCATATATAAATGAGCCCAAGTTTTGGTTCCTCCGCTTCTTGTTCTGTTGGCCCTTTGTCTTCTAAAAAGAAATCATCAGAGCTGGCTTTTAATCCTAGGTAACCAGAAGTTAATCTGGCTTCGTGGTAAATAATAATTACAGTAACAGAAGATAAACATTATGATGATTATAATTCACTGAGAGGATAAAACAGAAAACCTTTTCCTATATATGTGTAAAAATAAAAATGCTAGCTACATAGTAACATATGGACATGCAAACAAAAGAATCACGGTGACTTTGTCGTACAGGTTTGGCAAAGCTCGCCTATCATGTTCACGTTTTTAGGTCAAGAGGCTATGGACAATTCTTATTGGTATCGTATCAGTGCACCCCACAAAAACTGCCTTTTACTATCAAGTTAGGGGCCACTGTACGTTTTTGGGGTTAAATCCTGCTTAGCTGGTCCTTCCAAAATTAAACCCATACTTTATTTTTTAGCTAAGCAAACCCATCACTATTTTAGGCGAAAGGAAAAAGTCTTTCCCGAATCAAACCCATCACTATTCAGGATTTTCCTTTAACAAGGATGAATCACTTTGATTTCATTTTCTTTTTTTATTCACTACAAATCATGAATTACGTGGCTCAATATGAACCACAAATAATCTTATGGATAGCATGTTAGTTCCGGAGGTGGGATCACCTTGCAGTATAGCCATGACAACAACATTAAGCCATAATTACCGTGCATTAAGAATCACTATCTAGCTATCGAGCTCAAGTTTTAAAATAATGTCATATCTAGGGTTTTCAAGTGAATAGATAGGGATTCGATCACAAGATCAAATAGTACGCACAGTAAAAAGTGTTTTGTGATCAGTTGTTCCCACTTTGACTTAAAGATTTAAATATTAATTGGATGGAAAATCCATCATAATTAATTTAATTAGCATTTAATTATAAATATATGTTCTAGGGTTAGGGTTCGATGTACATATTCATTAGAAAGTAAGCTTGCATTTCCTCTCTCTTCCTCACTAGTTTCTCTATCTTTCCCTTCTCTCTCTTTCTGATTTTGAGCTGATCGATAATTTGAACATAATATTTGCAGGCAGGGCGAGAACGGAGGGATTTGAAGTTGGCGAGATCATGAGGAAACGTCAAGTTGTGGTGAGAAGAGAGGAGCCAGTTGAGTGCTCAAACTCTTCGTCTTTTACTGTTAGGAGTGTGAGATATGGAGAGTGCCAAAAGAATCACGCGGCCAACGTCGGAGGCTACGCCGTGGACGGTTGCCGGGAGTTCATGGCGAGCGGCGACGAAGGCACAGCCGCCGCTCTTACCTGTGCTGCGTGTGGTTGCCACAGGAACTTTCACAAGAGAGAGGTGGAGACTGAAGTAGTGTGTGAGTGCTCTTCACCTACCTCCAACGGCACTTGATGGATCGAGCACACACTCTATTTAATTATATATCAATAACTAGTTATGGTATTTCATCTAGTACATGTTATGTTTCCTGGTTTGGTTTGCTTTTTTGATTGTTTGAATTTGGGGTTTTAATTATAACATATATATAGTGATGTTCTGGTCATAATATACATATGAGTTTTAATTATCTTGGGTCGACACGCTTGTTCTGCTTTGTTTTAAGAGTAATACGCGTACTGGGTTTGATTGCCTTGTTGAGAGAGCGATTCTCAGTTTCGGGAATGAAGAGGATGTTTATATATATATATATATATGTATATGGGACGGATGGATGGAATTAATTGATGAAGTTTATAGGCCTTTAGTTTGTGTCTTTTCATAGTGTACTGAGTTTGATTAGGTTGAGGCAGAATCTTTGAGGCCACTACCAAGACCACAAATACTTCCACATCATATATATAACAACGTAGCTAGCTACCTTTGTTTTTGCGGCCCTCTGTCCAACGTTTTGGTTTTTCTACTTATGTTAAATACCGTGTCATCAGGATTTGATCTCATCTCATGATATAACATGACATTGTCTCTCTCTCTCTCTCTCGCGCAATTCTTCAATCACTTTTACTAAATCATGCACGCTAGCTAGTTTGCCCATGTGTGTGTGAAAGCTTGTGTCGTGTAGACAGAGGTGTAAAAGCCACAATTTTAGCCGTTTCGATTATTGTCCATCACCATATATATAGCAACATTTACCTACCTGACCAGCTAGGCTTTAATATTCTGGTGATGTTAATGACAAAGTTCTCCCCTTTTTTATGCACACTTAAGGACGCTAACTATAGGTTCAGTTAAGCTCCATATGTACTATAAACGATCACTAAACCTCTAAGGCACTAACTGGTGGTGTATGCTAGTTTGAGATCACTTTGAACACACAAACGGTCCACATGTCTAATCATGTTGGCTGTTGAAATAAAGAACATTTTATTAGCTACTTATTAAAACTTTAGCAAACTCAAAACTGACGAAAAGGATATACATAACAGAAAGATCATATCGCATAATATGGTTCATCAGAGGTGAGTGTTAATTATTTATAGTCATTAGTCAATGCAATTGATCGATTACGTAAATTAACCAAATTTAGGAACAAAATGATTATGCTAAGCGACCGAGCTATAGCTCAGACTTCCAAAAAAACTTAAGGAGTTCAATAATTCTCACACGTACGATGGTCAAAACCATATATACGTTTAAAACACTGAAATTATGGATGGAAAAATAAGGATCAGATAGATGGTGATAATAAAAGCTTGTTGTCTGGTGCTGTGGGAAATAGCTAGAAGGAGAGGACCATGGTTGTGTGGGTATATATTTTGCATGTGAGATGTGTAAGCAAAAATGGAGATGTTAGGCTTTGGAGTATATATAGAGGAACGAACTTTCTGGTATACACAGGAAATCAGGTAAATGTCAATTCAGAAAATGCAGATCAGAAGATGCATATACCTTGTGCTCCACACATTTATGAAATATATGGCTAAATGTTTGTGTCTTCTTTCTCCATTTTCTAATTAATCCCAAATCTCTACTTTCTTCTATGATAGACTCCCTTTAATGGTATAGAGCGGTAGCTTTTGCCGTGTTTCATTGGGGAATTTTTTTTTCCTTACACAAGTAATGAATTAGAGTTCCTAATTATAAAATATTAAATTAAAGTAACTTAATGACATCTCAGAATGCTCAAAAAATAAAATAAAATAAAATGTTGGGATTAAAATACTTTGAAATTTTGTCATAAGAAACTGCTACCAAATTGAATAAAAATCACATATTTAGCTAAAAAGTAGCCGCCTCGAACAGGCAAGTCCTAGCTAGCCAGAAAGGGATGTGAGCAATTTTTTTGGGGTATATTCTGAATGAATGCTTTATATAGATGTGATATAAAACTTATAGTCGTTGTTATATATATATATATTTCCTTTGTGCTTTGTGGCGCTCAACTCTTACGAAAACTAGATCCAACACGCGCTGGCTTGCGGCTCACACACACACGGAGATATATATATATATATATATATTGGTCATGTCTTACGACTGATGTATGTTCTTCAGAATATATTCCCCAATCTCAGCCAGTGTTTCTCCGTTACAACTATTGTCTCCAAATCGATTCTTTTATAAAAATTTGGAAAGTTAATTAAATTATTTTAAAGTATTTATATTTATTTTTTTAAAATTAATTTATCTGACTTATAAATTGATATATAATTTAATCATACACAATATATAATATAATTAAGCAACTTATCTAACTTTTTTAATATTTTTTTTTAAAAATCAACTAAATCTTATATTTATAATAAAAAATAGTACATTGTAACATGTACATACACTGAAAATAATCGTAGCATGTACATATGATACGAACGAAAGTCAAAATGGTTTTAAGCCGACAAGATTTTGTTCGCGAGTATACCACCAAGGAGAGACCTTCTACAAAATCAAAAGTTAAAATTATCCGGCTGTTTTTAATGACGAGTCATCATCTATTTTAGATTCCTATTTTCCTTCGCTCGAAAACACATCGATGATCAAATCAATCATATTAGTTTTTGCGGTCCGATGCTGATTCCATTACATGATGTACTTCTCAATTTTGATAATTTTCATGTGCTAATGCACGTGTCAGTGGAGCTTCCAATATGAACAGCAAGTATATATGTATAGCCGTATAGGCGTGAGTTCATATTTATAAACACATAGTAATGGGATTTTCATACGGATCATGAAGGATATGAGAAGATCTACTGATTTAAAAGCTAGTTTCCTTTCCAAGTTTCAAAAGTCAGGGTAACTATATCTTAGCTTTTCTGCATCGCCCAAAGTCATATTATTCACAGTTATGTGACTGGCGCAGTTGCCACTATCTATATACAGTATATTGATTCTTGAAACAACATATAAAAATCATATGAAATAGAAAGAAATTAATGGACAATTATTTTAATATAAGAATGATGATTTTTTTAAAAAAAAAAGTGAAATCGAGTTAATAGAAAATAAACAGCAAAGTACCAATGTTGTTTTACACTGGATTTAATTTGAGCGGGGGAAAATTGTTTTGTAATGCATGCATGTAGAGAAATGAAAATATATAGTTTGGATGGATATTGGATAGTAAGTAATTGACATAAATAGTGACATTTTTGGGTGGCTAAACCAAGGAGGCGGCGGATTTAAAAATGATTGTTAGTGGTGAAATGGGCCAAATGGAAAGCGTCAGTGGTCATATCAGAGAAGGGTGAGGCCCATGAAAGATTATTAATCATACCTCAAACATCATTTACTCGTGGGGACCACCAGTCCCCCACTAATGACATTTCAGGATCTCTGTGTTGTTTTTTTTGGGTATTTTTTCAATATCTCACTAAATTTTCCAAATTGAGAATTTCCATGTTTTTGGTGGTAAGTAAAATGCTCTTCCCTGCAATTGCTGTTTGCTAGAGCCACCTTTAATTTCTTTTTTTTTTATTTATAAAAAAAATCCCGGTACGGTAGTGCCATTTTTAAACTGAATCTTAAAAAATTGTAAAGGCCAGGCATTTTGATTTCCATTTCTCACTAGGAACTTTAGCCCTGTTTTGTACGGATTATTAGATTTTGATAGATTGAAATTAGAATTGGTATTGGAATTAAGACTGGTATTAGGGTTACGACTGAAGGTTTAAAGTTATGTTTGGTATGGAGTAATATTTAGATGAAATATTTGAATTGATTTTATTTTACAATCCTCCATAAACTATGAAAAGGCTAAAATATCATTATTATTAAAAAAATAACAAAAAAAAGTCTAGGGATTTAGCTTAAAATTGAGGTTATTAAACCCGGACCGGTTATTGAATCGGTCGGAGTACTGGGTCAAGAGTCAATAGGTCAGATCGGAACTAACCCGGGATCAAACTGGTGAGAAAATAAAGATTTCAGGCTTATTAATATAAAATTATAAAAAAAAATTAAAAAAATTGATTTTTATTATTAAAAAAACGAGGTCAGTGTCCCAAACCGAGCCGGTTCGCCGGTTTTCGGGCCATACCGGACGGTCTGGTCCAGGTTTAATAACAGTGGTTAAAATTAATAGAGGGCATTTATGTCCAAAAAATATTATAAACGAGGATATTTTTGTCTCTGGTATTTGCAGTCCTGGGATTGAAAACGTAATACTAGGGGGAGGTGGCTTTGCAACAATCTCACTTCCATGGTACTCACAATCCCTGGGTATCCGTAGTCTATTATACCAAACAATATATTATAGCCTAATCTGTGGTCTAATCTCAATCCCTGCTCCCCAATGCTTCGTACCAAACAGGGCCTTTGTTCCCTCTTTTTTTTTTTATCAATTTTCTAGAATTTGATGTCTTGAAGTATAGTTAAAGATCTTAAAGTCTTTCAATGTCATTTTTTCACATTTTTTAAAAAAATATATTATTCATTCTTATATTGAAAAAAATTGTACATTAATTTCTTTCTATTTCATATGATTTTTAGATGTTGTTTCAAGAATCAATATACTGTATATAGACAGTGGAAACTGTGCCAGTCACATAACTGTGAATAATTTGCTCATTTGGATTAGTTTATGGAAGTTCTATAAGTGCTTATAAATCGTGATTCACGGAATACGAAGTAGCTTTTACGGTTTATGAGATAACTTTTACGGTCTACGAGGTGCTTTTACGGTCTACGAAGTAAATATGTGGATGAGATTTATCTCAATTTATGTAAATCGGATTTACATAATAAGCCCGATTCATAAAAACTCATCCAAACAAGTTTTGAAAAGCTAAGATATAGTTAAGATATAGTTACCCTGACTTTTGAAACTTGGAAAGGAAACTAGCTTTTAAATCAGTAAATCTTTTCATATTCTTCTCTTGCTGGATTCAACAACGTGTTTGGCAGATTCACTGGATAATGGAAGTTGCGTTCATTAGTTTCCTCGGTTTCGCTCTTCCCAATTTATTTTCTGGTTAAATTAATGAGCGGATCGCACTGATACATGGTCTGGGCAGATCCAATTATGTCAGACGACTAAAACAAACGATAAAAACAATGTGAAATTGACCCAACAAAACACTGAGCTGAGGCTCCAGAAGTCTTGGGCTCAGGTCCAATACATATTTATGGGCCTGCTTCATAAGCTGGAGTGACTTTTTTGTTGACAGGGCTTTGGGTCAATAATGTAGAAGAAGGAGAGAAAACGAGTCTGTGATCTTTTATGCAATAGTCGAATATGAATGTTTTTACTTTTTACGAGGGATGAGAGAGAGAGAGAGTAGGAACTACCGAACTAGGAAGTTATGGTGTTGATGGGAATAGGGATAATAGGAATATGTTCAGGCAGAAGCAGAATGAATGGGGTGGAATAAAGCATAGTTTGGAGGGGAGGGTAGGTATTGTGTGGTTTAAAAGAGAAATATCCGTAATCATATTTATGTTTCACCGAAGATAATAAAACTTAAATTTTATTAGTTTTATCTTAAAATTTAATATCTTTTCAAGCGAGAACTAATAAATATGGGAACAATAGATTGATGGTAAAATAACTTGCATGTCTTAGAGTCTTAACAAATAAAATAAGAGGAGTAGGAGTATGAAGGATAAGGTAGCGTATGGGCCTTGTCTCACCACTTTCATTTTCATTTTCACTTTCACTTTCACTTTCACGTGCTTTCTTCTATCTTAACATGTGAATGCCAACAACAGTGCCCATTATCTCTTTCCTTATTGGGCCACACACCTCTTCCCTTTCTTCTTCCTCTCACCTTTCCCTTCTCTTTTAACTTATCGGATCATAACGTTAGAGAGTGATGAGAGACACTGATCTCCTACTTATTCTCATACCTTTTCATTCTAATTCATTCGCTCAACATCCTCCCACTATATCTTGGCCCAAAACACTGATGACTACTTGTAAATAAATATCTATCTCTGATATTTTCCCGCTCTTAAAAAATGCAAACGGATATTATATACACATGACTTTCTTACGATCATTGTGCTTTTACCCGCGTATAAAGGAAACAACTCATTGCTCGCTTCAAAAGTTCAGACATCTGGCTCTGTTACTTCGTGGCACGGCTTTCCTTGCACAGTGAGTGCGAGAAGAACCATTATGTCTCGGAGCTGAAAAGACGCCAGAGACAGAGAATATAACATGACCCCAAAAGAAACACACTCTCTCTCTCACACACACACACACAGAAGGATAATTAGTTCTAGAAATTAAATGAAGGACATGTCATGATGCTCGGTGATATATAGACATAGTTATAGAAATAGAGATCAATCATGCCAACCCCTATCGCAAGTATGTGCAGGGATGGAGGACCAGCATGTTAAAAATTAAAGAACGGTGATGAAAAGGATCACGAGCTGATGCACAGGAATATTAAGGATGGAGATTGTTAGAGAGAAGACCTCAATTTATAATAACAATGGACCACCACATTCGCGGACTCCATTAATATATCTTTATATATGTGTGCTACTGTAAAATAATTGTGTGGTCCATTGTTGACCTTCCAGCGTAATGGGTCCTTTTCCATCTTCTTGTTTTGCTTGCTTTTCTAAGGCATTCTGTTCCCCCGCGCTTTAAAACTCTCTCGACAAAAATTTGTTAAAGCCAAACAGTACCTCCACCAAAATACAAATTCCTTAATTCCATCACAAGGCTGAAGACCAAACTAGAGGCTTGCCTGCCTACCCCGTTATGCCAACTCAACAACAATTTGCATGCCAGTTGACAATTTACTGTGTTTTTAATGATGTCAGTGAATTATTTGTCCTGACGGTGAAAACTTTGATAGGTAATAGACTTTGGTCAGTCCTTGATTTTCTCAACTCCAGCAGAGGGAATGTTAGTTGGGGGGGGGGGGTGATATATTAGTGTTGGGAGGCTTCAAGTCTTGAGCTTCACCCTCCATTCCTGATGCAGGGGGACAAAGCCATGCTTCATGCTAGAGTTAAAGTTGGTAGCTTTCTCTTTTTCTGCGCAACACAATAAAGAGGGCCTATCTATGTAGATGTATATATTAAGATCATGAAACAACCGGATGACTTTCCTTACTTATTGGAGCTTTCTTGAAAATGACTCCGACCTAAGCTATGCACACACAATAATAATAATATTTACGCACCACCTTCACTAGTACGCATGAGAATCCAAGCACCTAGATTGTGCATATGATACTCTCTTGAGAAGACCCTAAAGTAGGCTACTAATTGGCGAGGGACGCCCCTGCTAGAATCCAATGAAAAATAGCCCAAGACACAGACCTTTTAGGCCTCAAAAGCTTGAGATTACAAGTGTTACGGCGTGGGAGCACATGGAGTATGTTAGTGATGTGAACCCCAAATGAGGCATTTCAAAGCACAGCGTGATAGTCTCAACCAGGTGGGACTGCAATTACAGGGAAATTAGGTTTACGGCTACATATGACGTTTGGTTTCTGTCTTTTTTACATTTTCTTTGATCCGCTTTGGCAGATTAGGAGCATCTATTAAACCCACATTGAGAGATGCAACGTGTTTTCGTACTCAATTGCTTGGAGCAGTTATAGTTAGGTTGTTTCTATCACATGGATTAGCAAAGCCCACCTCCTCTCTATAGAGTTGGAAATTCAATTACCCCATACTTTGACCAAGCATCCAGCAACAAGACCATTCATTTTTACAAAGATTATTTATAATTAGTGACACTCTATGGAGACAAAGTCATCCAATTCCGTAGCCAAATTATTTCGTTAGTCCACTGTATATTTTTAGGAGTAATGAATAATAATCTTGTTGGTTTTTTCTATTATTTATGAAATATTAAAAAATACATATGGGAAATTGCAACGTTTAATTAGCAACGGAGTTAAAATTCTATTTATAGTCATGACCACGCATGTACATCGTACAATATACATGAGTGACACATTTAAACTGATAATAATAACAATAAACAGTAGCACACAGAGGAGTAAAAGAGGAAAAGTAAATAATATGTGAAAAGCCACATGGAAGAGAAAGCAAGATATGGTGAGAAAGTTGATAGAAAAACAAAATGGCTCATCTATCTAATCAGAGTAATATAGGGAGTCACATCAAATGGCACACACACTGGGGTAAATATTCAGAGGTAGGGACATAAAGTTGGCTTCACTATACATTGATGTTAACCTCAACCTCTCCTTATTTGCCTTAACCCCAATGTTAAGCAAACCGGCCCCCTTCATTATTAGAGATAACAACGCCGCATCGCATCGCATCTTATCTTACATTGCATTAGCCTTCCACTTTCTGCTCCATGACACCAATCTCGTATCACGAGGATGCCTTTGTAAATTTTGGTATCCATCAAGCTTCCTCATTTCTATCCATTTCTTCCTCACTCTGTCATCATAATATTAACACACTCCCTAATAATATTCAACGGATTCCCTTATTTTGTCCGTTTAAGGAACCCACCCAGATGCGTCCAATTAAACTCACCTGATTATAAAGTTGAAATTCGCAGACGATTCCCGTTTCACTGTACTATGTATCCATACATACATGTGCACAAGCTGGAGAGAGAGAGAGAGAGAGAGAGGTGACCATATTCTCTCACAGTGAGTTACTGTTGTATTTAGTGGGAATTTGAGACGATGCCTCATCGCTATCGTGTGAAGTTCCCATACTGTCCCTGTTTTGTCAAGGGCCAATCAAGGACTAGGGACGACCAGCCCATGCCTGGCTGGTTAGGGGCACCAATACAAGATTACTGACCTCATCATCGATGACCAAAACCGTAACAAACCCGTGCTGTGGACCCCCATTACCATGTATTCAACCAGTAACGTGAACCCGCTACAAACAAAAACACACCCATACCTTAGGTGGTGACCCACAGGTCAGAGAATTCTTGGTAATCCTATACACTGTACTACACTCTCCGGTCATTATCCTACTAATGCAAGGTTAATAATATAATTTTAATTAATTAGATTATCTTACTTCCCTTATAAATGGACGGGCCCCAAAGATATCTTCAACAGCACGTTCAATTAGGTTATGTGATAATCTTGTTTCAACTTTAAAATAATGGGATTAGGATTCCCCATAGCTACGTACGACCCAACGAGTCTCCCTCACTTCTCGTTGTAAACGCCACAGAACAATTAGTGCAGGAGGAATGCGTGCTTCATTAGAAAGAATAATTAAAAAGCATTACAAGTTTTCTTTTAGGATCGCCAGCCACATCACCATTGCTCGCTACAGTATTCAGCTCTATTTTCTAAAGTTAAACCTGATCTATTGGATGCAATCAGATTACGAAAAAGCTTACAGTTTCATATGCACTATCCTCAATAGAATACGATTATGATGATTTTGTTTATGCCTCTTTTTTCTCTTGGTTTCCATCGTCCTGGAATATAAAATAGTATCAGGAACAGAAGCCCATGGCTAAAGCAATAAAATAGCGCAATTCATCACAAAACGCCTAGCCACCTTCTGTAATCTACGCGGCCAAACTTTCTGCCTCTTTCTCCAGGACACAACTTCTGAAGAAAATCATATTCTCTCTGACCGGAGAAAGAGAAAAAGCGCATCATGCTTTTCCACACTGCGAGTCCACAGTTCATCGCCCTCTAAAGCTCCTCCAACAAAACCCAACCTTGCACGAAAGCTTGAGCAAGAAGGGTGACATAAAATGCTCTCGGACAGAAGAGTGGGGGAAACGAGACATTTACAAATCAGAACTCGGGCTAGGAGTAGTGACTAATAAAAATACAGCTGAATTAACCACTGATAAGCATAAAGAAAAGGTGAAGCCAGTAAATAATTAAAATTCCCTCTGGAGATATCAATCTCTGCCATGTTAAATATCCTGAAGAAGTTGATCATGATCATCTCATTGATAAAAACTAAATTAAAAGTGAAAGAAAAGAAACGACTAGTCAACCGGTAACGGTCTTACTCTTGACACATTATTTTATCTCCTTCCTTTCTTCGATTCTTTCATCCTCTACCAAAGATTCAAGAGGACGAAGAGGACCCATTAGTACCAAGGTTTGCCCCACTATTATCGTTGGTAGCAAAGAGGTGGTGGTGATTCGGATCCTGCGCGCTGCCGTTGTCCTTGTTGGCATGGATTCCGGCGGTGAGGGCGTGAGGGTCTTGCTCTAGAGTGTTCCTACCATCATCATTATTATTATTAGCAGCATCTCTTTTGCCAAAAGTGCTCTTGTTGTTGTGCATCCAAACCTTCAACACTCCCCTGTCAACCCCAACCTCATTGCAGAATTCTTGAACCAAGTCTTCGTCCCTCTTCTGCATCTTCCAACCCACCCTCTCTGCGAAATGGTACATCTTCTCCTTCTGATCCTGGGTGAACTTGGTCCTGAACCGCTTCCGCGCATTCGGGCTCGGCGTTGTCATAACGTTGGCGGGAGCAGCCGCGCTCTCAGGAGGAGCTTGTATCCCGGCGGCAGAGAGAGCCAGAAGCATATGGGGTGCAGACGGGTAGTACGAAGAGGAGATCGGAGGTGGCGACGCTGAATTGGGGCTTCGATTGGAAACCTGGAAAGGCGGAGGCGGCGGGGGGTGGTGTCGATGGTGAGACTGGTACTCGATGACGTGGGTTGTGGAGATAGGTTCTTCAGGCTCGCGGCGGTGGAAATTGCGGTGGCAGCCACAGGCGGCGCATTTGATGGAGCTGGGGTCGGCGGGGTTGGAGGTGGGAGAGGCCATGAACTCGCCACAACCGTCGAGGGCGTGGCCTCCTAAGCTGGCTGCATGGTTTTTCAAGCATTCCTTGTACGTGACAGGGAGTGGGTGGGTGGGGAGGCGGTGGTGGTGGTGGTGGTGTCGCTTTAGGACGCCGTTGGAGAAGGACAAGGGCTTGGCGGCGGTCTGGATCCGGGTCGGAGTTTCACTGTCATGTTCTGGGGATTTTGTACTAGTAGGAGTATTGGTTGCGGTGGTGGTGGTGTTGATGTTGTTGGCGATGGAGGGGGTTAAATCCATGGCTCAAACATCTAGGGTGGCAACAAAATTAAATCCTAGCTTTTAAGGGGTTGTTAGGTTTAGGTGTTTATTCAGATTACAAATATCAGAATCAGACTCCATAAAAGTTGCAGTGTTTTTCTCGGGAAATCAGAGGGAAGTGAGAGTGGGATGCGGCAGCCGAAAAGAGAAGAGAGAAAGAATGGGCACTTTTGGAAGGTAGCGAAGGAGAAAGAAGAGAGGAGAGCTAGGGAGATGGCGAAGAAGCCCCAGGGAGTGAAGACTGTTGATAACAAAAATCTGGGTTATGGGGTTGTCCTTCTTAACCACTAGGAATTTTAACCCTGGTTCTAATCCGTGGTTAAGTTAGTGACCCCACATGGGTTTAGATGTGGGTAATAAATATAGCCCTCCCGTTGGAAATGAAAAAAGAGAAATGACCCCCCGCTTTATGGTTACTACTGCAAAGCAAGTATATAAATACTCGGAGTACTGCAACTACGACACAACAAGAGCAGTGTCTTAATTAAGCACCCTTACTAGGGGTAAGTAGAGAATTAAAGGGGCGATTAAGGCACGCTTTGAGGTAGCATCACATGCAAATGGGAGGGCCTGCAACTTCTGAATCATCCACTGTAACCCAACTTAATTTGTCAAGTTGGCAGTCAAGGACGGGACGGCACAGCTTTCACAGTAAATCATTGAGCTCGTTCCTTTTCTTTTTCTTTTTTTTTTTTACGCCTAGACAAATTTATCCCTCCCCCACGGCCTATTCCTATAAAGCTGGTGGCAAATTCGGGAAACGCTTCGGACAAGGAGTGCATCCATCCAAGGTATCTTTGTCGGCAACGGAGAAATCCCCGGGGCCAACACACAAGGAAGAAGGGTGGGACTCAAAACGACGCCGCTTTCAAGCCTGCCCAACAAGCCCCGACAAAAGAAACACGTCCTGAAAGGCTGAAACGGTACCGTTGAATAGGGGGCCTTCCTTTGCTTTTTAGGGGTGATGGGAGCGAAATGGCCTCGGGCGTTGGGGCAGGGATCCTCCTACTACTACTAGTACTCACGTTCCGTTTTGCGCCACTGAGTTCTGAGTAGTACAATGAATTGGGATCATTCGTCAACCATAATCATAATTAATTAAGCGGTAACAGGGGACACCCGAATCAGACGACACGTGTACGGGAGTGCCACGTGTGAGTCGGGCCAGGTGTTTGTTTGGTACCGTGCAGGGTGTTCCCGGGGATTAAAGTCAAAAATAATAAAATATAGGAGTAATTAACAAAGAAAGCAGGCATGAAATGGTAGTAGGAAGACTGAAATACCAGAAGGCAAAGAAAAAAGAATAGGGTAGAGTGAAAGAGGGCACTGACTTTGAAGCGTGGGGTAGTCTTACACGGCAAATCAGAGAAGCTCAGATCAAATTAAAGTTTGGTTGTTTTATTAATTTATCTTTTTGTTTGAAAAATACTCGTATAAGAATTGAATAATTTAGGTTGGGGTGAAAAGGAGAGAATAATTTAAGGGGGGGGGGGGAGGAGGGGGTGACGTGAGCAGACCAATCATGGAGGAGCAAAGGTTTGATCATGGAATGGCGTGTAAACAAGCATTGCATCGAAACTCACAATCAAGTAATCAGAACCCCCCTCGAAAATTTATTGTCAACACTCAACACAGAAGCAGGGAGCTTCTTGCTCCTGCTGGGTTCGTGATAATTGCGTTTTTTACCCAGCCATACCAAACAAGTTAATCAGGCCTGCAAATTCCTAAATACTACTAATTATCATTAGCTAATCTGTGGGTGGAGAGAGAAAAGCCGAAGTTTGTGGATTAAGCTACGTAAATAACCTCACCCACGCTTCTCCTAATGTTCCTTTTCTTTCATCACGCCAATTACCCCAAAGGCTCTCGTCTCAATTTCATTCATTATGAGAGTCAGTTTTCACCAACCCACCTGCAATAGCATAGTGGCTGTTTTTTTCCTTTTTAGAGAAAACACAGTTGTCCTTGTTTCTCCCAGTAATGACAATTTCTTCACTGTATTATTTTCAGCTCAATAATCTTTTAATGCCACCATCGTCCAGTACGAGACCTTAATTGGGCGCCAGATATATATAGAGCCCAGAGCTTCGTTCTTTATCTTTCAAGGGACAGGGCCACGATAAACCAATTATAATTCAGGCCATCGCAGATTTTTCTAAAAATTTATTTTCAACATGAAAGATTTAAATAATTGTCAGTTATTATGAACAACACAAGATTTAAGTTTGAATTCTAATTCTCATCTTACCATTAAAACTCCTTTTGACAGTTCTTTAAATGGATATTTACAACTACTTTAATTATTTCGAGCAACGTGCAAATTAACTTAATAATGAATAATTTCACAGTAAATATCAATAAGGACTATCTATTTTTAATATAAAAAATAGATATAAACAATATATTTTAGAGTAGATATATAACAACCTCGTTAAGAAAATTTAACTTGTTACTTTTTTGCAACGTGGATCCAACCAATATTCTTTATATTATTTTAATATTTTTTTAATAAAAAAATATATCTTAGACTACATGAAAACAGTTTTATTTTAATTAACTCCAAAAAATTCTAAAATTTCATGGCACTCTCTTAAGTCAAAATTAAATTAAATTCTGTAAGTAAAAAAACAAAAATACCTTTATTTTATTTTTTTTATAAGAGTATTTATAAAATAAATAAAAACATTAATTAATTTTACTCTTAGATAATATATACTCCCTCATGCAAGCACACAATTAACACAATAATAAAAGAATGATAGAATTGTAGAGTATTATAAAGAGACATTTGCTCATCAGTATAAACCAGAGCAGCTTCTAACCTAGCTGGGTTTTATGATTAAACTAATTAACTCGTACGTTTCATGAGTGATAATATATTTAATCTAATTAGAACATGATCCTTTGTTGCCTCACCCCCCTTGTACTCTACTCCATAGCTGGGTCGATTATAAGGCGAAAGGCCACTAATTAATTAATGTCCATGAAAGGTAAAATTGTGGCATCTAAGTTTTAATTATCTATATTTGGCCAAAAAAAAAAAAGTTTTAATTATCTATAAGACAGTATGTGTGTCTTGTTAATTAAAAGGTTGAAAACGAACCTTCACCTTTGACGTGGACAGCACAGTGAAGAAATCGTGAACCCCACCTTCTTTGTATGAAGACATCCAATAGTAATATTCATATTAACATTTCAATATCTACCGCAATACACGAACCCTTTTTTTTTTTTTTTACATGTAATGTAATTACAAACTCTGGTATTGTAAGAAGCTCCAGGATCAATGATTTTTTTCTTAGTCAACTCGCTACACACCTCATTAATAATGCACGTAGAGCCAACAAAAATATAATCATCCCTTCAATAATTGCTCTGTTTGCCATTTTTGTGGCCTTACAATTTCTCTATTAACTCCTTTTTAAAAATAAGAAATAGAAAATAATATGTGTGTGATGAACCCAACAATAAAATCATGTAGCTACGCCTACAGCTAAAAAAAAAAAAGGGGATAAAATTGATAATTAGAATGTCACTGTAATTAATTAGGTGTGGGAGGGAGGGATGGCTTATGATTGAAGAAGGGATGGGAAAAAGATTAAGCGTCGATCTCAGGCAAAAGGGAAAAGGAGAAACTCATAGGAGGCAAATAACCACACGCGCTATGTCCATTTGGGGTAACACGTGTCTGCCTATGAGAGATTAAGTGCTTGTTTGGATATTTTTAGGATCCGAAAAATGCTTATTCAAATAAATCAAGACAAAATTCATTTTATATACTTATATTATACGGAGTATATCGTAAATCATGATTGAAAAATTATTTTTAAAAATTACAATCACTATCTCAAACAAATTGAGAAATGCCAAACCAATTCTTTTTTTTTTTCTCTCCAATTTATGGTAGCGAGGTTTTAATTGTAACATTTGTAAAGAAATAGTACTGCAGTCAAATATATAATATAATTAAAATATGAAATTATGATTAAATCATCTAATATTTGCATGCAAAACAACATTATTCCCTCATGTCTTATTTATAAGTAATTTTTTTGATGGGGTTGGTTCTTTTTATAAACAACTTTCACTTTGTGTCTGAAAATGTAAGCTTATTGTTCCTATTTGACCCTTATTAAATATATATTATTTATAATTAATTATCACATACATCAAGAGTTATATTCAGAAGAGAGAGAACTCATTAAGTGAATGAAGTCAACAAAGCATTGAGAAAATATATTTTACTATCTCTTTTACTTTTTATACATTCTCTCTCTGTTTTCATAAATAAGGGTATATATGAAAAAATATGACATTTTTAACACACTTATTACTTTTAATTATCAATTCGATTTACGCAATTAAAAAAAATTATTTATAAATAAAATAAGAGAGAGTATATTAGTACTTCATTACCCAAGTCGTTGTCTGATGTGGCATCCCAAAATAAACCACCAAACAATGCTAAAAAATAAAAAACCGTCCTTTCTTAGGAAATTAAAGTGGTATGCCAGCACTTTATCCTATTTCCAGAATTAAAACGAGTCTTGGTCGCGTTAATACAAAAAATGTGGCAGCCAACCAGAAAGAATTTATAACTTATTTAGAATAATAATTAGAGTAAATTTTTCAATCATAATTTATAATATATGAGATAAATATATAAAAAGAATTTTATCTAAATTTATATTAAAAACACTTATAAACTTATAAAAAACTATTTCAAACATTGATTTAACTGTTAAAGTACCACTTTATCCAAAATTGAAAGAGACTTTCTATTTAAGTACTCTTAATCTTAATTGCACGTTGTGGAATTATCTTATATTTCCTTATTTTTTTTACCGGAGCTCATCATCAAAAGCTATGACGTGCATTAATTGTCTTGACTTTATAAATCCCAAGTACTTGAGCGGTATAAAATTAATCAAGTAATAGACTCCTAGCTAGTTTGATTCATTTTCACTGTCTCTCTCTTTCATTGTCGGGGATTTCTTGCGTCGGCAAAACACTCACTAATTTGCGGTTTATCACTTATAATTCCGTGGAATTGACAACTAAAGTACAAAAAAGCAAACAGTGAAACCCCAAAATGGAGATAAATATAGACATCGTTTTCTTGCCATGCTAGAAGAAATAAATCAGCGTTTGACTCTAAACCATGGATTACAGTTTTGCACCATTCATCTGGATATACTCGATGCCTATAGCACGCAGACTTGTTACCTAGTAGGGTACTGGTTGCTTAAATTTATTCTAATTTTAATTTTAATTTTTTAAATTTTAAATAAAAATTTTAATCACTCAAATTTTATTTCATTTAAAATATTAATTCCTATCATTAAATATAAATTTAGATTATTTTATTTTTTTATTGAAAAATTAAAACCTCTTATTTAAAATTTCAAGAACTAAAATTAAAATGAGGATAACTTAAAAAACCAAATATTATATTAATCCAAATATAAACTATTATTATAATTTTTGACTCGTGACCATCAATTAATTAGGTCTTTTAAAATATTAAAAAATATTTCTAAAAACACAATAATTAAAGCTAATCTAACATTTTGAAATATGTGCAGAAGGAACAGATTAATTATGTGTTTGGGATGACGTTTGGCTACACTAAAAGTCTTATTTATATAAATTGAGATAAGATTTCTTTTATATATTTATCATGTATATCGTAAATCATGATAAAAAATTATTTTTAAAATTTATAGTTGCAGTTCCAAATAAACACAAACAAATATAAGAATGGGGAGGAAGAAAACGGGAAAGAGTATAGAATCCAGTGTCCAATGGATTCGTCATGATGTAGAAGAAAGAAAGCAGCAAAAGCAATGGAGGTTCAGGGGTTGCAGGGACAGGGCACGAAAAGGGTCTCTGTGTACATTATACTTACAATAACTTATGGTGGTCTTTCTCTCTGAAGAAATCAGAAACGGCAATAAGAAACTGAGAAGATAGCAGCCACAACTCCAAGTTATATTGTACCGCACTTGTGGGTGTGAAGAGGGTCCTATAATATGTGCTGTGCCCTACCAGACAGTAACTAGGTATATAGCCACGTATTGAAGCTTGGGTTCTTTAATTTCTTGTTGTAGGGCAATATAATATATATCTCAATCCTATATATTCTGATAGGCCCTCCTCCTTCAAACGCCATGAATGCTTCATCCACACATATATCTCAATCCAATTCCAAATACTCATATATAGATGGCCCATATATCACCACATAAAACGCCACATATATTCATCCATTTGCACGCACGCCCTTTCTTCTCTTATATTTCATTTTCATTCTTCGCTTTCGCTTCTACGTATATTTCAACTTCAACCCTTTCTTTCTTGATCTCCTCTAAGAGACATTCCATCTAAATATCTCATAGTATCAGTCATCATTTTCAATAATATATATGTATTGCTGACCGACCCTTTTCTTTCAAGGATAGGAACTTTTGTAGTTTTAAAAACCAAGTTGGCGCAAGATCAGAATGAATCTTCACCTACTTATTTTTATGCTTCAAATAAACTTCCTTGTTAGTGAGAGTAGTTTGTTGTTGCACATGTGTGCCTACTCTTCTCTGTGACCGATTTATAGCCTATTCACATAATTTATAATATATATATTTATATTCTTTCTCTTCTAGCAACATTTTACACAGCCACTATTTGTTGGCCGTGGAAAAGAAATCCCACATCTGTGGGATCTTTTATGATGGGGGGGGGGGGATTTTGAGTATAAAAGGAGCTCCCTCCCTCGTTCATTTCTCATCCCACAATTGTCTATTTTATTATATAAGACATTTTGTATCTCCTCTTCCCTTATAATATTTCACTTATAAATTATTTATAGTGAAATTAGATTTTAATATTTTTCTTATTGTTATCTTATTTATTATTTATTAGCTGTGATTTATTATATTATTAAACTACATCAAGAAACTTTGCTTTTCAATATTATAATTTTTTAGTATAATTGATTACACTATATATCCCGCTTCCGCAACAATTAATATCAAAGTCGATGTACTATTTGCGTGTGCTTTGTGGTCGCAATATAATCTGAACTTCCACATCAAAAAAGAATAACTTTGAGGTTTTGCATTTGTAGCTATTAAATAGTATCTGGAACATAAATGGAGGACAAAAAGATTGAACAATCCACATCAAATCTCAACAAATTCGTAGTTGGTATCTTTACTTTTGATGAGAATTGTGTACAATACAAAGTTTAAATTTTAAATTTTTTATGACTCGAGACATTTCGGGATGTGGCGGAACGAGGTTCTTGATGTCCTTTTTCATCAAGGACTAAACATTGCTCTTGAAGAAAGGAAACCAGATAGAATAAGGGAGGAAGATTGGAGAATCATCAATTGTATTGCTTGTGGTACCATTTGATTGTACCTTTCAAGAGAATAAAAGTATTCACACACAAAGGAAACTTTTGCATATAGATTATGGAAGGCATTGGAGGACAAATTCTTGAAAAAAGCAGTCAGGATAAACTTCACATGAAGAAAATATTGTTTCGCTTCACCTATATTCTTGATACCATAATGAAATATCATATTATTAGTTTCAATAAGTTGGTAACTGATTTGTAGAATTTGGGCGTGACCTTAGAAAATGAAGATATGGCCTTGATGTTGTTGGGATCACTTCTTGATTAGTACGAGCACCTGGAGGCTACTCTATTTCACGACAAAGAGGAAGTAAGTATCTCTTAGAGAAGTTTGTCCTGCGCTATACAACTATGAACAAAGAAAGAGAGAGAAGCAAAGAGGTGGAGAAGCAGAGGCACTAGCCACAAGAGGACGTGCTGAAAATTAGTCGAGATCAAGGAAAGGGAGATCCAGGCTCAGTAAGGATGAATGCGCCTTTTGTCAATAAAAAGGTCATTGTAAGAAAGATTGTCCAAAGTTGAAGAACAAAGCTAAACACAACAATAGGAAGGCTACTAAGGACTCAAATGTAACTAATTGTTATGATGAAAATTCAGATTTTTCATTATATACAACGATGTTGTCAAAATCGTCAGGTGTATGGTTGTTGAACTCAACTTGCAGCCATCATATGTGTTCCAATTGAGACTGGTTCACTGATTTACAAGAAGGAAGATGTAGAGTTGTCCACACAGCAGATAACACTTTACTTACTGCATAAGACATTGGTTCAATTCGGTTAAGGAACAATGATAGATTGATTAGAACATTGATAGATGTTCAATATGTACCAGATTTGAAGAAAAATATTATTTCTGTAGGAACTCTAGATTCAAAGGGGTTCAAAATCACTGCAGAAAGTAGAGTAATGAAGATACTTTTCAGCGCACTGGTGGTAATAAAGGGTATTCGGAAGAATAATAACACGTACCATTATCAAGGTAGTACAATTATTAGAATAGCAACATTGACATCCAGTGGTGAGAAGGAGGTAGAAGTGACAAAATTATGGCACATGCGTTTGGGACATGTTGGAGGAAAATTCTTAAAAACTCTATCAGATCAAGGATTGTTGAAAGGATTAAAGCATTGTAGTTTGATTTTTGTGAGCACTGTGTGAAGGGGAAGCAAACATGGGTTAAGTTTGGAACAACTATCCATAATACAAAATGTATTTTGAATTATATTCACTCTGATGTTTAGGATCCTTCCAAAACACCATCATTGGAAGGAAAACATTATTTTGTAACCTTTATTGATGATTTCTCCAGAAGAATTTGTGTGTATACAATGAAGACTAGGAATGAAGTATTAAGAATTTTTCTCAAATGGAAGGCGATGATAGAAGCACAAACAGACAGGATGATCAAATGTTTTCCTACAGATAACGGAGGAGAATACATGAATGATCCTTTATTTTCAGAAGATTTGTAAGGATGATTGCATTGTCAGGCACTTCACCGTCAAAAATACACCACAACAAAATGGAGTGGTAGAACACATGATCGGACTTTACTGGAGAAGGTTCGATGTATGTTGTCCAATGCTGGCTTGGCCAAAGAATTTTAGGTTGAGGCAATTACATATGCGAGCCACCTCATTAATCGTCTATCATCTACTGCTATTGGTGGTAGGACACCGTTGCAACAATATTATGGAAAACCTGCTACAGATTATGATTCTTTGCATATATTTGGCTCAACTGTATATTATCATGTGAAAGAGTTAAAATTCGATCCGAAAGCAAAGAAAATTATTTTTTTAATCACTTATAGAGTCAAATGATATTGTTTATGGTGTCTAGAGATAAAGAATATTGTATTCAGTATGGATGTTACCTTTGATAAATCTGTCATGATGAGAAAGGTAGAAGTTGAAGATACCAAGCAAGATGATGGTGTTTCAAAGCAGATGGAATTTGAAAGAAAGATGATTTTTCCAATATAAGGAGCAGACGGAGAAACAAAAGAAGGCTTTCCTGCAGAAGATGAAGAGCCAGTTGAAAGCAAGGTTTCAACTCATCAACCTTAACAGCAACGTGAATCAATAACTACCAACAAGCCAGAAGGAATAATAAGAAAGTCTACTCATTTCGAGGACATGGTGGCTTGTGCAACCTCAATTGCAGCTGATGATATTCCTTTAACTTATAAATAGGCTATCTAGAGCTCAGAAAATGATAAGTAGAGAAATGCAATGAATGAAGGAATGCAACCCCTTCATCAGAATGATAAGTGGAAATTAGCCAAACTCTCAAAGGGGGTACGAAGGCAATTGGTTGCAAATGAATGTATGCAAAGAAAGTAGGATTTCCTAACCATGATGATGTTCGCTACAAAACAAGATTGATAGTTAAATGTTATGCTAAGAAGAATGGAATTGATTACAATGAAGTATTTTCTCCAATTTAGAAACATTACCCCATTAGATTTTTGTTGACTTTGGTAGCACAGTTTGATTTGAAACTAGTTCATATCGATGTCAAAAATGTATTTTTAAATGGAGACTTGGAATAGGAAATCTACATGACTTAGCTGAAAGAATTCAAAGTTGTTGGAAAGGAGAATATGGTGTGCAAATTTAAAAAATCGTTATACAAATTGAAACAGTCTTCGAGACAGTAGTATAAACGATCTGACAAGTTTATATTGCGTCATAAGTACAAAAGAAGCAAATATGATCACTGGGTCTATTTGCGGAAGCTTGAAGATGGATCTTTTATATATCTCTTTTTGCATGGTGATGATTTGTTGATAGTTTTAAAAAATCAGGCAAAAATCTAGAAGTTAAAGGTTTAGCTAAAAAGGGAACTTGAGATGAAGGATTTCGGTGAAGCTAAGAAAATGCTTGGCATGGAGACAATAAGAGATAAACAATCAAAGAAACTCTTTTTATCTCAAAAGAAGTATTTGAAGAGGGTGCTGATCGATTTGGTATGAATGGGAGAATGAAGCCGGTTAGCTCTCCACTTGCCCCTCATTTCAAGCTTAGTGCTGATATGTTACCAAAGAATGAAGATGAACGAGAGTATATGTCAAGGGTACCATATGCAAATGCTATTGGTAGTTTGATGTATGCAATGGTTTGTACAAGACCTAACATTTCACAGGCTGATGGAATTATGAGTAGTTATATGCATGATTCAAGAAAGAAGCATTGACAAGCTATGAAATGAATTATGTGGTATATCTATAATGTTGTAGATTTTGTATTGGTCTTTGAGCAGGAAGATGATCAACGTCTAGTTGGGTATTGTGACTTATATTTTGCTGGGGATTTGGACAAACGAAGATCCACTACTGATTATATGTTTATTCTTGCAAAAGCACTAGTTAATTGGAAGTTGACTTTGCAGTCAACAGTGCTTTGTCTGTCATAGAGATAGAATACATGGCAATTACCGAAACTGTGAAGGAGGTAATTTAGCTAAAGGATTGCTTGTAGTGTTTAGCATGAATCAAAAAAACATTATAGTATTTTGTTACAATTAAAGTACTATTCAAGTAACGAAAAATCAAGTCTACCATATAAGGACGAAGCATATTGATGTTCGATATCATTTCATACAATAAATTTTAGAAGAAGGTGGAGTTATAATACAGAAGATACGGACAAGTGAAAATCTGTTGACAAAGGTGGTGACTTCTGTCAAATTTCAATATTATTTGGATCCGATCAACATTATTAAACATTGATTATTAAATTGTTAACACAAATTTGTAATTAGAAGAAATTAAAAATGTGAAAATATTTTTCAAGATGGAGATTTGTTGGTCGTGAAAAAGAAGTCCCACATCGATGAGATCTCTTGTGATAAGGCGGGATTTTGAGTATAAAAGGAGTTCTCCTCTCTCCTTTTCTTCTCATCCCATAATTGCCTACTCCATTCTATAATAGTTGTGATTTATTATATTATTAGATTATGTTTAAACTTTGTTTTTTAATATTTTAATTTTTTATTATAATCAAGTACGCTTTATAAGTTATAACCCCCCAACAAATAGCTCAAGGCTCCCGCTGCCACTCATTTGCTTGTTAATATCACCCTGTATATATAGAGATTAAAGCAATATTTCTACCAGATCAAGCATTTAATATGATAAAAATTGTCCTTTTAAATTGAATTAAAGCATCGTTTTACTTCTCAAGTTGATAGGAGAGCAAATTAAATGCTAAGATAGCCCCAAAACACCCGTCGTTGACGTCCTCCCCCGGGGGTGATCTGTGTTTTCCTCGCGTCTCTATCATTCTATATCTATTGTTTAAACAAAGAAGATCAAGCAGTGGCAGAATGAAACGGAATGCTTGATAATAAAAGAGGATGAACAGTGGAGGAAAATAACATGAAAATATCGAAGGTAGGGGGGAGAAAGAGGGGAGTTGTACTTGCTAAGAGGTCAAATTCATTCATTCCCAGAAGTGAAAAGAACAAAATAGAAAAGGCAATGACAGCTGTGTGATATATGTGGGCCTCCCCCAGCGAGGGGTCTAAATTAGGCTTCATTCACTCATTTATAATGGCATCTGACTATTCTACCTAACCCTACTCATCACGGCGTACAAATTCACCAAGTTGGGAGTTCAATTCCGATTATAATTGCAAGGTCTGTTTCATATTACATATCTCAAGCGAGTGGGATTAATAAAAAGTCAAGTATTGTGTATGGGATCGTGTAAATGTCATTAATAACAACTGGCAATTTTGTTGTTGTGCTTCCTGCCCATCACACCCACCACTCTCATGCTTACCCATTAATCTCCCTTCACTACCCTCTACTTTTTCTCCGTAGAGATCAAACATTCTGTCCTATTCCTCTTCTATTTCAACTATCAAGTATTTATTCTATTCTCTCAAGTCTGAATTGTACTCCTTTTCTTCTGGGCAAAACTAACCTCAGGAAAATTTTAAAAAAAATAAAATTGAATTCAATGAGGGGTCCTTTAGCTTTCTTGCTCACTTATTTAGGTCACTCCGAGCAGAGAGCCTGTTGCGGCCAAAGCCCACTTCGCTCGCAGAAGTTGGGTACTCTCTTTCGGCTGGCATGGCTGTAATTGGGTTCAGATAACATATTTTGTAATGTTCTTTCTAGGGTGTAAAATTGGGTGCTTCTCCTATGTTATGAAAAAAAGTCCAAATAGTTGAATCTATTCTGAAACTATCGAACTGTCTAATATGATTCGTTGTATATATTGATAGGCCTGTTGTTTTTTAATGCATTACCAACATTGAATGTGTGTAATTTAATGAAGTGCAATCAAGAATAATTGTATGCTTCCACATTTAAGCAAAAGGGTTGTTGAAACCAGAAAAAAAAAACACACACACACACATACACACACTTCCCCTTCTGTAGTTTGGGTTGATGAAATTGTATTAACAAGTTGTTTTTTTGTTTTGTTTTGTAAATTGATTCTTTCGGCCAACAGCACCTGTTCCGGAGCCATAAGGTGAGATGACACTCTAAGAGGCTGTTTGGAATAGCTTATGAAAATTTTATAAGTGCTTATGAATTGTAATTTACGGTCTACGAGGTAACTTTTACGGTCTACGAGGTGCTTTTACGGTCTACGAAGTGCTTTCACGGTCTACGAGATAAATATGTGGAGGAGATTTATCTCGATTTACGTGAATCGGGCTTATATGATAAGCCCGATTCAAAAAAGCTATCACAAACAGCCCCTAAAATTGCTGCAAATGAAGTGGGCTTATCTGCACGGAAACATATACTTTTTCAGTCCTTAAATATATATTTACTTAATTTAATTAGATTAAGAAAGTTAATTGAGTTTGTTAATATAACATATATTTTTTAAAATACCATAGTCAGCTTCCTTAATTCCCTCTCCCCTTTGACCATTGTTGAGGGAGTATTAATGAAGATAAATTATGAAAAGATTAATAAATATGAAAATTATATCTTATATTTATAACCATGATCAACTCTCTAAAATTATCTTATATTAAAGACCAGAAAGAGTATGCGGCAACGATTAATACATGATTTAATCTCTGCACTTGTGCTTGCTATAAATTAATTATGATCACACCATATTCCTTTGAAATGCCAAGCTTGTGGCATTAGTTGAAGCTATCGAACAAAGTTTGCAATTAGCATGGTGGAATTTAAAGGAGAAGGCAAGCAAAATTATATGTGAATTTTTTATTTTTCTCGAAATTTAAATAATAATGAAACTATAATTTTAAATTTTAATAGAGCAATTGTGACTACATTACAGTGAGTTTATATACTTAATAAATACAGGTACTGTATATTTTGATTTTTGTGCGTCATGGCATGATTGACTACTCTGTTGAATAGTGCATACCAGAATTAATAAAGCCAGGCCTGAAGTACTGAGAGAGGGACCGGTTATGATTTTAAGGTCCGACCCAATCCAAGACCCACTGACTTTAAGGGCCTTGGATTCTGTTGCCTCCGCGGGCCACCTATGGGTCTTGCTTCACTACAAGATTGATTTCCATAGTAAAATACCCTGGCGGTTGGCATATTAAAACACAACATTACGTGTGTCCTCTATTGTTTTTTTTAAAAAAAAATCAAAGAGGCAGGCACTAAAGTCCCGTTTGGTTTAAAGAATTGTGGGAATGAAAAAGAATAAAAAGTAAAAGAGTGGAAAAAAAGAGAGAATATTTTACCTCCAACGTATTTAGTTTGCAAGACAAAGAAAAGAAAATTGATACACCAGTACAAAAAATACTTTTAAGACCAGTTAAAAACGATATTTTAGACCGGTTATGGATCAGGTCTTGATACAGCCGGTCTAAAAAGTATTAAACTTGTTAGACCGGTTAAAAAACCGGTCTAAAATATAAACTTTTAAGACCGGTTCTACAACAACCGGTCTTAAAGTTTAACTAAGGAACAAGTAGGGAAATTTTGACATAAAAAAATAACAATTTAAGACCGGTTCTATTAATAACCGGTCTTAAATATATATTTAAGACCGGTTATTAAGAGAACCGGTCTTAAAATTTTGTTTTGTTTTTTTTCGTTTTATTTGTTTCAATCTTACCCAGGCCAATAAGCCATATTCAACAACATTCTCCCTGTCACATTACATACACATGCATATATGTATATGTTGACAATCAAAAGCAGTGACAACAGCATTCTTATTTCCAGAAACTACCAATACACAATCCTCGACTCTCAACAATCAAAGAATGAACATTATGAAAAAAATCATTGAAAACAAACACATTCAATTCCAATGACTACCAATAACACATGATCAACTTATTCAATTCTCAGAAATAGTACAATATTTCTCATTATATGGAAAAAATTCGTAAGCTTTACAGAGAAATGAAAAAAGTGAAGGAAAATTGACAATAGTGATCCCTGCCTGAATCAACAACCAACTAGTATCGCCAATATCCAAGAATTTGTCCTAAACAGAAATATAAACCAAGTTAGATATATATGAAAACCATAAGTATTATTAGAACAACATAAATCAGATTCAAAAACTTACTAATCTTGTAAAAGCTCATAAATGAATTCAGCACAACAATTGCGGATGAAATCAATATCTTCTTCAGGAAAGGGATCAGCAAGATCAAACATCTGTATGTGTAACACCGAAGCCAAACAAAACATTAACTTACTAACTTAAAAACAATAAAGTAATACAAAATATTTGAAATATACATTTATTACCTCTTTGGTAAAGTCAGTCGTATCTAGGATGATAATATTGTAAATCTGCCTCAACATATAAAGACCACATAAGTTGGAGCCTGGTGGTTGCCTACGGGTCTGAAAAAGAACATGATATCATCAAAGCAAGCATAAAAGCATAGCTTATTAAACGCATCTTAAAGAAAATAAATATGTACTAACCTTTGGCGTGATCCATGTAGGGTCTTTTAAGTCACGAACATGCCTACCACACTTAACGTGTAGGAAAGTCCACATAGCCCTATGATCAAAATCATAAAGATTACTTATTCTGCACACAAACTTTGCACACAAAAGGTAATAAAGTAAGAAAACTTACGAGTCAATGGTCTTCTTCAAGTCAGTCTCCGGTTTGAAGTGGAGGGAGAAGAGGAGGATCACTATGTAACTAGCCTTACACAGAATAACCAATTGCCAATGATCCCTGAAAAAATAGAGATGAATGTTAAGCAAATATAAAGCATTATATGTGATGTTTCGGAATATAAATTTGATGTTTCTTACCCATGCACATAAGGAACCAAGAAACAGTCAGTTTCTGTTTCACTGAGCCTCTGTGATAAATATCTATGTCTGATGGCAGAAGTGGTCCCTTTCTCCGTGGCATGAGCTGGGCACATGAATCCAAATTTAGCGCTCTGCCTAGAGGAAACCAACCTACGATTCATGTACCTACAAAAATGGAAGCACACAAATTAAGGTTACAGAGGGTAATTTTTAAGATATTTACTTCCAATTGAAGAAGATACTTACATCAAAAAAAGCTGGACAATCGCAATCGTAAGATTTTGTCTAGGAGCGACCATGGACATTAAATCATCCCTCTCAAGATAGCATGCCGCCCCTGACGGTCCAACAACTGAATCCATAGGCTAATTTTTAGTCGGAAAAGATGTATCAAATGCCATCAGAATCACTTGCTGCATCACATTCAGTGGTGGAGGCTGTGAAACTTCACGAGGGATAGGAGCTGGACTTGGGGCTCTGATCGGGGAATCCGCAGCTCCAACAGAAACAAGGTTCTTAGGCCATGATATGAAAGTACCCAAGACATCGGCCACAATCTTGAACTCCTCAGAAGGAATAGGGACATGTGCGTCTGAGATAATAACCTCCTCAACTGACACCCTAACCTGATCATCTGTCATCTCGAGGTGGTGAACAGTTGATCCTAGGTTGTGCACACTCCCCCGTGCAACTAACCGTCTCATAGGATCCTCAACATATAAATCACAAGGCTCAGCATCGTCCTTTCCAGGACCCTCTGATGACTGTCCCACATTGTAACAACTCCCTTTGGTGCTCTGCTTATGGCGATCGAGCGATTGTGCGTGGACAGGAGTGGTGTCTTGTCTTGTGCTCACCATGGCATATACCTCGTCCTTCATCTTGCTCAACCGGGCATCCAATAGTGCATCAAATGATACTTCTGCCTCGGCCCTTGCTTCGGCCCTCGCAGTGGCCAACATACGCTCCAATTCGTCTCTCGTGACCACGTTGGAGGAGGAACTGCGTGAGGAGGATCCAAAGTAATCCTTTATACCCACCCCTCCTCCAACTCCCCTGACGCGGCCTGGATGCTCACGTTTTCCAGTAGCAACTGTGAGAATGTCATTCCTCCCCTCAGACTTGAAGGTTCCCTCGGCTTTCTTTTTTTGAAGTTTCTCCATTGAGATATACAAAAAACACACATGAGTAATGAAAAATGTTTATTAAACAGTTAATAAGAACAACGATACTTACAATTTTTTCACCGACTATACGAGACTGGTCGCTCGTATAGGATCCACCACTTTTCCGGTGAGCATGCAACCACAACTCTTCACGCCGTATCGGAGATGGTTGAGATAGCAGAACAGAAGGATCGGATTGAGATGCTTCTTCCAATCTCCTCCGTTTGGCCGTCAACAAGTCTTTCTCGGCCTTTGCATATCCCCCACGAGACATTGTGCGGGGGCAATCATTCTTCCTGCCATTTGCTTGTGCCTTTTGCCTTCTTGCCTGCGAATAGGAAATGAAAAAAAAGGTTACAAACAGTAAAGACAAAAGATAAGTAAATAAAATACAAAATAAGTTATCTCACCAAAGCCTCTGGAGTAGTCCGAAGCCTAAAAAACTCCTGCTATGTTGCTTCATCGATGTACGAGTACTTGCTGCAAGGAGTAGGACGTGGCTTACCAGCTGGCACCTCGATATGCACGTAATTGTGTGCCAGACTCGTCTTGAACTTCCTCCAGCGCTCACAACAATATGTCATAGTCTTCTGATACAAGATCTCACTCTGAGGAACGTCGTAGGTGAGCTGTTATTCATGAATGAAAGGAGTTAGTGACAGTAATGAAACGAATTTGATAAAAGAAACATACAGAGGGAATTTTATACCTGAATAGTGTCCCAAATATGCTGCTTCACATTTTTGTCGACATTCCTCCACTCCTCTATCAATATGCTAGGCTTATTCCGTGCGAGGAGGCCGACAAAACTCCTAAAACGACTGGCATTCGGCCCGATCGGTTTCCAGTATTGATCAAACTAGATCATTATCCTCTCCCCGGCAGACCGACTCAAGGAAACATCTCTCAACCGTGTGGCCGTCCTGCCCCTCCTTCTAGGCTGGTGACTTGTGTAACGAACCGCCTCATATATCCCTTATTATTGACCTTACTCAGAGTAGCAATGCATAGTTCAGTGGGCACACAGGAATAGCATGAATATACTGATAATATTAATACAATATTGCTTGATTATAATAAAAAAGTTTCCCCATCAGAGGTTTACACAATATTTACAGACCTTAATAACTAAAAGGTCTTCAAACAACTAGCAACATTCATCTTCGTGCATACCTCTTTTCTGATCTCAGCACGGTTCCAATGTTCACCTGTCTGAATGGTTGTTTGGGAGGAGTGAGATTCGATAAAATCTCAGTAGCAAACATTACCACTATGCATGCCAGATATATATGAATGCATGACATGCTTGCCTACACTATTTCATGCCAACATAATGACATACTGCATGCTCGATGTTATGACATACATATGGCCATTGCACAAATATAACAGAGCTTCAACCAATCATATATGTTCCACACAAATAGGCAAAGCAGTCACATAATCAATGCAAGACATACATATCACATACATGCAGAAAAGGTAAGTTCACTACCTGTCAGACTTTTTGTCCTTCTCTTCTTGTCTCTTGATCCGCCAACCATTGCTCCTTCTTTATCACTTCATGGCCCTAGGCAAGTGATAACATCATTAGAGCCATGAAAAGTGAATACCCAATGGCCCACATTAGCCCTATAGGCTTACTTTCACCCTTGGAGTTCATTCCAATTATATTTGACCAATTTCTTACTTAAATTCGCATGGTACTCAATCTACCAACATTTTTGATCAAACTTCAAAAAATCATAATTAATTCTATAGAACTCCAATTGAGGTGGTTCAAAGCTCTATTTGAAGCTCTTTAAGTGTAGCTTTATATAAAAATACTCGATTTTAAAAGACAATACTACAACATTCCCAGAAATTTTCCAAACATCGACTGTTTTAGATGTTCTTCCAGAAAATAGAGCAGACATTCAAAAATTCATATCTAAACACACAAAAATCCAATTGATCATTATGACCTATCAAATTAAAGGTCTATGTGTCTAATTTCAAACTAGAAAGTTTCATGGCCATTGGATAACATTTGACCACTCAAAAATACGTCACCATAACACCGCCTCCAGAAAACGGAATACACAGCATTTACCCTTTAACTTCTAAAATTTCTAAATTCATGTACAAGTATCCAAAATTCATGAACACTTGTATACCCACACAATTTTGCCTCCTAAATCCAATGGAAACATTAAAATCTTCAAATTCCAGCTCCTCCTACACGAAAAATACAGGACAGAAATGAGATTCTTAGGTGCAATATGTTGTTTCTTCGATTTCTCTTGCCTAATCACTTCCTTGCTACTCATAATCGAATGATTAGCTATTTACACACTCCTTATACATGATTAGAAGCAATTTGGGCAATAGGACCCCTTAGGGTTTCATCATCTATATTCCACAAATCATCCCAATCCAAGCCAACAACAACAACAACAACCACAACAAAGGCACAAGAAGCAAGTTTTGGAAGTCTACCTTTGATTTTTGGTTGTTCCTCACTCTAAAAATGCCTCAGCCCTCTCTCTCTACACCTCTGATTCAGCTTGAATAAAATGGATTCAAAGGAATAGAAGTGATTAGAAGAGGCTATAGAGGGGTTAGGGAGCAAGAATCACAAGGTAGCAACTTCCTTACCTTGTTTTATGATGAACCCTAACACTTCCACCATCCTTCACGTTTCAGCTTTCTCTCCCACTCTTGTGTTCTGTTTCTGTCGTGAAATGAGCTGAGGAAGATGATGGTTTAATGGTTAAATGGGGTATTAAGTGACCTGCCACGTGTTAGCTCCCTATTGGCCCAAATAATGAATTTTCGCATAAAATACAAAATTCTGCAGATTTTTCATTAACTTCGAAAATTCATAACTAATTGTACAAATGTCCAATTGGAGTGATTCTAAAGGCTATGAGACCCTTATTGAGTTTAGTTTTAAGAAAAAATATAAAATTTGGCCAATTGGAAGCTCGCATTTCTCAGAATTTTAATCTTTGAATGCTGTCCCAGAAAATAATTAATTTCGTTGGGCTAACTTCAAAAATTCATTTCTCTTTGTGTACAACTCCAAATGAATTATATGACCTATCAAATTGAAGCTTTATAAGTCTATTTTCATTCTAGAAAGTTTCATAACTTTCCACCATCATTTACCTATCAAAACATGTCACACAATCATCACTGCCATACCGGGAATTTCACCGGTGGCAAAATTACTTTGTGTTTCACTTTTCTAAATTATGTGTGACTTCTAATCACTTCGTTTTGTTATTCCCCGAGCTCTTTAGCTCACCAATATAATTCATTTAATATCCAAGGATATAAAAGAATTTTTGGGGAATTTAAACATACCTCATAGGGACATTTGCTAAACCGAGGCTTAGCAGTCCACTTGATCTAGGCTTAATCTTATGCCTTTAGTCCCAAAATTCGGGATATTACAACTTGGCTCACCCGATGACTGCCCCAGATTAACACTCTGAGGCTCGTTGTGCTGAGCAGTACGGTGCACCTGATCCTCGGCTGTAGGATGCACCTGATCCTCGGCTGTAGGATTCACCGGATCCGTCATTGTACTGTTAAGACAAATTGTTGAGTTAGTAAGTTATAAAATAGCTATATATTAAATATGCATATAAGTTATAACTGACTTCCCTAATATAGGTTGGCTCATTAGTATTGTTTGTAGATGCTTTTGGGGCATGACTTGTAGAGGCTATTACAGGTGATCTCTTGTCACTCGTGTGGTCACTTATCTACTCAAGTGACCTCCCTTCTCAACTCTCAATAACCTCGCAAGTGACTTGCTGAGATTACGCAAGTGAAGGGGAATCACTCAAGTGAAGGCTTAGCCACTCAAGTGATTTTGCCTCACTTTCCAACGTTTAGTGAGTGACTTGCAAAACTACTGAAAGTTGAAGATCATCACTCAAGTGAATTGCCTATCACTCGAGTGATCATCTAAGATCACTGAAGGATGAATATCTTATGATTCAAGTTTCTTTCTAAATTCATTTCTTTTGTCTCAAACATACTTTAAACTTTCAAAATTTTTCCTAACTCACTTGAATCACAAAGTATTCATTGTTTATCAAGATTAGTTATCATCAAAACATATTTGAGAACTAACACTTATAGGGTTCAACATAGTGTGGGGCTTGTGAGCTAAGTTTCTAATCAACCCTTAATTGTTTCTGTCCTGAGTCTCAGGTTATTGTTGTCACATCCCAAGAATTTAAGGGTGATAAGCAAGGAATACGAGGGGACTCACATTCTTAAAGCTTTAAAACACATATAAACAAACGCCTCACCAAATAATTTCAATAATATTGAATATGAATACATTATTTCTAACTCATATATAATATATCTCTTGCAATCAAAATATTAAGTGATTGATAGAGATTTCAATAGAGTCTCTTATGCAAGTCAGAATTTCCAAAATTTCTACTATAGCAAGCAAGTTCATTATAGTACACGGAGCTTTGCTCCACAACAACATATATAGATGCCTACTACTTGACTAATTAAAGAAGGTGGGGATCCTACCAATAACAATGTGAGATAAAGGCTTGAGGCAGGGGAAATTACCTGTTTGACGTAACTTTGACCGTGGCTTGAGGCGCAGGAGGAGAGGGGCAGTAGTGGCTAGAAAACACGCCGGAGTGAGATAAAGGCTGGAGAAATAAGATGCTCAGCCGCCCTTCACGATGGTACTCATGGTGACTTCTTCGCAGCAACGACAAGTACGAACAGAGAAGGAGGGAGTTTCAAACGTCGATAACAGAATATGAGAAAGAAGGTGGAAGCGGCAGCGGCGACTGGAAGGGTGGCAGGAGAATACGGCGGAATATCACCTACTGCGTTGGAAGTGAGCAGTTCGCAGCGGTGGAAGCAGAAGGGGAAGTGAAAGTAACTGATGAAATGAACTTTCGCGGTCGTTCTAGGTTTAAAAATTAGACTTTTAAGACCGTTTATTTAAATAACCGGTCTTACTAATTACTTTTAAGACCGGTTATATAAATAACCGGTCTTAAATTATTGATCTTTAAGACCGGTTGTTAAAATAACCGGTCTTAATAATAAAGTGATTTTTTTTATTCATTTTAATAATTTGTTTTTAAGACCGGTTATTTAAATAACCGGTCTTAAATTATTGACTTTTAAGACTGGTTATTTAGAAAACCGGTCTTAATAATATCGTGATTTTTTATTCATTTTAATAATTTGTTTTCAGACTGGTTGTTTAAATAATCGGTCTAAATAAGATTTTTTTAGACCGATTTTTTAGACAACCGGTCTAAAAAATTGTTTTTAATTACGCAATTGCCACCGTGTGTTTCTTTTAGACCTTATCCGCAATAACCGGTCTAAATAATGCAGTCTAAAAATGCTATTTTGCACTAGTGATAAATTAAAAATAAAAATAACTTGAATTTTAAAAAAGGAAATGTCCAATTTATCCTCATTGAGAGCACAAAATTTCTTTCCTCTTCTTCCTATCCTTATCTTTCAATATATGCTCCAACCAACCAAATCAGTTGAAAAAAATCATATGATTAAATAAGTCCTCCATATCAAAACAATACAAATCAAATTGACAGTCTAAAAAATATCCAAACCAAATTCATACTCATAATTTGATAATAAAAGAACATAATCAAAGATAACAAAAATTGAAACCCTTAATCTCTGAATAAGAACCACTGTTTTTACGGTTCCAGCTCCTCAACCCAACTTGAGGTGAATGACGACTCCTTAACCCATTAACCCAACTCAACAGCGACAAAAAAAAATAGAGGGACAAGAATCGAACATGGAGGAGCAAGCCACGACCACAAAAGGAAAGACCCATTGGAGTGACCCACGAACCAACGATGAGCCAAACTAGTCATCGGCAACAACCCTTGGAGAAAAAGCCACACCTACAACAATCAGACTTGCAATGACTAGAAGATGAAGAAGATTGATCCAGCGAAGAGACATATATGTGGAGAAGAGCAGTAGAGAGATAAGAGAAAGGTCATTTGGGGATTTCTTACCAAGAAAAATTGGTTCCTACTAATAATGGGAGTAAAATCGGTTCCCATTAGGGGTGGAAACAGGCCAGACCGCCAGGCCTATTTTCGGCCTGATCAGACTAAAAGGTCAGGCCGAGACCTGCTTCGAGGTCTATTTTTTTAAAAAGGTCAGGCTTAGACTTACTGACAGGTCTGTAAGGCGCGTTAGACCGGCCTGAGCCTGTGAAGTATTTTTAAAAAAAATTCTCATACACCTCACATTCTACCCCTAAATCCCATAATTCTCATTCCCAAATCACATCTCAAGTGGATCATTAATTTATGTAATTAGGCATGTTTTCGACCTGTTTGAAGCAGGTCTGTTGTGAAGCATGTGGACTGTTAGCCTATTTAATTTTTTTTAATTACAAGCCTTATTAACAGGCCACAGGCCAGGTTTAGACAAAAAAAAAACCTGTTATAGGCCACAAGTCTGGTCTGCCCTGACCTATTTTCACCCCTAGTTACAATGGATGTTGGAAAATTGGCTATTGCCAAAATTTTCCTTCCCAAAAAAATGGTAAACCAAACATCCCCGACCAACGAAAAATCTCATATTTTCCTATTTCTTCCCAAATTTTCTCCGAACCAAACGGACCTAAGGCTTTTAGACAATAAACATAACTAGAATATAAGGGTATGAGCCTATGTTATTTTTGCTTAAAAAAAACTTATCTAGGAAAGGGTAAACTCATATTTACTTTGACGTGAGGTCAGGTTGGTTTTGATTTTGATTTTGTGCAAATTATACATATTTACCTACCTCATGATTAGTTAAATACTGTTATGCCTTTCAATTTATTTTATGCTAGACAATTTTAAGAAGCATAACATGTTAATACCAGACTTTGAAACTAAGGATAACGTTGGGCAAAAAAAAAAAAAAAGTAAGTAAGGATAACATGTATGTAAATGGGGGAAGATGAGAAGAAGAAAAACAAGTTAGAAAAGAAGAGAGAGAAAGGGTGGGGGCACATTGGGGAAGAATGATGAGGGGAGGCAGAGATCTGTTGGTGAAAGGTCTGAGGAGGGGCATGTGAGGGTTTGACAAAGCTCACATGCCTCCACCCTGGCATTCTAATCTCCTTTACATTTACTCTGTAGTACTAATAATAGTGGTCGCAGGCATAGCCTGTATATGGTATATGCATTTATTTATTTATTTTTGAGTGGAGTTATTATATGCATTTATTGGAGGAGGCTTTATATATCACAAATGTGGATATGTGGTTACCTTCCACTCTGCCTCCTCTCTCACGTGCTCCCACATGGACTCTTCCTCTTCCAATCCTCTCTCTCATTCTCCCTTTTCCCATCCCAACCCACTTACCCAACTTTCAGCATCATACGGTACTGGCTACTTTAAATGCTTCGATGTTTTAAAATCAAAGATCTCGCAGAAAATCCACCCACAGCGCTAAATTATGATAATCAATGATCATTCCTGGTCGATCTACCCTCTCTCACCTAATAATTGGCCATCATATAATCAAGTCACTTAAAATTTATCTTCGCCATAAACAGAAGAACACTTGAATAAAATATTCAACTCCGCCCGTACATCAGTCAAAATTAATATCTAGACATGTTTTCCAGCACCATGCATGAGCTGGTCCGTGCAAGAGAGTGCACTTGCTTATCGTTCATCTCAAAAAATTGAAATCCAAATCATCAAACGGAGAGGCACATGTCTTTGCCATCTCCATCCACTATTTATCCACATCATGTACTCACCATCTATACAAAGAAGTACGAGGGAAAAATCAAACAAAACCACATTTTCAGAAAAGTAGTGGTAATAAACAATGATAATGCAACATAACCAGCCATAATTTTCTTATCCTACTGAAGTTTTTTCCCCCTCCCGGAGGGGCCCACTTTCTAGTGGTAGTTTAAAGCGCGGCAATTTGCCGGCCGTCATGTGCAGGCTAGGTTCTTAGCTTTTCCTCTTAGGCCACCGCCACACTAGGTTACCGAAACATTTACAATTTCAAATTTAGAACACTAGCAAGTCATAAATGAGTGGATGAAATCAACCACTATTACACTACTGTTGTACTTTCTATTTTTTATTCAAATCCCCATCCACAATACGGCCGTACGAACCCTTAACCCAAGATTATTGTAGCATATTGAAATGTGGGCCGACACAGGTGTCATGTTCTGATTCGTGGCAACGCATACCACCCTGCGAGTGCACGCACCTGATTGATTCCGCAGCTCAAAATCCCACCGCTCAAAGGCCCTATATAAACCCCCCCTCACTGGGTTCAGAGATCCCACCATCTTCCCCTTGCATTTACAGAGTTTTCTAAATCGAGAGGATTCTTCAAGAACGGCCATGGCTAAGTTTCTTGCTGCTTTGATCTTGGCCCTCATTGCATTCTCCATGCTCCAAACTGTGGTAAATCTCTATGCAACAAGTCATCCTCTCACATTTCTAAAGGCTTTGTATGTTCTGTTGTGGAGGCTTCTTCTCACATTGTAGTATCTCTGATCTTTTTGCAGGTCATGGCAGCTCATGGGCAAGGAGGCAATCTCTATGGTGATAACAAGGTAATCCAGCCTCTCGTCTTTTTTCTGTCGGTTTTGGTGTGAAGAACCATTTTGTGTTTTCTGATGTTTCTGTGCTGCTTCATTGTGGTTTTTTAGGGTCGAAGCCCATATGGACCCGGCAGTCTCAGGGGCTCCCGTAAGTAAAGTTCCTTCATTTCCTTTTTGCTTTGGCTTCATTTTCTCTCATTGTGATTGTGAGCGAGCTTTGTAATCCATGGGACTGGGAGACTGGGAAGGAAAAAGGAACAATTTTTATTATTTTTTTTAACACTAAAATCCAGCGAGTAGAGTCAGGGTAGTTTTCTGTTTGTTTGAAAGGAATGAAATATTCAAAATTACGTTGTTATCCTCGGTTGTCGGTCAATTTTACTTGGTCTGTGGTCAAAGCTAGCTTTAAGTAAAAAGCTGCAATGTTTGACCAAAGTGCATGAAAAGAAATGAAGGTTGGATGAAAAGTTGAAAACTAATGGAAGTTTGTTGTGATATGACCAGAATGCCCCTCGCAGTGCAATAGGAGGTGCAGCCAGACGCAGTACAGGAAGCCATGCATGTTTTTCTGTCAGAAGTGCTGCAGGAAGTGCTTGTGCGTGCCCCCGGGGTATTATGGGAACAAAGCCGTGTGCCCTTGCTACAATAACTGGAAGACCAAGGAAGGAGGACCCAAGTGCCCTTAGGCTCTACTATCTTCCCATTCCTTGACTCCCATTATGAATACACCTTACTACTACGGCTACCACTATATTTCTATCATATTTTCACATGCTTTGCCCTTTTTGCTCTCTCAAATGTTTTGTTGTGCTCGAGGATGTCTCCTGTTTTAGTCAACCTAATTATAGACTCCTCTGTTATGTTGTCACTCCACAGGGCTTTGCCTCCGATGAGAGTGGCTTTTGTCTGATACTTGTTATATCGCTACTATCCATGAAACTTCTAATGATATTTTATATATTTCCACTTTCTCTGGTATCGTCGTTTTTGGCAAATTACAAGTTTGTTGTCCGCCCTTAACATTTAAGAATCAGAGCTTGACTTAACTAATGGAACTACTATAAAGGAATAATAAAAAAAACAAATCGATGTGTCTGCCAGTATATATAATATAGCACGAATTGTAACTAACTGTAGCTATAAGGAGAAATAAACCAATGAGAGGGATCTGGATGTTATAAAAGCTAACAAATGAAACTCACTTTAACTCTTCTGCGTGCTTACATGTTCTGGGATTGCTAGTTAAAAAGAATGAGAGGGGAAATTACCAGAGAACTTGACGACTCAAGAAAATTTTTTTGCTCGCTCATGATAAGGATTCACGAATGTTTCAATTTACACAATTCACCCCTCTGGATGATTAGTGTTTGACACCAATACATCATAAATGTATTATTGAATCAAAATACCACAGATCTTGAAAAAAATGTAGAAAGGATTAAAAACAAAAAGAAGTGGACAAAACTGACCAGGATAACTTTAGCCTAAGAAGTGTTTAGGGGAATGGGAGGGAGGTGAAGGGGAGCCATTTTGCTCTCCTTTTCATAATTCGCAACACAAAAAATTTAGGAGGACACTTGAAAATTCTTTTCTCTCACCTCAATTTGGGGGATTTAGAGGGAATGAGTAATATTTTACCCTGACTCTGATATATTTATCCATAGTTATTTTTAATATTTCAAAACTACCTTACCCTCTTTCCTATTTCCCTCGACGCTGCTCTCACCTTCTCCCCTCTCTCCACGTCGACATCATCATCTTCGTTGCGTCTACCACCTAGCAGCTTGCCATCGCCGTCATCTTAGCAAAGGTCAGAACGAAAGATGAAGAGAAGAGGCCACAATGACAAAGCAAACGGATCTGACGCCACAATGACAGAAAAGGTGTATTCATTAATGGTTTTGGAGTTTTTAAAAATAATTTTTTAATTATAATTTATGATTTATGGTATATAAAATAATTATATAAAAATTTTTTATCTCAATTTATATAAATAAATATTTTATAGATTTTAAAAATATTCCAAACAAATATTGAGTTATTTGTAGGCTAACAAGCTGTTTCTTAAATTGGGGACGACGGTGGGGTGGCAGCCTTAATAGAGGAAGTAGTGGCTCCTGTTGCTTTGACCAATAGAATCTTCATTGTCAGACTCAGACGGTGATCCAGATTTTCACAAGTTAAAAAAAACATATCTAGATATTATCTTATTATTATTTTAAATAAAATATCTTATAATTGTGACTCATTTGTGATTTAGATAGAAATTTAGTTTATGATTATCTGCCTGTATAAATAGCACATGTTGAATCTTAAAATAATAATGTTGAAATATACTTACTTTCTTTTTAAAGATTCCCTCAAGAGTGACGGCGCCTCATCTTCCTTTTAGAATAATCTTAAGTTATATATTCCTTTAACCTCCTTTTCTCTTTTTCAGTTTCCAAGTTATAAGATATAGCATGTAAAATTGTTATCAGATACTATTAATAAAATCTTTTGATACTCTTCTTTATTTTTAGGGAATTATTTCTGTTATTCCAACATAAAATATATGCTCATTATTTTGTTCATGAAAAAGATTATAGTTACTGGGAAGCTTGGGTTTTTTCTTGGGTTATCGTTTTATTTTTTTGAATAAAGTTTGACCTTTTCTGTTAAAAAAATAAAAAAATAAAAATAAAGTTTGACCTTTATGTTAAAAAAAATAGAAAATATTAAACCTATGGCACATTTGGGTTGGGCGAACTATTTGAACCGAAACCATTGATCACATATAAATCGGCCCTGTGAATGTGAGCGGGATGTTGGGCTGAAAAAAAAAAAACTTGGAGTCATGGATCGAAATGCTGAGGTTTCCCACCTCTACCCAGTTCCTATATTCATCTTCAACCAAATTAATGTATTCACTCCATATTTACACTTAATTTCTGAACATCCTCACATGAATATATACACTTACACGGCTATAATAAATAGTCCCAAGCATAAGTTAGTGCGCTTTAGATTCGTCAGTTTCTCTCTGCATAACTCCTAAGCGATGAATTTGAGCTGCAAGTCCCCAGATTCTGATCATGTTGCACAATCAGACCCTTCCATGGAGCACAAGTAGTCACTGCGATCGGTACCTTTCCCGGAAGTATCTCCACAGTCTAAATAACACACAAATTAATAATCAAAGTTATCCATTGAAAATAATCATGAAGCAGTTACGAATTCTCTCGTATACCTCATCTACAAAGAGCAACTTACCGGCATTCGTAAATCAAGGACAATACGTAGAACGGAGCCAGTGCAATTAAGCACCAGACACTGCAATGCCAATATGTTTTAATCCGTTAATTACTTTCAGAATGCCATTGAATGTCAACAAGTACAAAATAAACAATTAAATACTATGGAATTGTAGCTGTCGTCCACTCACAAATACAAGGTAGTTAAACATTTTGTCCTGCTGCTGAGTTGGACTATAGTAGTAAACGTCCCTCAGGGATCATCACAATAAAAATCTGCAAACAATATTCACAGAATTAAGAACCATTTTCTTTGAAGTTCTTAATTAACATGAGGAAAGTGTACAAGTATGATATAAAGTTGATTAATCTTAATTTACAAACAAAGAACGATGCTTAGCTAATATCTATATATTATTGTATGTGAAAGAGATTAACTATAATATGAGGATGAAGTGTTGAGTGTGAACGAAGGCCTACGATGAGGGCGCCGGTTCCGCACAGAACGACTCCAGTGGGATGTCTGAAGTCACAGTCTTCATTCAGAGCCGCCGCCGCTCGATCCGTCGCCTTTCCACCAGCACTAGCGGAGAGTAAATCTGAGCATTAGTACCCGGAATTCTCCACCCTTCCCTGCAATATTGACAATTCCAACTCAGCAGGCAATTAAAACTATAATACAACTATAACCATGCATAATTGGAAAAAATCATTTTTTAAACAGCGTTACCTCTTCTTCTAATCCGCTAGTACGTACCATCCACGCACACCAACGATGATCCATATCAATCTCTCGTGCTTTAATAATAATTACGTTGAACATTCAAAGTTGCACGCTCTCTTTCATTGATATGTTAATGATTCACCCGTAAGATATTACATACGGATTAATATGAAAGCTCTATAAGTATTTTAATAATAATTATTACGTACCATCCACGCACACCAACGATGATCCATATCAATCTCTCGTGCCTTAATAATAATTACGTTGAACATTCAAAGTTGCACGCTCTCTTTCATTGATATGTTAATGATTCACCCGTAAGATATTACGTACGGATCAATATATTTAATTAATATATTGTAAAAAAGCATAAAACTGTCTAACAATATTTTTGTTTCCAATTTATTTTCATCTACGGACATGATACTCGTTCCGGTACTAAATTTAAAATAGAGTAGATATTTTTCAAAGAGATTAAAGAAGTTAAATAAGTTATTTAATCATATTATATATTTTATATCCTTAGTTATATATCAGTTTAATAGTTAGGTAAAATAATTTAAATAAAAATTAAAAAAATATAAAGATTTTAAAGTAATTTAATTAATTTTTTTAATATTTTTTTAAAAAATCAACTTTATCTTATATTTAATCTAGTACAGGAGGAAGTATGTTATTATATTAATATTGTATATTATAAAAACATAATACTTGACTAGTTGATTACAAATAAATAAAATATTCCGGTGCAACAGCTCATGAGAGATCTCAAATGTTAAAGGCACTCACGTAGAGTACTTACGGAAAGAAATATATGTGTGACGATAGTATAACTAAATTACCTGTCATCGTCCTCGCGGTTATTGGAAGAGCTCCGTGCTTTGACAGCATAACCTGGACGGTAAGGCTGCATATCCAAATTATGATAGGAGGATAGATCATGAGTTTAAGAAGATTACGGCACCTTATTAATTAGTTGCTAGCTATATGGTTAGGTGAGTGAAAGTGTGTGCATGGATTGGATTCTCTTGCCCATGAGAGAATTAAATAATCAGACCCAGAGTGCATGAACATTATGAATTTCCATACCTGGCGGCAGATCTCACAAGTGGTGTTCCCTTTGATATTGCACCACTTCTGGATGCAACTCTTGTGAGCATACTAGGGCAAGTGAAGAGAGGACCAAGTGTGAGAAGTTTATTATTGCGTATATCTCTGTCTTTTTTTTTTTTTTGGCCAGAAATATTGCGCATATCTCTGTCGCATGTTTAAAGTCAAACTACATTAAAAAGCTCTACATGCGGCTAAAGTCGAAGTAACTTTTATGATTTACGAGGTTATTTTTACGATCTACGAGGTAAATATGTGGTGGAGATTTAAGTAAATCGGGCTTATAAAATAAGCCCGATTGGAAACAGAGTTTCCAAACATGCCTATATATGCTTTAACAGCAATTATTTTGTAAAAAATGTACCAAGATCATACAGTTAATCATATACTACTCGTCCTAGATATAAAACCTAGTTAATATTTTGAAGAAGATTATGGAAAATCATTAAATTGTTTTAAAGTATTTATATATCATTTTTCCTTCAGACTAAACTAATTTATTTGAGTTATGAAGATATATAATTTAATAATGATATAATTAACTAAATTATTTAACTTCTTTAATATTTTAAAAAATAATCAGACTTATATTTAAAATCAGAAGTAGTATATATTAATCTCGCCTTCAAAAGTATTCGATAATGCACCAAAGGCGGCTTTTTTGAAACAGGCGCGAGCAAGATGAATATTACTACCTTCTGTCTTTAAATATGCCCTTCCAACAAAATCTTATATCAAATATCAGATGTAGTATTTCACGTGAGAATGTTCAGCTGTCTCAAGAAATTAATTACTAACACCTTAATCTTGAGAACTTAGCAATAAGTATAAGCATGAAAGGTGAAAGTTATGTCAACCCGTACGTGCTTGATCAAATGGATGTCTCATTTATAATACAATTTACACAGTGAACAATATTTTATATTACCGGAGCTAGTACAACATATAGTAATTATAATTACAGTAATAATCCACAACACAACTTATGTATATATATGTTTATGTAGAGTGACATTATTAGCTTATTGGAATAACCATTAAAATCTTAAAAAACTCATGATTTATAGTTTATGAGGTGAGAGATGAGTTTTGTCTCAGTCTATGTGAAAAACAGTTATAAGTCAAGGAAAAGCTATTCCAAACGAATCACATGTTATATACCATCAAAGTGCCACTGCAACGACAAGGTGCTTCAAATCTGGAGATGCAGTCCTCATAGTGACAAAAACGACATTCCGCTTTTGGCTCGCCTTCCTGAGGCTTCTGTTCCTTGTCCATATCATTGCTTGCGGCCCAGCTCTTGGCCTTATCAGCCTCCATATCTGCACTCATGATCTGGTCCACCGGAATCGCAATGTGGCTTGGGCTACACGAAGAAGATGCCTGGTCGGTCGGGTTGGTCAGAAGTTGTTCAGGACAAATTGTTGTGTAATCTTTCATGTCGACCTGCGTCGCTCGACCATGAAAAACAGAAGGAATAATCTCTTTAGCACAAATATGCATATCTTGGTTGAGAATGGTGCATAGGTTATAATGCTGCTTGCACGTTTAATTTTCTGATCAGACTAATAAAAAATGCTTACACGTAAAACAAACAAATGTCTATATATCAGCGTACGTCAATAAGATATACTTCAATTCATGATCTTCTAGGAAAATCCAAGCGTACACCGTTTCATAGGTTTAATTAAGTAGAAAAGGACACAGTTCCTATTTATATCTAAGCTTCAAATTAAACCCCCCCCCAAAAAAAAAAAATCAGATCTTCGGGCACGCATAAAGTCATCATCATGAACCGTATATGTATGTATGTATATGTATATATTTAGTAAAAATTCTCATGCAAAACAATAAAGAGAAGCAATTGAATAATGACTGAATCAAAATTTAAAACCCAATTCAGAGATCTTTATGAACATGCTTGATCAGTACTGTAAACTAGCTAAAATTCTCATGCAAAACAATAAAGAGAAGCAATTATATAACGTTCGTACGTGTTTGCATTATAGAGGAAAGGGTAAATGTGTGAAGTACCCCATCCTCCTATCCTTAATATAATACATATTTATCTAATTGTACTATTACAAAAAACATTATAGATGACACTTATTTTTATAAATATTATGACGCTTGAGAAATGTCGTAGCTTCTAGTGCCATAAAAACAACCTACGACGTTTTTTAAATTTCTAAAAGCGCCTTAGATTTGTTTTTTATTCTTTTGAAAAAAATACACTTCCAACGGCGCTTTTGTGGGGAAGTGCCATAGGAAGTGTATGATCTTCTACGGCACTTCCCCACAAAAGCGCCGTAGGAAGGTCTCTTTCTTAAAAAAAATTACATAATTGTTTTCTTTTTTTCTAATTAAACCCTCGTTCTGTATTTACATTCAAATTAATAATCCAACTTGCAGGTATCCTTTGCAATAATGAATTTTCATCTTCATCTATATATCAAGTATGGAAGAACTCCAAGTAAATACCTGAAAAAAATTAAGCATACATATAAGATTCATGACAGATTTTAACTAAAAAGAAGAAGAAGAAGACATACAGATTTAAGCTTCTGTATATAAAAAAATATTTAGAAGCTAAGGGGCTTTTATAGGAAATAGGGACCAAGACAATAGAGTGGGGACTAAAGTGATAAGATAAGATAAGATGGCGGAGTAATGAAGTTCTAGCAAATTGGGAGCTGGAGGGCGCGCGAGAAAGATGATAATGGCGGGCTGGTGAAAAGTTAAAATAGAACCTTATATGACGCTTAATGTACAAGTGGCATACAAAATTTAGAGAAGCTTCGGCGTTTTTCTAACAAGCGTCATAACTTTCAATAATTGAAAAAAAAAGTAATAGCCTTCATTGAACAAGCGTGGTTGCTTTCTCAATTTTTTTGTTTTAAAAAAATAAAAAAATTTATAAAAAGATTAAAAAATGCTACCCATTACTTCCCCTAATTTTTAAAGAAATGAGGTAAAAAAAATAAAAAAGGTTATTTTTTTTAAAAAATTGCACCTTCTAGGCAAACGTCATGTAAGGTTGAATGGATATTACAAATTATAATATCCATTAAACATTGCAAGCGTCATGCAAGATACAATTGATATTACAATTGAAATATTCAGTGCTCTTTCCCGGCGCTTTAATAAAGCGTGTATTCTCATTGCACCTTGGGTTAAATTCATTAAACTTGGCCAGCGCTTTATGTTAAAACGCCGGTCAAGGTCAAGTATTTTTTATTTTTTAATGTATTTTTTTTAAAAGTAATTAAACATTCCTTTTTTTAATGCTTCATCTCTTTAGATCGATCTGGACTTTGCAGGCGCTAAGGCCACACAGTAGTTCTAGATTTCTTGATAAGGCTGATTAATTTGGTTTTATGGATAAAAAATTTTGTTGTATTTTTTAGATAAACTGTTTGTTTACATCTCTTCAAACATTATAAAACAATCATCTAAGCGTTCTAACAAGCGTCATAACTTTCAATAATTAGAAAAAAAAACAATGACCTTAATTGAACAAGTGTCGTTGAAGGTAAATAGATACATATTATTTTAAAAGAAATCATATATATATATATATATATATAAGAATTGCCTTATTACTAAGGCAATGTATTGCCTTAATGCCTTTAGTCGGCACTTTTAGAAAAGTGCCGGTTAAGGTAAAAAAAAAATTTTCTAGCTATATCGATTTTTTTTTTCAATGATATCAGTGAATCTACACACATACTCACACTAATATATCTATATATTACATACATAGCTGAGTGCATGCGTGCATATACTTAAAGCATCAGAAATAAATATGTATGGAATTACATGTTCATTATTTATACAAGCTAAGCAGCATTATTTAACATTGAAAATAATTTTAAATCTTTTAGGCTTTACATCAGCTAAGACGCTTTTCTACAAAGCACTATAGCTTATACTTAATTTTTTTTAAAAAAAAGATATTGCACGGCATTTCTTAAGAAAGTGCCGTACAAGCTTAACACTAAGTTATAACGTTTATAATAAAAAGCACGGTAGCTTATAATTTGTTTATCCCTTTAAAAAAACAATTACCTACGGCATTTCATTGAGAAGCGTCATTAGATGTGCGCCATTAAAAGCTTTTTTTGTAATAGTGTTGGATTGTATTAAGGAAATTAATTAAGTTAATTAATATAACATATATTTTCTAAAACACCATTATCATCTTCCTTGACTTCATCATCCTTTTTCATTATTGTTGAGGCCAAGGAGTAATTAATAATAAGGGTAAATTAAAAAAATATTAATAAATATAAAAACTATGTCTTATATTTAGGATTAAGATTAACCCCTTAAATATATATTATACATAGTAAGAATGGAAGGAGTACTTATTATGATCTTCTTGTTGCTTTCATGTGAATCAGAAAGGAAGAAAAAAGAAAGATAAAAACTCCTCTAATAAATCTCTGCGCTGGCAAGCAACAACGTAATGACCCTCTCTAAAACATATACACACCGCTTCATAAATAAAGGGAAGAAATTAAACAAAGAAAAGCTTCGAAACCCAGATTATAAATTCATAGATATCTCCATCGAGCTTTTCAGGCAACACATGCAAGGTCTAGAAACATATATATGAAACTAAAGTGATCACAATTTAACAGTAAATATAAAAACTAAAAAGACGGAGAGAGAAGGGAAAAGAAGAAAATAATTAAAAATAGGAAAACAATATAAATAACTAACTCATACGTTGTTGCTATCTCACCTTAATTTTCAGGGGCTTTGAGAACTAAAGTGCAGAGAAAACCCAAGCCATATTATACAAGTACTTATAGAAGGAAGCAAGTGAGAAGAGTGAAAATGCTAAACCGGGAATGAAAACGAAAGCCCATATATGTGGCAACACCACAGCCGTGCCTGATGAACTATATATATATATATATATATATATATATGTGTGTGTGTGTGTGTGTTTGGATTAATGGTGGAGAAGTGATATTTTTTTTTATAATGTAGCTTTTGTAGAAGTCAGATTGAAAAAAAGTCATATTGTAAATGTGATTTGTATTTGGATTAGCGGTGAGAGAAGTGGTTTTTTTTTTAACCCAGTGAAAAAATGACAGAAGTTACTTCAATAAAATTCTAGGAAAAACATTTTTTTAAGCCCAATAAATACTACCGTATCCTCAAACGGTTTGCAGATACTAAATAGGCTTTTACTATCCAAATAAATTTTCTCTCTCTCCTAATAAGTTCCCAAACAGGTCCATGATGAAACCCCTCCGCCTCAGTCTCTCTTCGTCCCTTCTAATCTGTCACCCACGTTTTCGCTCTCCCTCTTCATTTCCTTTGTTGTCTTCTGCTTCCTCTGTTAAGCAAAAGTTACTCATTTATTATATGTTTGGATAGCTTTCATAAATGCTTTTCAATCGTGATTTACGGAATACGAAGTAAATATATAAAAAAAATTTATCTCAATTTATATAAATCGGGTTTATAGATAAACATAAGTCCAACCAAACAAACATTTACCATTCTGCCCTTCCCTCGCTCTCTATTCTATTCTATTATCATCAATCTAAGAGAAAAGTACCCCTCGACTGCTTCTTTCTTTACATCGTCGTCGTCTTCCATTATTTCCTCTCTCCCTTTTCATGGATTTTTTTTTAATCTGTTCGAGAGGAACTCTTGTAAGGGGGATTCATGGGCTACGCTGTTTGATTTCATTAATCGGCTGCGTGGAGCATGCAGTTGGTGCTTTCTTATATTGTTCCTGAGAGACAAATAAAGTAATGGTACATGTATCTTAATTATTACTTGAAAGAAAAGGCAAGTGGACAACCATCAACTCAACTTTTTTGACTGGCAAAAGCCAACTAGTCAGTTTGAGAACTCGGTTGAGAATTTTTTTTTTAATTGGGTTTTTATAAAAGTTTAATTAAAAAAATGTTAGATTTGAAATGTGATTTGTATTTAGATTGACGGTGAGAGAAATGACTTTTTTTTTAACCTTGAACTTGTTTGGATTAACATTTGAAAAATCCGTTTAGATAGGAAATGACTAAAAAAAGTATAAACCTTGTTGGATACTACATATATATTATTATAATTGATGTTAAAAAATATAAATACATTTTTTTTAAATAAAAAATTCAATGAAAAAGTTTAAAAGCCTATTGATAGAAGCTAAAAAATGAGCTTAAGGAAAAAAGTTATTTTTTATTAAAAACCCATTATTAACTAATAATTTTCTAAATACTTATTTACTATAATAAAAGAGCTTATGAAGTTAAATGAGCCTTTTTAACTCATGAAAGAATTTCCAAACACCTCAACAACAAGAAGCCAACTGATAAGCTCGCTCTGAGCTGAATATATATGTATAACTGTCGCTCAGAGCAAAACTCTAGTTTAATTTCCAACTAAGCTGATTCTGCGTATTTATCTTGCAACTGCTCGCTGGTCGGTCCAATCTCTGTTACGTTATCCAGCACAGTATCGCGCTCTCATTGCTCAATCTTTATGCTTCAAACACTCGTGCTGTCTTCCTTTACCGATGAGGAAAAAATAAAAACAAAAAAGTAATGAAGATTTTTAGTGAATTTGCACGTAATAAAATACTGATTTTATGTCAAAAATATTTCAAATTTTAGTAGGGCTTTAAAATACAATCGCGGCCATCTCTCGACTCCATTCCCTCTTAGTTTTTATTTAGATTAACGGTAAAAACTATTTTTTTAATATAATTTATAGTATGTGAAGTAAGTATATAAAAGAAATTTTGTCTTATCTTACTTGAACATGTTTTTCTGACACTAATCTAAACATGCTCTTATTACTTCATTTTTTTTATTTAATAACACTTTTTGTGAAATACTAAATATAGCCAATCTCTGCTTTTTTTTTATAGTCCCAAATCATCAATATAAATGCTTTGGCCTCGGACCAAAAACTCATTAAAAAGAGAAGAGCATTAAAAAAAGGGAGAATTTTAAAAAAATACCATTTAAACTTTAAAATCTTAAATAGGTGATTTAACAATAAAATGATTTGTTAATTGCATTACCATTCTTGTTAATCCCATTACCGAACTTGTTAACGGGATTTTGAAGTTTAAATAGTATTTTTTTGACATTCTCCCTTAAAAAAAATTGGTTTTATCTATTAACTATAAAATAATCATCATCGTCCAAAATATAACCAGTTAACCACATAAAAACGATAGGTCAAAAGTAATAATTTTTTTGGCCGGAATATTTTAATAATTTTTGAATACTTAAAAGTAGGCTATAATATTCCTATGTTCCTTTATATTTATATCAAATTTAATCATTTTAGTTTTTTAAATTTATAAAGTGTATTTATAAGCCTTCAAGTTTAACACTTTCAGCCTGATTTAATAGAAAATGATGACTCATCAAAATCATATTATTTTAATCTTAACAGGCCGACACACCAATCCAAATTTGTTAACAAATTCGTATTTTTAAAATAATAAATTCTCAATTTTTTTTCACCCCTCCACCTCCCATTGGAAACCGTCGGCTCGAACCTTCTACCCATGGGCTTCCTGAATTCATTCCCATTTTGGAATTTTCTCATCCCCAATTTACCCTTTTTCCTTAAAATTCTCAAATTACCTCAATCCCACCATGCATCAAACAAATCAAATAAAATCGACCCTTGATCATAGGCAAATAGTTGAATTACCATTTACCATATTTGATTAATATTTACTTAGGGGGTATATTTAGAGGGTGCCGTGGAGAGGGGCGATTAAATAATATTATGAGAGAAAAAACCCAAGCAAATGGGCACATAGTTAGGGAGGAGCTGCATATCCTGAACCTACCTCTTTTTAACTTAAAGAATTTTTTAAGGTCTAGACTAATCCGGATCAAGCAGGGAAAAACCACAAGGGTGGTGAAGCTGTACCATCAAGCATTTAACATTATTGCATTCCCAGAGCTCGAACTCGAGACCTTTAGTTAAGTTGATACAACCTCTTACTAGTTGAATCAAGTGATTAGTAGTAGAAGTGGAGGCTTTAAAAGGACAACCCACCAGTACAAAAAAGACGTTTTAGACTGGCACATTTAGATTGGTTATAGCGGATAAGGTCTAAAAGAAATAAGCGGTGATAATTTTGTAATTATAAGAAAATTGGGAGACCGGTTCCTAATAAAACCTGTCTAAAATGTATTATTTAAACTAGTTTTATAAGGAACCGGTCTAAAATGATAAAATTAATTTTAAAAAAATAATATGGAATACACTTTCTAGACTGGTTATACTTACAGCTGATCTAATATATTTTCTGTATTAAAAGCAATTAAAAAAATAAAATATTTATACCTTTTTAGACTGCTTGTAATTAATAATTGGTCTAAAAGTTTAATATTTTAGACCAGTTTTTAATTGAAACCGGTTTAAAAATATTAGCATTAAAAAAATAAAAAATTCTTCATTTTTAATAACGGTTATTGCATACAACTGGTCTAAAATATTAAGCTTTTTAGACCAGTTGTTAATAGGAACTAGTCTAAAAATATTAGCATTAAAAAAATAAAAAATTCCTCACTTTTAAGACATGTTTTTTCATACAACCGGTCAAAAAGATGACATTTGAAGACCGGTTGTTTTCTGGAACAGGTCTACAAGAGCCTACCATTTACAAATTCAGATTTCTCCATTTGCTCGCTCTAAATATCAGAGTATCTGATAATCGAGACTCTCTCCTTCTTCCACTGAATTTCACAGTTCTTCTTATGATTAAACTCCTCCATAGCTGATCGGCCCCTTCTCCTTCTCACGTCTATCCTCCATCCTTAACCCTAACTGTCTCCTCACTGTTTCTTGCTCCCATCAGTGTCTTCTCCATCACTGAAATTTGGGTTCTATTGTTATACTCCTCGCCATTTATTGCTCCTGTCGGTGTCTTCCTCAAACTCGGACTCCAGGTAATTATGAGATACATTGGCCTTTTTTCTTTTATAAATTGCTCAAAGGCATTGTTCTCCTTTTCCCCCTTCTTCTTCGTTTTTCTATTTGAATTTGAGATACGTAATAATGAGAAATGCTCAACCCTAATTTTCAGTGAACTTTTTCATAACCTTGGTGTTAGCGAATTTGTGGTTTTTTGGTTGTTTATAAGTAGCATTATACTATGAATCACCTATATGGAACTCGAGTGCTAGCCCATAACTCGAGTTCTCCTCATTCTGCTGGTTTCTGAGAATGTTTCTGACCAAAACTCTCGAGAGTGCAATAATGAACTTGAGTGCATTTTAGTCCAAAACTCGAGTGCAGCTTGTAAACTCGAGTTTTCCTCTTGTTCTTCACAGTACCAAACTCTCGGGTACAAACTCCCTTTCCAGAACTCTCATAACTCGAGTACATTTCTTCTAAAAAATCGAGTGCTTCTCTGAACTCAAGCGCGTTGCTTCCTGCCATGTATAGAACTCAAATATGAGATAAAACTTAGTAAGATTTACACTGAAATATGCTTACTGGACTCGAGTATAGATAACAAACTTGAGTTCATATCCCCAGAACTTGAGTGCATGCTCCAAACTCGAGTGTATCTGCACTTTTGCAGATTTTCTTAACGACTATTTGTGCAATGCTTTATTTGGTTATTTTAACACACTTTTCTTGATTAAACTTAGTCATTTCCTTGCAAAACAATTCATTACTATTTTGTTCTCATCAAAACATGAATTCTATCAAAGATTTTCTTTCCATGATATAACTTAAGGATTAATCTTTTTTTGTTGTCTTAACAGGAAAATGAAAGATCTGAGACGTCCTAGTGTAGAGGCTCCAGAGCCACCTAGTGCTCATCAAAGTGAGCCAGCTAGTGTTAATTAGAGCGATCCTAGCAATTCTCTGAGCCAGAATCAAAGTGAGCCGAGTAACTAGTCGTACGGAGGGGTAGAAGTGGCACACGGTTGAGAGACATTACCCTCAGTCAGAGTGCCGGGAAAAGGATACCGATTGAATTTGATAGATATTGGAAACTAATCGAGCCTAATGCAAGTCGATATAGGAGTTTTGTCGGCCTCCTTGCATGCAACAAGCCTAGCATCTTGATAGAGGAGTGCATAAATGTCGATGAACGTGTGAATCAACATATTTAGGATACTATTCAGGTATAAAGGTTTCTTCTGCATGTAATGATTATAAAATTTGTCACTAACTCCTTCAATGCATGCATAACAACTCACCTACAACGTTCCTCAGAGTAACATCCTGTACAAGAAGATTATGACATATTGTTGTGAGCGTTGGAAGAAGTTTAAGACAAATCTAGCCAATAATTACGTGAATATTGAGGTGGAAAATGGTAAGCCTTATCATACTCTGTGCATCAAGTATTCATACATTGATGAAGTGACTTGACAAGAATTTTTTAGGCTTTGGACTACTTCAAAAGCTTTGGTGAGTTGACCTATTTTATATTTTATTTACTTATCAATTGTGTTTATTGATTGTAACCTTTTTTTAAATCTCTTATTCTCAGGAAAAAAGGTAAAAAGCACAAGAGAGTGGTAGAAAGAATGATTTCCCTCATACAATGTCTCGTAGGGGTTATGCAAAGGCTGAAAAAGACTTTTTGGCGGTCAAACGGAAGAGATTGGAAGAAGCATCTTAATTCGATCTTTCTTTCTTCTTTCTCCACCATCTCCAATACGTCACGAAGAAATGTGGTTGTTTGCTCACCAAAAGAAGAGTGAGTCTTATATGAGCGAACAATCTCGTATAGTAGGTGAAAAAATTGTAAGTATCATTGTTGTTATTTTTAATACCCCACTTTTTCACCAATATTCCATATGTATATTTGTGATATTTAGTGGAATAAAATAATAAATTTTGGTGCACATAAATTTACAAAAATATCCTAATCTTCAGTTACACATAATTCGACAAAGTAAGGATACAAAGAGGCAATTAATGCCCACTTAAAGGCCAAATATTGTAACCAAAATTTGAGCATAAAATGAGACAAATAATGAATTCTTACAAGTGTCAAAATTAGGCCAAATCAAAGAAAATGAGTAAGAAATGATTTATTTTGATAAATCATAAAACGTAAGGGTAAAACGGTAATTTTTCCAAAAAATGAGAAATAATTATTTCTCCCTAATATTTTCATTAATTTTATTTAAATGGGAATTAAAAAGAGGAAAATGGCTACTTGGTAATTAATAAGCCTATTTTGGTAAATTATTATCAAGAAAAGTCAAATGTCCAAAAGTCAACAATTTGCAAGATGGCATTAGGATAATGCAGGAGTAATAATTTTTCTCCTAATTCTCATGCAAATTCAGTGGATGAAGAAGGGAAAAAGGGAAATGGAATATTAGACAAAATACAATATATTTAGACCAATGAAAAGAGAGCACTTGTAAAGCCCTTTAACCAATCCATTTAATCATCATCTCTTCATCTTTTTCATTCTCATTATCGTGCAAAAAACTGAACGAAGAGGGAGAGAGAGCTTCAGCCATTTTTGCAAGAACAAGAGGCACACAAGAGCTAGGGTTCTCACAAATCAAAGGTAAGGAAGTTGTAATATTGAAGTTTAAGCTTCCTAATTACTCTATAACCTTACCTAATGTCTTATATTCCTTCAAATTTATGGATTCAAGGTAAAATATCAAGAGAAGAGAGAGAAGGGGCTAACATTTTTAGAGAGAGAAATAATAAGAATCAAGAGGTAAACCTCAAAACTTGCTTCTTGTGCCTTTATTGTTGTTGTTCTTGACTTAGTTTTAGTTGTTTTGTGAAGTTTGGATGATGAAACCCTAAGGGTCCTACTGCTTAAACTTCTTATAAACATGTCAAATGAGTGTTTAAATAGTTAATCATTTGATTAGAAGTAGAAAGGAAGTAATTGAGTAAGAGAAAATAAGAAAATAACACAACTCTCATAAGAACCTTAAATTGCTGCCTGTATATTGAAACAACCCTTTCTCACAAACAACAATTATCCAATACAGTTATACAAAATCAGTAATTTTTTTTCCAATGCATATCAGAGTTCAGGACACAAACTCGCCTACAAACTCTCTTAAAACATATCGGAGTTTAGGGCACAAACTAACTACAGAGAAATTTATTATTCTTATCTCACATCACAATTAACCCATGAATCACAAAATGATTTCCAACACAGTTGTGGTTGTGGACCTACCAACATATCAGAGTATGCAACATAAAATCTCAGGTTTAACAAGGGTTAAGCATATATTCTAAGACAGATATTCAAACAATAAACGTGACATTATAAAAACATGAGGGCCCTATAATGGCAATATAGAAATTAACACAACATCAATATCAAAAGAGGCCTACATGATTCTCAACGTCTATGCCTCTGGTTGCTTCCCTTGGCCTCTAGCCAGATTAGAAGTCTCACCTGAAAAATTATTTATAATGACGGGTAAGACATAAAGTCTCAGTAACCAAAATCAATTTACAAAATATGTAGGGAATGATTGTAAGTCAGAGAAGCAGGTTTAACTGACACAATAATAATAATAATAATATCATAATTCAAAACTTAACTTAATATAATTAATGAATAAAACCATCCCCACTCATCCATCATGCTTTTCCATATCTCCTCTGGACTGGTACAACCTATCAGTGCTAGTATACCCGGCCAAATGTTAGCTAATCACATCAAGAATATTGCCCCCTTTCATGCTACCACAAATATACCGTAACAGGAAGGTGTCCGCCCAAAACAATCAACTCTAAATCTGGGCCAGGATTGAGAGAGCTGATGGGCACACAATTCACTATATCTCTTCCACACAACCCAACATATTCCGTAATATAAAAATAATAAATCAATACAGCTTTCGAAAACAATTACGAGAATTCTAAATTCTTATAGAACATTCCATCTCAAACAACATATCCACCATAACAGTAACAATTTAATAATAATTTCCAATTATATATGTAAATTGGAAAATACACTGCTTCACTGAAATAAATTCATATTCAGATATAAATATAATCTTGCAAAACACATACAAGTAATATAGATAAAAGTAAGGTTTATAAAATAATTTACAGTCCAAAGCAAGCATACAAAATAAATTAACACCGGTTACCTCGATTCCAAGCTTAAGCTTAATTTGGATAGTAAAACCAGTGCAATCATCAATCACAAGAAAACTCTACATTATTAATGTAGATAACAATTAACCACAAATAACAATAAAATAATCAATTTACATAATTTAACTCCTACAACCCAATTTTCTTTACAACTATTATCCTCAATTATTCCAATTTTCCTTAAAAATCCTTAATCATAGATCATTCCTCATAAACCCAAAGTACTCATTAAATCTTTAAATAACCTTTAACATACCTATAATTACAAAATCCTCAATATCAACTTTTTAAATAATTAAATCTCTTTTTCATAATTTATATGGATATAATCCAATTATTAAACAACTTCTCAAATCTCTACATAATTAAAATCATATCAAATTCTAATTTAAATATTAAATCCTAACTCATATTTTTCATAGAGCTCATATCTAACAAAATAAATTTATTAAGACCTCAACAATATCTCAAATAATCCAAATAAATTATTTAAACAAATTTTGATCAGTAAAAACGTCCTATTGAGATTAATTTATATCATATTTATAAAATAAATTAATTATAAAATCACATAACAACCAAATAATAAATCTAAACCGATTAATATTAACTATTAATTATTCTCTACATTTCTACAGTCTTATATTGACAAAACTCAAAACTTGCCTAAAATCATATCCCCAAAATATTCTCTAAGTAGAATAAAATCACTATCATAGGAAAGATAAAATTATTTAGAATATATTTCATAAAAGAAACTTTATGATTAGAAGAGAGTTTACGTACCTTATTAATCCTCAAATAACCAAAAATACTTCTATCATGACCTCACCCTCTCTTCTCTTCAGGAAACACTTCACCTACGTGAGGTGTTTATGGGAGGGGTATTCCTCCCATTCCCGTTGCTTTGGCGCCTGATGGCGCGAAAGCAACATAACTTTTTTTTTTTAATGATAAGAGGGCCACCCCCTTATCATCATGTTGGTAGGAGCCGTTTCGGTGCTACCAACTTTGAAATTATACACACACACACACACACATATATAATATTATTATATAATATAATATTATTTATTAATTAAATTTTAATTTATAATTTTTTTTCAAAACTTTCTATTAAATTTATACTTATCTTCAAAGTATAATTATATCCTAAAAGAAAAATAATGATGTTACATATATGACATGATGATGGAGTAAGATTTTGATAATTTTGGTGCTTTCATTGGCTTTAGAAGGCAAAATTGAGTAGGTATGCAAGTGTTCATGATTTTTGGATGCTTGTATATGAATTTAGAAATTTATGAAGTGTATGTGTTCATGTTGATAATCTGTCATGTCTGGATCAGTATGGTTGTGCGTGGTATTTTATGATCCAAAATTTGTCCAAAAATTCTAAATTTTTTCAAAATTAAAGTATAGGAATATAGATTTAATTTGATATGTAGTTTGTAATTTTTGGATAAGTACATTAGAATATATGAATTGTTGAAGTTATGCCTTATTTTCTGGAAAGAAATCTGAAACAGTGATGTTTTGAGAAATATTTCATGACAAAAAACTTGTCCAAAAATTATGAAATTTTTTTTAATTAAAGTAGAGACATAGAGCTTTAATTTTATAGGTATTTTGTAATTTTTAGACAAGTATGCTAAAAGATATAATTTTTCAAAGTTATGTCCTATTTCTGAAAGAAAATATGGAACATATTATGTTTTGAAAAATTCTGGGAATGCTGTGATTGTGGTGACAAAAATTAAGTATTTTTATGTCAAATTATACCAAAATAGATTTATATAGAAATTTGAACCACTCAATTTGGAGTTTCCTAAAATTAATAGTGAATTTTTGTAGTTAAGCAAAAAGCTAGTAGATTTGAGATTAAGGGTGGAAATAACCAACTTGAGATAGTTGTACCACCTTGACTTTGCTTTTAGCTTAATATACTAACTTTAATGACAACCAAATTGACTAATTGCATTAAGCAAGTATTGGACGGAATAATAACCTATCATCCGTAAATTCCAATTATAGGACCTAACAATGGTTCAAAGCTTAAGACTTGCCGAGCTCGAACAAACGAGAGGAAATTGCTAAAGGAAAGCAATCAGGTAGTAACTTATTTTTTTATATGTTATAGTATGTACTGTATGTTATGTGAAATCATCATGAATTGTCTGGAGCATTATGATTATGATTATGCATGGTAGTCGCTCGGGGCCTATTTGCACGGGTGGACGCTCAGGCCAATATAATGCTCACTGTTGCACGAGTAGGTGCCCGGGGCCTATTTACACGGGTATCCCTCGGGGCCTTGTAAGATATCTAGCACTATGATAGATATGAATTGCAGGTGATGCACTGAGTGCTGTTGTGATGATTCTGTTGTATGATGACTATGTAGCATGCTTTGTGATGTTATATCTGTATGATTGGCATTATGTTACTACTGAGATTATTTTAAATCTCACTCTTTTCCATAAACTCATCTTCAGTACAGGGAGATAGTTCAAAGGGTAAAGAAGAAGGTAAATGCGGACGGCTAGGAGCAGGGATGCGAAAGACTTTAATTTCTATTGGTTGTCTGTTATATGTACTTTATATATTATGGATATGTATATACTGTAAATGTCTTATAACTCTGGCATGTTACAATAGTTATATTGGTAATGCCAATAGATGAGTAAGAACGATTTAGTGATATTACACTTCCAATCGCTAATGAAACATAATTAAGGTATGAAACATAAGAACTAAGCAGATAATCACTTGCAAACTATGATAAAACAAAAAGAAGAGTTGGTGAGACTTAATGAGATAGTGAATTTTTTATTTGTGAAAATAGTTCGAGAAAATTTTATTACCCTCGAAACTCCTTTCCAATCCCAGGTTCAAATCTTGAGATATGTTTGAAATTTGTGAATGTTTTTCAGTATTTCTTAATCCGGGACTTAATTCTGGTTTCACAAATGATTTCACTGCTCTTTTATACTCATTTGAGGCTATAGGAAATGAGGTATCACATTATTAACTATTTAGTAAATATGTTTCATTACTTATGTGTGTTATTTGTATCTTACAAGAGGAACTTCAAAAGAAACGAGCTGAGGGATCCTTTAGGTTGGAGGGGGAATGATATCCTGATGGTTGCTACTAGAAAATATGATCATGCAGGTCGTGTCAGGGGGGTTAGAGGAGGGGTATGCATAAGGGATTACTTTGGAGCCCCCCTACGCCATTCCTCAAATGTGGTGACTAGGGAGAAAATGGACTGTATGTTGGTCACTACAAGGGCAGAAGCAAGGGCCGAGGCAGAAGAATTATTTGATGCATTATTAGATGCCCGATTGAGCAAGATGAGAGAGGAAATGATTGCCATTGTGAGTACAAGATAAGATACCAGTGCTCCCCAGGCACAATCACTTGCTCCTAATAAGCAAAGCACTGAAGGGGGTTGTTGTAATATTAGGCAGTCATTATAAGGTCCTGTAAAAGAAATTGCTAAGCCTTGTGACATTTTTGTCAAGGATCCTTTGAGATGGTTAGTTGCATAAGGGAGTGTGCATAACCTGGGATCAATTGTCCACCACCAATAAATGAAAGATGATCAAGTCAGAGTGTCAGTTGAAGAGGTGATCATTGTAGATGCACCTGTCTCTATCCCTTCTGATGATTTGAAGATTATGAGTGATGTCCTGTGTACTTTCATCTTGTGGCCAAAGAACCTTATTTCTATTCAAGTTGAGGAAACCCTGATCACAACCCCAAGTCTAGCTCCCTTCACTTAAGAAGTTTCACTGCCTCCATTGAATGTCATGCAACAAGTGATTGTGATAGCGTATGATACATCCTTTCGACTAAGAGATTGGCCTACAGATTCAGCTGTTGGCAAGTTAGAAGTGCAATGCTTTCTTGATAGGGATGATTTAATGTCCCTAGTACCTCCTAGATAACATCTTACAGTTGCGATTGTCCAACTATTTTTAATGTAAGTATCTTCTTCAATTGGAAGTAAATATTTTAAAAATTACGCCGTTTAATTTTGATTTGTGTGCTTGCATTATTGTAGGTACATGAATCGTAGGTTGGTCTCCTCTAGTAATAGCGATAAATTTGGATTCGTATGCTTAGTTCAAATCTAAGAGAAAGGGACCACTGCTGCTATCAGACATAGATACTTATCTGAGAGGCTTAGTAAAACCGTAACTAAGTGTTTATTGGCTCCATATATGTATAGGTAAGAAACAAATTTATAACATATATAATGCTTTATATTTACTTAATATTCATCTCTTTTTTGCAGTGATAATTGGAAGTTAGTTATTCTATGTAAGAATAGTTACACTATCATCCTCTTATGCTCCCTCCACTTTAAATCAGAGGATTAATTGAAGAAGACCATGAACTCATAAGTTTTATTGCATTATTACCTTTTGTGTGTAAAGTTTATGAAATTTGTGCAAAATAATTAATCTTTTTGATTTTGATGATAGGTTTATGCAGGCATTCCTACACGCTGCTTGTGGTAAGCATGTTCATGAGTTAAAAGAAAAGACCTACATGGATCATCCCAAAGGTTAGTACGTATTTTGTTTTCTTTAAGAATGTGTTTTATAAGCTAATGATGTCATGTTCTTTTTCAGAGCCGTAGGCAACCACCAGGGTCAAACTTATGTGGTTTTTATGTTTTAAGGCATATTTATAATATTGTCACTATAGGCATGACAGATTTTACCGAAGAGGTAAATGTATATTTTAAAATTTTTTATTACTTTATTGTTTTTGGCAAGTTAATGTTTGGTCTGGCTTTAGTGTTACATATGTTTGATCTTGTTGATCCCTTTTTTGAAGAAGATGTTGATTTTATCCGTAATTGTTGTGCTGAATTCATCCATGAGATTTTACAAGAATAGTGAGTTTTTTAATCCAATATTGTTCTAATACTTGTGGTTTTCATATCTAACTGTGTTTATATCTATGCGTAGGATAATTTATGGGATATGGGTGATACAAGTCGGTTACTGATACAACATGCATTGTATTTAATAGATTGACCTCTGTACTTTCTCTTCCCTTTGATTTTTTGTAAAACTGAGGAATTTTATATATATACTGAGGAATTCGTTTTCCCTTTACTTTTCTTCAAAACATGTGGAATTAAAAGTGCACAAAGTTGAGATTTTGCTGTGTTGATGATAATGTATGTGTTGATATTGTTGTTGAGAATGTGAGGTGTAGGAATATTTATATTGATCATTCCATTTTGATATTGTTGCTTTTGATTGTAAGTGATAATGTGTTGATTTTCAATTATTGTTTGTTGCTTCTGTGGAATGTGAGTTGTTGGAAGAATGATGTCATTGAAATGACTTGCTGGCCTGGGTAAAGTTAATTTTGAAGAGAATATTTAAAAAAATGGATTTTTTAGATTAGTTGTTAAAAAGTCACACTTTTTAGACCGGTTGCTTAATTGATTTAAAAGTGACAGATTTTTTAGACTGGCTGTATCAAGACCTCATAGAGAACCAATCTAAAAAATATTTTTTAACCGGTCTTAAAACTGATTTTTCTATTGGTCACCAGTGCATTGAGAGATTAATGGAGAAAGAAGGGCTTTGACGGCAGGAGAAGGGTTTTCAATGGGGAGGAGGACGAGATGAAAAAAAATAAATTATTCTATTGTTATTATTATTAAAATATGAATTTGTTAATGCAGGAATTTAAGAATAAAGTAATGTGACTTTGATGAATTAGTATTTTTTATTACATAAGACTAACAATGTCAAGATTAAATGATTAAAAATATATTTTATAAATTTAAAGAGCTAAAATAAAACTTGATCCAAAAATAAAAGATTAAAAGTGAGCTTGTTTGTTATCACTTATCTGAATCGGGCTTATTATATAAGCCCGATTCCCATAAATCGAGACAAATCTCTTCTATATATTTATCTCGTAGACCGTGAAAGCACTTCGTAGACCGTAAAAGCACCTCGTAGACCATAAAAGCTACCTCGTAGACCGTAAAAGTTACCTCGTAGACTGTGAATTACAATTCATAAATATTTATAAAATTTTCATAAGCTATTACAAACATGCTCGTGTACTTTAACCCATTGAACTCAATATCTTCTATAAAAAGCGTCACGCTTTTTGGGGTTTATTGGCCCTAAATTTGACTTTGGTAAAGTCTCTTTCTGCAGTAGACTCTGTTACGTAAGTTTGGGCTTTATTGGGCCTCTAGGCCCATTTTACTGAAAATTTAAAACGCGACGCAATTGAATTCCCGCTAAAAACTCACCCGCTACCAATAAAATGACCAAAAAAACTCATCTTGCCAGAAATGTAGGAAGGACCGAAGGAGCGGTGAGACTATATTCTTGCTTCTGCTAAAATTCAAATTCAAATTCCGCAGACTTTAGATCAGTTCAGCCGTTGAAGGCTTCTGGGTTCTTAGTTGACTTGGAATTGGAGATGGAGCCGCACAAAGAGGTTATGGCTGATGGGTCTGATTCAGTCCCTGGAGGATCCAAACGACCCAGGCTCTTCATCAAAGAAATGGTCATGAAAAACTTCAAATCTTATGCCGGCGAGCAAAGAGTTGGCCCCTTCCACAAGGTTTTGCATCTATTCTCATCTCCTTCATGTTGAACCTAACACCCAGGGTTTTCATGCGTTTCTTCAATTGGTTCCATGAATATGAATGTTTCGCCTGGTGGCCGCAGTTTCATGGTGATGAATTCGATCAAAAGTAGAATAACACTCCATGTAGCTACACAGTAGGGCATGTTGCCAACTCTCCATCAAAAGCATCTTCAGGAAGCTAAAGAAGCATCCTTGATGCTTTCAATGTGGTTTCTTTTATTTGTCCAAAAAAATAAAAAATTGCGTTTTCTTGTAAATTATTGAGCACAAAAAGGTTATGTTTCCACCTCCATAATTTTGACTTGTTTTTCCACCCATCCTGGGCTTCAGAGCTTTTCTGCTGTGGTTGGACCAAATGGGAGTGGAAAAAGCAACGTGATCGATGCCATGCTCTTTGTGTTTGGGAAGCGAGCCAAGCAGGTGTGTATCTGCGTCCTTATGATCATCCTGTGCTGTGACTTTTACCCATAGCGGGAGAAATCAATGAAGTGGTCTATCATTTGTAAAATATTTTTTCTTTTGTTATTTTCTTCCATTTTCCTCCATCATATATGATCTTTATACTTGCAGATGCGTTTGAACAAAGTTTCTGAGCTTATACACAATTCTACAAATTACCAGAATCTGGATAGTGCAGGGGTTTCTGTTCATTTTCAAGAAATTGTTGATTTGGTACATATTTTTATTATGGTTCTAATTACACTAAAGATAAGAAAGAATGAGGCACAACTGAAGTGATCCAATGACTTAATTATTGAACCTTCCAGGATGGTGAAACATATGAGGCTGTTCCAGGAAGTGACTTTACGATCACTAGGGTGGCTTTCCGTGATAACTCGTCAAAATATTATATTAATGATCGCCTCAGTAATTTCACTGAAGTTACCAAGAAACTCAAGGGCAAAGGTGTTGACCTTGACAATAATAGGTTTTTGATCCTTCAGGTTAGGAACTTGTTATATGGCACTTTAGTTTGTTTAGATATGCTTCTATCCATCTTCCTGGAATTGATATGCTTGTTTTCAGGGTGAAGTTGAGCAAATTTCACTTATGAAACCAAAAGCTCAAGGACCACATGATGAGGGTTTTCTAGAATATCTTGAAGACATCATCGGAACCAACAAATATGTTGAAAAGATTGACGAATCATATAAACAGTGAGCGCTCTTGCTCTATTTCATTAAACAATAACTGTGAACAAATGACTGACTTACTCATCACAAAAATTCAAACTTAAATGTGGCTGCTTCTGTAAGATTGGATTTTCTGGAGTTTCATAGAAATTAAATTTCATGCAATTTTCTTGTTGTTTGTCTTTTTGCTGGATAGATTTATTATTACTTTCTATGTTGAGACAGCGTTTAATTATATTTTAACTTCAAACTCAATTTCTAATGCGTGCAATGATATTGTTGATATTTTAGGTTAGAGCTCCTCAATGAGAGAAGATCGGGAGTGGTACAAATGGTTAAGCTAGCTGAGAAAGAAAGAGATAGTTTGGAGGCATGCATATAAAGTGGTCATATTCATCTGTTGTTTGATTTCTGAACAACATTTAACATATTTTCTTGGGACAGGATGTGAAGAATGAAGCAGAAGCATACATGCTGAAAGAGTTGTCGCTTCTAAAATGGCAAGAGAAAGCCACGCAGTTGGCTTATGAAGATAGCTCTGGAAAAATGGAGGGACTACAAGGAAATATTGCTAGCCTAGAAGAAAATCTCAAGAATGAAAGGTAAATTTAGTTTTTGACTTGTAATTCACTAACCTTTTTTTTATGCATTTGTAGCTGAAAATATGTTTTCTTGATCAAGGGTTTGATGTGTGATGCCAGGGGCAAAATCCAAGAAAGTAAACAAACTTTGAAGGAGCTTGAAGCTAAGCACAACAACTATTTGAAAAGACAAGAGGTTTGAGTGACACGGATATAATTTATATCAGTTTGCTTGACATGATGCACCATTGTCTATAGGTTTTAATTATTTCGCAATCAAGCATGTAGGTTATCTTCTGGACAATTTTTCTTTCATTCTATTGAGCAGGAGCTAGATAATGATATGAGGAAGTGTAAGGAAGAGTTCAAGGAGTTTGAGAGACAGGATGTCAAGTACCGGGAAGATTTTAAGCACATGAATCAAAAGATCAAGAAACTGGCTGAAAAAGTTGAAAAGGTAAGAGGAAGGTGTAGTTTGCTGCAGCTGATCATATCCACAAATGGCGCACCTTATTCATTTGGTCTTATTTCAGGATTCATCAAAAATTGAATCCCTAGTAAAGGAGTGCGAGGAATCAACTAATATGATACCAAAACTTGAGGATGCTATCCCGAGGCTGCAAAAATCATTACTGGATGAGGAGAAGGTTTTAGAGGAAATCAAAGGAAGTTCTAAAGGTGGAGTCCTGTCGTTTGCAATTCCAAGAAATTGCAAGGTTCTTTTGTGTTTTGATCAAATTGTTTTTGAAGCAGTGATGCACCAAAATTAACCCCGCCTTATATTATTTTTATTGAATATGAACACTTCATTTTGCTCTAAAATTCTAGGTTTTGGCTCCCAAACTTCATTTTTGTTTAACAGACCATTATTCATAAGAAAGTCATGGTTTTGTGCTGCTTCAGATTTTTTGATACTGTTGTTGTGTCTTGATTTTGATAGAAGGAGGATGGAATCATGGCATCATGCTGTTCTAGTTTTTCAGTTTGAACCATCTGCAATTTGTTATAGTATAACTGTGATATGCAAAGTGTTGATCTGATTGAATTTGATATATAATTTGCTAATTTTAACACTATTGATGTAAGCATGCATTCGATTGTTTTGTCATACAATATGAGGCAGCATCACATGATAGAAATTATTTTCTGAGCTTTTATTTGTGCAGAAGTAGCCTATTAATTTGGTTTTGTATGCTTGTTCAGAATTCCTGAGAATCCTAATAGGCTTCTGTTGTATATCAGATCTATTCCTTTTCTTTTGAGTCTTTGGTTGGTGAATGATGGTCTTTGTTCTCTATTTTATTTGTTTATTGCATACCTTTCACATGATTGGTTTTCGAATATATTCAGTAGTGGTGTTTGTGTCTAGATTTTTCATTTCTCACTCTGCGTTGTTAGTCAAACTTATTGTTGTCGATTGGTAAACAGCTGAAACTGAGAGATATCGCTTGGAGCTTGCCAAAGTTCGTGCTGAGCTAGGACCATGGGAGAAAGATTTGATTGAGCACAAAGGGAAACTAGAAGTTGCGTGTACAGAGAGCAAGCTTCTGAATGAAAAGGTGTTTTCTCCCTTTCTTTCATTTAACTAGCTCTTGTATGAAAGTTCACAACTATGGTGATTTGTTTCTCTTTTGCTTAAAGAAAGCATCAGTGGACATTGATAAAAAAAGAACCAAAATTCTTTATCCATTGTTTAAGAAGGATAACTTTTGCATTTGATATGTAATCCGTGAACTTAAGGAGGAGGCACAAATGTTTACTTTCCAGACTCGAATTTATCATATGTAATAGTAGGTTGAAGGTGATTTTTTAATTTTTCAGCATCAAGCTGCTCGTGGAGCTTATGAAGATGCCAAAAACCAGATGCAAAGTATATTGGAAACAATTAAAATAAGAAGTGGGAGCATTTCTCAAATACAGAGTGGTATAGAAAAGAACAAGCGTGAAGCATCAGAAGCTCGCCAAGAAGAACAAGTTTGTGCTTTTCCTTTCTTAATTGTAGCTCTTTGGAAGATTTTTGCTTGGGTGATGTGGATGGTCTTTTTCAGAAATGCATCAAAGAACAAGATGCACTGATTCCTCTTGAACAAGCTGCTAGACAAAAGGTTGCAGAACTAAAGTCTATTATGGATTCTGAGAAGAGTCAGGGATCAGTGTTGAAGGCAATCTTGAAAGCAAAGGAAACCAAACAAATAGAAGGAATTTATGGCCGCATGGGTGATTTAGGTGCTATTGATGGTGAGTTTTTTCAACTGTTGTTCCTCAAGATTCAGTCTTTTTTATTCAGTCTTTTTCCTATTAAAAAGTTTAATATGTTCCATCTTTTTAAGGTAAAACAAGTAACCAAACTTTTATCTGATCAATACATGTCAATATGTTGACTTCTCATAAACCGATCGTTGCAGCAAAATATGATGTTGCCATATCGACAGCATGTGCTGGACTTGATTATATCGTGGTAGAAACTACCAGTGCTGCACAAGCATGTGTTGAGCTACTTCGAAGGGAGAATCTTGGTGTGGCAACTTTCATGATATTGGTATTTTTCTTTTGTTTTTTTAGTGGTATTTATATCATGAATAGCATCAATAATATTGTCTCTCTCTTTAAGTTGGGCTCTCAGCTGCGCTCGTATATTTTATGGGGAAAACAGATGAATTTAAATCCACAGGCCTCAGCTTGTTTAGACTTAAGACCAATGGCTGTTCAATCTGCTCATTATACCATAAATAACTGTGCAACTAACTTCAAATTGGCTTAAATTTTTCCCCCAAGACGGAAGTGAAGATTCGGATGTATATGGATGTTTAAAACTGATATATTTATTTTTAACTAACAGAATTACAGAAGGTCACATTAATATTGGTTAATTTATAAAGTCCGCACATGGTAGCAATTTAATTCCGAGTAGGGGAATGGAAGAAAGCTGGTCCACCCTTTTAATTGATACTATGTTCTAATACTCTTGATTGAATACAAAATCATAGTGACCAATGATGACTCAGTTTATTCTATTAGTTTTGATATACTTCAATTTTTTTGGGATATACTGATAGTACTTGAAAGTGCATATTTTTTAATAATTGTGAGGGACATTGTTTTCTTATCCAGGAGAAGCAAGTCGATCTTCTTCCAAAATTAAAACAGAATGTAAGCACTCCAGAGGGAGTTCCCCGTCTCTATGATTTAGTGAAAGTTCAAGACGAGCGAATGAAACTTGCTTTCTTTGCAGCACTAGGGAACACAGTTGTGGCTAATGATCTTGACCAGGTCAGGATGCATTTCTTAAATCATAATGCCTAGTTATATTTATGAAAATTCCTTCTACAATCTTGCTGATATGAGTCTCTGGTTTAGACTTTTGGCTGATGAGCAAATTTTGTTGAATGGTCAATCTTTGTTGCTCTGAATTAGCTTTGCATGTTTGTACCGCGAAGTTCATTAGATACTTCACAGTATGTTTGCAACTGTTTTTTTCAGTGAGGGAAAAAAAAATGAAGTACCATGTTTATCTCCTCTAATTGTAGGCAACACGTATTGCATATGGTAGAAACAATGATTTTCGCCGAGTTGTTACTTTAGATGGTTCACTGTTTGAGAAATCTGGAACAATGAGTGGTGGGGGTAGTAAGCCACGTGGTGGTAAAATGGGGACGTCAATTCGAGCCAGCAGTGTGTCTGCAGAAGCTGTTTCAAATGCTGAGAAGGAATTGTCTGGGATGGTTGATACATTGAATACCATTCGCCAGAGGATCCTGGACGCAGGGCGGCGATACCAGGCCTCAGAGAAAGCTGTTACAGCCTTGGAAATGGAATTGGCTAAAACACAGAAGGAGGTAATGCTTGTTTCACCTTCTGAGAAGAGTACATTATTTCGTGTTGATATCACACACTGAGTACTTTTTCCTCAACAGGTTGACAGTTTGAATTCACAACATAGTTATATTGAAAAACAACTTGCTTCTCTTGAGGCTGCCTCGCAGCCGAAAAAGGATGAGCTTGACAGACTGGAACAGCTGAAAAAGATTATTTCTACTGAGGAATTGGAAATTAATAAGCTTATTGATGGGTCTAAACAGCTGAAGGAAGAGGTAGGTTGGTTTCTTGCTTATGTTCTTGTGCCTGGCTGGTTTTGCACTTGATTATTTTAGTGTGATAGAATCTTGTAAGTTGGACTCTGCTTATTTTCGTCTCATCTATTTTTGGCTTTTTTATTTTTAGGCTTTGAAGCTTCAGAGAAATATTGAAAATTCTGGGGGTGAAAGGTTGAAACAACAGAAATCAAAGGTCGATAAAATTCAATCAGTAAGCATCCACTACACTGAGAATAATCTTCAGATAAATTTGATGCATTGTCTGTGCTAATGGCATGCAATTACTAGGATATTGATAAGAATAACTCGGAGATCAACCGCCACAAAGTCCAAATAGAGACAGGACAAAAAATGATTAAAAAGTTGACTAAAGGAATTGAGGAATCTAAGAAGGAGAAAGAACGGCTAGGTGAGGAGAAGGAAAAATCAAAAGCTACTTTCAAAGAAATAGAACAGAAAGCATTTGTGGTGCAAGAAAATTTTAAGAAAACACAGGAGGTTTGTCCTTTTTCCTTTCTTCTTATGGTCACATAAAGTTGTGTTGACACAATTATATGTAGATTAAACAATGCAACATATCTTTTCCTGTCATGTATGTACTCTATTTTTGCTTTGCAGATGCTTGAAAAACATAAAGAAGTTTTGGATGAAGCAAAATCTGAGTATGATAAGGTGAAGAAAACAGTAGAAGAATTGCGTGCTTCTGAGGTACTTTCTCTTGTGGGTGTTTTCTTTTGATTTCCTGTCATTTTGTAGTATGGAATTTATCACGGCCATGATGATTTCCCAGGTTGATGCTGACTTTAAATTGAAAGACATGAAGAGAGAATACAAGGAATGGGAAATGAAGGGGAAGGGTTACAAGAAAAGACTTGATGAATTGCAAACAGCTCTTCAAAAGCACCTGGAACAGTATGTCATTTTGTAATTATACGGAATATATGGTCTTACATTCTCAAGGTTCCATGAGATCGTAAATTGGTTGCAGGATTCAGGTTGATTTGGTGGATCATGAGAAGGTTCAGGCTACATTGGCTGAAAATAATCTGAATGAAGCTTGTAATCTGAAAAGGGCCCTTGAAATGGTAGCATTTCTGGAAGCACAGATGAAGGAGATGAATCCCAATCTTGATTCAATTTCAGAGTATGAGTTTGCAAGTTTATTTTGTTTATTATCTTTCCATCTGAACTTGCATTGATGTAGTTACTTTGGATTATCAGATATCGAAAAAAGGTATTGTTGTACAATGACCGGGTTGAGGAACTTAACAAAGTCACACAGGAGCGGGATGATATTAAGAAACAGTATGATGAATGGAGGAAGAGAAGGTCTGCAAACTCTTTCTTATCTGTATTCACTTCATATCTCCTTTTGTAACAATAACCTTGGCTGATTTTGTTATTTCAGATTGGATGAATTTATGGCAGGATTTAACGCCATATCTTTAAAGTTGAAAGAAATGTATCAGGTTTGGATAATCTCTCTCTGTAACGCATGTTCCTTAGTTTAAATTGTTATAGCAGTAATTTCTATTACAGTTTACCCTTATTCCCGTAAGTTGACATGATTTGGATTCCAATCTTATTTTGCGTACTGGCAATATGGTTCTGGATCTAGAACTTTTCCAATTAAATGTCTCCTTCAGTTCCTTTTTCAGAATTTTCCAATCAATGCTCCTTTATTTAGCCATTGATCTTTTATTGAACTGTCTTCCTCTGCATGCTTAGTATGATGCGCATACACCTTGTAGGGTTATGACAAATAGCATGCAATTCTTCGTTTGTGTTTGCAGATGATCACACTTGGAGGTGATGCAGAACTCGAGCTTGTGGATTCTTTGGATCCTTTCTCTGAAGGTGTTGTGTTCAGTGTTAGACCACCAAAGAAAAGCTGGAAGAATATTGCGAATTTATCAGGTGGTGAAAAGGTTAGTTATCAAACTTGTTGGGATTTAGGCTTTGATTTGATTCAAATTCCAAGGATTGCAAATTATGTTTTCATCATCATGTCTTCGATTTTCTGACCAAACCTGTAATAGCATGTTGTTTAAATTCTTCTTTGTTTCACTTGCAGACTCTTAGCTCATTGGCGCTTGTTTTTGCTCTTCATCATTATAAGCCTACCCCACTTTATGTAATGGATGAAATTGATGCTGCTCTAGGTACTTTTTATTAACCTTGTTGGTCAGTTCATTAAATTTGTCCTTCATTTGCAATAGAAATGATTTAATGGGTTATTTGGTGTGACAGATTTCAAGAACGTATCTATCGTGGGGCATTATGTAAAGGACAGGACTAAGGATGCGCAGTTCATTATCATAAGGTTGGTTTGGTGCTCACCTGAAGGTTTTATTTATGATGATTATTGGTGTAGCTGATGATGATTACTGTACTTACCATGTTATGTTTTGCCTTGAACAGCCTGAGGAACAATATGTTTGAGCTGGCAGATCGACTAGTTGGGATTTATAAAACTGATAATTGCACCAAGAGCATTACCATAAATCCAGGAAGTTTCGTGGTATGTCAAAAAGCTGCTTGATGGATGTCACTAATGATGTTGGATAGGATATGCTTGATTACTATGTCTCTTGTACTAGTTTTGTATAATATTGTATTATTGCTATTTATACGTACGTGCTCTAATTGCTGTAACATATTACTGTAACTGACCTTTTGCCATAGTACGAGCCTATGGGAACATAAATGAAAGATTGCTTCATCTGATTTGTAATCTCTTTCATGTTTTTCAAAAGTAGGTTTCCTATCTGTTGGTCGTGCCAAGTTCAAATTAGACATAATTATGCGCATTGAAGTTGGATCTGTTATGGAGAAACTTGTGCTGGTACTCTGAGTTAGGACAAGTGTAAACGTAAGCAGAACGTATTTCATTAGTATATAGCAGCCGAATGATATCAATATCCAGAATTGAGGGTTTTAAACATTATTTTCACTCATAATTTGTCGCTTGTCTTTGCTTTTAACATGCTCAGTTTCCCTATTCTTTGAGCCTAGCGCGAAGGGAAATGATATCAGTGAAGTGGCCGGAGCTGGTTCTTCTGTCTCTTTAATAGTAGTGTAAGACCATGCTCCCAAAAGTGCCCCAGTAACTGGTCCCACCAGATAGACCCAAAGTCCTTTATAGGATCCACTTGCTATTGCAGGACCAAGTGTTCTTGCTGGGTTCATTGATCCCCCTGATATAGGTCTGCATAACCAGCGAACCACCAGTCATAACATTATCTATCTGTTTTAAGAATGCCTTAAAAAAAAAAAGGAAAGAAAGATAGGAAAATGTGTGTTCCACTGTACTAACCCTGCAAGGATGCCTGCTATGAATATTGAAGAGCCTACTGCGATTCCTGCGAGCTCTCCGACCTGTTAGGCGAAATACATTCAAGTGTAAAATGTTTTAAAAGAAGTATGATTTGGATGAATGTAAGGTGATTTTACAGCTTTTGCATCAGTTGACACGGCGGAGGCGATGAACATCATAGTGAACGTTGCCACTATCTCCATGGCGAGAGCTTGGGCGTCACTTCCAGAAGGTGAGGTTGTTCCAAGCTGTTTTATTGGGTCCAATATCAGCCGCAACGTGAACGAGGCAGAAATGGCTCCGATCAATTGTGCTGCCACGTATAATGGGACCTGCATGGACAGTCATAGGTAATTCATTATTTGAGGGCATTCCCTAAAACCCTATAATATAATTCGGTTAGTTTGACTTCTACAGGAAACTTTTGGGGTCTGCATCTACTCTACAGCTGACTTTCTTTCGCTGGCTGAGTTATTCTTTTTCTTTCGGTCAAGTTCTTTTTTTAACTTAAGAGAGATAAACATTTACAGTCTAAGATTACTTATGGAAAATCTTTTACGTCACTAGACTACAAAATTATTAGAAGCCTTTCCATCTAGTTCTTAATTTATTGATGCCACTCCCTTTTTCATTTATTCTTAGACCCCGTGAAAGAAATACAATCCACTTGCGAAATTGATCCCAAAGATTGTGCTAAAATATAGTTATTATAATAATTCTTTTATGGCCACTCAGTTGAGCAAGAGGGGCGTAATAACCATATAAAAATGGCACTCCCCAGTCCCCACCTCCCCGTCTTCCAATTACAAAACATGCGTCTTTCCATAAAACAAAATAACGTGGATATGCAAGTTGTGGTCATGTGGATTGGGGAAGATAGAGTTTTTTTTTTTTCTTCTTATTTCTTATTTTGGGTAACATGTGGAAGATAGAGTTATCGTAAGCACATGTTCTCCAAGAGGCCCATCGTTGTCACTTTATAATTGTTAATTTATTAATTGCAATAGTTGGTGGGTCAGGCGTCAAATGCGTGGATGTAAGCTTACATGTGGTGGGGCCCATCAAGGTCGGACGTGGACCCCAACGAACACTAAGCGGCCACCACACACAGGCTAATGGCGATGAGGCAGAGGCAGAGGCAGAGGCAAGGCCATTGTTTTGCTTCGATTAGACTAAGAAACACATACGTCGAAAAGTTAAATAGCATTACGAACTCAAATTGAAGCGATTAGCAGTAATTACGGAATTACCTGTTTCCATGGAAAATGCTTCACAGCGGCAAAAGCTAAGGATACAGCTGGGTTCATGTGAGCACCAGAGATGTGTCCGATGGCATAGATCATCACAATCACTATGAATCCTCCTGCAAGTGAAGCTCCTAGTTTTGATATTTTCTGCTCATCATAAGCATTAAGAGCAGCCGACCCACTTCCCACAAACACCAGCAGATATGTTCCTATAATCTCTGCCAGTACCTGTTACATTGTTATATATATGATGCCCCGATATATATATATATATATATGTTTATGTATATGTATGGCATCAACCCAAACAATGATGATATGTTCCTCGTAACCTTTTAACATATTCCTAAAAACTACTTAATGGCCGAAGCTTTTGCTGACATCCACAATTGCAAATAACTGTGACTAATATAACTGTGATGTGGGTGAGGACAGAGATAGTGTCTGTTACCTTTCGAAGAAAACCAGGAGGATAATTCTGTGCAAGTTTTGCGAAGGGAAGAAGAAGAAAAGGTCGTTTATGGGTTCTTGGGTCGTCCGGCTGCTCTGTTTCAGGATTGAAGCTCCACACATTTTGACTTGTCGTCTGCATATATCGTTGTTTAGAGGAAGCGATTTCTCACAAATTAAACTTAGTGTATATTAGTGGTGCGCATGGAAATTATCAGAGGGCCGTCTTATAATGTCCAGGAGTTCCCAAAAATGTTTATTTTAGTTGTAATAATTAAATTAGAGTACGACTATATTGTCTAAACCTTAGCCACACGCCTAACACCACTTTGAATTATTGTGGGATTCTTGTTTCGGCCTCCCCCTGCGCTTTAAAATAATCCCCAACTAAAAATCATGAAAGCGATCAGAAGATTCGTCGTGTTGACATCTAGTGTCATCTAATAAGATGGACCTTACGTTTAAAAAAATCACAGTACAGATATTTTACTGTCACAAAAACATTGACGTTAACAGGACAAATACTAAAAGATTCAAAATAATATGTCATCATCTTAAAATTGTTGGATGCCAAGGTTTGGTAAAGTTAGGGAAGTATTTTCCGACCAATATAATTTAGTGTAAAAATTAGTAGATAGTAAAACTTTTTATTTCGTTTTTAAGGTTAAGAGGCTGGAAAGAAAACGAATAACGGGAGAGAATATTAGTGCTTCTTGTGTTTTAAGTGCAACATTTTATATTGAAAGATTCCAAATTTACTTTTTACCAACTTTCCCCAACTCAAGGTAACGATTCCAAGTCAAATGAGAAATTCTCCCACCTTGCATTATTTAAAATGAGATTTCTTTTTGGCCAACTAATACAAATAAATAGGTAGAACTGATCCCATGAAGCAGGCATATTGTGCAGCAGGTGTAGTGTTTTTTTTTTCCGCCTCATCTTCCCCTTTTCTTTTTATAGGTACACATCTCCTAAGAAGATAAGTGATACATATGTGTTCTAGAGTTGTTGGAAGACCCTCAACTAAGATCCTTCAATGTCCTGGCACGTGTGGATGCTGATGGAGGCGAAGTACTGAAGTTTTAAACTCCGTTCGGACGCACGACTTGTGGATCGTCTTGCTCATTAGCTTCCTTATTATTCATGGAGCGTAGCTTGGATATAAATGAAGTTAGGTTAATGGAGGAAGCAGAGTTATTATCATTGTCCTGGATAGCACTGTAGGACCATGCCCCTAAAACGGCCCCAACAGTTGGTCCAACCAGATAGACCCAAACTCCTTTGTAGGACCCACTTGCTATTGCTGGACCCAATGTTCTTGCTGGATTCAATGATCCGCCCGATATTGGCCTGCAACCAACAAAACAAAAAGGATTAAAGAACCTCTAAAAGTTTTTTTTATATATTTTTATTTTTTTTCACAGCACTTACCCTCCAAGGATGTTTCCTATGCCCACTGAAAAGCCTATTGCAACTCCTGCCAGGTCTCCAACCTGCCAAAGTGTATTATACACTTATGTGAAGGTGGTAAAAGTACTCTAGCATATAATTTTTGTTCTTTTTTGGGACTAATAATGAAAGTATTGTGATACATGCATATATAGGAGCATGATTTGCGCGAGTGTTAGGATTGATATATGTCTCACAGCTTTGGAATCAGTGGTGACGGCGCAGATAACAAACATGAGAATGAAAGTGATGAGGATCTCCATGACAAGAGCTTGAGCATCTGTTCCAGAAGGAGAGTTTGTTCCCAGCTTTTTTATAGGATGCAATAACAGTCTTAGCGTAAATGAAGCAGCAATGCCTCCTGTCGTTTGAGCTCCCACGTAAAATGGGACCTGCACTCATGAACGAACCAATCAAATCTAAGTGATGGAATAGATAGGATATATTGTGTATCATTATATATAAGTTAATATAAGTCACGGAAGTATAATATATGTTGTATATCATTAGATATATATATCAATTCATAAAGTTAAGCAAATTAGTTTTAAGGAAAACTATAAATATAAATACTTGTAATTTATTTAATTTTTTTAAAATCTTAAAAAAAAAAGTGAACTGACCCTTGTATATATATAGTACATGACAGAGTATATTCTTTTTCATGAATAAACTCAAATGATTTTCATTATCCTTTAATTAATCAATATATCCCGAATAGTGATATGCTCTATATATATAGTACCTGTTTCCATGGGAAATGGCCGGCAGCGGCGAAAGCTATGGAGACAGCTGGGTTTATATGGGCGCCGGAGATGTGACCGGTGGCATAGACCATGACCATGACAATGAATCCGGCGGCAAGTTCAGCTCCTAGTTGTGATACTTTCTTGTCATCAACGGAACTAAGTGCAGACGTCCCACTTGCCACAAACACCAATAGATATGTCCCTATTAGCTCTGCCAATACCTGTTTTAATTATTATATATTAATTAACGCGTCAACCCAAACGTTAATTAATCTCACATGATAAAGCGAGTGCTTTTAATTACTAGACGTGCAACCAAGCAGAGATTGTATAAGTGTGATAGATATGGAGGAGTCTGTGTGGTATAGAGAGAAAATTAAAGACCATTAAATTTCTGTTACCTTCCTGCGAAAACCAGGAAGTCTTGCAATGGAGTGGTCCCCAGCACATTGGTTCTGGGCAGGAGGGTTTTGCGGCTGATTTGTTTCAGTGTTCAAGCTGCGCATGTTTTCACTTGTTCTCTGCATCCTACGTTGTTGTTTAGTATAGCAGATTTATCTCACAAGAGTTTAATGCCTCTCACCTTGATTTGCTGTAGGGGTAGCGATTGAAGTGCTCTTTAATTTATAATATAACCTCAGGATGCCCCATATTTGTTTGTATTTAAAAATTGAATCTGTTTTGTACTATTACTTATTGGGTTTCTAATTAATTACTATTTATCTGCGATATTAATTGGAGTGAGAAATACAATGACGACAGATCCACGAGCGATTATGAACAGACGCACACATAAGATGGCACATCCATAACAGCAATTAGTGCATGAGGCATAGGCATTGTTATGACTCGATCCCACCGAGAAACATATATAGTACGACATATTGAAGAGCCGCTTATAGGTTGGAAAATCCGAGACAAAGCTAGTCTCTTATCATTTGAATTACCGTTCTAGCTACCTAAATATGAACAGCATCTTTTGGAAACAAGCCTTCTCTGTCACGAATCCATTGGGATTGGTTATTATATATTACTTTCTCTTGAATGATAATAATATATATAGCAAGTCCTTTTGTTTAAAATTTTATGGTACACACTGTAAGAAACCTTTTATGCTATTAAATGCTTATTTTTCACAAATATCCTTAGTTTTCATTAAATTCTTAATAATCCACAAGTAAACAGAGATAAACTCTAATTATTAAGAGTAACTTGTGTGTGTGAGTGTGTTGGGGGGGGGGGGGTTATGTAATGCAACTTATATTTTTGACTGGATGTAGTAGTTAATATCTTCTAGACTGGCTACTAAAATTGGATAAATAACACACACACACATATTCGACAGTGTGCTGAATTTGTAACTCATTTTTGTCATTACCGAATTCTCATAGTTTATATTTGCATTTAATATTCCTTTTACCTATTTCAGTTTCTATATTTATAAGCAAAGAATGACAAAAGAAATTGGCTGAGATGCCTGGCGCCAGGAAGAGTTCGAATGGAAGAGTAATGTGAAAAAAAATGGAAGTTTCAGTCCATTTATAATTAAATTAAATTCCTTTTAACATATCGAAATTAGAAAGCCGTGGAAGCTGGAAAGCGTTAATCACTTATAATTATATTTTCACGTAAACTAACACTGTTTAAGTGGTGGAAAGCTAGGTTTTATCAGAGAGGAAAACAACGGCATCTTTTATATAAACTATGTAAGAACTAATAACAGACTATGGAAATCTTCGTTGTGAGGTCAGGATTACTATTTTAATTTGCTTCCTGGTGTGAGATATATCAACATGACGTGCGAGTAATTCATTAAAAATTCCAAAGATGAGGAATATTGCTGAATCAAAGTGCATATGACCTTGAGAATAAACGTCATGAGATTCCAGAAATTAACTAGATACGAAAAGAGGGGGATTCCCCCAAGATACAGAATAAAGTTCAGCATTTAATTTCAATGATGGTTCTAAAGTAAATTCCATTATAAAAAAAATAAATTGCCAGATAATTTCCATTTTAATATAGTTTTGTTTTCTACCGGAACGTGAGATCATTTTAATGAGGTTCTTGAGTATACCCAAGTGATCCACGAGCAAACTGGAATATTTTGGTGAGTGTGATGATATTTTAAAACTGAATAAGAGATTTTCACGTGAATACATTATTGAATATCAAGGTCTCGGTCGCATATCTGTCTGTAATTTAAAACCCTCATTAATTATTGAAAAACGAGTATCATTTTGTGTTTTTTTTTTTAGTGATAAAGACAAGACACATGTCTTGGGATTAGTCATAAGACCACATACAATCAAATTAAATAACTTATCAATCTTAGTTTAAATCAGCTAGAATTTGCTTCGAACAGAACGCTGGTTGATGTTGAATAAATGTCAGCTCACTATTCGCCTTCTGAGCCCCCTTAGCTATAATGTCAGCACACACAAGTGCATCTCTGAAACAGTGAATCAACTCCACGTTCTCACTTGCAAAAAACAAACTTCTAACTTTCATGATTTCCTACAACCAAGGGTGATTAGACCCAAATTCATACAATAACAATTAGATTGTCTCAAATGAATCCGTATAGACTTTAAACTTCCTCAACCCCAAGCTTTTACAAATTTGTAAACCTGCTCTAATGACAAAAATCTTAGCCATTATTGAAGAAACATAACCAAGTTTTTGCTGGAAGCCCCATGTGTGTCATTTTGTGTTTTGACAGGGCGATGGCCCCATGTGTGTGAATGTTTATACAGGCCCTGAAAATGGAACAAGATTAAAGCATCTCACAACCCGAACCCAACTACACAGACAGCCCAACTTTTACGGCCCAATATCTAACTTACAGAAAACACTCATCTATTTATACTTTGGAGAATCACATTTTTATGCCCACTTATTCCATAGTAGATGGAAAGTGAGGAGGGAAAGTGGGAAACTAGGTGATGTAGGTCTTGCAAGTTGCAACCATTTGATGTGGTAGGAATTAACAAAGCATATCGAAAGTTATCCACCAATAATTAATTGCAATATTATTCATGATGTCGCGTCTTATAAAGTTAGAGTTTTCCCACACTTCCTATCACATTCGATCATTCCGTTTTATGTCATAAAAAACAATTAAACATTAACGTTCTGCTTCGATAAAAAGAAAAGTTGGGAGAAAAAATATGAGAAGAGAAAATGGAAAGAAAATAAAACTGGAGAGAAAATGAGGCAAGAATAAATATATTAAAAGAGGAGGATGGAAATTAGTAACAACGATAACTCTCCAGAACATTAAAATTAATTAAACAGTGAACACAGACAAAAGCAAGAGGATGAAGAAGGAGACAAGGGAGTGACCAGTGACCACTCTGAGAGAAAAACAAATTGTAATAAAATGCCTAAATTCCAATGCTCTACCTCCACATACACACACGATAGAAATACTGACAATTTTTTTAAAAAATCAGTGACAATTCTCTATCTGAACATGTTATTGGTAAAAGGGTTTTGAATTCTAATACTGATATTTTTTGTGTATAAAAACATATGGTGTCATTCATACTAAAAAAAAAAATTAAATAGACTTTTTATTGGATTTTTTTTTATTTCTTATTGATGGTTGGATAGTATAAAGGGGACACACAGAAAAGGAAAGGACTAAATCAAACAAATATCTTTTTTAAAAACAGAAACATTGCCCGGCAGCCTCCTGATCGTGATAAAGAAATGACAAAATAACATACGAGTAATTAATTTTTATACATGGCCACAAGCCACACCACAACTCGCAAATCTAAGCATATGCATCTAGAAAAATCCAGCCTCACAATAAATAAAATAAAATAAAATATATATGCTTCACCGGTGAAGAAAGATCATCAGCAAAAATTTAACGAACGAATACTATAAGCTTTTGTAATCATGGCTAGTATTTCCACTGTTAACTATGATCATTTTTAAATTTTATATTAGTATTTGAATATTAAGTATACTTTTTCTGGAATTCAGTATTGTACATAAGCCTCTCATACTTTATTTATTCAATTCATCGTGTCTAACGGGTCAATAATTAATCAAAAAGATGATGGATTGTATCATCTTTTTGATAATTAAAGTATGATGGACAGTACAGTCAAGAAGACTCTCGTGGAACTCGTGGCTCTGGTGGGAGACGATTCCAACTTCTCTCACCTGCAAAACTTAAATGGAGGAAGCTCTTCTGCCAACAGAAAAAATGGACAAAGGTTTGTGTGCTGTAAGCTTAAGGTGAGATTGATCTAATTTTAATATATAAGGACAGAGTTTAGTGTTGATAAACGGGTTGGCCCGTTCGGGCTAACGGCTTAAATGGACTTGAGTCTATTAGCCTAAATACAAATGAGCTGGTAGAATGCCAACCTGAGCATGTTTAGACCGGTTGACAGGCATCTTTTTTTTTATTAATTTTAATTATTTTTTAAAATTTTTACTCTATTTCTCTTTCATCAACTCATATTACACTTATTTTTTTTATGTATTTGTGTTAGGAAACTAATTTCATTTTTATTTTCCTTTTTTTCCATCTAATCATATCACAAAAACATATAAATACATCTTTTTTTAATTTAATAATAGTAAAATAAATAAATATAATATAAAAAAATAAGGAAGTAGTTAAACACAACATCATTGAGAACTGAAAACATTGAGATCTAACTATCTGAAAAACATAAGAAATTTTTTAAAAGATATTAAACGGGCCGGCCCGTTTAACTCTCGACACTACTACAAAAGAGACTTTTAATGACGTACATTTAATGACGTTTCTCAAATAAACGTCGTAAGTAATTGTTTCTTTTTTTAAAAAAAATAACCTACGACATTTTCTATTATAAGTGTCATAACTTAGTGTTAAGATTCTATGACACTTCCTTAAAAAATGTCAAACAAGGCCCTTTTTTCTTTTTTCTTTTATACCAAGTATATCAGTTATAGCGTTTTACTACAAAGCGTCATAACTGGTGTAATGATTTAAAATTATTCTGAACGTTTAGATGCTACTTAGGTTATATACATGTAGTCAGCAAATAAATTTCCCCCAACTTATTTATTTCTAATGCTTTAATAATGAATTAAAATAAATGAAGTAAATATTTAAAAAATAAATTAACAAAAGCTATATAAACATTTTATCTACAAAAAAAATGCTTAAATGAAATTTTCACCTTAGTAATAGGAATAATCTATAAAAAAAATCAGAAAAAAATGCATCTTAGTCGATGCCTTCTTAAAAAACGCCTGATAAGATCCGTAAAATATGAAAAAAAAAACAGAATTCCCTCAAAAAAAATTTAGTGCCTTAACCGGCGCTTTTGAAAAGCACCGGTTTAGGCCATCCATAATATATAATATTTATAAATATAAAATTTTTTATCCATAATATTTAAAATTGAATTGGTTATATCTGATAATTGTCTTTGAAGATATAATTTAAAATTGACTTTTAATTATGATATAAAATTAAACAAAGTAACAATTAAAAAATATATTAAGTATATATAAAGCATGAGAGATGAAGGCCAGATCTAGGAAGATTGTAAAAAAGCATGTTAAGTTACTTTTAAAAAAAACACATAAAAAAATAAATAATTGACCTTGGACGATATTTAAACCTTATCATTTATTCTCTATTTTATTAAATGCTACTTAGCTTATATAAATAATAAACATTCATGTAGTCATAGCAAACTTTCCCACACTTATTTATTTCTAATGATTTAATTATGAAGAAAAAATAAATAAAGAAAAAATAAATTTAATAAATTTAAATTTAAATCCAATTTTTTATATTAATTTCCTTGTGCCCAAGACCTTTTATTTCATTATTTATCAGCCAAAACAAAAGTTATCTGCAAAAAAAAATTATCAGGAAAAAACATTGTATCTTAATCGACCCTTTCAAAGAAAGCGTCGACTAAGATCCTTAAAATATCAAAGGAATAATCTATAAAAAACAAAAAAAATTTTAAAAAAAAAATCTATCGACTAAAGTCCTTAAAAATAAAAAAGAAATAATCTATAAAAAAATTATCAAACAAAAATCTGAACCTTGTGAAGCGCTGGATTTGCCTTAGGCAATATTGGCCAAGGCAATTATATATTATATTAATAATTACGCGCGCGCGCGCGCGCACACACACACATAATTATTAATATTATATATAATATTAGATAATTATGTATCTTTAAACAACGTTTAAATATCAAACGTCGTTAAAGATTGTTAAATTCAACTTTGAATTTAACGTAATTGTTTTTTTATTTTTTATTTCAATTATTGAAAGCTATGACGCTTGGTAAAAAAAGCACCGAAACTTCTATAGACTTTGAATTTAAGGTTCTATTTTAACTTTTCACCAGCCCGCCATTATCGTCTTCCTTGCGCGCCCTCCAGCTCCCAATTTTTTCAATCTCCATTACTCCACCATATTGTCTTATCCCTTCAGTTCACACTCTATTATCTTGGTCCCTCTTTCCTATAGAAGCCCTTTAACTTGTAAGTATTTTTATTTTTTTTAGATATAGAAGCTTAAATCTGTATGCTTTCTTCTTTTTAGTTAAAATCTGTCATGAATATTATATTTATGCTTATTTTTTTTCAGGTATTTACTTGAAGTTTCAACTCTATCTTCTTAAACTTCCTATATATTGTAAGTTTTTTAATTTTTGAGTTTAAATCTATATATTTTCTTATTCTTATTCTTCTTCTTTTTAGTTAAAATCTGTCATGAATCTTATATGTATGCTTATTTTTTTTTCAGATATTTACTTGGAGTTTTTCCATGCTCGATAGATGAAGATAAGAATTAAATATTACAAAGAAAACATGCAAGTTTGATGATGGATTTGGATGTAAATACAAATCGAGGGTTTCATTAGAAAAAAAAATCACGCAAATTTTTTTTTTAAAAAAGAGGGACCTTTTATGACGCTGCATGTGCAAGCGCCGTAAGAGGTGCAATAACCTCCTACGGCGCTTCCTGTGGAAGCGCCGTAGGAGGTTCTTCACCTCCTATGGTGTTTCCAGTTGGAAATGTCGTAAGAGGTTAGTTTTTTTGTTTAAAAAATAATAATAATTAAATACAATGTTCTAGCGTTTTTAAAATTCAACAAACGCCGTAGGTTCTTCTTATGGCACTGAATGTTATGCTGTTTGTAAAACGACATAATATTTATAAAAAAAAAGCGCCGCTTGTCGTGTTTTTTGTAGTAGTGCAGGCCCGTTTAGCCCGAAAAATAAACGGGCTCGGATTTCTCAGCTCAAGCCAGTTTATTTTACCGGGCTAACGGGCCCGTTAGCTTGACCCATATTACCAGTTATAACAGAGTTGCACTAAAAAATACTATAATTAAAATACTAGATACATCTTAAAAAATACTTAAATGTGCTAGATGCATATTAACCCTATATATAAGAATGTTACAAATGTTCAGCCATTAACCCTAAACTAACCCTATACTTAATTCATGCCATGAAGTCCAAGGCGTGCATTATCAAAATTTATTTAGCAGATTAACTGATATGTTGCCCATAATATTCTATTTTAACTTTCTAGCCCTTTTGATATTTTCTTGCTAGTGAAGAATGTGTTTTAATTGGTTTTAGGAAAATTTTTAACATGTTTGGATAGCCTCCATAAGTACTTTTAAATCATGATTTACAGAATACGAGGTAGCTTTTACGATCTACGAAGTAACTTTTACGATCTATGAGGTAAATATATGGATGAGGTTTATCTCGATTTACGTGAATCAAGCCTATACATAAGCCCGATTCAAACAAACAAGCCTATGAAGTAAATATGTGGTAGATGTTTATCTCGATTTATATTGAATATCAATTTGGATTAGCGGTGGAGAAGTTGTTTTTTTTTTTAATGTGGCTTTTGCAGAAGTCAGATTGAAAAAACAAATCATATTGTAAATGTGTTTTGTGTTTGGATTAGCGGTGTGACAAGTGACTTGTTTTTTTAAACCCAATGAAAAAAGCCAGAAGCTACTTCAATGAGTTTCTAGGAAAAGCATCTTTTTTTAAGCCTAGTGAATGTTACCGTGTTCCCAAACAGGTCTGCAGATGACAAATGGGCTTTTACCCTCTAAATGAGCTTTTCCCCCTCCTAATGGGTTCCCAAACAGACCCTAAGTTTTGGATATATTTGATTAATTTTTTTTTTTGGTGAATTGAGGCCTCTAGCCCCGGTGTATTACAGCACAACACTTCTTAGAAAAGACTTCCTCGTAAGATCCTCCTTCAGAACCTTACATACCACCTCTGGTGGTGACTTCCATATAGCTCTTCTAATAGAAATATTTAAACTAATGGCTACAAGCTTATCAGCACAGCGATTACTTTCTCGGTATACATGATTAATGGAGACTTGCCACTCTCTTTGCAGAAGTTGGGTAATTTGCCTTGACACTAAGTAGCACCCTTGTATATGTTGTTCATCGTTCAACTCTTGCACTATTTCTTTTGCATCACATTCCATTTCTATCTTCTTGAATCCAAGGTCCCAGCACAGCTTGAGTCCTTCTAGTAATCCCCAAGCTTCTGCCATTTTACTATTGCATCTAACCAACTTCCTTGAAAAACCACAGAGCCATTCGCCACAATCTCCACGCACTACTCCACCGCATCCCGATGCTCCCCATGGTGATGCCATGCCATCAATGTTCAGCTTGCACCATCCCTGTGGAGGTGGCTTCCAGCTGGCCTCAATTACTTTCTCCCTTGCATCCTGCTTCCCGTTGAAGTCCCACTTTCGGTAAAAGTGTTCCAGGTATTGCTTGATGATTTGACCCATATTACAGGGAATATTTGTGACTGGTTCATGTAGTTGAATGTTGCGCCATTTCTAAATGAACCAGCACCCAATTGCAAAGAGTTCCGGCCACCTGTTATTTCCTTCCCTTATTTCTTTACTTAATAGATTCTGATGCATCTATTGTTGTCTATTCAAAATGAAGAAATTTCGGTACATATCTCTTGGAACTATTTGTTCCCAGGTTTTCCTTGCGTGAGTACATTCCCGCAGCGCATGGATCATATTCTCACAATCCGCTTGACATAAACAGCATCTCCCCTCACCTTCTCCATATTTACTAATTAAATCATTAGTCACTAACCGGCCATGATTCACTTGCCACATAAACACTTTTACTCTTTACAGAATCTTTGGTTTCCAGATGATCTTCCACAGCGCTGGCAATTGATCATCACTCTCATCATTTAGCAGCTATAAGTAAGCACTTGCAGTGGAAAACTTTCCATTAGCTGTAAGCAGCCATCTCACTGAATCGTCATTCCCATCCTTTTTCGGAGGCGTCATACACTTGATGGTTTCACGGATGTTTGCTGGAATAGCTTCAGATAGAGCTTGTAGATCCCATTTACCAGACAGATTGATGAGTTTATCTACTGTCAGATTTTTATCTATCTCCAAGTGATCTGGAACATACTCTATGAGTAGAGGGGAATTATCAAGACACTGGTCATACCATACATTGGTGTTTCGTCTATTTCTAACCTCCCTTTGTATATTGCCTTGACTTTTGTTCTAAATGCGCACAATTTCTTTCCACAGCATTGAGTCACTCGGTTTTATCTCTGGCTATTCCCACCGTGCTAGTCCTCTACCATACTTTCCTTGTAAGACTTGAACCCATAGATCTGAGGGATTTTGGTGCATCCTCCATATGATTTTCATAATAAATGCCTCATTCATTAGATCCAGTGATTTAATGCCCATTCCCCCATTAGCTTTCGGCTTGCATAGAGTGCTCCAACCTACAGCATGCCACTTCCTCGTGTCTCCCTGTTCTCCCCATAAAAATCTTTGATCTTTTTCTATGTTCTCCAAGATGTTCTTGGGTAATTTTTCATGCTGCATCTGGTGCATCGCCATAAAGCTAGTCACTGATTTAACCAATGTGATCCTTCCTACAAGTGATAAGCTTGACGCCTTCCATCCACTTAGTCGTTGCTTTACTCTTTCAATTATGACTCTAAACTTGTCTCTTCTTTTCCTGGGGAAGGAGATATTAGCACCGAGATATCTTCCAATTTCTTCAACTGGTTTAAATGAACTGATCCTGCAAATCTCCCTCTGTTTCTGATGGGATACGTTTGGTGAGAAGAAGATTTGTGTTTTCTCCTTGTTTATTTTGTGTCCAGACATTTCTCCAAATTCCTGCAAACACTGCATGATTAGTGAAATTTGTGACATTTCCGCCTCTGCAAGAATAATAAGATCATCAGCAAATACCATATGTGTTATGATAGGACTACGACGACTACTCTCAAACCCTTCCATTTTTTCTCTCTCACTTTATCATGAATCAGGTATGTAAGTTTTTCCATGCCAAGTATATACAAATAAAGGGAAAGAGGGTCTCCTTGTCGGAGTCCACGTGTAGGTTGGAAGCCTTCCAGCTTTTCACCATGCCACAATATTTTCGTAGATTTGATTGTCATACACTCCACCATCCTAGTGATCATGCTACTTGGGCATTGTAGCTCTACTAGTACCTTTTCCATATACTCCCAGCTAATTCTGTCATATGCTTTTTCTAAATCAATTTTGATTGCCATGAATCCTTTTTTCTCCTTTTTCCTCCTCATGGTGTGAATCAATTCATTAACTATAATGATATTATCTTGGATATTCCTCCCTGAGACAAAACTCACTTATAGTGGAGAAAGGAGTTTAGGCATTATATACTTCAATCGACGAACTATAACTTTAGAGAGACATTTGTATAATACATTATAAAGTGAGATAGGCCTCAATTAAGAAACTGTTTCTGGCCTATCTACTTTAGGAATGAGAGTTATCAGCATTTGGTTGGTTTTCTTGATAGCTTATGGGTTGTACCACATTTCTTTCACTGCCTTGCACACACCCGTCCCTACTATCTGCCAGTTTCTCTGAAAGAAGATCGCAGGGAATCCTTCATCACCTGGAGACTTAAATCCTCCTATGGAAAATAATGTGTCCTTGATGTCTTCATCTGTAATATCTCGGCATATATTATTCCACTCTTCAGCTTCTATATGAGGCCATAAATGATGTGTCTATATCCACTTCTCTCATTTTCCTCAACAAATAACTTTTGAAAGAATTTATTGACCATATCGCCTACTCTTACTTTTCCTTCTATCCACTCTCCATCCTCATTCTTCAGTATCGAGACCCTATTCTTCCTCCTCTTGATCTTGTTTTTTGCATGGTAATATCTTGTATTTCTATCCCTATCAGTGAGCCACTTTGTGCGTGCCTTTTGAAACCACAACATTTCTTCTTGATTAAGTAAATTTATTAATATCTTATGTTTATTTAGTTATCTTTTAGATATTTTTTATCCTTTAATTAATTATAGGATAAAAGGATATTTTCATGTAAAATTTATTCATGTCCTAATTTATTTTACAGGAGACATTATAAAATTCAAGTAAAAATAAAATATCAATATAATATATATATATATATATATATATATATATTATGTGATAATCGATAAAAGGAGGAGAATTAGAAGATGCAATGATTTGCAAAATCAACGAAGTCAAAGGGAAGCTGTGGGTATAACGCAATAAAAGGAATGGAAATATAATTTGTGTGTGTTATATAAGAAAAGAAATACACAAAGATATAGTGACAAATACGTATGTAGGGAGGTAATATATACCTATATATATGCTAGATGTAGTAAGAGGATGTGGTGTTATATTTTCTTGGTTGGTGATGATAGTGCAAGAGTTCATAATTTAATAGAGAGATATTAAAATTTGGAAATGCAGAAAATCTATAGTACAAATGGAAATTCGGCATTGAGTTTTTGTTTCTCCTTTCCTTTCTCTTCTTTCTCTATTTTTTTAAAATTTTATCTTTGGTCATCCATTTTTTTTGTTCATATCAGTGTTTAGCTTATATAGCTAAATCTTCATTTTAAATTATTTAGTTTGATTATGGATTAGTGGATGATGATTTCTTCTTTTAATTGCTTTAATATTATATTTGTTGATTTAATTATATGTTTGATTATCCTGAAATAAGGAAAATCTAATTGGAACTATTTTAGTGTTGTAAAGGAGCCTAAACATCGGTAATCTAATTTGCTTGTAGGATAGACATATACCTACTGCCATTACATAGTATCATTTAAGCTTGTACTTAAATTAATCCAATTAAGTACTAATCGCATAAGACATTAGGAATTAACATAATTGGAATGTTTTTTAATAGATCGAAAGACACTCTTAGGTAAATAAGAGACCTATAATGGAAAATATAACTTTAAATGCAATTAAGTGAAAAAAAATTAGACGCTAAGAAGTAATCAAGACCATAATAATCCAGGTCACCGTTTAAGATATAAAATCACCCTATTTTTAGCCTTAGTTAGATTTGATTTTCCTTTTTATTCTTAGCTTTTATTCCTCCTATATTTGATTCAAATTGTGTCGACTCAACTTAAACAAAAGTGTAAAATCATTGATCAACTGTATCGTTGGTACAAAGTCCTTGTAAAAACGATATCTTACTTACTCTTTATTACTTGATATGGCTCGTACACTTGCGGAGTCTTAGGCTCTACATTTTGTGCCTATCAATCCTTCATTTATTATTATTTTTTTAAAAGGGGGTCAACTGTGAGTTTATGTCAGCATAAAGAAAATAAATAAGGGGCCTATTTAGTAATTAGCAAACTCAGACCGGCCACTAAATCGATCGGAGTAGTGGGTTAATGGTCAGTTGGTCAAATCGAAGTCAAGTAGAAGCTAATCTAGGGTCAGACCAGTAAGGAAGTGAATTTGAATAGCGCCAAAATGTGGCAATTGCTAATTAAAATACTCAAGTTTTTAACTGTAATATTGAGGTTTAGAGTTAAGTAAGATTTAATTATTTATGAGATTGAGATGTGAATGGGTGGAATTTGAATGTTTGAAATTTAGAAACACTAAGTGTGACGTCCTTGAATTTTGGAGGTTTATAGTTAATTGTAGCTTAAATTTTATTTAGTCAAAAAGAATATAATAAATTAACAAGTTTTAAATATCATTAAATTAAAATACACACACAAATAAAATACCTGTTTAAAATAATTATTTAAATATATGGATATATATTATCTTAAAATTAGAATAAATAATATAAAACAAAAATTCTATCAGAATATTACTAATATTATTATTTTAATAGGAGTAACCCAAACATCTCTTCAGTAAATACTCAAACTACTAGATTCCTAGGTGTTACACCTCTACAGTAGGCTCTCAGGTATCACATCTTCCTCTCTAGCTCCACTTGTTCGTTCCTCCATGTCTCCATCGCTCTGATTTTTACTGTTCATCATTTCCATCTTTTCATATTGTGCTCGTTTGGGATAGCGGTTGGAAGCTCCATAAGTGCTTTTCAATCGTGATTCACAGAATACGAAGTGGATTTTACGGTATACGAGGTAAATATGTGGAAGAAATTTATCTCGATTTGCGTGAATCAGGCTTATGGAAAAGCTAAAGCTTTCCCAAACAAGCTAATTGTAAGCTCTCATGTCTTATCTTTACTTTCCCTCACATCTGGCTATCACATCATTACTTTAACCGTGAATTTTAAATTTACCTTATTGACCACGCCTTTACTCCTATATTGTACGTGGGGGGATCCCCCCCCCAACTCTTTTTTCTTTAAATATGATGGTGTATATATATTTAGTTGGTTTGAATTAGTTTATGAAAGTTTTATAAATATTTATAAATAATGATTTATAGAATATGAAATAGTTTTTACTGTCTATGAGGTAGTTTTTACGGTCTATAAGGTAACTTTTACGATTTACAAAATAAATATATAGAAGAGATTTATTTCGATTTACGTAAATCGGACTTATAAAATAAACCCGATTGAAAATGGTGTTTCCAAACATGCCAATTGTCTTAACAATCCAAATTACTCTTCTGAGTATGTATATTCCTAATTTTTTTTATTATTTAAAATTTATTATCTTAGCATGTGTTTGACTATTATATACATATTTTTCTCTCTTCCCAACAAATCTGACCACATCCATCACTCCGGGTAACTCCTCATTTTTATTATATTTGATATATATTTTAATATAATTGTGAATTTATTAATGCTAATTTAAGATGATTTTATAAGATATCAAGTTGATGCATTATCTTGGAGATTTAATTATAAATATTTTACTTTAAATTAAAATCTAAGTAAAATAAAAAATAAATAATGAAAATTAAAAAAAAAAGTTTAAAGAAAAGAACCTCATATTTTCAGAAAATTTTGATTTGCCCTAAAACATTTTAAAACCTTTCACTTAAGTCCCTTGATAAAACTTTAAAAAAATTCACTTTTGACCAGGGAATTAGGTTACTATTTGGCAGAGGGAGCAGCTTATGGGTAAATGAAAAGAAAAGAACAGAGAGTAGAGGGAGGCGGCGGATTCCTGGAACCAGGTCACGGCTAGCTGAGAGCAAAAGAGAATGGTTGCACTGTAGATAGTCCTCTTCCGTTCGAGAGCAGCGGCATTGGGTGAGACAGAGGCAACGTCACTGTCAGCCTCTGCAGCTCACGAGAGAGAGAAGACCGGAGCTATCTTCAGTAACCAGTGAACATCAGAGCAGCTAAGAGAGAGGCAATCACTGTTCTCGCTCTTTTCCGACCAGTGGGAGCTGGGGAGAGGGAGGAAGGCGGAAGCCATGAGACAGTGAGACTCAAGTTACTGTTCATCATCTTCTTCCCTCCACAGTTGAACTGAACCAGCGTTGAGTCCCTTGTTTCTTCATCCTCATCGGCGGCCAAACTAAAGGAAGCTACTACCATTGTGTACTTTGGTGGACGAGCTGCCGTTGATGCTGTTCTGTGAGAAGCTGAAGCTTTAAGAGATACTTATGCTTTGCCTTCCTTTGTTTATGTTTTTTTTTTTAATCTAAATTTATTTTGGCTGTGATGATGATGAATTTTCTTTTGCTTTGGTTACTTGCTCTGGATCATTTTGATATTGCTGTGGTCATGTGTGTCTAATTCTCATTGAATGGAGAGTAGTTAAGAACTAATTTGAGGACTCAAGTATGTATGAATTAATTAAGTGTGTTTAGTGTTATTTTTATTTATTTAATCTCTATTGTTTTGTTTATTTTGTGTTTGATCGCCGCTAAATATAAATTGTGGAATTTAGATTAACTTTGGAAAATGTATCTTAATTGGACCATAGGATTAAGTAATGTGGGATTAGAATTTATTCTAATTTTTCAATAGGATATGAATATATCTATTGGATCCATATAATCATATTAGAGTGAAATTGAACATTTATTGCCTCTTGAGTAAATTAGTTAGGAATAAAAATTTTAACTTGAGAGAGATGTATGAGTAATTGGAATATACTTATATCCATTTAAACTCTAGATTAACAAATTAACATTAAGTTCAATTATTTTGGGTAAATACATGCTCTCAGATTTGAAAAGGGGATTGGCCACTTTATGACGTCTTCCTCCATTGAAATTTTATAAACATTAAATTTAGGACTCTTGCTTTTGTTTAAATTGATTTTCAAATTAGTTTATTTCTTGATTTACTCAACTTAAATGAAAATGAGAAGTTTAATGCCTGATTACCTATTATCTTTAATCTCTATGGGATAACCTTGATTTGCTATTATACTATTTCTACGACCCGTACACTTACTGTACTTATTTAAAATTTAGTAGCATCAACTCGCTCTAAGTATGAATGTCAAGGAATGTATTTTTCTAACTCCCTTCCTTCCATTATCAAATGATTGAAGCTATATAAATATATGATTTGTTCATTATCATGATTATTTCATCTTTTGGCATCAAGCACATCAATCTAAATATAATAATAATAATAATAACAATCATTCTTTTGTTTGTTACTTCAATTCCAAACTTAAGATTTATTTTGTTTTGAGTAAAAGACATGAGTTTTTATATAAAACCCCCCCTGCACATATCACTGCAGATCCACCCAAAAAAAAAAAAGGAACCTATGAGAGCTGGTATGTAAATAATATTAGTGTTAGAGGGTAGTTTTAAGGTCTTAGAATAACTTTAGAATAATTTTAATTAATATATTAATAAATGTTTATATATGATTTTGTAGACTCTCATTTAGAGCTTTGAAGTAGCTCTTTGTATAATTACCTGTAAGCTAAAGAGTAGCAGGTAACTCTGAATATTTTTCCATATACTTGTGATTTGTGTATGATTGTGAATGACTATTTTTTTATTATTTAAAAAAAAAAATTGGACTGAATTATATGTGTGTGTGTGTGTGTTTGTGTTGTAAATTCTCAAATAAGTAATGTTATAAGCTAAGTAAATTTCTCTAACTTAGTTTTATTCTCATATTTAATAATTTAATTATAGTTAATGTATTGATGGATTATTATTTCTTTTTTAGCATATTTGAATATGTGATGATATTTTATACGAATGGAAGCATAATTTATTGTACCTTGTCTTTTAATTATATTATTGGTGATAAAAAATAAATGTTATGGTGGGTGCGTTTGTGCTGGGTTGGAGTAAGGAAGAATTTGTATATTGAGATCTTTTTCCAGGCGGTATACCATCACTTAGTGCACAGTGGATGACACTTACCAGGGCCCCTTCTTCCATGTTTTCATTTGGCCGGGATTGTATTGGAGATGTGGGACATGTGACACCTCTTTAGTTGTGTTCTTTTAAGGAAGGGAGCCATAGTCCAGACTTAAGCTCTACACATTTGGCCAGATGTATCTTAAGAACTTATGAGCTTGGGACAATCCAGTCAGCAGTATAAGGATGAACGGTGATATAAGGGAGGTTGCATTTTGTATATTGCAAAATTATATATTACTTGTTGTGACAAAAATACATATTGACATAATGATGATTAAAATAATAATTGCTTCTATGAGGATTATGGTACATACAAATATATACATAATCAATTTATTCTTTTTATCATATGTGGTTTATGCTTGTTAACAGTAGAAATTTTCAATAGTTACTGAGACGTGGAATCTCATCCCTTATAATAACAATGTTCAAGTGATTGTTCTAGTAAAGAACAAGGGAAGTCATCTACGGAGTGAACCTTAAAGGCTCTCTTATGTTCCTAGATCATATGTTATGTTGTTGTTATTTGCTATGACCCTAAAACTTTTAAATTTTATTTTATTTTGCTGAAATATTTTGAGAATTTGGTTTAACACTGTGATATGGGTTTTATTTAAACTAATTTTGTGTTTTGATGATTTCAATGTTGAACATTCTTATTGGTGATATATCAAATACTTTGGTTAAGTATTTGTTATTTGGTTTGAGGTGTTACACTAAGGACAATGATTGAACATTATATCTTTAAGCTTTTTGAATAGGTTTGAGAATTTGAGAATTTTTTAGAATTAAATAATAATATTTTTTAGTAATTATTTTTATATTAGAACATAGACATTTCAAGCTTCTTATAGAGTTTTAATTTGTAATTTTTAAAAACACATATAATTATATATAAATTTTGGAAATTATAAAATTTTGAATGAATATTGAACCGGTCAAACCGCCAGACCGATTCGGATGAGTTATTAACAAGAAACATAAGAGAATTAAAAAACTTCCATAAATCTTCTTAATAACAAGGAGCCTAAATTAGGCACAATTTGTTGGGAATTAAATCCATTACACTTAATCACTTCAATTGTTATGATTAAATTAAAATTAGAGATGAAATTTTATAAAAATGATTATTCATTTTCAGTCATTTCATTTATAAACTTTATTTTTCATTAGCCATCTAAACAAATTTAAGTTTATCAACTGATTTTTTTTTACAAAAACTAATTAAAACATAAATCACAATTACACTGATTTGACTTTTCCGTAAACCGAAGTTTGCAAATACACCCATAGTTTCACGAGATCTTCTTCAATATGCTACCAATCTTTAAAATGTTTACTTTGCTGTTAGTAAAAAGAAAATATTTATTTATCCACGTTTATTTTCCATGCGCAATTATTTAAAGGGTTTAACTGCCACGTGAAACCCGAAGGCAAGAATGACAACGACCCTTAACGAACATGGAGAATCCATCCAGAGTGAATGAGTGATGCCCAGCCCACTCGTTTGCACCGACCGTATTTAAAGCCACACGGTTAGCTCCCTATTTATCTCAAACTACATCTCAAAACGTGTAATTTGTGGCAATCAAACCAAAGCAACGTGGAAGTAGTAGTTCTTGTTTTTTTTTTATCATTTCCTCTCTTTTGTTTTTTTATTATTAGATTAGCATCTTAACAATCCAGATTTAATATATTATAAAAATATTATTATAATTTTATTTTAAAGATACAAAAATAATTTTTTATAATTCTATATGTAAAATAAATTTGAACTGTTAAAATTATTTTTATATCTTTTAGATAAAATTAAAATAATATATTTATAATATAATAAATTTGACTGTTGAGATTGTAATTTAACAATGGAAAAAATAAAAAAAGAGAAAAGGATAAGAAAGGATAAATGAGAGAAGCCAAATTCCGTTATTTTTATATAAAAGTACAGAGAATTGACCTGACCAGATTAATAAATTCTTGTTCACAATGCTGACCAGATTATTTGAATTAATTAATATAAAATTTTGGATGTTAAAACAAGTTTTTAGTTAGAACTGCTGTTACATTTCATCCAACTTTTATCAAGTGTTTCTATGTGGCCGAAAAAGCTTTAAGCGTTTTTAATTTGATGAAAAGGTTTCGACTTCATAATTTAATGATGTCAAAACAAATCATACTAATTTTTTTTTAAAAAAATTATTTATTTCACCGTTCACCAATAATTCAGTATTAAATCAGCGCTTTACACGTGGGACAATTAATTCGGTACGATTCCCCATCGGGTGTGACTCCTGAAATTGACCCATGAGTCATAACAGGTTTCTCCATTGATGTATCCTCGTTTCTTCTGAGTTCCGACCAAAAAATTTGGACTGCTCATTTCTCAAATCACATCACAACATATAATTTTGATCATTAAAAGCACCGAAGTAGTAGTTTTTAATGCCTTCGTTACTTGTTTATTTCTATAATACGTGTATAGCACTAACTTTGGTAAATAATAGTTTACTTAATTCTAATGAAACTACATATGCAATTTAAAATTGAAAAAAACCATGGTTAGTAATCAATAATTGTACAGTTACGTCATCATATTCATATAATAGTTGTATGATTTTTATCATTTTAATAATATTCAATAATTGTGCCTATAATTCATATTATTCAGTAACAATACATATTAGAATATTTAGGCCTTCTTAGGTCTCATTATGTGATCCTATTTTTTTAATAAAATAAAATAATATTTTTTTAAAATAGTTATTAGAACCTTTAAAAATAACTTTTCAATCATGATTTTACGGTATATGAGATAAGTATGTGAAATAAATTTTATCTCAATTTACGTAAAAAAAACACTCATAAGCTATATATAAATAAATCCAAACATATTTATATCATGCGTATTTAACATCTGTAAGTTATAATGCAACACACGCATGATATCTGTACTCACATAGACTTATACACAGACAAGTGCACAGTCTGGATGGGTTTCTTATTATTAGTTTATCCGGTTCTTAATATAAAATATATTTATCTAATTTAATTAAATTAAAAAAATTAGTTAAACTTATTGATAGAACATGTATTTTTTAAAACACACTAGCTAGTCATCTTTTATAATTATCTTATTCCTACTCTTCCTTAATCATTATTTAGGAAGCATCAATAAAGAGTGAATTAGGAAAATATAGACAAATATGTAGACTATATATATCTTATATTTAAGATCAAGATCAACTCTCTAAATATAACTTATATTTATTTGATCTTTTAAGAAGGGATATAGCTTATTCTGACGGGGCAAAGCGGACCACCTCAATATGTCCACGACGTTGCATGGGATTTAGTCAAAACATACGATAAAAATGAATGGCCCTTTAGTCATGATTTCGATAAACTTAATGTTTTAGTCCCCATATACATAGTTCCGTTTTCTATTAGAACACGAACACCCTATATTTTTTTTTCTGATTTTTTTGTTCTCTCTTGCTATATTTGTTTTCACCCTATATACATATTCAACGTTTATTATATATATTATTAATTTCATTTATGATAATAATCAACAGATAATAAACAAAAAGGAGCAACGTAGTTGTTAATTAATTTGAAATCCTTTGTACCAACTGAAGAAGTCCCAAAGTCTAAATATTATTAATCCTTGAATAAGGGCATCTAATCTAATAATATTGTCTAATCATAATATCTTAGATTTATATAATTATAAGATAGATACAATATGAGAAAACATTAATACCCGATATGACATGATATCTATATCAAATCTTTTTTTATGGAGAAAATAGAAATTAAACAGCATACTGAATAGCCACATCAATATCCAATTCAAATCCTAAAATATAACAAATATTAAATAATAAATATCAAAACTAATAATATTAATTAGGGCTAAGATACAATTTTATTAACAAAATTTTCTCGAAGGGTGTGTGGGACAAATAAATTTTAGAAGGGCAAAAATACCAACAAACAATTTAATGGCTATTTGATTAAATTTAATGGTTTTGGTAAATTTGCATCATTTTAAATTGTTTGTTGGTATTTTTACCCATTCCAAAACCTATTTGTGCTAAACACCTATTGGAAAAAATTTGTTAGTAAGATTGCACCTTGACCCTATTAATTAATTAATATTTTAATACTTGATGCTCTCAACATGGGATAATACATCATTAAACATAAAAATATTTAATTCTTTGGCTAAATTGACGATTGTGTGTGCGCGCGAGAGAGAATTTAGAAACATAAGTTGGACAAATTGAAAACGATCAAAACCTAATAATCAGAAAAATTAATGACATGGGGTCCAAATTAGTCTAATTAAAGTGAAGCATAAATTATCTTATCCAAAAAAAAAAAAGTGAAGCATAAATTAGGCCAAAATACAATGACTCTCTCAGCCATGCGCATGCATTTGCGACGTTTTTTGTGTGATTCAATTGCTATATATAGGTTAATGATTGAGTTTATGAAAGATACTGCAACCAAATAGTACGTGTAATATTATTGAAAGAATACAGTGAGCAAATATTTGCAACCAATAAATGGGGGAGAGTTTGGTATTTTGGCGTGTCCATTAGTTGGAGTAGCGTTTGGACGTGTCCATAATGCTGTGGAATCCTGCGGGTGTGGTGTGGGAGGTGTCCTACGATGTCGGGTAACTGAAACATAAGTAAGATATAATTGATATTTTTAGAGGATTAAATAAATAAATTAAACTATTTTAAAATATTTATATTTATATTTTTCTCTAAACTAATTTATCTTACTAACATATGATATGATTAAGTAATTTATTTAACTTTTTTAAAATTTAATCTCTTAAAAAAATTTTATATTTAGGACAAAAAAATATAAGAATATGTACTATTGTGGGTGGCGGTTGTGCGCGGCCATATCTATCTCTTTCTCATGTTGCTTCACCAATTTCTTATCTCCTCCTCCTCTCTCCCTGCTACGTATTTTACGATCCAACTCTATATCCAAGAACATTATCCCAGATATAAATTTGCGCCTCCAATTAATTAATTCATTAATTAAATACTGCATTGTTGGCTGCGTATAGTACACATACACTCATAAATTGAGGTGTCCACGCAAGTCCTTTTCCTTTGATTCCTTCTATTATTCATTTATCATTAACATTATAACTACATGCATACAGGTTATCCTGCTTTCCCCGTCTTCCCAGGTTAATACTTAATCCTATGAAGCACTGGTCCAACCCAATAAATAAACACATACACGTCTGTGTACTTAGATCGCAACTTCAAATTTTTAATCCGCCCCATGCTCCACGAGCCCATAAATAATCCATTTTTTACCTTAACATTATTAAATTAATTATTACAGCTATATCTCCAATTTCAAATGCTTTGAAAATATACACATTCCGAACTCTAATGGAATTGTGTAGTGTATGTAATGTCTTGTTTCAGTTATATATACATTTTTAAATATATTGTTCTTATATCTTGTACTTCTAAAATATATATGGAATATATCACATAAAGATATATAGTTTATAACACAATTCATAGCCCAGTTTATATCTCCTCCGTACAACGCGTGATCCGAATTTAATTTCTTAGTTCTTACTCATTCCCGGTCTTAGGGATCCACCAAGGCGTGTGCGTCTAACAACAAAGTACTCGTCGTCTCCTAGATGTTTTTAAACTCTCTTTTTCGAAAAACGTGGCAAATTGCTATATTAAAGTTTTTTTATATTTAAAAATAAAGAGATGATTCAAGAATATGCCTAAGAAAAGGCTTATATATATTATTTATGTGGCGAAGGGCCACTTTCCTCTGTGTGACTGTACCCAATCATTCTAATATCTCTCTCTCTGTCTCTACAAAAGCTAACCCTTGAAATCTCTCTCCATCTGCTCTTTAATGTCAATGGAAGCGGAGCAGAGAGATGTGGAGAACCTCAGCATTCCGTTGCTGAATGGTGAAGCAACACCAAACAAAGCCGCCACCGCCGCTTCTGACGACCAAGCCTGCGACGTCGGCTCCACCTCCTTCGTCAAGACTTGCCTTAATTGCCTCAATGCCTTATCAGGTGCTTTTGACCTTCATGTTCACACATAACTCTTTAGTCTGTTTTCATGATTTATCTGCAATATCCGTCATAATATAAAAAAATTAAAAAGATTTAGCCTTCTAATTGATTAGTCCTAATACAAGTGGTCCGTAACGGTGAATTCTGGTGCCGAGGATTTCGTCTCTTATGGCCTTCTCCTTTGAAAATATCCGCTCCCAGAAGCGATCTGGAAATTATCTTTTAGTTGGACCATCCGTACGTTCGCTCTGAATGATTCTTTTTTTTCCCCTGTTCAGGGTTATTATTCTATGAGGAACTTGGTTCCAGGAAGCTTTTAAAGTTTATTTCCCCCCTCTTGTTAAATGTTAGTACAACAAGTTATTTGAGTCAAATACTGAAAAAGAAAAGGAGAGATCATTGACATGACATAGCATGAGATATTGAGATTGGTTATATAAACGGTGGTTGCCAGTGAGCTATAATAGGGACCGCCTGATGAACTGAACATCAAGACGAGGATGGCAGATTGCCTCTAGAGCCAACACTCTTCTTCTTCCGATTAATTGTTCTTCTTCCTTTGACAAGTGTGTCAATATTTACTCATTTTTCATTCTGTAGGGGGAAAAGGTTTCTTTAAGATAAATATACCTGGTCCTTAAAAGATAAGAAAATTAAGCATAGTTTTTTATTTTTTATTTTTCGCGTTGATTCTGAGATATGTTGTTCAATATTTACAATTCCTTAATTATAATGAAACTAACGCATAAGTTATATATATCCTGCTTGTTTTTTCAGGAGTTGGGATACTCTCCGTTCCGTACGCTCTAGCATCTGGAGGATGGCTCAGTTTAATCCTTCTATTTATCATAGCCATGGCAACATTTTACACAGGTGTGCTGATTAAAAAATGCATGGACATGAATCTAGGAATCAAAACCTATCCCGACATAGGTTATCGTGCATTTGGAGGCAAAGGAAGGCTTGCTGTGTCAATAACAATGTACACTGAACTCTACTTAGTCGCAACAGGATTCTTAATCCTAGAAGGGGATAACTTAAACAATATATTCCCCAACACTGTCATTGAACTAGCCGGCTTATCTCTTGGTGGGAAGCAACTCTTTGTGATACTGATAGGCCTTATCATCACGCCTTCAGTTTGGCTTGATAACTTAAATCTCCTGTCTTATATATCAGCAAGTGGCGTGTTTGCTTCTGTTATTATAATTTGCTCCATATTTTGGACTGCAACAGTAGATGGAGTTGGATTTAACCATAGAGGGACTCTTATTAATTGGGAAGGCATCCCTACTGCTGTTAGCTTGTATGCCTTCTGTTATTGTGCACATCCAGTCTTCCCCACCATGTATAATTCCACCAGAAAGAAACCTCAATTCTCCAATGTAAGTCCTTTTAATTTCCTTTTTACACTGAACAATAAAGCATGTTTATTTATATTATGTCCCACGTCAGTTTGGTTGAAGAGGAAAATGAAAGACACTTTGTAAGGTCTGGATAGCTCATCTCTTAATACGTTTTAAAACCGTGAGAAGTAACGGAATCTACCAAGCAATAAGATGCTACAACTTCATAATTATGTATATTGCTCATTAATTTTGACTTCTTTGCATTTCAGGTGTTATTGACGTGCTTTGTGCTGAGCACGTTTGGTTATGCATCAATGGCTATATTTGGTTACTTGATGTATGGTTCAGATGTACAATCACAAATAACGTTGGATCTACCAGTGAATAGGTTAAGTTCAAAAGTTGCAATCTTTACTACTTTGGTGAATCCAATAACCAAGTATGCTTTGATGGTGACACCAATTAAGAATGCTTTGAAAGAGTTGCTACCAGCTGATGGGATTTGCAAGAAGAGTAGGCTCACAAATATCTTGATAAGCACAGCCTTGGTAATCAGTACGATCATAGTTGCCCTGATTGTTCCTTTCTTTGGATATCTCATGTCTTTGGTTGGAGCAGTTTTGAGCGTCACAGCTTCACTTCTACTTCCATGCTTTTGCTACTTAAAGATTTCAGGGACGTATAAAAAGTTTTGTTTTCAAACTGTGGCCATAGTGGGAATAATATTCACAGGTGCAGTGATAGGAATATTTGGTACATACACTTCAATCCTTAATATTATAAAGCAGTTTATGTAATCATACATATGCCAGTGGTTGCCTTGTGTGAAAGGCAGTGTTACTTTGAGCATCATGAAGGATCTGATTATGGAGAAGACGAGTCATAGTGGACTCTTATTTTCCCAATATAATAGAGCTGCCGACAGAAAATGCCTCATGGGACAACCTGATTGGCTAATTAAGGTTTTGGACGAGGATGTATAATTCAGCTGACTCGAATGCAATCCGTTGGAGTTAGGGAGGGAATAGATTCCTATACGTTTGTTTCTCTTGGTTGTGCCTTTGATTTATGTATGTATGTATGTATGCAGAGTTTTGCTTGGTATATATTAATGTAGTATTTGTTCGGTCCAAAATAAAAAAAAGTAGCGGATTTTTATTTAATTTCTGTAATTTTAGTACCAATGAGAAGATCATAAAATATGGATTCAAAGAGATAGATATCAACTTTATGATTATTTTGAAAATATTATAATTAGTGATTACTGGTTTCCAAAAAATAATTATCAAAATTTAGGAAATTATATGCTAGCAGTTTGGACTTTAGGATAACATTTATAGTGACTTTTTTCTTGGAAAAAGTAGTGAGTACTTTCTTAAAATCTTATTATAAATTATAGCAATGATGATATGATTCTGAACGATATTTTAATATAAAGTTTCCAATTTTTTTTCCACAAGTGGGTGTTGATATATACTTTTGTTCCTATCTGAAATTAATATTCCAACGTCGGACTTGGTGTGCGGTATGCCATTGCCAATTCCTCTTGCGAGATCACAAGAAAATACATTAGATAACGAGTGAATTGACATGTCCCAACTCTTGGAAAAACTAAAATTAGAAAAGAATTAAAAAAAGACCAATTCTTCTGTTAAGGTTCATTAAATAATTGGCTGATTTTATGAATTCACTTAAAAAAAAGACTTTCGATGGTGACAAAAGTCGCCACTGAAATTCTAAAAGTCCTTCAATAGTAATAAAAAGTCATCGTCAAGTTGTTGTTATTGTGACTGTAGCTAAAAGTTTTAACGGCGACAATTTTTATCTCCGCTAAAAGTGATTTTCAGCGGCGACGTCTGTGTTGCCGCTGAAACTATACATTCAGCTGTGACTTTTGTCACGGCTGAAAGTGTCATTTTTTTAAAAAAAAATTACACCAGCGGTCAATAGCCACCTATCACTGGCCAGATGTTGTCCACGTCATCACCAAGGCCCTTTTTTTTTCTTTTTGATTGTGATTTCTAGATTATTATATGATAATTCTTTTTTTTCTTTTCTATTGTGATTTCTAGATTATTATATGAAAATTATTTTTTCTTGTCACCTTGTTCCTCGCCACCTCATTGCACAACATTTGTGAGAAAATCTACTCATTTAAGGTACCACACAAGATCACTTTTTGTATCCATGCCTTTTGACACTAAGCTAGAAAGAATTTACTGATTATTATTGCAAATTAATGTGTGTGTTGATATAATACCTTAAAATTATTTTTGAATGAATAAAAATAAAAATATAATTAATATCCTATTATTAATTAATAATGTATTAATTTTTTATATTTATTTAATTTATTAAGTGTCTATATATATAAATAGTACTTGTAAAAACATATTCTCTAAATTTAACTTATGTTTGCTTTGCATTTGAAAGTTTAGACTTTACGTAACAATCCCTTGTTCTCACATATATTTACCCTCTGAATTAGCTATGTTAATTTTGTTCACTAATTTATATTCTTTTCATTGAAATGTAACTATTTTTCAACCATCTATTATCTATTATATTTTTAAAAGTTGAGCTGAAAGTAGGCATCGCACCACCTCATCCCCGTAACTCTCTCTAAAAATTTTAAAAATTCCTCCAGATAATAACTATCACAATACCAATACCCACGTTTTAGTATTGCCTACTAAAAATCTCCCACTTTTTTTATTGGTTAATCCGTAAAGGATATTTTTTAATTTAAATTTAAAATAGTTAAGAGAAAATCAAGGAACTAACTGATTTCCTTATTTAAGAATAAAAATTACACTAACAGATCTCCTCATTTAAGAATATAATAGATTAAATTAAAATATCATCAATCTATGTAAAACATGTTATTAACATAATATTCGAATTTAAGATTAAACTAGCTAAGAGAAAATTGCGGAACTAAAACATTTCCTCATTTAAGAATAAATAATTACAAAAACTTTAAGATTTCCTCCTGATAGTTAATCCTTAAACACTATTTTTGAATTTAAATTTAAAAATTTTAAGCTTTCCTTCTGATAGTTAATAATTAAATATAAATTTCACAAAAAATTTAATTACATATATACACACATATAAAATAACACGTCAAAATAAGTAGTTAAATATAACATTGTGATGAATATAATTTCACTACTTTGAAGATAGATGAAAAAGGAAATTTTGATTTAAATAAATGATAAATTTGGCAATCTATAATTTTATATACTCAAAATATGTTAAACAATAATAACATATGAGGTTATTGCTTCTCACACAGTAAAAATATGATCCACATCCACATATCCATTGATTCTACAACTTTCAAGGTATTGAAAGTTGAAAAAACAAATAGCAAAAAAATGAAAGCCACACTAGCTATAATTGTCCCTGTTAGGCACATTTAGAGCCATCCTTTCACGCATTTACTTTTGTGCATGATGCATCTTCTTTTTTTCTTCTGCTTTCATCTTTTCAAATTAATCTCTCTTCTCTGGATCTCTGGTGATCTTATTTGATGGAAGAAATGGCTTTTGCTTTCTTATGGATATGGTGATCAGCTACAAAGGTAAACTATCTTTCACTTTGTTATTGGAGGTTGGTTCCCACAGATAGTTTGTATTCTCCACTGCGCCAGGAAGATTCCAATAATTCACAATGACGGTTACTAATCCTTTCATTTTGGTGCCTTCTCCATGCCAATTTTCGTTGTTTGAACATTGGTTAGTTCGTGCCTTTGCGCACTAGCTATAAATTTTGTCATCACAAGTTTATGTGCTTCTGTTCTCCATCCCTTATAAATTGATGCCCCTACTGATGTTGTTAATCATTCTATATCCACATTTTCACTTCCCAACCTTTGACGATGGCTTCCACTCCTTCTGTGATATTGTATGATGCAGTTCGAACAATCAATCTTGTATAAACTAACTAGCGTATGGTTAAAACTCAGTTGAGTTATTGAAATCAATCTCATAATATAGTTCGAGCAATCAATCAATCCTTAGATTTACTTTAAGTGTTGGTAGTGTATCTAAACAAGATGGTGCCCTTATCTCTATTGCATATATGCACTCAGTTGAGTTATTGAACTCAATCTCTATGTCAGGTCTTCCAAACCATGAGCTCCGATTGAAGGTGGGTGCCCCCATTATTTTAATGAGAAACATTGATAAATCCATTGGACTATACAATGGAACTCGATTGATTGTCACAAGATTAGAAAAACATGTCATTGAAGCTAACAATATATCTACAGACAGTCCCTCAACAAATGTGCTCATTCCACGAATCATCATCACACTTTCAGATTCAACTTTGTCATTTACCTTGTACAGGTGACAGTTTCCAGTTATGCTTGCATTTGCCATGACAATTAATAAGAGCCAAGGTCAGAGCTTGGTTAATGTTGGATTATATCTACCAAGTCTAGTCTTCACACATGACCAGTTATACGTTGCAGTCTCACGTGTGAAACGAAAAGATCGATTGAAGATTCTTATTTTAGATGCATAAGGGAAACCAATAAGTCAAACTTCTAATATAGTTTATAAGGAGGTTTTCTACAAATTTTTACCCTAAATTATATAAATAGATGTTGTGTTTGAGTTTGTTATTTTGTATAAAAAATACTAAATTACTAACATGCTACATCTTTTAATCTGAAGCATATGTGCCCGCGTATTGCACGGGTCCTAAACTAGTTCATCTTAATATGTAAGTGTGCAAGAGAAGGAAACTTGTGTAGAGAGATCCCACACACGTGCGAATGTATTATTATCTTATTTTTCTTTATAATAAATAACATATTTAGTACCCTCAAATATTAAATATTAAATTTAAATAAAAAATATAAAAAAATAACATTTTTCAGTGATTAAAAAAATCCATAAAAAAAATCAGCTAAAAATTGACTTTACGCTACGATAATTAAAGTCGTTGCTGAAAGCATGATTTTTAGCAACGACATTTGTTGTCGTCACTGAAAATGTCACTTTAAATAGTGACTTAATTATCTCCATGAAAAGTCTAAGTTTCAATGGCGACTTTTCATTATCGTTGCAAAAAGTCAGACTTTCAACAGGACTTTCATTCTTACCATTAAAAGGCAAGTTTTAAAATGTGGTTGGCGAAAGTCAATTTTTTTATAGTGATCAGAGACTACTCCATGCTTAGAGACAAAAGGAGCTGGGTTGCCTTTGCTGGTAGTCTCAAATCTCAATGAGGATTGGATGAAGCTTAATGGACAAATTAAAAGGCCGTAAACACGCTAAAAACACCAAGAGATTTGACAATAAAATCCCGCCGTATCAGTCAAAATCATTATATATATGCATGACGGAAAGAAAGCAATAAAGATGCATCAAATGTGAGTTTGAATTGACCGATTTGCTTCTATAGAATATAAAATAACAGCCAGACGTTGTCCATTCCATTCATCACACTTTCGAAATTCCTTAATTAGAGATTTATTTATAGCCCGCGTCAGACATACTTACCTAAAACATTAATTTACACCTAGCATCAGACTTTATTTTACATTATTTTTATTAATTAAATATTATCTTGGGTTATAGAAAACGTATGTGCTTCATCTAAAATCTACCAGCTTGTAGAATGTGTCTATGACTTTGTTGTCATGATAGAATTACACAATTCAGTATGTTTGTTTGAGATTTTGAAAGATGTTTTTATGATTTACGGGATAAGATTTACGCGGTAAGTATATGAGTAGAGTTTTATTTCATCTTACGGAATACAGCTTCTAAAACCATAGTTTTGCGGTCCCGGGCACTAACTAACTAACCAATTACAAAGGGATGAATATAAATGACATTCGAAATCAATATTTCATCAGGTATACACACACACAATGTGTCTACACACTATAGATATCAGACTAACAATTATATAACAGAAATAGTTCCCAAACTAGATAACAATTAAATTGTTACAATACACTTGACATCATATATAATCTGTTAAATGTCAACAAAAACAGAAGGCACATTAACAACTGACTTAAGAGAACATCCACAAGAACTCGCGTTGAAATCTGTATAAAAAGTATAGGGGGGGTGTGTGTGTAATGGGACAACACGGACCAATAATGACATTATATTTTAAACTATTACGACACACAAACAAGAAAAAGCCAGAAATTAGAGAGTATTAGATGCATAATATGAAGAAAGACGCAAATAAAACATTAAATAATTAATTAAGGAGACATACAGCCGACGCCATGCCTGGAATTAGGAAAGACAAGAAACAAGCCACTGCAAACTATTCCAACCATCAATGGAAAACTCTCCATAACTTGATCCATCTCCTTCTCGTGCCCCGGAAACAAACAATCCGTAACCCGGTGATCGGAGAAAGCGATGGCCACGAACACCATAACTGACATTATGGCATGCACAAAGTCGGTGAGCCCCACTTTAAACCTGTCGTCCTTGGGAACTTCCACGTGAAGGCCAGGTTTGAAGACGGACAAGCCTTTAGGGGTGACGAAGCCGTAGTAGACGGAGCCATCGGGGCCGCGAAAGCTGTCGGTGAAGTGGAAGAAGAAGCAGGAGAGGGCGCAGAGGCCCAGGAGGACGTGGATCATCAAGGAGTGGACGTCGGAGCAGTGGCCGGATTTGGTGATGGTGGGAAGAACCATCTCGAAGGTCAGGAGGGTTCCAGTTGGGAGGAAGTTGACGAGCATGGAGGTCTTGGAGAGGGTCTTTTGGACGCCCTTTGCAACGGCACGTCGTTTCCGGCCACCTTCTTCAGCCGGAGCCTCACCGGAAGTTGTTCCATGGGGCGCGGCGTCTTCTTGTGGTGGACGAGGGCTTGCATTGTAGACTTTGATTCCTATTGCTTCATCAGTATGAATATGATCCATTTCTCGCTCTCCACAAAAACACTTACCAACGGGTTCTCGATCGCCAAGTGAATAACAAAACGGGATGGCTTTGGGCGGTTTGTGCTTCACATATAGATGGGGCGGTTTCATTTTCAAAAATTTTTACGGTTATTTCTGACCGTTGTCATTGTGCTTAATCAGTGTTCGATTCTACGTCAATATAAAGGTTTGTCAAGTATATCTATTAAGGTTTACAGGCACTACGTAGTGACATTTTTCAAACTAGTGATGGGGAGTGAACAGAGAGAGCAGTTTTAAAAAAATAAAGGATAAATAGTATAACTCGTTTCAAACTATTTGTAAATGCATTATATCGCAAATGCATCATAACCTCTTTATATATATATATATAAACGCATGCATGATAACTTCTAGTTACATGCAAACTTAAAAAACATGACTTGCGGTCTGTGTCTATGGCAAAAACTTTTTAACGCATTGCAATAATATGTGTATGCAGAAAAATATTTAGTTTCGTAGTTTTACTTAGCATTTAATTATTTTTTCTAATCTAGATTTTTATTAAATTTCATTGGTACAACTAGCTATGAATCATTATAATTATGAGATATAATTTTAAATGAATTTTAAAAAAATAAAAAATAATCCTTTCGTAAACATGACCAGCCAGCTAGGTAGAACAATTAACTAGCGAACTACATAAAACAATGCATGTCATCAGATTGTTTGTCACACTAAACATGTAAAAAAAATTAAACTAAATGAAATATTTATAGATAGAAAAATTGAAAAATTAGCAAACTTATTTAATTAATATGTATTCGAGTATTTCTATATATATTTATAGTAAAAGTTAAATTGGGTGAAAATAAAAGAGACATTATTGTTGAAGGAAATGAATGAGCCCATAATGAAGAGGGAATGTCCTATGAATGCTAATTTTAAAGCAGGAACAGAGGAGATGGGTTGTGATAACTGATAACTAGCTAGAACAGTGTGTTGCCTCTGAATTCTGAAATGCCCAAACAAACATAACTATAACTTTCTGTATAATAATATCACCTTCCCTCTATAATATCACCTTCCCTCTTCTCATCATTAATTCATGCCTTCACAATAATCCCAATGTCTTCGCCAACCGACTCGCCGGAATCATCATCGTCTTTCCCAACCGCCGACGAATTGGAAGACCACCAAATTCGAAGGCTCACTCTGCTTCTCCCTTTCATTTTCAGTTTAGCTGCCCGCCGCCGTCACAACCAATTACACGACGAAGATTCCATCATCGATCTTCCCCTCCGGGTCATCCTCTTTAACCCTGCCACCAGAACCACCGTCATGATCGACCGATCCATTGACTTGGCCTCGCTGCTGGAGGAGGTGTCTACGAAGCCCGGGCTGTTGCCGGCGTCCAAGGATTCCATGGCGGCCATGCCCACCGTCGTGATCACAGAAGAAGAAGATTCTGATCAGTGTGCGATTTGCTTGGAAGATTACGTCATTGGGGAGGAGGCCAGGGAGATGCCCTGCAAGCATAGGTTTCACCCTCGTTGCATCGACAAGTGGTTGGGCATTTATGGCGTGTGCCCTGTTTGCCGATTCCCGATGCCCGTGGACGTCGAGCTCGACGGCGGCGAAACGACGGAGTGATCGTGACCTCATGCATGCAGCCTTCTACATTCACATAATAATCTGCCTCACCCTCCCATTGTTTTTCTTTTCTTTTCTTTTTTTCCCTTTCTTTCTTTGATAATAGCTCACCGTGTCTTTTTTTCAGGAGTAGATATGATTTCGAAATTCGAATAATTGTATTTTTTAGAAAATATTTTATTTATTTTGCAATAATCAAGCATTTTAACGTGATAGGGAAGATGCTAATTGAAAAAATGTCTCAGAGAATTCAAAACAATACACACACGCAGAAAGATTAAAAAAAACACAGAAGAAATTCATAAAACCCATTTAAAATTAAATTACTACATTGCATAATTTGATGGCAATTAAATCTTTTATGCATCTTAGAAAATGATTATTGATTAATTTTAACATACATGATACACTAAACTAAAAAAATTATAGAGATATTTTCAGTATGCTGAAAAAAAACAATAATGGAGCACCATCAAACGCCACCTCGATTTGGTTGTCCAAATTTAAGAGAAACAGGGCAATTGCGAATTTGATTGCGATAGAAGGAATAGTTGCTGTGGCAGTGGAACTAGCGCTAAATCTGAATCTTTCTGTAAATTCATATCCAATAGTTTTTTATTGATTGAATGGAGTATTTAAATTGAGTCCACTTTCTGTGCTTCGCAATGCAAATTAGTTTTTTCTTTTTTTTTTCTTTTTGCTAAGCATAAGTATCATGCTATTAAAAGCAATCATGTTTATTAAGGCACTATCAAACACTAAATGTAGCCATCTCTTCTGAAAACAATTTAAACCTTAATTTATTATGTTGTAAGGGATTAATCCCTTTCACTATTAATATTTTAATTAGATGAGAGCCGGCAAATCTCTGAACCCTTCTCTATAACATCATAAACACAGAAAGAGACTTTTGGGCTTTGGCCCAGAAACAACATGGAAAGAGACTGATGGAATATTAAAATTCACTAAGCTATCCTGCCAATGCCAAATAAAGAAGATTACTCTTAATTAGATCTGAAAAAAAGAGAGAGAGAGGTTGGTCAAACTGCATCTTAACCTGAGCTCTAGACATGCACAGCACCTATACGGCCGACTGGGGCAAACATGAACACGAAGTACTACTTATTCTAAAGAACCTGCGAGAACATGCAATCCAAGTTGACAATTAATTGAAAATTGAAACTGGTCTGCTGGTTCTGAACCCGACATCATTGGCTTGCTGCATGAATATAGCGGGGCTGAGTGCTGCGTTGTAGTTTTAATTCTGTTTTCTGTTTCCATTGTATAAAAAAAATTGAAAAATGATCTGGGGACACAGCAAACTCCTCTAATTTCTTTGCCAGATAACTATTACTGCTACTGAAAGTTGTCATGATTAAATAATCTCTAACCTTTACCCTATTTCGGCCACATATCTCAATTTTTTTCGTTCTTGCCATAGGAATATTTCCCTCTTTGTATTTTATCAATGTTAATTGTAATCTAGTTGGTTACCTCATTAGTCATGAACGGAAAATGGTTGTAAATAAAGAATGACGTGTTTTCCTTTGCCCACTTTCAGAGAGAAGCATTAATATATTTTAAACCAATTCTTAAAAATATATAAATAGGTATTAGAATTACACATCCGGTCCTTCCTGTAATATCATTTACCTAATTTGATCAGATTAAGAAAGTTAGTTAAATTAATTAATTTAACATGTATTTTATGAAACACTCTAGTAATTTTTCTTAATTTTCTCCCACCCTCTCCTCTTGAATTATTGTTAAAAGAACATTGATAAGAGTAAATTAAAAAAAATTGACCAATATAAAAAATGTCTTATATCTAAGAATAAAATCCAAGGTTTTGGAACCCGGATCGGACGGTCAGACTCGTGAACCGGTGACCCGATGGCCAAACCGAGCCGGTTTGGCATTTTTAATTTTTTTAAAAAAAATCAATTTTTTTTATTTTTCTTTAGAATTTTATGTAAATAAGCTTAAAATATTCAATTTCTCACCGGTTTAACTCCGATCTGACCCATTGACCATTGACCCATTACCCCAACCGGTTCAATGACCGGTCCGGTGTCAGAACTTTGATAAAATCATATCTCCAAATAGGCCTATATTAAAAACCGGCGAGGGTGTGGCATATGTTAATTGCAAATATGTAAAAATTAAAGAGTTTTATTTCACGAAGCCCAAAAATCTTTTTTCCTTACCATCCAAATGCCCCCCCCCCCAACACACACACACACTGACACTGATTCACAGACTTGATTGGAGGGATTATACATTGATAGAACGGAACAGTAAATCTATCCAAAGAAGTGAAAGAACCATGTAAAGGCGACCATAATTCATAATGGCAACGTTTCAGGAATAAACGCCTCTTTTACCAAGAATGTTCAAGTTACTTGCAGAGCAACAGAGGATATAAAATTTCATGAAAATTGACTTGTAGGAGACTATACATGACTCTTTCTTCTGTTGGAAGCTTAAATGGTTATATATGAAATGAAATCAAAATTTAATTTTGTTCCCACACTGACTCATTAGCATACCCTCAAAAGGATATTAGTATGCATGTAGAGATATGTAACAAATAGAATCCGACTTTGAAGAGGGAAATAAGGGAAAAGGGAAACAAAACGGCACAAATACTTACAAAAGCAGATAGGAAGCAGTATAACAGGAACAAAGACACTAGACGCTACAGGGCAATGTTCAATGAACTAACACAAAAAGGAACAGGAGCAGAACTCTGATAATACCAGAGACCTAATTTTTTTGGAACAAGCAATTCAAATGGGACACGAGCTTACACTCTGTAATTGAGCATTTGGGTTCACGGGTTTGGAATAATGTATATATTTTAGTGAAGGTTAACACTACAACTTCTACTGATAATCAACTTCAGCGTGTTTGCTGTGAAATGGTGTAAGCAAATAAATTAGTAATAAACTTCATAAAATAAGAAGCAGAACAACGACTTGCATACTCTAGTTATCACTTACCAGAGAACAACTACATACCCCACTCCTAACTGCAACATTTGAGAATAGAGCCAACAACCATCTTTAACTAAGATTATCACGAAGACGATAGAGATGTGACGATAAAGAATGAGAGAAATAAGACGCCCAAAACAGAAAGGTGAAAGAACAGGATTCAGATATCCAAGTGGAGGGAACCGAATAAAGGTTTGTAATATTCAGGTATAAATAACTGTACATGATCCATAATACCTCATAACTTTATTGCCAAATACGCTTATTCAATGATAATTTAGTTTATAATTTAATTTATTCCTAAACGCATCTCATGTATAAATATCCTACCTCTTGATCTTTCGAGGAGGTTTCTTTGGACCTGGAACTTCTAGTCTACCAACAGAACACCCACACCTTGCTCGAAGAATCAGAACGGCTCTTCCATTAGGAGGAGCTATCTTCTTCAGTTCCAATTCCAGTTCTCGATGATGATCACGAGGTAGTTCAAACAAGCCCTTTTTTATTCCTTCGTTAGGCGAATTCTTCACACAATCCTCTGTTTCCAACTGAATGTCAAATTCAGCCGCCTTTCTCAGGCCCTTGCAACCTGGATTCCCGCATTTCCTACTCGTACAAGTCAAAACTCCCCAAACAGAAAATGCAGCAAGAGAAACACCAAATCCTACGTACATAAAGATCGGTGGCGCAAGAGAAACCTCTTCTTTCACCGCATAAAGAATTGCGCAACAAAGCTTAATAGACCCAGTTATGACATAGTAAATGAATGGAAAGAACAAGAAACCGAACGCGCAAATTGCAGCAATGAATAACGCTACTTCCACCACAGCCCATCGAGATCGATCGCATGTCAGAACTTGTGGAGAACTGGAGGAATTGGGCATCCTTCTATTCCGCTGTGTGCTATTAGTTTGTCTTGAATTAGAACCGAATTCGGAAGAACACTCAGAATTCGCCACGACAGGGGTTTGGTCAACGGGCTTGCAGAGTGAGATTGAGCTATGGAAATAGACCATCTCAGAATCTGAAATCCAATCCCCGATTGAAGTCCACCAGATTAATTATAGATCAAAACCACCAGTCTATATCAAAATCGGATCGACCACCTAGTAGATGATCGAAACGATCGAAATTCGTCGGAAGTCAGACGCGTCAAATTAAAAAAATTTCCTGCCGGTAAGTCAAATATTTGATCCGATCAAAGTATTGAAATAGAGTAATATATGGGGAGGTGGGAGTGAGGGATGGGTTTAGGCCGGCTCGAAGCAGAGGAGGAGGAGGAGGAGAAGCAGAGGGGACAAAGGAAGAGTCATCCCTGATTTATTATCAACAATTAAGAAAAGGGGTAGGGGAAGGCTTGCGTTCAATGTGAGAAGATTTTAATGAGGTGGGAGAGAGTCAGATCAAGTCATACACGATTGCACGTTTTTCTCTCTTACGTGGGCTTTTATGAAACTTAATGGGCTTTGATTTCCCTTTTAATCATGCTTGCATATTTGGTGGGCCATCTCATGGGCCTTCACCACCCTTTTCCCTTTTTTTAAAAAATATATTTATAAATAAAAAGTCTTGAATTTGATCTCGCTTATTCATTATTACTTGCTCTCTTTAATTAAAAAATGTTATTACAATATTTGGGAACTCCTTTCTCTTAGTAAAGTTAAGAACACAAATTCTAATCTGTCATAGGATTCTTTAATGGCATAGACACGTCTCAATTAACTTACTCTACACACACAAGAGTTGTGTTTTAAAATTTCAACCTCTTATTTAATTGACAAAAGCTTTGATCACTCAAACGGACCTGATTGGTGTATATGGTGCTCATTATCTTTTATTTTGTTTTACTTTTACATGAGGAAGGACAAAAGTATAAAGGGAATGTTAGGTCGCTAAAAAATAATTTTTATAATTTATGAAGTAAGTATGTAAGATGAGTTTTATCTCGATTTATAAAAAAAAACTTTTAAAACAACAATTTTGATAATTTCCAAACACTTACTAAGAATCTTATGATATTTATGTTAGTATGAAAATGTGAATCAGAAACTGGTCTACTAAAGAAAAAAAGATGAGAAGGAATAGAGGGGTCTTTGTGTATATATTTAGGTTAATGATGTCATGTTGTTATACAATGACAACATGACATCATTAGAGTTGTACAATGGTTTAAGATAATAGTAAGAAGAATAGGGGTACATTTGAAGTGCAAAAGCGTTGTCCCTTTGTGATTATGAAGATGATAGATATTCACGAAGATCATAATGTATGAATTGACTTAATGCAAGTTGGGCTAACTGGGGCCCACCAGGTGGGTCAAACATATCAGGCACGGTTGGGTGGATCCATGAGAAATTGGATGACGGGTCAACATAAGCACATGAGCTGGTAATTTTGACGATTGATATATAACAACGTCAAGGTGCTCAATTAAGGGGCTGTTTGTGATAGCTTTTTTGAATCGGGTTTATCATATAAGTCTGATTTATATAAATCGAGATAAATCTCCTCCACATATTTATCTCGTAGACCGTAAAAGTACCTCGTAAACCGTAAAAGCTACCTCGTAGACCGTAAAAGTTACCTCATAGACCGTAAATTACAATTCATAAGCACTTATAAAATTTTCATAAGCCATTCCAAACAGCCTCTAAGAATGATTAAGTTGGAGAGTAGTATTGGACGTTTGAATAGGCCTTTTTTGCAGGTCAATACTAATGGCCAAAAATATTCCAGCCATCACAATAATGAGTGCCTCTTGTCTTCAACTTCAACATTGTCATCACAACATGAGTTTAAAGTTTCAACCATTTCCGCCATTTCTCATTCTTCTCCCATTCCCAAGTCAATAATATGCTTTTCCATGGACTAAGGGCAAACACTTCGAAGTAAATTAAGTGCTCCTTTGGAAGGACTCTTCACGTTTCAAATGTTCTTCCCACTTAGCTTTATATTTCAAAGTTAAAAAGTTGTTTTAAGATATGGCCAAAATTGCTCATTATTCTACTTTTTGCCTTTGAAATTTCGGGTGTTGATGCATTTATCAATTTAAGTGGAGTGAATTTTTCCCTCTATTTGTACAATGACTAATTTTTATCAATTTAACTTTTTTTCAAGTGAACTATTGACCAACCAAAAATCAAACCTGCACTAAAAAGTGTGGACACAAAACCATATACTATGACCTCATGGGTCCATAACTGTGTGTTAAGGAGTCAATGTGGATTAGGCCATCTGTAATTAGTTGACAGCTGCTAAGATAATTCTACATAGAAAGGTTACAACTCATGTACATTTTGTTGAAGGGTTGCCAAACTGGGTCATTCGTCTCATAAATATTAAGTATAAATAAATCAAAAGAAAAACATGTAATCACTGCATTTTATTAGTGCAAAATACTAATTTAATTATATGATTTGACATCAGTTACTTGAAGAACAGAAGTAATAATTTATGTGATGTATTTTCGCTTCAGTCTTATGTGTAACTAACGTCATAATGTATAATATGACATCAGTTATTTGAAGAACAGAAGTGATAATTCATATGATATAAATTTGCTTCTGTTTTAAGTGTAACTGACGCCATAATGTATGATATGGCAACGGTTGTATATTAAACTGATGTTATAACTAAGATGCTATAACAATAATAATTATGAAATCAGTTTAGTAAGCACCAAAAGCCATAATTAAAGTAAAGTGTTGGAATTTAATTATCAAATAAATAAATTTGAAATATAACATGTCATAATTGTAATTAAATACTATAAATAAATTTTAAAAAAATTAATTTCCCCAGAATATAATATATTATAATTATATTATAAATGACTTTTTTTAAGTGGGTCATTTATAACTCAGAACTAGAGATTAGTGAATTTCTTTTAACTACTAAATTAAACCTAGTTAATTGTAAAAAAATTGGATGATCAATTTATGGGTGAAATTTGACCCATAACTTATAATTTATTTATTGAGCTTACTTATAATATCGGCTCTTATGAGAACCCAAAGCCTTAATTATAATCCATATGGCTTTAAGGAATTCTTAGAGATATATTAGCTATTTTTTCCTTAAAAAAAAAGCAAATACTATGTTGGTTTTTATTCCACACCCAACGCCCGACGCCCTAATGTTCAACAAAAGCCTTCATTACCTTGCTAACTTCGTGGCTTCTATCTATATGAATTTCGCTCCATTTTTGCTACCTTCGCAACTTCCATTAATTGTTGTTGATGGGGTTGCGGCTTCCAAATAGGGCTTTAGGGCTTCCATATATTTTCCAAAATCATCGTTCATCTCACCATTGTCTTTAATGAAAGAATCAGCCTTGATCAAAGAGCTCTATCAGCCCCTCTGTTATCTGCTTTGGAGTTGATTGGATTGTGCACTGTGATTTCCTTTTGTTCCTTGGAGATCGATTGTGAAGACAATTGGAATTGTGAGCTCAAGAGCATTACCTATGCTGCCAAGGTACTTCTCATTCATAGTAGTGTAATTCTACCACATTTAATTACTCGTCTTCGCAATTTCTTTTCTGTATGTGTAGGTTTTGTGTTTTGTTCAATTTTCTTAGAGATTGAATTTCTGATTAGCAAATTTTGATCGTAGGTGTAAATTTCATTTAAAGTTTTCTGAACCCTGTGAGATACTGTCTTCTTCACACTGTGATGTGCTTTACTGAGATGAAACCATATTTAAACGATAAACACGGTTAAACTGAGATAAACCCATATTTAAACTGTATAACGTTGATCACGAACATGTTCATTTGAAAGTTTAGAGATAAATTTTATTATTTTAAGTTTCACTAATTTAAATATCAGCTTGTGCAGAATTACCCAAGGAACAAAAAACCGGACCGGTCAATGAACCGGTCACAACACTGGTTTAAGGGTTAATGGTTCAACCGGGGTTGAACCGGTGGTCAAACCGGTCATATTAAAATATTATAATTTATTAATGGTAAAGATCTTTAGGTAAAAAATGCTTAAAATATATTAGTATTAGTTATGGTGCCTATATTTATATAATGACATCTCATTTCCTATAATTAATTAATTATTATATCCTCTCAAAATCATTTTTTTTAGATTTATTCTTTTTTTACTTACTTTTCTCTTCATCTTGGTCTTCAAACTTTCATTTTTCCCTAAAAAAATAATGCCCAATAGTAGATAGAAGAATAAAAAAATGTATTTTATTTATAAAAAAAAGGCAAACCGGTTGAACCACCGGTTTTGACCAGTTCGGACCGGTTCATCGGTTTTTGCACTGAACCGGACCGGATCACCGGTGGAACCGGCCGGTCCGGTATGGTTTTTTTTCCCATGGAATTACCACATGCATACTACATGGTGATTATCTACACTAGAGTCCATGGTATCCTCCCATGTGCAATTCCTCGTGCACCTTTAGTAAAGAAAAATGAGTTTGATAAGTCCATTAAGAAGACTGACAGAGTAGCCTCAAGCAACCATAATAAACAAGTTCTACCCATACCTCTAGCGGTGTCTTCACAAGATATTATTTCCATATCTATTAAATAGTGTAAAATTGAAAATGGACTTTCTTTCTTGGTTCCTGAGTTCGGTTCCAAAACTCTTGAGTTACTTTTTGAACAAATAACAAATATCTAAACAGACACCAATAAAACAAGTAGCACACCTGCTAAACAAGTAACAACAGATATCACAACTTTTACTTTGTTACTCCCCCCATGTGATATTGAAACATTGCAAGGTCTCAAACATTGGATTATCCCGCATAAATCTTTGTTATTACTAAAATCTAATGAGTAAGAATAATTAAATATGCCACTGTTTGGTACAAGACCGTCCAAATTGTTGTAAGAGAGATTGATGCTTGACAAGCTCAACATTGTACTAAGGGAAGCAGGGATAGAATCTGATAGATTATTATGAGACATATTCAGACTTATCAAGTTGTTGAGGTTACTAAGATCAGCAGGGATTTCACCAAAAAGTGAATTAAAACTCAAGTCTAAAAAAATCTTGTAAGGAGTAAAGATTCCCAATTTGATATAGGATTTGGCCATTATGGTCATTATGACTCATTTAAATTGAGCAGCTTATAGCAGCTCCCTAATTGATAAGGGATAGGTCCACTAAGCTTACTCATTGACATATCTAATTACTCTAAATTAGAAAGACTTCCAAAGCTTGTAGGTATCACACCTGAAATATTGTTTCTGTTTAACTTTAGAAGGTATAACATAGAGGCATTTTTTATTTCTATTGAAATCTCACTGGCTACATGGTTCGATGACAAGTTAAGCTTTTGTAGTTGTTTCAGTTGAAATATCTCACCTGGAATATTCCCCATGATTGAATTTCCAGCCATCATAACAGCTTCTAAGTTTTGGTAGGCACCCCAATTTGGTGATAGTTCACCTCGCACTCTGTCAAAGCTGATGTCAATGTAAGTAATATTAGGATAGACCCCAAAATCTAGATCTGCTTAACCTGTCAATTGGTTATGTTGAAGCTAAACTCTATATAACCGAAAACACAATCAACCTTCCCATTATAAAAATAGAGAAAAAGAAAGGCGTCAACCTTCTGAGTTTCCATATTAATTCAACTTTTATCTTTGTAAAAAAACAAGTTTGATATATCACTATATATATGAAATTAAAATCACAGGCATAACTGAGAGGGACTATTTTGTGGTAATTTGTTGGCTGGGGAATTGTTGAAGCAATCACAACATGCGTTTTGAGCAAATCCCTTTCTCTTACTTCTGGCAAACTTCAAAAACTGAAACCTCATGCAAATCAACTCCTTCATTGCAACACGTATAGCTTTGTAAAAAAAGTCAATTGGCTGTCAAGTTAGTTGTCCCTGAAATAGAGACACGTATAGCTATATGTTTTTTATGAAAGTAATGAATATTGAAATTTATATCATATCATCGATCTTCCTTTAAGACTGCGTGAGAGATGTATCATTCCACTTTTGTTAGTTATCTGTTTATTGCTGCTTGTAGGAGACCTGCTTCATAATTTTCTTGCTTTGTTTGTTTGGAACTTTTTTGCCTCTTTGAGACGGTTAGCTTCATTTGTTGTCGATATAGACAATTTCATTGTATTGAATGTGAGTAAGGAGATTGTAGGGCACCCTTTTGAATTAAGGGTCTTCAAGCGGGATGTTCTTGACCTCATTTCTTTTGATTAGTTGAACATATCAATTATTCAACTTTTTTTAAGTAAGTATGCACTTTTATTTTTGAATTTAACATTTATGTTTTTTTATTTCTTCACCAACTTATTTCCCATTTTCATAGATATCTCCACAATCTCTATAAAGAATTGGGTAAGATTAATAATTATGGATTATTATGCCCACATTCTATTCAATCGTCTAGAAACAATAATGTAAGTGAGAGAACGTCATATATTGGAAGGACAATTAAATAAGGGAATAAAAAGTATTGGTTTGCACCATTTATAGAAAGGTATTTAATTATAATTCATCTCTTACTTAAGTAGAAACTTTCTTAATGACATAATATTAATATGAATTCATATTGCAGTAATCATTAGAGGCTTGCTATTATTTGCCTATGTGAATGTACTATATATTGGTTATGTTCTTTACAATGGGCAATGAGTGAAGATACGAAGTGGGTGTTTGAAACGTAAGTTTTCTGCAAAGCTCTATTCTATAATATTTGACTATATCATTTTCTTACAATTATTTGTTATTAGATCTTTAAAGATGCATTCTACGTTGGTGGGAAAGAATGGTCAAAGTGATGTCAATTGGGTCCTTTTTAAAGGTAAATACTTTAAATTTAAACAATGGATTGCTGAATTATATTATTAGCTTTCTGAATTTGATTGTTCTTGTTTATGTACATTCAAGTGACATAAACAACCAAAAAGTTTTGAGTGCGAATATTACGTGATGTGGTATATATATAAAATCATTACTAAGGACATCACTAACTCATTTAACAAGGTAATAATATTATGTATAAATCATAATCTTAGTTTAGACTTTAGTTTTTCTCATAATATTGCTTACCTCCAGATTTTTTTAATTTGCAGCATTTCCAAAGTTTGGAGCCATATTCTGATGCGCAAATAAGAGAGATATACAACATTTGGTCTGAGTACTTTCTACGTTCAACAAAATTAGAGTAGAATGACAAGTTGTACATGGTTCTCTTTTGTAACTTGATAATATTATATACACACTTTTCTTTTAACCATTTATTTATATTATACATTGGTTGCATGACTTACATTGTTGTATATTGGCTCCATATGATAGCAGGTTCTCAAATGAGGAGTTAATATAAGATTATCTCTTTTTTTAAAAAAATTATATTACAATTATGGCGTCAGTTATGACCATAATTGACGCCTTAATTGGTAATTATGGTATCAGTTAAGATAAGAGCAGACACCGTAAACAACCAAATTCAAACTCTATTATGGTGTCGGTTGAGTATATGCAAGATGCCATAATAGTCAATTACGGCATCGGCTTAGTGTGAAAGTGATGTCGTAGTATATTTATTTACGGCCTCATGTTTTGAGCAAGTGACGCCGTAATAGATATTTTTCACTATGCCTATTTCCGTTACACTCTATATGATATAGCGAAAATGCAATTTTAACTTATACTAAATATAGCTTTTTGCACTAATGTTTATTTTTATTTACATGCATGCATATAAACGTGCAACATAACAGTTGGCCTAACTTTAAGTGACCCTATACCTGTGAATCAATCATACTTGCTTTAAATTTTTTTTTAATTAGTAATGATAACGATGGCATATACATGTGTTGACAGATACATGAGTCACACGAAACATCAACAAATATATATATATATATATATAACAAAAAAAGTGACTATATGAATTGGCTAAAGTGGAAAAATGCCCAAGTCTCTCAAAGTCCCAAGTCCCAATGGATTGAGGCGAAAATAACGTCGCAGTTGAAAAAATCAAAGCGGTCATGCAAGTCCCGGCTGAGGTAGGGCAAGTCAATTTCCAGCAATTTCTGTAACTAATTAAGGTGCTTTTTTTTCTTTAAAAATTATTATTATAAACCAGCTGTTGGGGACATATAGGAGCATTACACATAGTTTCTTTCGATAACTAGTGTAGAACCCATGAAATGGCCGCGGGTGCAAAGTGAGAACATTATAATCTTTGAAAAGCGACTAAAATCTTATGGTAAAAAAAATAGAAAAAAAATTAAACTCATAAACATCTCTTTTATTGAATAACAATTTTTTTACTCAAAAGGATATTGAAAAATGATTAAGAACGAGCTGCAATAAACCTGCTGCCACACATATCCTATTTACTATATTTTGTGGTGCAAAAGCTTATTCAAAAATTTTATATTTTTCTTTTGATTTATGATGTTTCAATTCAAGAGAAATAATTGATAATATATCAATTTTTTTAAAATTATAAATTTTAATCATAAGCTGGAAGTTAAAAAATTATGCTAATAAGAAGGTCTTGTGTTTATATTTTTCAAAATGATTTATGAGAAAATTACAATACCCTTTTATCATGAAGTCATGGTTTCTTACTATCATAAAATTTTTAATTCAAGAAAATGATAGGAAGATATAATTTATGATAAAGTTTCAATGGCTATCTTTTGATTTAAGATAAATTTAAACTTTAATATTTAAAGTTATGAATAAAATATTCAGATTTCCACATTGTTGATCAAAAAAGTTCGATCCAAACCTTTATTGATATCATTGAACTATATTTTTTCTAATTTTTATTTTTTACTCAATATGATCATCATCATTCATAAAAATTAATAAAAGTTTTAAAATTTATTGATGATGTCCACAAATAAAATAAATTCACCTAAAGTAGCTTAGACAATACCTTTAGTCAAATAAAAGGAAACAAATTTTCTACTGGCTTCATATTAAATATATTTGAAAAAGTTTGCAACTTTCCTACACACTGAAGAAGAATTAAAAAGATTTATAATAATTAATTAATATAATACTTATAATCGTTAGAAGATAATTGATGTGTGGAATATATTTTAAAAAATATAAAGATGTAATCTTTGCAATTCATATAATCCCCAATAATATAGAGGCATGAGTAGATTCCTAATTTATTTAAAAATAATTTACAAAAATAACCAAATTATTATGATACTCCTAAAAATTGTTGAATTTCAAATACTAAGTAAAACAAACCAGAAAAAAGAGGGAATTCCAAATTAAAAATATATAAACATTTTGTAAATATAAAATTTTAAATAAAATATTTAATGAAATATGAAGATTTTGTATTTCCAAATTGGATAACTCTTAAATAAAGAGGCATCAAGCACATTGCATCCGGACCAACACTAAAACTAGAAATCACATATATGTTTCGTTCAATCATGTGTTTGCGGTGGCATTATAACCTATATCAAATGATGAACCAAATGAGAAAATATATATGTGTGTGTGAGAGAGAGAAGTTGGGGTGAGATCATGCAAAAATAATAATGTAAACAAAAATAATTCTAAAATTGACTTTTATATTATGGAGGATCATTCCATTGAGGCATCATTATGAACAACCTCATATCAAATATCACAAAATAACGGTAGTTGAATAAATACAGAAAAAAACAAAGTTTTATAGAGAAATTTGATGTGGTTACCCACTCTATGGTAGAGGACATGGGGAGGATACTGGCATTGGGGCGGAAAATATGGGAGGCAAAGAGCGGGTTGAAAGGAATCCGCTCTAGAAGTATTTTATAAAATATAAAAATAATTTTTAATTTATAAAAATCGTCAATAGTGTGATGAAGATGGATGCAACCTGATAAGATTTCAAAATATTTTGAAACTATTTTTTATTATCTCTCTATTTTAATATATTTATTTTAAAAATATTTTATTTTATATTTTAATAATTCAAAATATTTTTGCAATTTGTAACTATCTCTAATTTTTGTGCATATATTATTTTTTATATTTATTTTAGTTGTTACTATACACAAAAGGAGGAGGCTAACTCCACGTTAGAGAACATGGAGAGGCTAATGTTATTGGGGGCGTAGAACATGAGAAGTGATAGATAGAGTGAGAAGAATATGATATTTTATGAAATATAAAAATAATTTTTAATTTCTAAAAACTAGTAGTAGAATCCATGATAAGATTTTAAAGTATTTTGAAACTATCTTCTTATTATCTTTCTATTTTTAATATATTTATTTTTAAAACATTTTATTTTATATTTTTATTTTTTAAGTATATTTTATTTTTATCTTCATTTTTTTGGGTAAATATTTTTATCTTCATTTTAATTGTTACAAGATCCATGGTAAGAGGGGAACGTGCAAGATATTATATTTTTATTTTTATTTTGGTTGTCACGATTTTTATTATAGGAGGAGAGCATGTCAGAGAATAGGAGAGAGTACTCTCAACGTACCTTGTTCCATATAATCAATTGATAGATAAATAGATTGATGAGTATTACACATAATTTAAAATTGAGTTATAACACTCGGATTGATTACGATTGATTCTATTAAAAACAAAATAGAGAGTGCTATAAAAAAACAAAAGAGAGTGGGGAAAAAAAAAAGACATTGGTCATATTCTGCCCCTTTTTTAAATATAAATCTTCGATTTCACTGTTCCTTTTCATTTGGTAAAAAATATTTTGTATCCCAAAAGTTTTTAGAAATATTATAAAATTCAGATTCCATACTACCAAGCACCCAACCCAACCAGAGCTTAATCTAACTAATTAATCATTGCTTTTATTTTTGTTTGATACAATTTTTCTTACCATGTCAAAAAAATAGTATCACCCTTCCTTCAAGAAATATCAGTGAAAGCAAAATCATCATCAAGATATGATCGATTTTTAACCAAAACCACGAAAATTTATATCTATAAAGCTCGGGTCTCAGTTCCATCGCTCCCCAGTCCTCGTATAAATCCATGTGATTCCGTACACATTGACCCGGAACTTTTTAGCATATGAGTAAACCTCTAGGACTGATATATTTTGGGCTACCTATTTGGCCCAATCTGTATCACCATGATGGCCCGATGTCCATGAAACCCGATGTATTTTAGGCTGAGATTTTTTTTTTCCTTTTTAGCCGAGAGTTGTTATGAACCAAAATAACAAATAATTTTCTGGAGGATGTCTCTATTTTGCCCAAAAAGAAATCTACCATATATGCTTTAAACAATATATAGGAAGCCTGCCTTGTTCATAGTGTATAGGTTAATCAGAGTATCAGACAATGGATCGAGAAGCATCTCTTTGGTAGCTGTAGTATTATTTTTAACTTTTTTTTGGCGACATATGCTATAATTTAATATAACGAAGACATTGCATGTGTACAGAAGTTTCTCTCTTGGTCACTCTGTTTATTTTATTACTTTTTAAAACCGTGCCAGAACTTATGTAATGCATTTATTTGTTATTTGAGCAAAATATGAGGGAACAAACACTGACAACCTGGGTGATAAAACTGCAGTGGAGTCAAAAAAAACCAACTTCAATTCTTAATATAAGATTTAATATAGAATGCAATTTACATTATATCTTATATTAAAAATAAGAGATATAAACACATGCAAATAAAATCCGACCAAGGGCATTCTTGTGAAATTAAGGAGTCATGAAAACAATTATTAGATATGTTTTAAAATTTGGTATAAAGCTTTTCAAAAAAGAGAAAAATAAAATACCAGTAGTGAGAGGGAGAGTGAACAAATGAGCAATCAAAATATTCCCCGCTTGTGTGTGTGTGTGTGTAAGAAATTACTTAAAAAGTTGTAAAGACTGTTCTGGATGGATCATGAGTAACACGTGTTGGATTACAGGAACTGGATGGGAAACACAAACTCTGAAAACATTGAAGGGACAACATAGCTGGAACGGAGAGTGATTTGCTCGGTGACATGGCTTTCCATTTGTCCACTTTTCTCTTTCTTATCCACCTTCCACTCCCGCCATTATTATTTATTCCCATCTTACTTATAAAATCATAAATAGAAAGGTTTTTGAGTTTTTTTAAAAAATTTATTTATATAAATTGAGATAACTTTATACTCACATACTTACTTTGTATATTGTAAATTATGATTGAAAAATTGTTTTTTGAATGCTCTAATCACTAATAAATATTATAAATTTGTTTGGATAAGCGTTCAAACGGCTTATAAGTGTTTATATACGTAAATCGAGACAACACTTCTCTCACATACTTATCTTATATTTCATAAATCACGATGAAAAATCACTTTTGAAGGTTTCAATCGCTATTTCAAACACCCACTATATAAAATTTTTATAAACTAACAAAAAATATAAGGTTTTTATAAAATTTAATGAGTTATTAATTTTTTTTATAAATAAGCAGATCTTCATCATGAAGAAAATTAAAAAGATGGTAATGACAAGCGTTAAATAAAGAAATGAGGGAAACTAATTTCTTACCGTAACACTCTCTAATGTTTAATATAATATATGTTGAAAGAGTTGATCTTTATTATAAATATAAGATATAAATATTTTTTTAATTTACTTATATTAATGCTCCCTCAATAATAATTAAGGAGAAAAATGAATGAAGAAATTAAGGAAGATTACTAATAAGATATTTAAGAAATTATATATCATATTAAATAATTCAACTAACTTCTTTGATATAATTAAATTAGATAATTAAATATATCTTATATTAAATATCCGAATAAATATATGTACGTTAGGTATAATTAAGGAGAGATGGAGTGTTTATGATGAAAACATTAAATATAGGATATAATTTGTAGTGTTAACCAAATCATAAGATAAATTAATTCTTATATTTAAATCACAAATTAGATAATATATTTAGTACATGAGGTAAGTTTAATCCTTATACTCTATGTTAGTAAAAAGAAAAGCAAAAAAAGGCAGGGGAGGAGGGGAGAGAAGATTCGTTAGATGCCGAGGGGGTGGACAACAGCAGGGGGATCACACGTGTGGGGCACGTGACAGGGGTGTTGGTGGAATTTCATCTCATGTTTGGGTGGGAGGCGCTGTTGTTGTTGCTGTTGCTGAGGCAGCCACTTTTTCACTTTACTTTTCCAGCGGTGGGACCCATCCCCATGAGCTGGCACTTTTCTCAGCCAAGTGAACTTATTCCCCCACCTCCACTTCCTCCTTTTTTCTATTTTTTTTAATAAATAAATTGCCAGAAAAACAGATCCTAACATCTCATAATAATTACTGCATGTTCAATAATCAAACTTTATCCCTCCAAATCACTCTACTTCATGAACACAACTCTTTGGGCTTATTTTTCTTTTTTTAAAGTATGATAGATTCGAACCCATCACATATAAAAAGATTTTTTAGACTTAATACTTACATGACACTCCGGTATCCTTTCCTTGTTGTTCTCAATACCAACTATTAGTCACATGATGATACCACATTTTGTTCCGTTATAAGCTATTGCATTTGATGTCTTGATTTCAATTTTTACTACTTCCTCTATTTTAAATATATAAAAAATTTATTTTTTAAAAAAGATAAGGAAGTTAAATAAATTATTTAATTATATCATATATTACGTATTTTTAAATTATATATTAATTTATAAGTTAGATAAAATAATTTAAAAAAAACATGATAAATATAAATATTTTAAAGTGATTTAATTAAATTTTTTAATATCTTTAAAAAAGTTTACCCTATCTTATATTTAGGACGGGTGGAAGTAATATTGTTTTAACTCTAATCTAAACGTGAATGATTATTAAATAAAACACATCTAAAGGCATATAAACTCTGTATTTTTTGAAGGAAAAAGAGATATTCTTTGATGGAGTAGCGAGGGATATGTGTGGTGGAGCGTGGGGTGGCGTCACAACTCACACGTGGTGCCTACGAAACTACTGGCGTGGACGATCTCTCCCATGAGCTTTTGTTGGATTTTGATAATGTGTTGTTTTGGGATAGTGATGGAAGTTTTTAAAAGTAGTTTTTTAATATTAATTTATAATATATGAGATAAATATTTGAGAAAAGTGTTGTCTCAACTTATGTATGTAAGTACTTATAAGCTTTTTGAACGCTCATCCAAACAAGCCTGTGCTTATTACATGAGATATTTGAGAAACTGATTTTAGTCATAAATATAATACATATATACATGTATTTTATATTTATTAATATTTTTTAATTTAATTTTATTGATATTTCTTTAATAATAATCAATAAAGAGATAAATGAATGAAATTAAATTAAAGAAAATAACTAAAGTGTTTTAAAATATATATATTATTTTAATAATTTAATAAATTTTTTAATTTAATTAAATTAAATAAATATATTTTATACTACAAATTGAAATGGATGGAGGAGAACTATTATCTTTCACAAATTCACAATATATAACCTATGCATCACCTTTCCTACAAAACCTGCCTCCTCCCTCCCTCTAAACTCTTCCCATTCCTTTTGCACTTTACTTTTTTTTTTTAAAAAAAATATATATATATATAGATAGACAATTTAAAACTCCTCACTTCCCGTCAATAGGGAAGGGGATCCATCTCTAATTCAGCCACTTTGAATATATAACCCCCGGCCTCTTTAGAGATGAGAGACGTAAGGTGTCATGTAAGTTATAAGTTCCTAGTTACGCTTCAAAAGAGATTTATTTAACGGTGGATTCAAATCTAATACCATTCAAACTCTCTCCTCCCCATATTTTGTTTTGTTTTTTTCCTACTGGTGTGAATGAGGTACCATTCTCTATCTCTGTTTTTCATTTTTAAGAAATAGAAGGTTGACACTACATTTTGAAATTAAATCTAGCCCGCAACTTTTCATTCATAAATTAAATTTAGTGAGTAAGGTATCTATATTGTGATATTTAAGCTCACAATCAACCATTTTATTATAGAAAGAATTACAGTTACTCCATAAACATGTGACATATTAGCATGTTTGGAATGACTTATATGAATCGGGTTTATTATATAAGCCCGATTCACGTAAATTGAGATAAATCTCCTCCATATATTTACCTCGTAGACCGTAAAAGTTACCTCATAGACTGTAAAAATTACTTCGTATTCCGTAAATCACGATTCATAAGCACTTATGGAGCTTCTATAAACTAATCCAAACGAGCTAATTTCGGTCAACTCCAAAAATTTTCTGAAAGTTCATTACATCTCATTGGATCAAAATAAAATTAAGTTTTGGGGTGATGCCTTTACTTTATTTGTATTGTAAATTATCTTATTTGTTTTGTAAGTGCTTTTATTTATTTTATAAATTTTCATATTTATCTTGTAAATGGCCAAAATGTTTTTAATTTCTTAGGTTCTTTTGATTCTCTTTATTTGTTTTGTAAATTTTTTTATTTGTCTTGTAAATACCCATATTTATCTCGTAAATTTTCATATTTGTCTTGTAATTAAATGACCAAATTTTTTTTAATTTCCTAGATTTGTTCAAATTCCTTTACTTATCTTATAAATGTTGTTACTTATCTTGTAAATACCCTTACTTGTTTTACCTTTTTTTTTTAAAAAATAAAAGAATGACATCATTATTTTTTTACTTACAAAACTTAATTTTATTTTGAATATTGTGAGTGCAGTAAAGTTTAAAAAAATTTTGAGGGTTAATTGAAATTATCTCACATCTTTAGGGCTTAATGAAATTTTCCCTTTATTATGGGACAGTTTCTATATATTTATATGGAGTATCATGTAAATTTATAAAAAAAGTGATTATGAATAATATAACACCCACACGGTAATAGGTGGATGAAATAGGAAATCGAGATTGATGTTGTAGCCAAGGAATTATTTCTTGCCTTAAAATTATTTTTGTTCTGAAAATATTTATTGGGAGTTAATTTTATTGTGAAAGTATTTTTTAAAATAATTTTATCTCAGAAGTTTTAATTTTGGAGCAATTTTGCCCTGACCGTTAAGTTTGACCGTTAGTTGACCAAACAAGGAGCAAATTTGCTTTAAAATGAAAACTTTTAGAGCAAATGTATACCTTAATAAAAGTGATATGAATGAAAAAATTGCCATGAAAGTTTTTATTTTACAGTAAATTTGCCCCTGATTTGATCAACTAATGATTAAACTTAATGGGGTTAACAGTTATGGAAAAATTACTCCAAAATTAAAACTTCCAAATCAAAATTACTTCTAAAAATACTTTTAAGATAAAATTGACCATTCAAAACAAAAATTAAAACCCCGTTGTCTTTATAGGTTGAGTGTGAAATGTTATTGGTGGCTTTATTATATGGGCTGGGTTGTGGGCGTGATGGAAAAAGGAAAATGGTACTTTAGTCATGTTAGAAAAGCAACTTCTACCATTAATCAAAATAGATATTAAATTAATGACAATCAGGGACACAATAAATTTTTATAAAAAATGAGTTATGCATATTAATTAAAATGATTATAGATTCAGGAATCTTAATTACAGATATTGCATTCAAATTTTAAAATGTAACCCTTAATTTACTATTGGAATTTTGGTTTGCAATTATTTAATTCGACATTTGTAATTTATTTTTCATCTGATTATTATTGCTTTAACTTTTTGGTACTGAAATGTTATTTTCGCAAAAGGAATAAAAAGGGGAAGGAAAGTACAAGGAGGAGGCGGGCCAAGATGCATTGTCATCCACAAGTAGCAAAAAGAGAAGTAAGAAAATGGTTATTATCAAACAAATAGTCAAAAGCATATCTTTTTAAAAAAGGGTTTTTTCTTTTTCTTTTTAAGAAACGATGGACGACTGGAATTTGGTGGGCGAGGAAAGAGAAGATAAGAGGAGACTGTTGTTTGAGAGAGAAAGCTGAAAAGTGGTGAATAGAATTGCGGGCTATTTGGCATCTCTCCAATTTATGATATGTGATGGGTTTGTGTTTACATTCATTGGCAACCCAAAGAGAGAGAATCAAAAGCAAGAAAGAGAAAGATCTTTTTAAGGCCACAAAGAAACTTGTGGCTCAAATTCTTCGTGCCTTCCGACGTGGCAACCCCGACCTGCTTCCCCGGATCAACAAACCTAAAAAAAAAAAAACTCTCACACAGACACAAAGAAAAGAATACGCAGTACAATTAACCACACGCCGACGACCCACTCACTCCCCCCACACAACGTGTCGGATCTCTCTCTACAAAGTTTGCAGCTTTCTCTCTCTTTGGCAAGAAAGAGAAAAAAAAACATTGAAGAAAGAAAGAAAGAAAAGAAAGAGAGAAGTTGAAGAGAGAAATGTCGGAAGCAAAAGACCCGGCGATCAAGCTCTTTGGAAAGACGATCCCGCTGCCGGAGATACCGATCGGATCTGGAGGCTCTTCCGGAGCTCCGACTTCTTCTTCTGGGGATATTGGTGATGATGGTATTGATCACAATTGTGCTTCTCCCACCAACTCATCGCGAGAGTCCAACACAAAGAGGGATGAGGAAGAACAAGAAACTGAGAAGGTATGAAAATTTAAGTGTGGGTCGTAAATTATTGATTTTGACTGTGACCCCTTATGTAAAACGGGTGATAATTTGGCTTTGGCAATGCCATTTCTGTTGACTTGCTGTGGTAACCTTCTTTTGGTTTATATTATGATTCGAATGACTCCTTTGATTCGGTGTTTTGGGTAAGTTTCCATTAGGATAGCTTTTTTGTTTGGTTTCTTTCAAATTTGCAATTCTTTTTCCGAAGTTCAATTTTTTAATGATATCTTTTACAAGTTGATGCTTGGGTTTGTTTCCACTAGAAGATTTATGTTACTTTAATAGCATTCGTATTTCAATGAATTCTCAGGTGCTTAGTTAATCTGTCAGGTTCTGAAATTGCAGTATGATTGTATGGGGTTAACATTTTTTAAGCTATTGATTTTCTTATGGTGCTTGTCAATATAATTTATTTTCCTCCATTTTGATCTGTACCTTTCCTGGGATTCAGGCTTCTGGTGAGATCTGCTTTATGTTTTTATTTGAACCTTGACAACAATTTACACCATACATATATGGACAGCCATAGGCAAATCTTATTTTTCTCTCTTCGTATTTAGATCCTTCTGACCACAAATAATTTATTATACATGATTTTTCTACTTCGTTTTCTCTGGGTTGGCAGCATGCTTGTTGCAAAATTCTCTTTTATATTTTGCTTTTGATTGTTATAGAATTCAACACTGGAATTGGGCCATTCAAACTTTTCCACTGGTTTTCTTGTTATTTGAACTTTAGTATACGTATATTTACACTTCTCCTTGCCTTCTTCTGGGTCTATAGCTGATGTTCTCTCTTGTACGAGGAGAGTTGGGATTTGTGTCATAGTTCTCTGAGAAATCCAGTATCATTTATTTTAGTTAGCTTCCTCTGTGATTGCATTACCTTTCCCTTGGTTTTGAACCTGTTGTTGTACATAGGTGGATGGTAATATTTCACACCTTCAACTTTTACTGACATATTGGAATAACATGATTGTGGATGAACATTTACATGGGTTTTTGACTGTTGATATTGCACTTTGGATTTGATACAACAGGTAGGAAAAAGAGTTTTCAACTTTCAATTATAGGTGATAATATTGAAATCTGGTGTATTCTTTTTGTTTGTTCTAATGAAGTTGCTATTTATGCTGTGTGGTTTAAGTTTCATTTCAATATCAAAAAAGATCCTGTTGAATAAATTATGTCTTTAAGAAACCTCAGTATATGCAGAACTGGAGAAGACAATCGTAAAAATTGCCCCCTTGCCTCTTAGAAATCTGATATTCTGATTGATGTATTGTTTTAATAATTACTTATAAAGTGCTGATAAGAAAAAATTGGTCTACTATACCAACATGCTTAGCTGAAGTTGTTATGAATCCAGGACACTTTGGGAGAGAATCCAAATGAGAATACGGAGGATGGAGCCCCCACTCTATCTACAGAAGAGGTCACTAATCCGGATGCAGCCTCAAGAACAGGTGAAGAATCTGATACGCCCCGTGCTGAGAAGGATGCTACTACATTGAAGGCTTCAAAATTTGAAGAAGAGCAGAGTGAGACGAGTAATTCGCAAGAGAAGACTTTGAAAAAGCCAGACAAAATACTGCCCTGCCCCCGCTGCAATAGCATGGACACCAAGTTCTGCTACTACAATAATTACAATGTCAACCAACCCCGCCACTTCTGCAAGAACTGCCAGAGATACTGGACTGCTGGTGGAACCATGAGGAACGTGCCTGTGGGCGCTGGTCGTCGAAAGAACAAGAATTCTTCTCAGTATCGCCAAATAACTGTCGCTGAAGCTCTCCAGACTGCTCGAACAGACATGCCAAATGGAGTACATCATCCTGCCTTGAAGCCCAATGGCACAGTCCTTGCTTTTGGGTCTGATGCACCTTTGTGTGAGTCAATGGCATCTGTATTGAACCTTGCTGATAAAACAATGCAGGACTGCACGAGAAACGGGTTTCATAGACCCAAAGAACTAAGAATTCCTGTTCCCTATGCCAGTGGAGAGAAAGGGGATGATCATTCTAATAAATCTCCTGTGATGTCAACAAAGCCAATGGATGATGCAAGCATCAACAGGCAACAAGAACAAGCAATGCTCAACTGCCAGAGTTTTCCACCTCAAGTTCCTTACTATCCCGGGGCACCTTGGCCTTTCCCATGGAATCCGGTGCAGTGGAGCTCTCCTGTACCACCACCACCCGCATTTTGCCCTCCAGGATTCACCATGCCATTCTATCCTGCAGCTGCATATTGGGGTTGTACTGTCTCAGGTGCTTGGAACATACCATGGCTACCTCAACCGTCATCACCAAACAGCATGAGCCCTAATTCTGGCCCTAACTCGCCCACCCTGGGTAAACATTCAAGAGAAGAAAACATGCTCAAGATAAATGACTCTGGTGGAGAGGATGAACGTAGTGGTAAAGAAAATGGCAAAGAGAAGTGTCTTTGGGTTCCTAAAACTTTGAGGATTGATGACCCGGACGAAGCAGCTAAAAGCTCTATATGGACAACGCTGGGGATTAAAAATGATAAGGCTGAGTCTGTTCGAGAGGGAAGACTCTTCAGGGCTTTCCCCTCAAAGGGTGATGGAAAAGATCACTCAGCACAAAGCTCAACAGTCTTGCACGCCAATCCAGCGGCGTTGTCTAGGTCACTCAACTTTCATGAGACCTCATAAAAACATGCCTTGTTTGGAAGAGTTATATCTTGTTGTGAGCCAGCTGAAAGAAGAACCAAAGAATTGGTTCTTCTCTGAATTCGCCTTGAGGAGAAGGAACCTTATTTTCCTTGCAAAGTTATTCCTCTTTCTTAAGTGACGGCTTGACTTTTTTTCCCTCTTCCTTTTCAATGAGATGGTTTGCTTTAGATTTATGTATATAAGTTTATATGACATAGTGATAGATAGAACCTAGTGAATTTGCCTACGTAGATTTGGGATGTATATAAATAAGAATGGGAGTTCATATTGAACTTCTTGTTCTGGTATCTCTCTTCCATAATGTAATCCTGTGTTTGGTTGGATTAGGCAGTTTGCTTTTCTGTTTATATTGTACAGATTTGACTGCAAGAATTTGAGGAATTCTTGAATGCACTCAAGTTTCCAGGAATGGACAATGAGTGTGTTTAAGAATTTTTGCAAGATTGCAGATAGATTGTACGAGAGAGCTGTGCTGTAGGATTTGCTTGTAAATTGCAATACAATTACAAGACAAAATGGATTTTGTATATTTGATTATTTGTTATTGCTATGGTAATTTGTGGTGTTGTATCAATATTCAATATCTATGTACAAAGTTACAAACTATATTAGTATGTAAACCATATGGAGAATCTATAAAACCTACAACTGCGAATGGGGCTGAGATGATAAATTGCCAAGTACCAAGTTAAGGAAGTAGAAAAGTGACCCTCTGTGACTGAAAGTAGGGTATGACGAAAGTCAAAAGGCATTCATGCCCCTTAAATTCTTACCACACATGGCAGAGAACCTTTTCTTTCTAGGTCTATAATAAAAGGAATAATAATGGGTGCTAAAAAGATGAGAAAGTTTTACATTTCAAGTGAATTTATATTTAAAAAAAATGATGTGAATAATATGTTAACTGTTATCTTAATATATTTGGTTAATTAATGATTAAAATTAATTATCTGAAAAATTAAAAAAAAAAGAAAAAAAGAAAAAAAGAAAGCCGTCCCTTTTGGTAGCTTCTGTTTGTCCATATTTTCTGTACATACTACAGAGAAAGCACTTGGAATATATATATATATATATATATATATATATATATATTGGCTAGAAACTGGAATACATTCATATAACAAAATAATTACATCACCAAAACAAACAACTATCTAAAGAGCTATCTTTCATCGAGCTCCTCCTCCTACATGTGAGAACTGAGAAGGAGGTTACACTTGGAATATTTTCGGTTCACCCTAGTGTTATATTTGAAGAAAAAAATTTATTTTTAATGTTTAAAAACTAAAAATGCATAATATCGTTTATATCAGTCATTAGTGTTAATATTTTCTTTCATTATTTTTTGAAGTATGGAAATGATATTTTCTTATTCTTTGTTAATGAAGGAGAACGATACCATCTCGGTTGATGCGCGAGAACTATTTATACAAAAAATAATTTTATGAATTGATGCATATATTTTTAGGAAAATACACTTAAATATCACTTAAATTTTAAAATCTTAAATTGGTTTTATTGACTATTAGAATAATAAGATTGACAAAAAGAGTATAGTAATTGATAACTCAATTTTTTAGGAAATAACGAATTTAATATTTTAAACTTCAACTTGTATTTAAGTATTTTCTCTCTCTATTTTTTATGCGATTATTTCAAGTACAGACCTGGTCTGTTTCTGTGAAATAAAAATAGGGACCTCTCTAGTTTTGATAAAATATGTTCTGGATCATCAAGGCCAGACTAATAGACTTCAAAGACCAATGGATATTCTCTCTTTTTGTTTGCTCTTCAATATTTTCAGCAAATATTGTTTGGGAAAAGCATTTATCCACCAACTTTGATCAAATATAATTGATACTGCCCAAAAAATAGACTATATTAATATTATCATATACATATACATATACATGTGCCTTTATTTCACCTATGTATTCGAAAAAAATTAGAGTATGAATAGAAAATGCGATTTGATCAACCTGACAACCTCCTGCTTTTATTCAGGAAGCAGAGGTTGACAAATGATAGCTAGTTTAGACAGAGTGTAATGCCTTTTTAACATAATGGATTCCAGTATTATTCAAAAAAGAAAAAAGAAAAAAGAAAACGCGATTTATATAGAGGTATCATCATATATATATATATATGGCCCCATGGTTGATGCGCAACATGTTAATGAAGGCTGCCAACTAATTAGGTATAAGTGCATATCAATAATAACTAATAAGTGCTTCTATCATATCAGAAGTTGAATATCTTATCCATCCTTATTGACCAGAGAGCTGACGACTCGAGAATTCCCTCCAAACCGCTCTCTGTTTTTCTTTGTTTCCCTGGAGCCAAGAGAAAAGTATCTCTCTATTAAGGCCATGAAAATGAAAGAAAAGGTATAATTAATGATGGTGGAAAGTCCATTTTAAAAAAGACATATAAGTAAGGTTTGGCACAAAGAAAAGCCTCCCACTTGGCGTAGAAAGTGAAGGCATCCGATTTGCCAACTTTAGAGCTAGTGGAACATGAGCCCCTCACTCTTGGGTCCATGACTCAAGTATTTGTATCCATTCATTTATTTAAAACTATATATTGGTCAATTTATTGCAAGCCCAAATTTAATCAAGAACACCAAAAGGAGCCAAAAGAACTTGCAAGGTAGGAAGCTGCCTTTCCCTTTTAAAAAACCACTCTCCCATTTTCGCTCTCTCTGCTTCCAAACATATTATAATGCTTCCACACTTCCACATCCAAGGCCGTATATATCCCATATCTCACGTCACGTGCGCCTCAACATGCGCACTCTAAGAACGACGTCGTCTCTTTTATTTCACTTTTAATTTACATCATTATTAAGCCTGCAATCTTTTGTCACCTTGATTTTAACTGATATAATAAGAGCCAGCAATGATGCTTATTAATTTTATGTCACTGCAGTCCTTTTGGATCTCAGTCCTTTTTTTCCCCAATACTGGAACTCATATTTTAGCTGACAACACTGCCATATTTAAAAGAAGTTTGTTTAGGGAATCAATTATATTGAGTTTAAATTATTTGTTAGTGTGGGAGGCAATAGAAATTTAAAAAAGGAAAAATGAACCAAGTGGCAAAAAGAGTTAGGCAGTGTTAATGAAAATGAAGGGCCCTCGTTGGATGTGAGTAAAGGCGGTTTCTGAGAAATATTAGTCCCTTCAGATTATGTTATGTGTTATTTATAAATATTTTTTTTTGTGTAAAATAAGTTGGTAGTTAAAAGTAATAAGTATGTCAAAAATACTATTTTTTTTTCATTTATGTTCCTATATATGAAAATAGAGAGAGAATGTATAAAAAGTAGGAGAGAGAGAGTAAAATACGTTTTCTCAATGCTTTGTTGATTTCTTTACCTAGTAAGTTTTCTCTCTCCTGAATATAACTCTTAGTGTGTGTGATAATTAATTATAAATAATATGTATTTAATAAGAATAAAATAAAAAAAATTTACATTTTCAAAAATAAAATAAAAATTACTTATAAAAAGAAACAACCTAGAAAGTCTTATAAATAAGAGAATCACGAGTATATATAAAAAGAACCAACCTTCGCTGCTTCCTTCTTCATCTCACTCCCTTCACATTTCACAACCAAATCTCTTTCTCCCTGTGTTTACATTCGCCTCTGTCTTCCTAAAACTTTCCTAAGCAGAACCATGGGCCCCTCACGTTTTCTCGCTCTTCTTCTGGTCATGTCTCTGCTCTCTCTCTCCTTCACCTGCGGTATCTCCTCTCTTCTCGCTCTGCTTTTCACAAACCATTGTTTCTTCATTCGTTTATCGTCAATTCCTTGTTGTGATCAGTGTGACACCTCTCTGTGTGAATGTTTAAGGTTTCGGGAGAGCACTGACGGATACGGTTTCTCGTCATCATTATACTCCTAAGGCTGAGACTACGGAGGTTTGATTCTTTAATTTCTCAGAAAATGTCTACATCTCTGTAGAAACAAAGATAAAATTATTATTCTCGTACATATGCTTGCTTTGGTTGTACGATGTTGACATGCAACACTACTTTTGTTGTTCTTCTTGTAGGAAAATTCCCGAAACTTGAGGATGATGGCACAAGTGATGGATTATGGAGACCCAGAAGCTAACACTAATCCCAAATATGGAGATCTTCTCACCCCTCCTTCACCTTCTTCGCTAAGTCCCTCTCCCTCCTAATGCAAGAACCACAAATTTAGAATGTTGCAATCATCAACGTCGTTTTCCCCCCTTTCTCTGTAGATTATTTTGTTTTGAACAATTTCCCTTTGGATCTGAATGCTCTGTGTGCGTGATCCCAGAAATTGCTTATGCATGGTTTGGTTGTGTTATTGTGGCGTGCTATTGTCGGTAAATCAAAAGGGACTGGTATATCTCATTCTCATATCTAAGAATAATGACAAAAGAAATAAAATAACATTTGACTTAGAAGTGAGAGTGAGTGTGTATATGGATGCGAGATTAATGGCCGACTAATGAGCTAAGAAGGGAGGTTCTTTAATGAAGGTTCACGTGCATTCCAGGGGGTTCCATGAGGTTTGACCTTCCCATATCCCTAAAATAATTCATAAAAGCAGAGCTTATCGGATTCATGCTTTTGATTTTTAACACCCTCGTGTTTCGATTTAGTACGAGTCCTTCAAGACGAAGCTTCTTGATATACAATGTTAAACTAGCAGGGTACCATGTAGTTTCCTCTTACTTTCTGCACTTTTAAAACAGCAGGTGACATTATGTATGAGATGAAGAAGGATTTGTTAGCATTGTAAGATCCTAGTCTGATTATAAGAATACGTTGGCTATTGTGTTGTGTGCAATATATCTGCCTTTTCTCTTGTTGTTGACTGATCTCTACACAAGTGGTCAATGGGAAGATGATGAAAGGATCCAACTCATTGCATTTAGGTTGAGCTGTGTATTAGTTGGAACGAACTGATTAAGAGAGTATTAAAATGGTATTAATAGAATCGGCTTATCATTTATATATATATATATATATATATATTGGAATTACAATAAAAGTGGACCTGTTGTGGTAATCTAGTAGCGTCTTTGATCATTTGAATTGTTGGAATATACATAGTCCACCTTTAGTGGATCATGGCCTAAACCTAGTTCAGTTGAAGCTATTATATAATTATGGAGAAGTACGAGTCTAAATAAGAAATTTTACTCTTATGATTTAAAATTTAAATAATAACTCCCATACGTGATAAGTGATATATGAGGTTATTTTCATTTGGTGGGAATTAGTTGAAACACTTATAGAAATCTCCAAAAAAAAAAAACTTCTCTTTTTGTTCCTTTTTTCTTCTGGATGATGAATCTGTCATATAACGTGATCAGAATCTAAATCGGCACTTGGATTTTGTGTGGATACTCAGTAAATCAATCAAATTTTAGGTATACCCGAAATCCTTCAAAAAATAAATATTGGAGTACTCCTTCTGGGGGCAATGATCGAATTTGGAATTGGGTAACCACACTTTTTGTGTGCAACAATTGATTGCCCTTAAAATGGAAAATCCTTGGAAAGAGTACACAAAAGTCATTCTATTTTTATGGGATCCAGTTTGTGTTGAGGCAGTTTACATTGAGTTCTCCAACGGGAGTCATTGGCTTGACGCCACCAGGCGTCACTATTTGCAATTTCAACTTGCTAGATGCAGTAAGGGTGGACATGGGTTGGACTCTGACCTCACTTCTTAAATTGCCATTTGTATCTGGGATCAGCTAAATTTGAAGCCCAGTTTAGTTTGGTTTCGCAATTGAAAAAAAAAATCATTTTGATATAAATTCATTGGATTCTAAGCCCATTTTTAGGGCCAGACGCATCAAGCCCATTTCAAATACAGAATCCAAGAAATGATGCTCGCATACGGCAAGCTCAACTCCCTTGGTGTATATGTTGACTGGAAAACAAGTTGGCTACTAGCCTTATTTGTTTGAGTGGGTCTTACCTCCTATACTGTAAATTATAATTAAAAAATTATTTTTAAAGATTCTAATCGCTACTCAAAAAATAAGCACAACTCTTAAAAGTCTTTGTCTAAATGAATATTGAAAACCAAAATAAAACCGAGCTCCTCATCCAAAAAGGGTTTAAACCGAATCAGACGGTTAATGTGAAAAGAACCAAAACAGTAATTGAGTTAGTTACTGCAAGTTTGCAACACAAAAATAATTGGGTTGAATCTAATAAATTTTAACGAATAGGGGTGTCCATATTTCTCTGGTTCAGCGTCGGCGTTAAGGAAACGATAGCAATGGAAAAGCAATTCCAAGCAGTTGAAAGTCAAATGCGCGAGTTTCCACGCCATTTTCGCATCATGGAATTCCAAGTTTCCTTCATGCTTCTCTCCCATTTCATGGAACGTACGGGGTTGATAAATTATAATAAATGATTCTCCTGGAAATAGAAATACCTTTGCACGGAAAATGACGTCCTTCATTCCCAGCATTGCATGTCTTGACTCTTGAAGCAAATGTTGAGACTTGAGACAAAATCCAAACATAAAACGACCATTAAAAGCAGGCCAGCCTGGCCCTACTTGACCCTCTCCTCAGGGGAACCATCTTTTCTTTAAAAAAAAAAATTGTGAAGAAACAGAATACGAAGTTTCTTCCTATGACGGTGTCTCCTAGGACCGTTTCTTCTCTTGTTCCATTTTTCTTTATAAAGCCCATATCTCCCTCCCTCCCTCCTCCAACAATTTGACCACTTGAAAGATTTTAACTTTATACATCTCTGTTCCAGATTTACAATTCTTTCTCAATCTCAAGCCATGGTTGTTGGTGAAATTCCCTGCTTTATAACTATGGAGAAGGCATCACAGTCCCCCCTGTTTGGTCTCTTCGATTTTTTCCTCTGCGGTACACTCTTAAACAGATTACACACCATTCTCAGAAGTTTTTTCTTCTTTTTCCTATCCCAACTCAGTTCTGTCAACCCAAAGGTAAAAGGAGATGTACAGGTTTCAGTCTCCGAGGTGAGTCAGCGAGAGATTTTGTGCCATGAAAACAGAGATGATGGGGAGCTAGAGAGGGACGAAGTGAAAATGGTGATGGAAAAATTGGGATTTTTTTGCAGCCCAGAAGGTGATGAACTCGAGGATGGGTATGGTTCGGATCAGATTTCTGGAATGTTCGAAGAGGAAGAACCAAGCTTGGAAGAGGTGAAGCAAGCTTTCGATGTGTTTGACGAGAACAGAGATGGTTTCATCGATGGGAGGGAGTTGCAGAGAGTTCTGTGTATTTTGGGGTTGAAAGAAGCCACGGAACTAGAGAACTGCCAGAAGATGATCGCTAACTTCGATGAAAATGGAGATGGAAGAATAGGTTTTCATGAATTTGTTAAAATTATGGAGAGAAACTTCCACTGATTTATCATAGTTACATGTAATTTCTTAGAGTTGTTGCATGATCCGATTGAAACTAGTGCGAGCTTCTAAGCTTCATAATTCAGCTTTCGTCAGATCATACGTGGATATTCTTTAAATAATTGATGGTTATGTGAGATATTTTAATTATAATATGATTTATTAGTTATTTATTAATTAATTAGGTTTAATTAAAATATCCAGAGTGTGGCCTGTTAGTCAGATCCAAGCCCAACTTCAGGATTAGGGTAATAACTGACTGGCTATTAATGTTTATTTCTGATGGTGAAATATAACATAATTAAGTTTTCAGCCGTCAGTGAAATTAAGCGTACGAGTGAAAACCCTAGCAGCTCTTTGAGGTTCCCTGACTGGCGACGGCTCCCACCCAATTGCCATCACTGTACCTTGCAGTCAGTCAGAAGAGTGACCTGACAATCTTCTGACGCTCTTCTGTTTTGCAGTTCCATCTCTCATACTCGTGGACTCTTCCCTAAATCAGAAATTAGCAATGGCTAGAGGTATTTAGAAGTCTTCCGCTGTAGTTGTAAGATGATTTGTGCTTGTTTATGATATATGATGTAAAAACATGAATTAGTCTAACATGTGGCATCAGAGCCAGGTTATCATCTGCCTTCTAATTTCTGAAAATTAAGAGTGATTGCAATTGATATCTCAATTTTGTTGAATATGGCACCATAATCATCGCGGTCAGGATCTGAAAATTTTATTCACATTTTCATCTCGAAATTGTTTCAAATGTTTGGACCATGTTTTTTCCGTCAGTACCTCTTTTGATTTTCGAAACTCAGAATTATTTCATCTAAACATGTATTTTAATCGGTGATGTTTTCGTTGCGTGTTGCCTTCTATGATTTCTGTATAATTTCTGCCGATCACCGCCATTGAAATCATCGTAAAAATCATCATCGGCGCCTCTGTTTTTGCTGTTTTGTTCTGAGAAGAGTTTGAATCAAATACATGTTTAATCCTACGAGTATGTTGTTTAATCTTGCATTTAACTTGTGTTTTGGATCTTCGCTGTTGCCATATCACCGAGAGTGTTGCCGTCGATACCTTCGATTTCTTTTTTCAAACCTGAGAATATCTTGATGTAAATGTGTGTTTCAATCGGTGATCTCTTCGCTGTATACTGTTTTTATAATTTCTAGGTTAAACGCGGTCGAGAACCACCGTGAGAAACGCCCCATTCCAAGCTCTCTGACCACCTGAGGAGAACACCAGTGATTGCGGGTGGCGGCGGCTCCTACCGGGTCATGCACTGGTTGCGGGTCGAGTAGGGCAAATGGAAACGGGTGAGAGGGATGATTGAAACAACGACGTTTTGACTAATTCAAAACGTCGTCGTTTCGATGCATCAAGAAGATCTCTCTCATTGAAGCGAAAACGGCGTCGTTTTGTCTTAAGTGAAACACCGCGTTTCACTCGTGTAGCCAACTGGGCTGGGCGCTTTTGGGCTCAATTTTTGGGCCTGGAGTTAAAAAAAAAAATTTCAAAAAACACGAATTGGGCCGTACGGATCTGGGCCGACGTAACTTTTTTTTGGATGATTTCTTTTCTGGGCGATAATTTGGACATTCCAGAAAAATGTTTTGGGCTTTTTGACACATATGCTCACTGTTTAAACAAATTATTATGTGTTTTATGTAATCTTCTTTATAAATGACACAAAATTGTTTAAATAAATGAAAATAATTAATTTTGGCAATTTTCACATACTGGAAATTTGTAAAATTATTTTTCATGAATTATTTAATTGTTCTAAAACTGAGAAAAATTAACTTTAGACAATTATTTAATAATTATAATTTTTCAAATCAGATTTTGAGTTGAAAAATGTCAAAATTAATTTTTTAAACAATTTTGGATACATAAAACAGTGGGAGAGATCTAATTAATATTGATTTTATTAAATTAATTAATCTCTCCATTAGGATGTGCATATTTTGATTAAATGCACTAAAATGATATTAGTGATTCACATGCTACTTTCTCCAAGGAATAGCCACAACATCCTTTAGTTTTGCATGCAATAACATCACATATGGAACTTATAGAATATCATATTGTAATTAAATATAGAATTATAATTGATCTTAGCCCACATGTAGACAATTATGATTATATATTTAATTAGGGTGGGATAGTTTGGTCTTATATTTTCTAAGTTGCCCACAGGTATTAGGAAATGTAAATTATACACTCTAGGCCCACCAATTTGAGATAAATGCATGCAATGCTAGATTCTTTGCCCACAGGTAGAATTTAGTGATACACATTTATATATGTTGCATGTTTCCATTAAAGCATAACATGCATACAAAGGCACAGAATTCGTGATTGTCTCAAATTTAAATCTTGTAAGCTAACTTAAGTTTTTAAATTGCAGCACCTACTGTTTTCCTTAACCCTTTTGCTGAAAATACTAGCAAGATCATACTGGATGGTACCAATTACCCTAAGTGGAGAGAAGAAATATCTTTGCAGATTGATATGATGAACATGCATTTTGTCATAGAGAAACACAGACCTCCCAAACTAACTGACATGTCAACTAAGGATGAAATTGACTATCAGGAGCGCTGAGAGCACTACAATCGCATGTGCTTGTCCTATATTAAGACCAGGATCCAACGAAGCATTAGGGGAGCAATCCCCAAGTTTGAAACAGCTAAGGAGTTCCTCGAAGCCATTGATAAGCAATTTAAGCCGACTGACAAACAGATGGGTGGTTCCATCATGTCGGAGTTGTGCGCAATGAAGCTGACAGGGACAGACGGAGTTAGGCAACACATTATGAGTATGAGAGACTTGTCCTCCCAGCTGAGAACCTTTGACATGGAACCGACAGAGCAGTTTCTGGTGTATCTGGTGATGAACTCTCTTCCCCTTCAGTATGACGCATTTAAGGTCTCCTATAACACACATAGGGAAAAATGGACAATTGATGAACTGTTGTCCATGTGTGTTCAGGAGGAAACAAGGCTTCAGATGAGTGGAAGCGATGCACCTAGGGCAGCTTATCTGGATGAAAGTTCCTCCAGGACTGGTGCCGGAGGCAGGAAGGACAAGGATAAGAAGAAGAAACGGATTCCTGTTGTGCCATCCATAAAGAAAGCTGAAGCAATTTGCTTCTTCTGCAAAAAGAAAGGGCACATGAAGGATGAGTGCCTGAAGAGGAAGGCATGGCTAGAATGTAAAGGTATGTATCATTCAGGTTTAGCTTTTGAATCTCATCATATTAGCATTAATAGTGATACTTGGTGGATCGATACGGGTTCAATGATCCATATTTCTACTACCATGCAGGGGTTTCTAAAAACCAGACCTCCACTTCCCAATGAAGCTCGAGTCCTTTCAGGAAGTGGGAAAGGAGATCCGGTTAAAGCAATTGGAACATTTAGAATTGTTTTCCCAAATAAAACCGTACTGGATCTTCTTAATTGTTTTTTCATTCCTAGTTATAGGAGAAACTTGATTTCTATTTCAAAGCTTATTCCTTTGAACTATGAGATTTATTTGCATAAAGATTTGATGTATTTCAGTAAGGACATTGTTCCAATTGCGAAAGTTATTATGATTGACGATTTGTTCAAAATAATTCCTGAACCGCCCCAAGTTTTTTATGTTACGCATGGTATTAGACAAAGTATTATTGATGAGAATTCTATTGACTTGTGGCATAGGAGATTGGGACATATCTCCGTGGACAGGATCAAAAGGTTAACTAAGGATGGAATCCTTCCATCTTTAGACCATTTAGAACTTGATACCTATGTGGACTGCATAAGGGGAAAGCAGACCAATAAGTCACAAAAAGGAGCTAAGAGAAGCTCTGAGCTACTTGAGATAATACATACTGATATTTGTTGCCCTGATTTATCCACAAATAGTCAAAAATATTTCATCACCTTTATTGACGATTACTCGAGATACACGTATATCTACTTGCTTGATAATAAAAGTGAGGCACAAGATGCCTTTCAAGAATATAAAGCTGAAGTAGAAAAGCAGGTTGGAAAACCAATTAAAATCGTGAGATCCGATAGAGTTGGTGAGTATTACGGTAGATACACTAGTGAAGAACAAGCGCCAGGTCCTTTTGCAAATTTCCTTTGAGAGCATGGGATAATAGTTGCCCAATACACCATGCCTGGTTCACCAGACATGAACGGTGTTGCAGAAAGAAGGAATATGACCTTGCTAAACATAGTTAGGAGCATGATGAATGGCTCTAAACTTCCACCATCCTTGTGGAAGGAGGCACTCAAGGCAGCTGTGTATATATTAAATAGGATTCCAACAAAGGCAGTGCCAAAAACACCCTTTGAAATCTGGAAAGGATGGAAACCTAGTTTAAGACACCTAAGAATATGGGGCTTCCCTGCAGAAGTAAGAGTCTACAATCCACAAGAGAATAAACTAGATCCTAAAACCATTAGAGCTTACTTTGTAGGCTATCCATGTATGACTAAGGGTTATAGGTTCTATTATCTTTCACCTTCTGCACGATTTATAGAATCTAGGAATGCTGTTTTTCTTGAAAATGAAGTAATCAGTGGGAGTGATCAAACAAACGAAGATCATATGGAAGTGACAACTGATTTACGAAACGATGGGTATGTTCAGATTTATCCACCTCCCACACATCAAGAATAAAGACAAGTTGTGGTGGAGGATGTCCCGAATGAACAACCTGAACCAACTCAAGAGGTTGAATTAAGAAGATCAACCAGAGATAGAAGACCAGCATTACCTAGTGACTACGTGGTGTACTCTACTGAGATTGACTGTGACATTAGCATTGAAGATGATCCACTAACATTTACTCAGGTTGTGAAGAGTGAAAACTCTAAGTTATGGCATGATGCTATGACTGAAGAAATGAATTCCATGGCAAACAATGGTGTATGGGATCTTGTGGAGTTACCAAGTGGGTCTAAAGCCATTGGCTGTAAATGGGTTTACAAAACCAAAAGAGACTTTCAAGGTAACATTGATCGATACAAGGCTATGTTGGTTGCCAAGGGCTTCACACAAGTCAAAGGAGTCAACTACAGGGAAACATTTTCCCCTGTATCAACGAAAGACTCTTTTCGTATAGTCATGGCATTGGTTGCACATTTTGATCTAGAGTTGCACCAAATGGATGTCAAGACTGCATTCCTCAATGGGGAACTTGAGGAAAAAGTCTACATGAAGCAGCCTGAGGGATTCATTATAGAGGATAAGGAACACCTGGTATGCAAGTTAAAGAAATCGATCTATGGCTTGAAGCAAGCCTCACGACAGTGGTATTTGAAATTTCATGAGGTAATCACATCATTTGGTTTCGATGAGAACATCATGGATGAATGCATTTACCACAAGGTTAGTGGGATTAAGATCATTTTTCTGGTTTTGTATGTTGATGACATACTACTTGCAACCAATGATCTAGGACTATTACGTGAAGTGAAACAGTTCCTGTGTAAGAACTTTGATATGAAGGATATGGGTGAGGCGTCCTATGTTATTGGCATCAAGATCCATAGAGATAGAGCGCAAGGCATTTTAGGTTTGTCTCAACAAACCTATATCAACAAAGTTCTTGAACGATTCAGGATGCAGAACTGTTCAGCTAACGTAGCTCCTCTTGAGAAAGGGGACAAGTTTAGTCTAGGTCATTGCCCCAAAAATGAGCTTGAAATAAAGCAAATGGAAAGGGTCCCATATGCATCAACAGTGGGAAGCTTGATGTATGCACAAGTGTGCACAAGACCTGACACAGCTTTCACTGTTGGCATGTTGGGAAGGTACCAAAGTGATCCAGGGGAAGCACATTGGACAGCTGCAAAGAAAGTGTTTAGATACCTACAAGGTACTAAATATTATATGCTCACATACAGAAGAACAGAAAACCTGGAAGTGGTCGGTTACTCAGACTCTGATCCAGGAGGATGTTTAGACACAAACAAGTCTACTACTGGTTACATCTTCCTACTAGCAGATAGAGCTATATCATGGAAAAGTGTAAAAAAAACACTTACAGCTCCCTCTACTTGTGATGCTGAGTACATAGCGTGTTTTGAGGCAAGTTCACAAGCAATCAGGATAATGAATTTCATTGATGGACTTAAGATTGTGGATTCAATCTCTAGGTCAATTAGGATGTATTGTGATAACACAGCTGCAGTAGCCATTGCAAATAACAAAAGGAGTGGAAGTCGAAGCCGATGGGTCGAACTAAAATTCCTAAGTTTAAAAGAGAGAATTGCAGATAGCAAAATTTCGGTTGATCATATCAATACAAAGGACATGCTAGCTGATCCTTTGACTAAGGGATTGAAACCGAATGCGTTTGTGTTACACGTCCCTCAGATGGGGGTTAGACCCTCATTCATATAGAAGAGGTACGCAGTGAAACTAATTAAGTGGTTTATTATTTCAATCATTATATGTATACATTCTGTTGATGAAAATAATAAACATTAAGTTTGGAACCGAATAAACGTAGAAGTTTATTCATAAAGTCATACCCATTAAGTAAGGGTGTTGCATGTAATGCATGAAAGATAATACTCGACCAAAGAGGACTTATCGCCATGATTCTTGCAGCATGGCCTTAGTTTAATCTGGATAGGGCAACTGACATCAAGATACGGGCCAAGTGGGAGAATGTGAGATATTTTAATTATAATATGATTTATTAGTTATTTATTAATTAATTAGGTTTAATTAAAATATCCAGAGTGTGGCCCGTTAGTCAGATCCAGGCCTAACTTCAGGATTAGGGTAATAACTGACTGGCTATTAATGTTTATTTCTGATGGTGAAATATAACATAGTTAAGTTTTCAGCCATCGGTGAAATTGAGCGTACGAGTGAAAACCCTAGTAGCTCTTTGAGGTTCCCTGACTGGCGACGGCTCCCACCCAGTTGCCATCACTGTGTCTTGCAGTCAGTCAGAAGAGTGACCTGACAATCTTCTGACGCTCTTCTGTTTTGCAGTTCCATCTCTCATACTCGTGGACTCTTTCCCAAATCAGAAATTAACAATGACAAGAGGTATTTAAAAGTCTTCCACTGTAGTTGTAAGATGATTTGTGTTTATTTATGATATATGATGTAAAAGCATGAATTAGTCTAAGTTAGGTTTTTTTTAAAATAAATATTAAGTAATGTTTTTCATCATATTTATGCCAAATATTGTAATTATAATTAATATGAATGCTATATATTACGCCAGGTCCGAATTATCAATTACTCGTAAGAAATTTTATATTACGCGAATACATAATATTATATGTTGGTTATGATTATATATTTTCTAGTCAAGATGATGATATGTTGGTTATAACTATAACATCATCGTGGCGATCCACTAAACTTATCTTGCTACTTTAGCCATATACAAGGTGAGTGAAAAGTGTGCTAATATTTTTTTCTTAAAAAAAAGATGTGATAATAACTCTGCTGGATTTACTTATAAAAGTATTGTCAACTATTCACTCTTTTTTCCCCTAGAAATATAATTGCATTGAAATAAATATTACAAGAAATCAAGTCCAAACCAAACATAACAAACAAAAGGTCAAAGCCCAACAAGAATAACATAAGCCCAAACAACATCACCATCAGAAACCCTAACCTTAGGTCAGAGTCAAAGAAGCACATGAGTTGTCACCACCGTTGCCGCCTGAAAGAGGAAGAAAATCCAGGAATGATGTCGGAAACAAGGGATGGGAGTTCCAAGAACCATTCTAACATATCAATCCCATATGAAGATTTGTTTGCTCAATCACGTAGAGAGAAGTGCTGCCACCGACAAAGAACTCATGTGCCCAAAGAGACTCTAGCAATCGCCACTGATTAATCCCCGACCTAAGCTTGCCAGATCTAAGCAGAAATCCCAAGAACTTATGCCCGCTAAACCAAAATAGATCAGAAAATGGAATAGAGAAACGTGTTCAGTGGAGAAGGATGGAAGGAGATAATAAACCTTGAAGTTTGTAACTTGCTCAAACTCAGTTATCCCCAAATCTCTAACATCCCAACCATCCCACTTGATCTTATTGACTAATCTTATTTAAAGAAGTTAGGAAAATGTCAAAAAATCTTTGATTTAGCACTATGCCTTTAATTTCCCTTCCTCCACATTGCAAGACTCACGAAAGCCGCCACACAAAACCAGTGGATTGACACCAAAAGAGAAAAAATCAAAAACCCTAACCCTAAAAAAAACAAACCTCATGCCGGACGACCTCTCCTCCAACCAAAGTTGAAGGAAGAGAGGTGAAAAAAGCTATCACTTGAAGGTGTCAACCATTCATTTTAATTCTTAATATAAGATCCATTTTTTTTAAAAAAAAATAAACTACAAATTATATCTTATGATAAAAACTGAAGGTAATATCATAATTGATAGAATTATTAAAATCTCAATTGTTTTTGCCTGAAAATATGTTCAAAATTTTGATATACAATAAAATTAAGAACAAAAAGTGACGCTGCCCTAGAAGAGTAAAGTCTTAAGGAGTGATGCAAACATTAGCCTGACACATGGATGATTATAAGCTTTCAACTACAGTATGTTGTTGCTATTTGGAATGCAACGTTGAAACAGCACATAAAGCAAAATACATAGTCTCAAGATTTATCAATTCCTTGTAATCTCAGGAAACACCGAAACATACGAAGCGGACACTTGGAACGGAAGGAGACAAGTACAGTGCCCATGCCCCAAGTTCAGTCCATAAATTCAGGGTAAGCCATTCCCTCTGAAGCAAGCATGTTGCTGATTTACTAAATAAGGAGATAATGAAAAGGATGTTCATCCAATAGAATTGGTGCAAAGCACAACTTTCTGAAGCACATAAATAATAATATGCAGCCACATTCCCCTGCCTGTGAGAAACCGAGAATTATCCACAATCCCCCAACATTACTCCAATTCCCTTTGGTACCCTTCATTATTTTCTTTTCTTCTTTCCTATCTCTCTCTCTCTCTTTTCCGGGACAGCAATGTTATATGCCTTCTATATACGCAAACGTGGAAAAAGCTAGCTTGCTACATGCAACTGATAAGAAAAGTCGGCTACGAAAATGCCTCTACACTCAACGGAGAAAATATCCATGCAAACAGTTTCCCCGATGCCCCCAGCATGTGAGTGAATCTGCAACGTTTATTTAGCATCTACAAACATTCACACTTTCCACTTGTTATTCCTGAATTTTTCATCCTCCCTAACCCCATGAATACGTCTTCTTCCCACTAGAATATTTATTCTCCTTGGCCTTCATACATCTATCAATTCACAATTCCCAATTTGATGGAACTCTAACATACATTCTGAAAAAACTCATTTAACCACTAAAAGTGTTATATTCTACAGTTATATAAATTAATACTCTTTGTGTATAATTATAATTCTACTACTTGATTATACCCTTAAAATTGAATACCCATGTATAAAAAACATGTACTACACATTCAAAGCCACACTCGAATAGGATCGGCCACACCTCCAGGATAGTGACACTTTCATCTTAGCCATGGCCACAGCCAACAACGGTTCAGGGGAATAAGTAGTGCATCCTTTTGCTTCAAAATGCTCTTTGTACCATGATACAAAGGTTCACATAACAATTCTACAAATCAGAAAAGGAAGCAGAACGAACGATAGAAGGCCCTAAAAGGAGTATGGTAGCTTGGAAAATACAAGAGTGAGTGACAGGAGGAAAGCCATGATACTTACTGCATTACAGATTTAAAAAAATCAGGGCACAGTTCTTTGAGATCCACTAAAAGGTAACAAATACAAGTAAAAGAAGTAAAATCAGTCGCAAGGCAAGGGAAGGAACTTCAATTTTTTGCCAAGGCCAAGTGACTTCAATTACTTGAAAGACAACTCATCAACCATAGTAAGGTGGTTGACCAGGAGGTGAAGCGCCACCAGGTCTAATATTTGGCTGACTCAGTCCTTGAACAACTGGGCTGCTTTGCATCACAGGTGAGGAACCGGGACCTGGAGGTGAAGCGCCACTGGGCTGTACATTGACATTCTGTTGAACCCCAGGTTGACTGATTCCCAGAGAATTCGCATTGTGAGAAACAGGACTTGTATGTGCAAGAGGTGATGAAGCAGCAGGCATTGCTGCAGGGGAATAGGCAGGGGCTGGAGGGGCCGCATAGGTTTGACCAGGAAAAGTACCAGGCGCTGATGCATAACTTGGTGTAACCGCCTGCACGGTGGGATCCCATGACGGAACTTGTCCTCCAGGGACCTGACCCTGTACAGGAGAACCACCAGGGTACATAGGAGAAGCCTGAAAATTCTGCCAAGCTGCGGCAGGAGCCTGTGCTGCAAGCATAGTTGGATCTGGGATTGTATAGTCTCTACTTTTATCACTGAAAGCCTAAAACCAAAACAAGATTATACAACACTACAATCAGCTCGATAGATGATTATCCGAACATACAAAAATTGTAAAATAAATCAGGTGTCAAGAAGCATACATTTAATAAATCTCTTTCCGACCACGAATTGTCCAAATTTCTTCTTAGTACATCTTTAATATTTATCCCCTTTCATTTTTCCCCTCATGAACATTAACTCAAAAACACATATTTTTATACCTTCACATTGAGATCAGTATGACGAGAGTATGATAGATGAAGCTTACAATAGCCACCATCATATATGCAATGCCCCTCTAAAGCTTCTCTGGCAGTTGCTGCTGTTGTAACATCTGCAGATAAAAAGGTAAATGAGCACCAATAAAATGAAAAACTGATAAAAGAACAGGATGTCTGATTATGGTAAGAAAACAACTGATGATTCCGTCAGACTATAGTTGAAGACAATCATCGGTAAAAAACAAAAAAGGTCCAAAAATTGCAAGATTAAAGGTACTAAAAGTCAAGCCAAGAACCATGGTATAGTACCAAGTAACAGTTAAAGATGCTTTTACTGCCACTCTCAAGTGAGATCTTATAACTCACCAGAACAGCCACACTTGCAGGTGGACTCTTCATAATTTCCCTTTTCCTGAATTGTTATAATTCAGTTATGCTAATTAACCTAGGTTATATTCCTACAAACTTAAAAGGACATCCAGCTTGTTGCTGACCTCCTAGCATAGTACCACAAACACAAGTCAAAAGAGAAGTCCCCCCAGAATAAAAGTTCCATCCTGATGCAGGGTCCTATCTTTTATGTAACTCTATGGGCAACCGACCAGGAAACAAGCTTCCCCCTTCCCAACAATACACATCATATTTCATGAAGCACATACAATAAATATGTATTTTTGAAATACCTATCTAAAAAAGGACATAACACTGATTCCCAAGAAAGAAAAAGTCAAGTAGGTTTAGTACCAGGGTACTGAACTAGAGCCTGAGTTTGCCCATTCTTTTCGAATATAGCAATTTTCTGCACAGTACCAAATGCAGAGAAGACCTGTGACAGGCAGACCAGCAACATTCATTACAAGTTCTCAACAACTTAATATTTATTCATATGAGGAATAACTTCTCTTACCGTGTGAATAACATCTACAGTGACAGCATATTGCATGTTTTCAATGGATGCCAGAAGCACATTACTCTCAGGTTCTTTTTTCTTCCCATCAGGACCAACAGCAGGCTGGAGAACGAAACTAGTTAGTAAATGCTAAAAACAAGAAAGCAGAAACAAGAGAAAATGAATACCTGCACCATCCCCTCAATAGCAGTAGGATTAACAGGAAGGTAAGGATTTGTGTAGTCCCTGCAGAGTTGTCAAAATAGTTCAGCACTATTAACCAAACATCAACATTGGAAGAACATCAAAATAATATATTAAAGAAGAAAATAAACTTTCAAGAGACATTGACATTCTTGAATAAAGCTTTAAAAAGAAGAGGGTATGAAAGATAAATGGAGCATTTCTTGAAGGCTGTGAACTCTCTTGTAAGGAAAAAACGTAACTCGTAAGATATGAGTAATTAGAAAACATTGCCGAATCTGTCTGCTCATTTAAATGCATGGAAGATATAGGAAGTGCTTCAGCAAAGATTTTTGGGCACTTCGGATTTCTCAAACATCGATTCTAAATTCCACTTCCTAGCATTTTCATGCATGATAGGTGTCCTAGGTCTCGTACTTAACATTGTTTATCCATAAATCCTTCTCTTCCTAAGAGACCCCAAACTGGAAGAGACTACGGTCTAAGGACCGCTAAACTACAATTTCGCAATCCAATTTCACTATCCCTCTTTAACCAAGATAAAATTTAAATTCAATCTGACCAAGACAAAAATATTAAATTGAATATAATGGCTGGAATATATTTGAGAAGCAGGCTTGTTCATGTAAATATTGTTCTCTATATTCATTTATGATTTCACAGTCATTATATCAATTATTCAGCAGAAAACCATTGTTAATCAAAACAACTACAAATTAGATGCAGAAAAGGATAATCTTCTCAACTAACAAATTCAGTTGACAAAAGGAGAGGTGAGGAATCCAAGATATTTTCCCATGTTAAAGCAACTATAAACTATAGATAGCTAGCATCAATACCAACAATGGTCAAAAAATACCCACAAGCAGAAAAAATCACTTCCTTCAGTTCATTTTGGTAAAGAATAATAACTTCAGCTTTAATGGCAATAACAGGAAAAAGATCAAGAAATTTACTAAGTGGATATGCCAACACATCTGTATTCTGACTATCAGGCTTCACTAACCCCTAGATGACAAAAAGCACATATCAATTAGCAGGTCAGAAAACACCATGATAAATGACAACAAGGACTTTGACATTTTATCTGCGAATCTCAAAACACCAGCAATCATGTGACTAAACAATACTAAATTATAGCAGATTTGCGAATAAATCATTACCTGCTGCGATGAGACTGGAACTTGATATTAAGATCAGTATGCGCTGAGTATGAAATACGCAAATGACAAGAACCAACACGCTCAGGGAGCAAGTATCTGAGAAGAAAAACATAGCTAATCAGCATGTAATACTTGCTCAGTTATAATTAGAATCTATGATGAAGGATAGAAGGGTCAAATTGCAAATGCACTGCTTGCCTGGGTATGCTTCTTCCATCTAGTGCATTTCTAGCTGAAGCAGCAGTATCCGCATCACTGAACTGAATCAAAGCCTGCCATAATAAAACACATAACTAAAATGGATACTGACAATGACATTGAGGTAAATGTCGTATGATAATAAATAACTGTCTAACCTGGAAGCCTGCAGCCTTTTCAAACGTAGCAATTTTATGCACAAACCCAAAAGCAGAAAACACCTGAATAACAGAAAAAAAAAAATACTAGTTCAGACATCATAATGATTTTTCCTAAAAGAATGAGGCGGGAAAATATATAGTCAGATGACTTGGAATCATCACAAATCATGAGATCATCAGGCAACAACAAGAAGTTTCAAACTGATGAGAAATAAGTGCAGAATGACACCTGGACTTATATGGGTGACCTTAGAAAGGAGAATGACGTACATGATAATTATTCCAAACTGTCTCGAACAAAAGTATCTAATTATGAGAGATCACCATCTGTGATTCAGCCGATTTCAATAAAAAATGACACATGATTTAATCAGGATTCTTTCTAACTCTAAATAAAGAGAAGTAGATAAGACATCACAATATTAAATGCTGAAAGATGATATGGAACTCCATGAGATTTGAAGGTATAAAATCCTAGAGGCACATGACAAAGCATTCAAGTGAGATCAGAGAACCCCCTTTCATAAATAAATAAATAAAACTGATCGGATGCAGCAAGAATAAGGAGTTCAGGTGAATTGGAGACACAATTTTCATGATTGTAAAAATCCTCCAATGATGAACTTTGATATTATATGCCTTTCTCCTAATGGTAAAGTAATTCTAATCTCTATTAATATTATAGATCATGAAAAAAGAAAATGGGTCAACAGGTTTTCAACTCTGCATCATGTGAACAGCAGGGAAAACAACTAAAATTCAACAATCGATTTTCCTATTGTTAATTACTCCTTGTTTTTTCCCACCTTCAAGGGGCTAGCACTCCTTTGCTAGTCAAACACTGTCAGTTACATGACAACCAGATGTGACTTAGGGTTAATCCCCCTTCTTTGCACTAAAAAATCTGTTTTCTTCTAAGAACTATGCCCTCTTTTTATTCTCTTAGTTTCATATCTTAAAGCGAGGTTAAATTTGCTCATACAATAAAATACAAAAAGTTTAAAACAGAATTTGATTTTAGAGGAAAAATCACTTTTTAGTGATATTAGTTATTAAATTACGATTCATGACAGTCCGTACTTAAGCATTATATAGTTTAGACCATACTACTTAACTGTTCCTGCTATCTAAATCACAAAAAAATTGCATGACCGAAGAGGAAAATGTTGTGTCTAATCACTATTGTATTTCAAGATGACAAGCTGCAAGGATCAAGCATTTATGCCCATTATTAGATCACTGAACGGCAATATTCTAGCATAAGAGTTTAAAACAAGTAGAACCAAATCAAATTAGCAGAGAAGCATATAAACAATAATGAAGTAAAGCCAAACTTTTGCCCAAACAAGAAGCCAGTGGCATAGATCCAAATCAACTCAAAAAGAACTTACCAAGTGGATAACATCAATGCTCACGTCTCCAGCTTCCACTCCTTCAATTGTTACCAGCAAGACATTTCCAGGAACATCTCCAGGACTTTTATTGTTGACAATTTCGTGTCTATTAGAATACTGAATATAAACAGTTTTACCACGAACTTGTGCAGGCTCTGAAGACGAGGCATAATATGAAACCATTGAAATGGCTTGATTTAAATCTGCCTGGTAATGTCATCATTTTAAAGAGTTGATAAATCAGAGTTGGATAGTCCAGAAAGAACAGTGCTCATCAAATATTAAAAATCACAGTCACAGACATTTGGATGAAACAGAATATTTTAATATGAGGAAATGAGCCGAAGTGCTTCCAGGAAAGTCAATCCGATCACCATTAACTGAACTAATGTATTATTTTCATTAAGCTAAATGCAGGTTAATGGGCAATTTTGCCTTGCCTGAAATTTAAAGAATGAAGCAATTTTACTCTAACTATTATCTCAGATAGATAATTTTAAGTGTTAATTAGTTGACTAAATATATTGAATTGACAGTCCATATGTCATCCACATCATTTTTGTTAAAACGCAAATTTATCTAAAAAATTTCATGTGTCATCTATTTCATTTCTTTTTAAAGTTAGATTTAAAACTTCCGCAAGCTTAACAAAAATGACTTGGTAACATGTGACTCTCAATCGACGTATTTGGTCAACCATCCATCAAAATTAATTGAGATAACGGCAAGTGTAAAATTGCTCCATTTTTTTTTAACTTCTAGAACCCCTGAAAAACTTCCTAGCAAAAAAAAATTGACCCTTAACCCTTTTTTTTAATGTCAAAAACTTTGATACGAGTGTTAACAGCTTCAAATCCTTTAATTTCTTGAACACGTTTCACTTTCATATTGACCTTGGCCCCTCCAAGAATATCGCTAGTTCAATTTCTTTCATGCATCAGCCTTTGGCAAGTACCTCAGTTTATTTCTACCCTAATTTCTCTCCAACGACAAAATAGACGGTAAAAAAACCGAGCAAGACCCCATAATTAGATAACAGGTGAGAGATAGAGATGAGGAACTAACAAATTCGACAAACGCCTGGTTCCGATTGGCGCCGACATTGCACTTGGTGTTGACAATCTTCCCGAAGGGTTTACAAAGCTCTTTGAGCTCCTCTTCTGTGCACTCCCATGGAAGATTGCGGAGGTGCAGGACCTTAGAAGGGGTTTGAGTGTACCGGAACTGGTGCTGGCTTGAGGTTGACATTTCAGGATTTGGGGCACCGTTACGGTGTACGGCGCCGCGACAGATTACGGGTCGTGAAGGTAAAGTCGAGTGTCTGGTTGTCTAGAGATTGCTGCGATTTCCAGATAGCTCGAAGGGGAGTGAGGGATGTGGACGGGAATTTATATCATCGTCAGACTCCCCGAGATTAGATCTGCGACGGAAACTGTGCGCGCTATTTATCCTTGAAACAAGTTCCCCCGTTCTACCTCCAAAATAAACAAACGAATATTTTTTTAGGTCATATATAAAAAGGTTAAATATGAATAGAATTCCCCAATTTTATTTAAACACTGTTTTACCAAATTCTCTCATGCTTTTTTTTTATCATGGTCAACTGAAAGTCAAATACAAGAAAAAAGAGAATATTGATTAAAAGTTCATATATAAAAATTTTATCGATAAGAAATACCTATATGTTTAATTTTGTATTAAAAAAATTAAGGGCTCTTAAATAAAAATCAATAATTACAAGATCCCCTTGATTATACATTGACAATAATAACGTTTTCGTTAAATTAGATGGAAAACAGAATGATTATAACATTTTGTTAGACTTATATAATATAAAAAGTATTATATTTTGTAGTCCTGATTTTAAGATTACACCGCTATATCTTATAAAATAAGGATGCAAATCTCTCATAATCAACCATTATAATATTTTAAATTAATCAAAGTGCATGTCCATAGATACTACACTTATGGAAAAAAAATTAAAAATCATATAGAAATTCAAAAAATCATATTCTATCATTAAAAATATTAAAATATCTCATTAAATAATGGATTAAGTAGCAAATCCACCCTGAAAATATATACAAAAGAGAAATGTTGGTCTGAAAGTTTTTTTTATCTCAATATCACTCTGAAAGTTTCAAAACGTAGCAATATTATCATTCCCGTTAACATAATTAACTTTGACCATTAATTATGTGCTCGTTTAGAACAGCAATTAAAATCTTCTAAAGTAATTTATTAATCGTGATTTACGATATACAAGATAAATATATGAAAAGAGTGTTGTCTCAACTTACATATATAAACACTTATAAATTACCCTATCATTCAGCCAAACATAACATATTTTTTTTTTACTAAAAGGATACACGTTGCACATCCCCTCATAACCACCTCATCATCTAATCACTTCCTTCCTCTCTTCCTCAATGGCGATTCATCCCCTTCTTTCTACCTGCTCCCATCACTTCTACCTCCTCTGTCCCCATCATCTTCTATTAGATTCTTTAATAAAAGATTGCACAAATTAACACTATTTTTTATCTACGTGATTGATCTATGCCCACAATAAAAAAAAAAAAATCCATACCCAATCAAATAAAAGATAGTACAATTTTCAATTGCATAGATGAAAGCAGTTTCAGTTCGAAGAATGAATTATCACCGGAAAACCGTCCTTCATCTTGGAGATTAAGAAGGAAACGAACTATGGTTCCATCACTTTCAGCATTGCCGAAACCACCATGAACCTCGTCAGAATTGCACCCACCAACCTCTTCATCGGCAAGTAGGCCATCTCCTTCCTCGGACAAATCCTTGGCCCCACCTGAAACGCTGGATAGCTAAACGAATCTCTCGCCACATACTTCCACTTTTCTGAATCTTCACCGCTTCCCTCTTTCTCTAACCACCTCTCCAGCTTATACTCTGCTCAATCGCTCCCCCACAACTTCTTCAAAGCAAACAAATAGCGAACCCTGAGTTCAATGGACTTCTTCAACTACCATATCTGTTGGCTTTTCTTGGATTCGGCAGCTGCAATGCCGATGACCACGACGACGAGGAACCCGTGTATGGGATTAAAGAGCTCCCAGGTGAGGGCCTCTTGTGGGATTAAAGCACCTCCAGTAGTTCGAACGGAACCGGCTTCCTTGGAGTTAACCAATCTTCCCTGGAGTGAGACCCAAGTAAGTTTGTTAGGTGATGAGAGAGGCGAAAGAGGGTGGAGGAAGGTGGTGGAGAGGCGGCGGCCGGAGGGATGGAGGGTGGGAGGAAGAAAGACAGCAGTAGGATGAGGAGGAGGCACGTCTTCGTCCATGGGGTGAGCAATGGGGCAACACTGCAACAACTCAATCAAATTCAAAAAAGGATTATGAAGATGGGGACAGAGGAGGCGGAGTAGATGGAATCAGATGGAGAGAAGGGGAGGAGTCGAAGTAGTAGCTGTTAGGAAGGGAGGGAGGTAGCGATTAGATGAAGAGGTGGTGTGCAATATGTATCTTTTTAGTAAAAAAAAAAAAAAAAAAAAAGCGAATGCTCAAAGTTAATTAATTAAAAGAAGGATAATATTACTGTGTTTTAAAATTTTTGGATAAAATTAAGATAAAAAAAATTATAGGGTAATATTATTCCTTCGCTTATACTTTCAGAATGTATTTTCTACTTAATCCCACCATTAAATATGCGTAATATATAAAAATTGAAATATTAATGTTGTCATTGATTACAAATAAATGCTCGAAATTAATCTATAAAAATATAATTATCGTTATATAATATATATGTACATAAATTTTTAATTAACAAGCCTATATTATACTTTAATTTATTGTTATATATGTAGATATGATCCAGCTTATACTGGTTGTTATATTTGTTTTGTAAGGCATATTATATATATAGGTAGTTTTAATTAATGAGTTAAGATGCAAAAATACATATGTGATTATTTACAAAGTGTGCCTCTAATAACAAATATTTTTTTTAGGGACAAAAATAAATATAAGCTTTCTAAATTGATGCAAAAGTCACATATTCTGTTAAAAGCAAAATATTCACAATTAAAATGAAAGTTATTGACAAGCATTGATGACATTGAATATTTAACTGCTAACTAAAAACTAAAACCTGAAAAAAAAAAAAAATAGAAGGGTTTGTTTGGTCCAAACTTGCACTATATGCACCAAAAACCCTATCACCACCTTCTCCATCTCTAGGCAAGTTGCCAAACACCTCACTAGTCCTTTGTGTCCTTCCAACAATGATAAACACTCATGGTAACAGCTTCCTTCCTCTCTCCTCCATACCCTTATTGTTCTATCCTCCGATCAACTGAATATTACGTTCCCTATAGTCCTTAGACATAGAACTACAAATTGGCGAACCTGCAAAAACCCTCCATGATTGAATATGTAACAGGGTCTCTCTTTCTTCCATAAATTAATCATCACATCTGATGACCTCTAGTAGAGAAAGCAATTTGTTGAATGATGTGCTTAATGCCATTATGTTCACAGGGGAAGGTTGGGATTTAAGTGTACGATATGAGTCTTCTGTGTAAATCCTCCTCCATATTTTCAACAGAGAATTGAAGTCGAAAATGCCGCCATCGAACTCTGCTCTAGTATTATCTTCCTTCCCCCTCCGATTTGCTTTCGCGAAGGAGCACGACTTGCCTCTGATTTGCTTTGTTCCTTCTGTGTCAACAGTTAAATACTCCATGTCACCGTAAATAGACTGAAAATATAGGAGAGAGGAGCAGACGATAAAGAGAGAGGTGAACAAGATGAACCAAAATATTATGAGAGTGGGTTCGAGAGGGCTAAAGCGCTTAAGCTTCTTCAGCATATCAAGGTGGGTCATGGTGTTGTCGCCGAAGTGATGAAAAGCTGGTGTGCTCTTAGTCATCTCATCCGAGGAAAAAGAAATACACTCAGAGGTTATATCCAGAAGTACAAAGAGAGGGAGATGATAATATAAACAGAGGGCAAGTGAATGGACAAGGAGAAGAAGGTAAGCCTAGTAATTAGAAGAAGGCATTAATGGCGGAACGACTCTGTTTTTTTAACCTTTTATGGGTTTCCCTTAGAAACAGGCAAATAGTAACAGTTTGCAATTTAAAGTAAAGTGTGATGGGTGAAGTCAGAGGAACCTTGAATAGTTTCAGGCAAAACAAAATATACTCTCTTTATCCAACAAAAATAAGAAAAAAACAATTTAGATTCCTTCCGAAGAGCTACAAAACTCTGATATGTTGGTGATATTTTTATTGATTCGATATCGCTTCCTTCCCCCTCCGATTCAATTTTGTTTTTGATCGCTCTCGGATTTGATTTCGTTGTCACTGTGCTTCCTTCGGCCTCGCTCTCTTCCAATATTGTTTCTATTTTTCCCCCAAGTAATTGATGCCTTTTGCCCTCACCTCAGTTTGCCTATGTTTTAAATGTGAGTGTTTTTCCTTTTTTTTTTTTCAATACTAAATTATTTTAGTCAACAACTTCATCTGTCAAGTCACTATCTATGCCATCACGATTAGTCAACAAACTTCTATTTCACGGTCAACGTCTCTATTTTAATAGATACTATGACTTTCGCACCTATTATGTAACCACATAGTTATTTTTGCACCTAAAAAAAATATTTACTGTTGAACATACTTTAAAAAAAATTATATATATATTTTTTCACCTTAACCCTTAATTAATTACTATATATGCAGACATGGATATCATATCTATTTGATAAAAAATAGATACTTTAATCTATTATAGATATATATGCAGATAGATACCATTTTATCTATTGTATATTATTCCTATTTATTCTCATCTTCAATATAATCAAATCAAAGGTTTTATACCTTTTTTTTTTCCTGATGAGGAAGTAAATAAATGAGAAAATAATAGAAAAATACCATTTAAACTTTAAAATCCTGTTGACAAATATGTTAATGAGATTAAGAAAAATAGTAATGCAACTGACAACTCATTTTATTGACAAATCACCTATTTAAAATTTTAGTTTAGATGATATTTTTTAAAAAAAATTCTTAAATAAATTCATATAATCATTATTTTATTCATTCCATTTCATTGCATTTCCTCTTATTCCATGAACGAATCGGGTTGTAAGCAACGTAAAAAGGGCATTCGAGCCGCACTGTAGAGTAGTACTGCATTTCATCTGACCATGTGTTAAACGGTTAACCGTGATTTTTTTGGTTAATCTTGATTAAGGCAAAATTTTTTGGGGGAAAAGGAACCCAAAAAAAAAGAAAGAGAAAGAAACCAGTTCGGGTAGGGATACGATTATCTAACTCAGTTGGCCAAATGGGCCGCCTAATTCTGTTCTCCAATTTCTTTTTCTTCGCCTGCGAGTAGCGACGACTGTCTAGCGTTGAAGTGTTGACCAAATTGATCCATCCGCTTGGAGCATCTTTTCCCTTATCGGCACGCCAACAACGCAATGCTCAGATCTGTTTAGCTGAGCGTGTTACTCTTCTCTCCCTTTTCATTGTTTTTCTCAGAGAATTCTCAATAGCCCCTCCGTTGAATTAAAGGTAACCGTACCCTTGATTTGTTGAAAAATGCATTTCGTCCTCCTTGTGCTCCTTGATTGATCAGTTCTGTCTGTTTTTAGTACTTCTCTTAACGATGATTTTCCCCGCATATCCGTTGACGATCGACGCGTAATTCTTCCTAAGTTCCTATGAACCCATAGTCTTGATTATGGTCTTCTAATTAATCGCAGATGTATGCTTATGTTATAATTGATGCATTTGGGTATTAATATTTGATGACAGGGTAGGGTTTGTTGTGGTCTAATATGTTCTTAGAATATGCGGTTTCATGCTGAGAGGCTAAATCGAACCCTTTAAAAGGCTCATTTTTAATGTGTTCTTCATTCTTTCTATTTGTCAGGGTAGCTTGTTTTTCACAAACGATTGAATTTGTTTATACGTTTTTATTTTCTTCAAGCTTTACCCGCGTAAAGTAGAGGGCGACGAATCGTGATTCTTAAAATTGAAACTAGATCTCAGTTTTAAATGACAATATGAATTTCTGTCATTAAGAAATATCTTGTTCAAATGCGGGTTTCTGTTTGAAAGGCCCGGAAGTTGTTGTCTATGATTTTATTCTATTTTGGAGTAGAATAATAATTTTTTCCACATCTTATAGCTCACCCGTTATAGTTGTCCCCCCCAACCGAAAAAAAAAAACAAAGAAAAGGAAAACTTTTTTCGTGCAAGTTTTGAAATGAACAAATCTTAGCCATAATTTTATGAATTTCATTATGTAACTTGTGTATCTTTTTCAGATTATTTAAGTTCACCTGAAAGCTTTTAATCGGATTTAGAATCGGATATAAAGTATTTTCTGTGATGGCTGGTCATGGAAAGCGAACCCGCTCTCAGTCTGACTATGATAGCAGAGGAAATAAAAAGAGGAATATGGGTGATGATAGAGAGCAGTTTGTTATTGGTCCTGAAGATACTGTGTACCGTTATCTGTGTCCAGTCCGAAAGATCGGCAGTGTTATTGGTAGGGGAGGTGAGATTGTTCGGCAACTGAGGATAGACACCAAATCAAAGATTAGGATTGGTGAGACAGTTCCAGGATGTGAAGAGCGTGTTATTACAATCTACAGCCCCAGTGAGGAGACTAATGCTGCTGAGGATGGGGGCAATTTTGTTTCACCAGCTCAGGATGCTCTGTTTAAGGTGCATGACAGAGTGGTTGCTGAAGAATTTCATGGGGATGAGGATAATGAAGGAGGCCACCAAGTTGTAGCTAAGCTACTTGTACCCTCTGATCAGATTGGTTGTGTTATTGGAAAAGGTGGGACAATAGTTCAGAGCATCCGTGGTGACACTGGTGCCCAGATTCGTATACTAAAGGATGAACATTTACCTAGATGTTCACTGAGCTCTGACGAACTTGTGCAGGTAAAATGAATGAATATCTCCGTAATCTTTCTGTCTTCTTTTCTTTATATTTTATTTAAAGTTAAACACGTTTTTCTTTGCATTGCATGGAGACTAAAGATTGACCCACATTATTCATGGCTTGTGAATAGTGTAGTTTGCTATCTATTTTATTATGTTGATATACTGATTAAAAGTATTTGTCATCTTTCTCAGTTTTTGCCACTAGTTATTCCGATTCCTGTTTCATATGGGTCAGAATCGGATTGTTAATTGCCTAAGAAAGTTGCAAACCTCTCTCTCTCTCATGCACGGAGGATTGTCTTCCTCAAATTTGTTTTTTTGAAAGCTCTCAGTAATTTTCATTTCTGCAGCTCTAGTTTTAGTTCTACTATGCTGTTCTGGGGTATTACAGTATACACTACAATCATCCAGTTTGACCAACATTCACTGTGGCCATTTTAATCTCATTTTTTGTTTATTATAATTTATTTCATAGTGCTTTGAATGGCTAGTGGTTTATTTGCTGCATAAATGACTTTGTTGTACAAGTTGAGCTTTAGTCTATGCATATAATAACTAATTTTCTTCTTTTTCTTAATTTGAGTTAACCGAATATTGTTGGGTAATAATTATATGTTAATGCGTTTCTGTACTGCTTGGATGTGGAACTATAGATTTCTGGGGATCCCGCAGTTGTAAAGAAAGCTCTGTATCAGATTGCAACTCGACTTCATGATAATCCATCTCGATCTCAGCATCTGCTTGTCTCTGCTATGCATTCTACTGGTGGCTCACTTGTCAGTGCAGCCACGGGAGCACCAATTGTGGGGATAGCTCCTCTTATGGGTTCTTATGGACGATATAAAGGTGATGCTGGAGACTGGCCGAGGTCATTGTACTCAGCTCCAAGAGATGAAATATCATCCAAAGAATTTTCGGTTCGCTTGGTTTGCCCAACTGGAAACATTGGAGGTGTGATAGGCAAGGGAGGTGCTATCATAAATCAAATCAGGCAGGATTCTGGGGCAACAATCAAAGTTGATAGTTCAGCAGCCGGAGATGATTGCTTAATCACTATTTCAAAAAAGGAGGTAAAATGTTGACCATCCATTGAGCCTTCTTTCTTTGACTTGATTTCTATTGTATACGTGATAGTTTTAAAATTGTGGTCATTCAGTTCTTCGAGGATGCATTTTCTCCAACAATAGAGGCAGCTGTGTGTTTACAACCCCGGTGCAGTGAGAAAGTTGAAAGAGATTCAGGAATCATCTCATTCACAACCCGTTTTCTGGTGCCAACGTCACGGATTGGTTGCCTTATCGGTAAAGGAGGATCTATCATTACTGAAATGAGGAGGCTTACAAAGGCTAACATCCGCATCTTGTCGAAGGAAAATCTTCCTAAAATTGCATCTGATGATGATGAAATGGTGCAGGTAAGTGCATTATTATAGTTTCATTTGGCTTTTTCCTGGATTTTTTGTGTGAGAAAAGGTTGCTTATTATGCCCTATAGTTTTGAACGATGTTTATCCTTTGTTGATTAGGTTTCTGGAGACCTGGATGTTGCCAAGGATGCTGTTGTGCAGGTCCTCACACGGCTAAGAGCAAATCTTTTTGATAAAGAGGGTGCTGTTCCTGCATTTCTTCCAGTGTTGCCATATCTTCCTGTTTCAGCAGATGGTTCAGACTATGACAATAGAGATAGCAAACGTCATGGACGTGGACCTTTGTATCAAAGTGACTATGGTGGCTCAAATGATTTGGAAGCTGGTGATGGTTTTGGAAGCTATGGCAATTTACAGGTACTAGTCAACTACCATGAGATTCCAATAAGATTATATCTGGATGAGTCATAAATTGCAAGTTCGACCATTATTTCTTACCCATTTTTTTAATGTAATAATGTTCCAAATATCTATAGCTTGGCAGCAGCAGTGCTTATGGAGCCTATGGAAATTATTCTTTGGGACGGACTAGCATTTCTGGGTAACTGATCTTCCCACATACTGTGTTTCGTATTATTTTCACTACTCAGATCAATATATGACAATTATTGTGGATTTGTGATCTTATTGTGTAAGGTCTAAAGGGTTTTGTTGAGAGCTATGAAGTGAGCCCCATTTTAAACTCATGCTTTACTCCCTCCGGTCCTTATTATAAGGGCTTTCCTTAATATAAGATCTTTGGTCCAGGGCATTAATTTTTGCTCCAAGTGTCCTATACTTTGATAACCCTTGGCCTTAACTAACTAAACAATCTTCTCACTAACTAAAGAACCTATAATTGATAAACTTCATTGAGGGTAATTTTAAAATTTTAAAATCATTGATTAATTTTAACTGAATTCCTTAATCTCTGTAAAGTTGTTTATTGATTTTTACAATGTGGACCAGAGGGAGTGTTGTTTATAAAAGGTTCTTACAACTATAAGGTTTTGATTTGTGTTGTTTTGTGAATGTTGACTTCTTGTAAAGTGTCGTGTTTTCTGGTCAATTGATACCCACCCTTTCATGAAGGTGAAATTGAGTTCATTTCTCTGATGGAAAATTCTAGAAGTTTATAGGAGGATGTATAGTTTTTTTTATAAAACTTTTTTCAGCTAATGTATTCTTTAGGAAAATATTCTAACCTGAAACTGTTTTATAGGCAGCTGTTTTGTGCCTAAAATATTTTTGAGAGTCATGATTCAGATGAAAACAAAGGGACCAACTTTTGCCATCGGAAAAAAATAGATGGGAGGGGGGACCGAGACTCCTTATTGACCTTGTCCATGTCGTGAAGAGACTACACTTACTGATATTTTATTCTAAGATCTTTAAACTCATCATGCTGATATTTAGCATCTCCTACCAGGTTGTCTAGTCAGAACAATGTTTCTCGCAGGAGAAACAATGCTTACTAAAACTTGGTTGATGGGTACCTGCAGGTAGACTACAATTTTTATCCATTTTGTCTTTTATCTGGGAATTGCCTGTGATATAGCCTAGTCACATTTGTATATAAAAGTTTGATATCTTAACCTGACCAATATCCCATGTAGAATTCTGATGCACTTCTTTTCCCTTTGTTGCCTTTCCCTTCCCATCCAAACAGCTGAGATTTATGAAGCCCGAAGCCTGCCTACTGCCTTAACCAGAAGACCAGATGAACCAGGGTCTGACAAACTCATGGCCCTCCTTGACGCTTCTACTTAGTGGACCAAACATATGTGGAGACTATTAAAATTGGCCATGTCCTTTTTACCATAATTCCCAAGCTTGAAAACTTGTGCTCCCAAGAACCTATATAGTGGCTTACCTTTGTTGCTGCTTTCTCATTCTAATTTATGTCTTTAGAATTAAAAATTCGATGTTGCTATGATCCTTGGGTAGTTATATATTTGTACCGTTGCTTTTGGGTTTTGTTTTCCTAATTGTTCAGCATTGTTTGCAGTATGAACTTTTGGGTTGTTTGAATTTAATGGTGTTGATTCCTGGTAAGTTGTTCTTTACATCAAATTTTGGTGGAGCCTTGTGTCATCTGTATTGCAGGTGTCAATTTCTTCCCCTATCTATCACTGGAAGCAGGTGACGGTATGTTGCATTATTTGCCTGTGAAACTTCATTGTTAAAAATTTAAGAGAACTTATTTGTTGAATCAATAATGGTATGAACGTATTGCAACTCGCTCTGCTAGGTAAGACTGAAGTCAAAAGCTAACTTGACTAAGACCGTGTACTGGGAGGCATGTTTTGTCTTTGGTGATCCAGAAATATCCGTGTCTGTTCATCTCTTTCCTGAGTTACTGATACCATATATTATTTGATGTCTCAAATTGTGTACCCGGCGCTTAGTCTTTTCCTGAGCTTAATCAGCATTACAGGTTTTTAAAATTCCGTAAGTTTCTCTTTTACATTTAAACTAGTCTTTGATGGATTAAGAGGGTAGGACCACCGAAAGTGCTTGTGGATATCTTCCAGTGTTTTAGGAAGTTGCATGGTATGAATGAAATGTTTCTGTGCCATTTTGATTTCGTGCAAGTAATCTTTGGAGGGACTATGAGCGATTCAAATGGGGTAGGCTCACAATAATATTGTTTTGAAGATTTTATTTTTGGTTGTGATTTGCTGACATGCAGCTTTAGCATCACGATATTCAGGTTCTTTGTAACTATGGGCTATCAGTTTCCCAGCGACTCTTTCTGATTGAGTTTTCATTAGACTGCAAAAATCTAATCTAAAAACGATAATAAAAAATATCAATTCCTTTATTTTTTTTTTGGGGGACAAAATTCCTTTTGAAATTATTACAATTATTTCATTGTTTATTGCATGAATGTGAAGTAGAATGGACCGTCGATGTTTCCAATGAGGGAAAAAAAACTATCACAGCTTAAGGTGGTGATTTCTTCGTGTTTGGCGCTTTTGAGTTTTGTCTATAACCAATAAAACAAGTTAATTTCTGACTTTATAAACCACGTTGAAATGACGGCAAAAAAAAGCATGTTAATTTTTTTTTGGTGCTAGGTAAAAAGACAATGCATTAATATGAAAAATCATACCGCCACTACTGCTTCACGTTTTAAGCCAGTATCAACAGTTTTATGAAATTATCCTTTAAAAAAAAACCTTGATGAAATTATCTAGATACAAGCATAGCTAATCGAAATGGTTTCAAATAAGATTTATGAACTTCAAAAATTCATTGGGAACCTCGTTCTACAGAAGTATTCAAGATCCGTTGTGGTCGACTGCGAATATACCCAGTAGAATTTACTCCCTTCTCCCCTGGCTTTTTATTCTCCCCGGCTTTTTATTATAAGATATATTTGGATAATTGATTTTGATCTTAAATATAAAACGGTTTTTATATTTGTTAATCTTTTTTTAATTTATTTTATTGATGCTCTTTTAACAATAATTATGGAGAAAAGAGAATGAGGGAATTAAGGAAGGTGATTATGATGTTTTAAAAAATATTTTTCATATTAATTAACTCAATTAACTTTTTAATTTAATTAGATTAGATAAATATATCATATATTAAAAACCAAAAGAGTAATATTTTTACATTATGCTTCAAAAGAAGAGGAAATTAGAGATTTTTTTTTAAAAAAAATTAAAGGGTAGACACTAAACGCTTAATTTTACTAGGGGGATTGAACTCGCAGCTTTACTAATAGGAGCTTTTCATGCCAAATGGTAAAAGTTTGTTTCTAAATCAATTGCTCTCCTTAAATTTGAATTTGCATGTGTGGCTACCGTTGAAACAGATTGAAAAATACAATAAAAAAATGTTTGTGTCTGCCAGAGGATCAATTGCTCTCCTAATATTTTCCCGTGAAAGGCTCCCCAGTTTGCCAGAAATAATCGTGGTAAGTTTTCTTATTATATAACTCTGATTCACGTAAATTGTTTTTATGAATCGGGTTTATTATATAAGTCTGATTCATGTAAATCGAGATAAATCTCCTCCACATATTTACCTTGTAGACCGTAAAAACACCTCATAGACCGTAAAAGCATCTCGTAGACTGTAAAAGTATCTCGTAAATCGTAAAAATTACTTCGTATTTCGTGAATCACAATTCATAAACAGTTATGGAAATTCCTTAAGCTAATCCAAACCAATTCTTTCTCTACGTCCAGTTGTAGTAATTCATGTCCACCTAACCCCACTGACAACGGACTCAGCTCTAAGTGAATGAATTGTACAAGTTCTAGTGAGACACTCTGCCAAAAGCTGAGCCTTCTCTTAAATGTTAGATGACCCTCCACGTTCCACAGTATGGTGATCTCAGAACCTATTCAGAATGGGTTTGCGCTTTGCACTTTTCTCTTTTCTTTGGTCAAAATGGATTTGCAATTGCTCAAGCTATATGCTCCAACTTCAGATAGAGGTGATAATATGGGTTGGGACCACGGGTCAAGCCCGTCCAACCCGTAAATATGAACGGTTTGGGTTCTGAAAAATTGGGACTATTTGGGAGCGGTTCTTTTGGGCCTAAACCCATATGGTCCCAACCCACGACGGGTTGGACCACCAAGTTAGTGGGTTGACCCATATTTTTTTTAATGTTGTCTAGTGTCTATTGGACAAGGGAGATTAGGTGAAGGGCCAAAGGAAAACAAGACTCAATCCAATTTACGTAGTCTTTTGGGTCATTCATTATTTTTCATTCCATTTATGCTTTTTGGGGTTGTGACTTGCTGCCAGTTGCCTAGCTTGAGTCTTTGAGAGTTAAGACGTGGTATTCGTAATTTAGTATACTCCTCCTTCCTTGAATTTATGTTTTTTAAATTTAGTATACTAAAATATTGATAGCTTTTGGATTTTTTTTTGTTATGTGTGAACTTGTGATTAATGTTTAATTTTTAATGAATTTTTAATTTCTTTATGGTTTATGTTTGTAAAAAAAATATTTTTTAGCATATTGTGTTTAAAAAAAAAATTTAAAAAAATAATATGGGTTGGGTGGGCCAACCCACCAACCCAGTGGTTATAGGTTGGGTTGGCTAAATAGCAACCCATATTAATACGGTTCTTTTGGGCCCAACCCATATGGTCCCAACCCACGGCGGGTTAGCTCAAACCCAGTAGGCTGGACATATTACCACCTCTAACTTCAGATATTTGTCGGCTCTTTCACCCAAAGCAAAAGTCACATCTTGCAATAAGAATGCTCCTAGTTACTCAACTTTTTCCTGATACCTTTTAGACAAAGGACAACAATTGCACAGTTATAGGGCTGTCCCCACTGGCAGAAAATGCTAGCCCTCATTAATGCACGTTTTTGCTTTGCTTCCCAACTTGTATAAACAATCTCTTTATGCGAACCTCAAGTAATTACATTTCTTTTAGCCTCAATCCCCCATTCGTCTATTCCCGCCAAACACGGCATTGTAGTCCAATTGGCTTCTTCTACTCTATCAGTTCACAAATAGAGAGGGGTCTGTTATTGATCTTCGTTTTAATAGGGATTGCTGTTTTCCTCATTCGGGAAAGTTCCTGCTGTAGTAGTATTGTGTTCATGCCAGTGATATACTCTCATTTCATTGGCTACAGTTCCACACTATCAGATGATTGTCCACTTCCCTTTTCTTTTCTTTTCTTTTTTTTTTCCTGTGGTAAAAATAGTAACTTTGGGGGTTATTGGTCCTGGAAAATTTCATCAAAAGGTCTAGCATGTGGGAATGAGGTCATGTGATGCAGCCAAGGATGACTTGCCGGCAAGCTTTACTATATATGCAATAAAAGAGATCGGCAAGTCATCTCTGGCTACATGAAACCCTCATTTTCTCATGCTAGATTTTTGGATGAAAAAGCCCTACCTTCACTTCTGGAGATCATCACATACACTACCCAGAATCTTTTTGGTACTGACTGATGCAACTGTAAACTGCTTGAAAGTTTAATGGACTTTCATGCCAGCTGAAAAATATGGCTCAATGTACGAAAGCATATAACAGCTAAATATTTAAGCCTTTTAAGTTTCTCCTCAGGTTGATGTAATCAATCTTGCTGAAACTTTGCACCAAGCAGGATTGAAGCAGTGATTACCATTTGCTAAAATTTTCTCAACTTTCGTGTAATATCTCTACATGCAATATTATATCTGTATCATTTCTGCTTGTTTTTGTATTATTTTATCTTCATACAGTGCGAGGGATCTGGTCATATATAACTGTCTTCTCTGCTAGGAATACTATTGAAATGATTCCGAAGTTGTTAGGCATGCATAATCTGGTAAGTACTTGTCACTAGTTGTGTCAGCACCTACAAAGCTATAGTGTAACTGTTTGCGCTCTTGGCTCCCATACAGGTACAAGTTTTGAATACAAGGTGTCACCACATACGAGATCCGTTGCAGTTTTCCGTGATCAATGAATACAACTCACAAGATTAAGTTACCATTTGTTTTCGAGTACACTTCACTGCTTCAGTTTTGAGTTTGAGACCACATAATTATTATCCACATCAATTCTCTACAGTGTCATCTGATTGTTCATGTACTACAGTAGGAAGTTTCTACCAATATAGTACAGGGCTTTATATTCACCTCCCAAAAACAAAAAGAGAGAGAGAGTTCATAATACTCCTACTTCTTTTCTCTAAATGTTTTCATCATGGTCCCCCTCCCAATTTCTCAAGGTGGTTTCGTACAGTTTGAACAAGATAGAATACCAGCAAATTGTTCTGGAAAAATCATGGAGACAAGGCATGCAAGAAACCCTGTTCTGGTTCTATTCTAGTTATGCCAAGGTTCTTTGATATTAATGTATTCTATGGCTTGACATGGATCCGTTTTTATTATGGGAAATAAAAAAGTTCTCTTCTCTTTTAATTTTTTGCTCACATTTCCTAATCTGATTCTGCAAAACCTGCCAAGACTTTTAGCTGTTACCTTGTTTGCGTGAACTTTAGAAACTATAAAGTAATCAAGATTGGTGTATGTTACTAGTAAGACCAAGAAGGTCAAATTGACCGAGCCTTATTAATCGATATATCACTGATGGGAGACTTCTCAATACATAAAACTCGGAGAATTAGGTTCACATTTGAAATATGAAGCGAATAAACAGTACATATAATCAATAAGAAACAGAGTGGACTTTAGGAATACAGAGAAAATTGAGAAAAGTACAAGGAACTAGATATATATAAGACCTTCTCGTACGAGCAAACCAAACATGAGGACGAACAGGCCAAGTGTGATGGATTGAGTTGGGGATATGAAGGTTTGTGAGTATGCAGATAAAGTCAATACTGCACCAACAATTCCAATCAGAAGGGCGATCATGTTCTGACTCATTTCGTTTACAGAGAGGAGAAACAAATCAGAGACTCGTCTTCTCTTTCTGCAGCGATTTGCTTCTTTCTCTTGATGCAGGAAGATCCCTCTTCTGTCTCGTTTCGATGGTTACAGGACCAATCTTGGAATTCTGTTCTGGTTTTGCGGCAAAAGTCAACTCGTTTCACAATCAAAGGGCAGCACATGCAATATTTATTATAGGATCAATTTAATATAATCTGGCTTCGTAAATGTTGGCAGGGTCATAATCACAGATCACTTTGTCTCTCCACTTGATATTTTAATTTTACATAAAATTTTAATTTTGTCATTTAGTTTTATAAAGTATTTTCTCAATTATTTAACCCTGATATCTTTAATTTTATTTCATTAATAAAAAATGTCAACGTTGCAATTTAAAATGTTGATAAAGCAAGGTAAAAAGCTAAGTTTAGTTTTCAAAAATAAAAATACTTGGATTAAGATATTATTTAGGATTTTTTTAGAAAAAAAGACAACAAAATACCACTTGAACTCTAAAATTTTAAATCAACAACTTTCTCTTAAAATAAATTATTAATTTTTAAGTGTAGTCAATACCTATACTCCATACTCTAGATAATAAGATTGATTTGAAATTTTAAAATTTAAATAGTATTTTCTAATATTTCTCTCTCTCTTTTTTTTTAATACCCGGAATGAAATATCACTTAGAAGTAAATTAAATCTAAGGAACTGAAGTAGAGTTCGGATCTCTGAAAGAGGCGCTGGGTTTATCAACATTTAAGATTAGTGTGGACATTTATGAACAATGATGATCTAAACACATTGCACCAATCCTATTGTGACTGAACAATTAAAGATAAGGCGTGTTTGAAATAATGTTTAGAGCTCTAAAAAGTAATTATTTACATAAATCAAGATAACTTATCTCATATATTTATTCCATATATTATAAATTACGATTGAAAAACTATTTTTAAAAGCTTCTACCATTAGTCCATACAATCGTGAAGACATCCTTGAAATGTAGACTGGATCCCACAATTCCATTGTCATGTTCCAGTTAATTTCCCAGTCCCAGCGAAGGAATATTCAAAAGAAACCTATGAATGTCACATGCTTCTATAGATTAGATCATATTCGACAAATTGAACCGAGTAGAACATGGGATTCGATGGCATCTTATCGCCAATTTCGCAGCTATATTATGTTTCTTGATCTCAACTTAGGTTTTGAATCAAACAAATAATGCATCAGAGCGTTGCCATCTGCTTCAACTAAACTGTACCCACGATTCTTCATTACACCACTCTCATCCATCAACTTCCTCACTTTCTCTGCCCCAACCCACTCACCTCTTGAAGCATACACGTTAGACAACAATACATAGTCACCACTCTCGTCCTTTCTCATTCCAAGAAGCTTTTCGTTTGCCAGTTTTGCCAACTCCACGTTTCCATGAACTCTGCAAGCTCCAAGCAGAGTCCTCCATACTATTGCGTTAGGTTCAATCTTCATTGAATCTATGAAATCAAACACTTCCTTCAATAGTCCAGCACGTCCCAGCATGTCTACCATACAACCATAATGCTTAATATTGGGCTCAATTTTACATTCACTCCTCATATGATCAAAATATCGATAACCCTCATCAACTTTACCAGCATGGCTGCAAGCTGCCAAGACTCCAACAAAAGTGATCTCGTTTGGTCTGATCGTGGTCCTCTGCATCTCCCTGTACATATCAAGTGTTCCCTCAGCATAGCCATTGAAAGCCAAGCCTCCTATGATTGAGTTCCACGAGGTCACATCTTTGTCTCTAATTGCTCTGAACACTTCAAGCGCCTTTTCTATGCTTCCACACTTGGAATACATATCAATGAGTGCATTCCCAAGTATTGTGCTCAAGTCTCCTGAACACATTTCACAGATGTATCTATGGATATTTTGCCCCATGTCCAAATCTCCTAGTTCCGCACAAGCAGATAACAGGCTCAACATGGTCACTTCATCTGGTCGTTCCCCAATTTTTCTCATCTCCTCGAACAGCTCTAATGCCTGCTCATGCGAACCACAAAGCACGTAACCTGCGATCATTGCATTCCAAGTAACCACGTCTCTCTTTGGAACTTCGTCAAACAGCTTTCTCGCGCTCTCCAACTCGCCTTGCTTAGCATACCCAGTTATCATTACGTTCCAAGAAACTAAATCTCTCACAGGCATTTCATCAAACAGTTGACGCGCAACACTAAGATCCCCTCGCTTGGCATATGCCGCGGTTAGTGCTGACCAGGGAACTACGTCCGTCTTTGCGTGATCATCAAAAAGTGCGCTTGCAATCTTCAAGTCTCCACAATTAGCGTGAAAGAATATAAGAGTGTTTCGTACTGATGGATTTGACTGGAACCCGAATTTCACAACCCTTCCGTGAACTGCAGTGCCTGTTTTAACCCAGAAAAGCTTTGTGCAAGCCTTGAGCACGAAGGGGAAAGTGAAGTTATCGGGCTTTATACTTTGATTATCCATTTGGGCATACAGAGCAATGGCCTTTACGGGGTTTGAGCTTTGAGCGGAGGCTCTGATCATGGTGTTCCACATGAAAATGTCTGGTTCAGCAATATGGGCAAACACTTGGTGGGCATACTCTATAGTGCCCGTAAGTTCCATGACACTTGTGAAAATGAGTTCTCTGAGGTATCGAACGTTTGAATTGAAGCCATTGACGATCATGGAAGCGTGGATCTGTCTGAGAGTTCGAAAGTTGGTGCATTTTTGCCATATACTCGGTCGCCTTTGCCGGTTAACGCCGCTTCTTTTTCTAATCATCAGACTTCCCACTCACCAGCGTTCCCCTCTCTTTCTAATCCCAAGTATAGCATCAACGCGTGGAGACACGTGAGAGGATGATAGCCGTTAGAGTAAATCAATGGCGCGAAACACACTCATCGAGTGAAAAACAAATGAAACTGTGGAGTACAATTTCCATGCATGAACAAGAACAGAAATCCAATGAATAAAAAAATAAAGTTGTAAGCTTTTTACTTGTCATTAATTTTCCTTGATTAGAATCTACAAGTTTTCATTCACTTCCATTTCAAATGGGTAGTAATAGGCGATCGCTTTAAGGTATCTTTTCAGTTAAATCTTCAACTTAATAAGATTGAGTCTTCTCTGCTTAACCTAATGATTTATTTTGGATTAATCCACTGGCTATCCGCCGCTACTAACAACCAATTAGCCCGTTTCGTGAAAATATAAGCTCACCTCACAACCTCCAAATAAGTACCCTGGCTGTATACCAATGATTTATAATTGTACATGCATGATCCCAAACTGCTTCTAAAGGGTACGGGTATGTTAATGTGCCGGCCCGAGTAAATAAACTGAATTCAAGGAATCAGCCCTTTGAGGGAATGGGCCAGGCCTATCTTATAAACCTAAGACTGGGCCTTCTAGACGGAAGCATTGTTCTTGAAAAAAAATGCGCCGAAAAAGAACCCAATCGGTTCAATAGAGACTCGCGCGCGAAATGTTCCCGAAAACAACAGACTTGAAAAAGAAAGGAACATCGAAGGAACGTTCGCTGGGAGATGGGTTTAGCAAATGTTATGGAGCAAATCAGCTTCAGACAAAATTCAGTGGCAGAGGTAAAACATCGAAAACCTAACCTATGTGTATACGAAATTGCATTTCCAATATCAAATGTACATAATCATTTAACAGTCAGGATTTATATTCCCTTTGTTTGAGGAATTACCATTCAATTGATTTTCGGAATGCACGGGTTGGACTCCGTTCCGTTTCCTTTTAATAAGACGGACCACAGTCTAGGTAGATCGAAATAGTGGTCGATTAGGAACCTCATGATTTATGAATTTGGATCAAACGCAGCTTATGCGGTTGGATGTGATCAGCACAACAAGTAAGACGAGTTCATTATATAATGGGAAGTGGTATTTAAATTTGGACTGGAATCTAGGAATAAGGATGGGGGAGCTAACACCGGAAGAATGATATATTGGGAAGTGGTATTGAAATTGGTTATGACTTGTGAGGAAGGGAGACATGAGCAATAATTCATATATAGTCGAGAGTTAAGATCATTGAAGTTTATTTCGTCCCTGCAATGATATATGACAGTTACCAGCTGGCTAAGGAAGATTATGGTAATCTTGAATTATTTCTGGAGTTATTTATTTTCACGGAGAACTTTGGTTGAAGCCTTCGTTCATTCTGGGCATCACAGTCGTTCTCATTATGACTCACGCAAGTCTCTAAATAAACTTTGATGTCTGTATATTGTTTCTTCCACGATGGCTTAGACTATCGAACTTGACTTGGGCAAGCTATTTTTCCAGCTGGGTGCTTGAAAAACCATCCTGATTTTTAAGAAATGCATATATACACTTGGACTAAGAGATTAGCGTAATAGTAATCTCTTACTCGGGGGTGCATTTGAACTCTTGGCACCAATTTAACGGTTGGGTTTCACATATAGAATGGACCCTACATAAACTTCCACTCTCTGCTGATTCACAGGGTTTCTAATGTGACCTGCAGGTCTGGTTCACCATCGCTAGGAAATGGTTACTAAGGGTCTGTTTGGTTGGAGGGGAGGGGAGGGTAGGAAATGAAAAATAAGCCCCTCTCCTTGTTTGGTATGAAAAGTTGGAGGGAGAGGAGTCATATTAGGGGCTTCAAATCCCTCCCCTCCCCTCCATTTTGTTCCTTTTAAATTGGGGGGATTTGGAGGGAAATAAAAATTTGACTATTTTGCCTCTTAGACTTTTTCATATTTTCAGTTATACTTTTGAGTAAAAAATAAAAACAAACATTCACAGAGTTATGACCTTGTCTCTCACAGCTTCTATGATGCTTCTTTTGTACAAAATTATAATCTTATTTTTTTTACCAATAATTATTTTAATAATTCCAACAGTGTGAATTAAAATAAATTTGTGTCCGCTTGGTGAAACAAATTTAAATTTTGATAATTTATTTATTTATATCGAGGTGTAAACTAATTAAAATAAATTTTATTTTAAAAAAATTAATTTAAATTATTTATATAAACATAAAAAATGTAAGTTAACTTATAAGGGTGATAAATTAGTTATTATCTCCCCTCCCTCCAACCAAACCAAATAAGATGACTCGATCCATTCCCTCCCGGCCTCCCCTCCCGACTTGTCCTTTTTACTACTAGCTTGATGATCACCGCTTTCAAGGAACAAAAAGAGCTTAATGGGGTGAATTCCCCACACACACACACAAAGGCTTACTTTGGTGAAACCCACCGATTTCTTTTTCTGGTCAGTCTATCCTAAACTTCAATGAAAGGAGGAGATGACTTGGAAAAAGTTAGCTCCCTCATTAGGATGGATATAATTCTAGGTACAGCCGTGCGATGTAAGGATGAGCCCCGGAGCATTTGTTCAACAACTCAAGATCATTTTCAAATATTGAATGCAAGCCTAGGGATTTTGATCAGCAGTTGGAGGAATCTATTCTGAATCTGGAAACGCATTAAGTAAATTAATAATCATGCACATGAATATAATCAATAGTTTCAACCCACTTAAGGTTAAGCTTTAAAACCTTAAAAATCGGTATCACCTGATGATGCCTTCATTATGACATTTTTGGATGTGTTTTCTCTGGTGACAGAGACATCTATGTTCATAGCATGGCTTTATGATGAGTTATGAAAAATAATTTAAATGCTTATCTGCTAACAAACCTTGTAGAGAAATAAGATGTGAGTTACTCTTTGATCGGTGATTTAATGAGTTCAGGCCCGCCTACGTACGGTATCTTGTATATCTCCTGTTCAGTTTGACCTTTGGTATTATTGAGTTTAGTTTTTCATTTATGTTACCATCATAATTAAGCACCATCAAGATTCTTACCTGCTGCTACAGTGGTAAAGGATCAGAAGTTATTAACCCTTCCGGATCATGCAGTGACTTAATGTCTTAGATCTACTTTCATTTGGATTTTACTGATGACATGGGTGTCTTAAGCTCAATCAGATTTTGATAGAACAAGAAAATTGTGAAGTGCAGAGATTGTTGTTGACAATTTTTTAATGAGTTCACAGATATTTCTTGTAATTTCGATATTTGATTTATTCCTCCCATTCCTCAAATTATAATTGATAAGTGAGCTTACCAACTTCCTTGATCATTTTTTTTTGTCACAGGGTACTCCGTTTCTGCTGCTGGAGCCAAATTAGTGTTGACGGTGCTTGTGAATTGTGACCCAGTAAACGTTGCCTGGCTCAACTATTATATGTCTCCGGTGAAAGTGATAGCATTGCTGGCAGACTCTGAATTGGAGCACACTGAGATGATCAATGCCAATGGTAAATTGGGAAGATTTATTTCTTGAAACGATTCATGAGTTGATTTTCATCCCTTACTGTCGGGCATCGACCACGTGGGACTTGTATGACTTTGACAAGTGTAAGGGCACCCATTTAATAGGATCATTATGACAGTGCTGGACCATTACAATGCTAGAGCTGGCAATGATAAAAGAAAATTTAAGAAGGGTGTCCCCATTGTCCTTCCTATAGCCTATATGAGTCTTGGATCAGTGAGACCTTTCCATCGCACAACAGATACACACATTTAAGTTTTTCTATATCAGCCTTTTTTTCATCTAAGGGGCCCTTCTTTTGTCTTTTCATGCGCCAAATCCTTCAAGATGCCCCTCCCACAACATCAGAGCCCCACCTTATTAAATTGCTCGTGTTCCCCCCCTAATTAAAACCTCAGTCGTTAAGGAAGTTCTTCTGTGGAATCAGTTCTTCACAGTCCCAACCATTAAAACGTCCACCTTTTTTGGCAGCTCAAGTTTCTGATCTGAGTAACTGTCGACTTATGGGTTAAGATCTACCATCATCTTTCGTAGATGCCTTCTTAATTTATCTGGGTCTTCTGCTTTTTTTTCTCAAAATATTACTAGTGGCTCTTGAATGAATTTCAAGGAAGGTAAAGTCCTCGATGAATTGGTTCTGCTCATGGCACTCTAGGAGCCAGGGTAGCTCAATAATGTGAAAACCAGACCTTTCACGATAATAGGCTTCTGCAGTATATCTCCCGCTAATGTTAAGATCAAATGCTACTAATTAAGTTAGATACTTTCTGATTGGGACCTCTCTATATGTGCCATAGCAAAATGGACATAAATTAATGCAACTATGAAAAGATTATGAGGATGCATTTGCCTCAATTTTTTAGCAAAATTAGGCCTTCATTTAGTAGCTGCAACGGTCTTAAAGTAATCATATACCTTTACCTTCATTTCTTGTGCGATGCACTGGGTTGATTCATGTCCAAGGGTTAGCATCAAAACCCACTCATATCGTGGTCATTTTGCAAAATGTAACCCTCAAGCCAGTGATCGAGTCCAGGTCCTTCGGAAGTATAGTCTGTGCTCACTTAATGAGCCAAAGAATCCTTACAAAAGTCTAGGTGCATTATTTAATTTTTTTTTTCACAAGACTAACCCCCCTTCCTTTAATTTGATTAAGGCCCAAAAGATAATCAATATTTTGATATATTATATATAATAAAATTTATGCCAGGTTATATTATTGACATGCAAAAGCATGCCAATCAAAGCTAATCAATCCTATTTGACGTGTTAATCCAAACCAATTAATCTGTTTGGTGGCCACATGACATCCTAGCTGATACTGTCAGTTGATCTGATTGACCGAGTCAGACACGTCTCATGCAATTTTTACCCATAAGGTTAAAAAGTAGAACACAAATCAGGACTGGAACTCTCTGTGATCTGTTGGCAGGCTGTAGTCGGCCTCTAATGGACTGCTTTGGTGGCTGGTAAGGACTCTAGATTGCTATGTAGACTATAGTTTATCTAAATTATGACTGACTATGGGCAGGTTTCGGTCAACTTTCTTTGGTCGAACCTTACAGGAAAAGTACGAAACAAATTTTGGTTTAGTTGAGACCTCATGTTTGTAGTTTGCACTGTTGAAGGACCATATGTAAGTGAATTCTCTGGCTGAGCTTCACTGAGACTAAGCTTAACTTTAAACCCTTCCATAAGTTGTATTCTGCTGTATGCTCCCGGACTTCACTATAAACAGAAGTTTGTGTACTTTATTATTATAAAGGGGGAAAAAGAGAAAAAAAAAAAAATCTACGTAGCAATCGATGGACGGATAAAATAAAAATTCGTGTGGACCCATTTCATGAATAATTAAAACCGGCCCTAGCTATGCCATAAATTTTGGGTGACGTATTACTAAAAAGTTATGGCTATCACTTGGTAGCTCGCTGTTGTCAATCGGATTAAAATTCCGATATAGTGTTATGAAAAGACAATGAAACCACTCTATTTTCGTTTTTGCCCGTTTATACTATTATTATTATTATTTATTTGAACAACCTACTGTTCCAATTTTAAAATTTGTAATTGTCTTTCCCAGTATAACAAAGATGTCTCATTTAGAATTTGAACTCAAAATATAAAAGGCAAACCCGTTTATATTATTGAATCAATGCATTTGCAAAAAATCCCCAAAGCCAAAAGGTGGAATATAAACGCAGAATTCAGTATGAAGGGTTCTCTTGTAATGATAGCTCACATATACTCTGTCAAATTAATTTCTTATCCCATTTATGCCGCTGACCTTTCTTCTCTGCCCATCTCTTCATTTACTAGTCACAGTCCTTCCCCTCCTTTCCTCTCTCCATAGCTTTCTCCCCTTGTGCTATATAAAGAAAAGGAGAAGCTACTACAGTCTTTAGTAGTGTTACACTTCCGAATGGGTCGGTCACCATGCTGCGACAAGGTGGGCTTAAAGAAAGGGCCATGGACTCCTGAGGAAGATCAGAAACTGTTAGCTTATATCGAAGAACACGGCCATGGAAGCTGGCGTGCCTTGCCAGCAAAAGCTGGTAATTTTCAATTGATATTTATTCAATAATAATGAAAAAGTGTTTGCAGCTTAAGTTCACTGATATATCCTGTAATCGATGCTGTGTTTTTGTCTATAGGACTTCAGAGGTGTGGCAAGAGCTGCAGACTGAGATGGACCAATTATCTTAGACCTGATATAAAGAGAGGAAAGTTCAGCCTGCAAGAAGAGCAAACCATCATTCAACTCCATGCCCTCCTTGGAAACAGGTTTCGTATTCAAACAAAGTCATCTATCTATCTATCTATCTATGCTTAGTACTAGGATACAAATTCTTGTATATTATGACTTAAAAGAAGTTTTCTACCGACAGCCATTTGCTTAGTCTTGAGGTTTTCGTCCTTGGATTTTCACAAGACATAAGTATTCATACCATTTCTTCCCTAGTTTCTCTTGGCCTGTTGATCTGTGTTGAGGACACAGGCAGGCACCGGATTTATGAAAAATCCATCATGATTCTAACCTTCTTGAAAGCGTGAACTTTGGTTCTTACTCAATTCTTCGTATGTATGCATTATTTCTTTGATTTTCCCTTTCCCTTCTTGTGCAGTATGTATTAAATGCATCGGCCTCTCAGTTTCTTCAACCACCTATTCTGACCTATCTTCAACAAATAATATTAAATGTGCTTTCTGCCATTTCCATAAATTACTCCCTGACGTCCAACTTTTTTCATTTTAGTCTTTAAATGCAAAAGGATTTAAATCAATGCACCATGCATTTGATTTCTCTAGTGCAATTGGAAACGAACATGCCATGCATTATTTTTCGTTCTGATCTGATCTATTAAAGGTGCATCCTTTTAAATGTATCAAACACAAAAAATTTCCTTCCAGTCATTGATATGGATCCGAGGGTTAGCCTTGATTTCTATGGCGTGTGTCTCTATTATTTCCTGTTGTCTTGTACTCAGGTGGTCGGCTATAGCAACACACTTGCCAAAGAGAACAGATAATGAGATCAAGAACTACTGGAATACGCATCTCAAGAAAAGGTTAGCCAAAATGGGAATTGACCCAGTGACCCACAAGCCCAAGAATGATGCCCTTCTCTCCATCGACGGCCAATCCAATAAGAGTGCTGCCAACCTTAGTCACATGGCTCAGTGGGAAAGTGCTAGGCTTGAAGCTGAAGCAAGGTTGGTTAGAGAATCAAAACTACGTTCACATTCATTGCAGCAGCACCAGCTTTGCAACTCTGGGTTTTCATCTTCATCTTCTGCTTCAACTTCATCAGCTCCAGTTGCGAATAAACCAGAGGGACCACCTATTTCCTCTCGCTCTCTAGATGTTCTAAAGGCGTGGAATAATGGAGGTTGGTTGAAATCTACTGATGGCCATAATGTTGGTGGTGGCGACCTTGAATCCCCTTCTTCTTCCCTGACTTTCTCTGAGAACGCTCCACCGATTATTACCAGTGGACTCGGAGAAAGTACAATGCCTATGATCGAGTTTGTTGGCTCGTCTGGTTCTTCAGAGACAGGATTTGTGAAAGAGGAAGGTGAACAAGAATGGAAAGGTTATGAAAGCTCTGTTCATCTTCCAGAATACAAAGATGGTATTGATAACACCATGTCTTTTGCATCTAGCCTGCATGAGTTGACAATGTCATTGGAAGGCACGTGGACTACGTCTGAGTCTCTTAGGACTAGCACTGATGCTATCGTTGAGGAAGGGTTCACCAATCTTTTGCTTAATACTAACTCCGATGACCCGAGTTTGTCGGAGGAGGGCGGAGGAGAGTCTAATAATAACTGTGACGGTAATGGATCAGGCGGCAGTGGGAGTGACCTCTATGAAGATAACAAGAACTACTGGAACAGCATTCTTAATTTAGTCAACTCTTCCCCTTCTGACTCTCCCATGTTCTGATGATTCGGTGCCATGTTTCCTCAAACCAAATCTAGAGCCATTGATTTTATTTCCATGGCCATAAGAAGCGAGCTCGTTCACAGAAAAAAGGGTTTTGTTTGCTTTTAGAGTGGTGTCTTTCTTGGGAAGTATGTAACTTATGAAAGCAACAACGACGGCTTCCGTGGAAACCAGATCACTATGGTCGCAACCGCCATCAAATGTTCATATCAATTTGTTCTGATTCGACGACTTGATTTCATTATCTTTTGTATCTCCATCTAAAAGTTCTGATTTTTCTGGGTTATGTTCTTTTGAACAAATTGATAGTAGATAGAGTGTGAATTGAATGACTTTTTTTTACTCACTCCAAGTTATTTCCATGTGCTTAAGTTGCATACAAGCACGTCCAAATAAAGCGGTATTTACTATGGTATTTATTGCTGTTGGTTCACGTCACAGTCTGGCTTTTTAAGGATTAATTTTAGTCATTGTTTTTATTTCTGGGTCATCTCTCCCTTGTCCCCTTCATCTGCTAGGTTGTCATGTACCATTTCAAGATAGAAACTAAACTAAAATTTTTGACTTTGCATTTTGAATGGTTCATATGAGTACAAAATTTTTTGTAGACGTGTCCATATATATTAACATCCACATCTCATTCATAATTAGACCAATTTAGTGGCCAACACCTTCCAGAGAAAAAGTCGCGACCAATTTGAGCCTTTTATATTTGCATGTTTTATTAAAACATCATATTAGCTAGTTCAAATTGCTAACGAGGTATGCTATGCACGAGGCAATTCAGCTTGTGAAGATATATCAATGTGTCTAATGATATCTTTATGTGTGAGTACTTAGTAAACATGTTTCCAGTGACATTTATATTTAGTGTTTTATTAATTAATTAGTACAAATAAAACCCCGTTATCGTATATTCTTTTGGGAAAAAACCCATTGTGAGACTGAGACTTTTTTTTCTAAAATCACCAATTGAATTTGATAATGTGAATATAACGTGTGACAGAGGCAATTATATTTTATGTATTGGGTTGAACCTCGTATAAATCACTGCAACGCGACATATTGGCTAAAACTTTGGTAGACGACTAATTTGTCCACGTAATAATATTATTAGTTTGACTGATCATTAGTTGTTTAATAGAGCATTATGTTCACACCCAAAATAACATGCATGTTGCGAAGAAGAAACAAGCAGGCATTGCCTATTGAACTATTCTCCGCCTGAAATCACATATTCCATGTTAGAAATTTAAAGGAGGTTTTTATTGCTGTTTGATTGTGAATGGGAACGATAGGAAAGGAAAAAAAGAATGGATTTTTAAATAATATCTATTACTATATTTTATCTAATAGAACTTTAATTTTTTTTTTAATGCATAAACACGATGGTTACTCTTATCTCATTTTTTATCTTCAAAAGTTGTGCACATCAAAACTGAAGAGGAAAACCTTTGGTAAAATAAAAAATATATAGAAATTATTTAAATATATTTTTCTATTATATTTTTTACCTCATTCCATTTTATTTTGTATACTTATTAAATGAATAGCCTCAAAGGGTTGAACAAGCTAAGAGAGGGCTTGAATATGGGGGGAAAATATCTTAGAAAAAATATCACAGAAACATATGGGCCGCAGCTACGTTGATAGTGAGATTTCATATTATAAAATAAAATTGATAAACATCGCTCCCTCAAATATTTTCATGCTTCCAACAATCAATGCCATGTGACCCCTTAATTGACTTTTCAAACCAATACAATACTCCCCCATTTTAGAGGTCATTGTTTATAAACTTTACACGAATGCCCAAGCAAAGTTAATTTTGTAGGATAGATAATTAATTTACAGGCATTAAAAAACTAGTTGAATTAATTATTATTAATGAATGATTTTTTTTTCTGTTACTATATTTTTTTATCATGTGCAATGAAATTGTTTTTAGATAGAAACTGTCTTAATATGTACAATCAATAGAAATATTTTATGTTAAGAAAAAAAATATTTTATGACAAAAATTATAAATTTAAAAAATAAAATGAATCGATGTCTTACATTTATCATTCAAGTGAACTTTTTGTCAAACTCCTCAAGCACGTTTTTCCTTTTTCTTTCGCCAAACACCAGCTCATCATTATTCAAAACTTGAAATTGGCATTTGGCATGCTTAGAAAATATGATTAAGCTATTATGTAAACTAAATTTTAATCCTTGGAATAGCTTAAAAATTAGTTACACTGTTGATAATGTTGTACATATTATTATTTAAAGGCTTGTTTATATTGTTTTAAAAAACTTCACTAATTTAAATATATTTATGGCTGTCAAATTTTGTTTACTATGGGTGTGTTTGGTTGAGCTTTTCTTCTCCTTTAAGCTCAATTGAATGCCAATAGAGAGAATCCCAATTAAATCTTCTTGAAATAATCAAAACCTAAATCAAACCTATACTTTAAACAAATTCTTAATTAGGTCAATAGGTTTGATTAGGGATTTTAGAATGATGTTAAGTGACAACAATAGCTCTTAATTTAAGAAGAAACTATTTACGCAGATATTGCATCCTTTTTTTTTTGTTTTTCTTGATTAAAAAATATTAATTGAAGCTTTCTCTTCCAATTTTCAATCAATTGTTTTCCAAAGTCTCCTGGATTGAAAATTTTGGAATTCATAGCCGCGAGCTCTTGGGCCGCGAGCCGAGAGACACTCATTAATTAGTAATATTGATTGTGGAAAAAGGGTGATTGAGAGAATTGTGTTTTTGAAACCATGTGGATTTTTAGTGTAATTAAAGCTAAGGTGGTGAGAGATTTTTAGGGGACTGAATCTCACTTCGGAGTTTGGATCCTTGGGAGACAATTCCAAAAAATTTTCTCTAGTATTTATTTTTATTTTAGGATTGGATCATATATGATTCTCTTAAAAACAATTGTCAATGTGTTGTAAACAATTTGGCACATTGATTTTGGGGTGTTCATTATGCGAATAAAATCGGTGCTTTGGTTGTTAGCATTCTTGTCAGAACTCAGCAGGTGCTTTGATGTTAGGAAGTTTATATAAAATAAATATTAAAAGGATTGCGAGAAGTTAATAATAATTAAAAAAAAAAATCGCCAACAGTGTTGCTGCTTTCTTTTTCTTTTCAAATATATGGGTATTGTTGTCATTTAACAACAGTCCAAAACTTTTTATTATATTTTTTGTCCTTTTAGAAATTTATTTAAAGTGTAAATCTGATTTAGATTTTGATCATTTCAAAAGGATTTAATTAAGATCATGCCTATAAAATAAACTAAAAGTTTGAAGCAACAGGGCTAAACCAACAAAAAAGAAGTTGCATGCCTTGGATCATAAGACTATGGATTAAATATTACTTCTTCAGTTTTTAATGTAAAACACAGTTTAGGAGTTGATTTTGATTATAAATATAAGAAATAGTTTTTATATTTATTAATCTTTTTCTAATTTATCCCTATTGATGATTGATCAACAATAATAAAAAATGAGAGGGAATTAAAAAAGATGACTATAATACTTTTGAAAATCTATGTTATAATAACTAATTTAACTAACTTCCTTAATCTAATTAAATTATATAATTATATCTTTTATTAAAGATTGAAGGGAGTAGATATTAAAAATTATTTCTTACATATAAGACACTTTAATTTAAAAATAGTATAAATTTTAAGTATTTTGTAGTGCAATGTTCGTGAGTGTTTGGGAACTTCCCAAACCATGGTTTTATAACTTATTTTCTGTAAATTAAGATAAAAATTTTTTTACATACGTATCTCATAAATAGTAAAAATTATTTTCTAAAAGTTAATTCAAACACACAATGACATGGACGTTTCTTCATTACAAAAAATGTATGATTCCTCCAAAAATTATGATAAAAATGTTCACACACACATATATATTATAATGTTTTATAAACAACTTATAATCAGGTTATTAAAGCCGGACCGGATTAGCTGGTTTGAGCTGGAAACTAGTGAATCGGGGCACCTGGCCGGCCCAGGTGAAACCCAACCTGAGGTCAGGATTTTTTATTTTTTAAAAAAATTAATTTGAACTTTTTTTTATTCAGAATTTTATATTAATAACCTTAAAATCTTTATTTTCATATTATCTCCAATTTAATTTTAATTTGAGTACCTTGACCTGAGGCCGATCCAAATTTAATAACTTTAGTTATAATACTTACTCTGGAAATTTGCCACTTATTGATTCTGTTTGAAGAAATATTTTTCCTTCCGATAAAAAGTTAGTTAACGATATTTTAAGTCCAGTAGTACTTTATATGTATATTTATAAATTGAAGCAGAGGAGTAAATGCTAGTACATGTCAAGATATGAGACATAGCATTATTGAATTGTCACCATTTTTCTTATGCTATGAAACGTCACTTTCCTTCCATAACTATGGACAAACTCATACTCTCTCTCTCTCTCGCCAACCATATTTTCTTTCTCTTTTCTCATATTTTCACAACACTTCCAAAATCCAATCTCATTTTTTTTTTCATTTACGGTTTATTAAAACTATTAACTATATATGTATGTGTGTATCAAAAATGTTTTTTTTTTTTGTTGGGCGAAAGCATCAGAAGGTTTAAGCGCTCATTTTTCTATATAAGATGTGCCAAATAATTTCTTTCAAAGTCTTGAGGCTTGCCTTGATCACCTTCACATACACAGATTATATATTCTTCTATAGATAATTAGATATATTATAGATCTTGTAGTTTATTTCAAAATCAACCTATTCTTCCGGTTTTTTTGAAATATTATAACTAAACTCCAGTGGGATTTTAAAAGGACTCTATTGAGCAAGTGAAATATATTTTAAACAATGAAATATTTATAATTTTGAATATTAGATACTATCCCAGAGATGCTTTTATTAGTCCTCAGTTTAGACTATGTAGTTATTATTATTACATTAATATCATTTTGCTTTTTACTCAAAAAAAAAAAGAATATTAGATACTATCCCTTTTTAAAAACTTGTATACGGCTGAAAGGGTAAGGAGATTCCTTAAAAAAAGGGTAAGCTGAGATTTAGGTTAATATGAATAGTATGGACTTTCATCCTTATCCTTCAAATAGTATCATTAATTTAAAAGAAAAACCTAAGGAGTGAACCATTCAATGATACACTATATTCCCTCTTAATTTTTTTTTCTTTTATAAGTAACAACTATTATAACTATGCAATTCAAAATTCTAGTTAACAGTAATAAAAATGTAAAATATGTATTTTTTTTCTTTTCAATCATACCCTAATGTATAAAGATAGTATATAAGAGGTAATAAATAAAAAAATATTGTATATAAATAATTAGTGACATATATTTAATAGAGGATAAAAATGAACCGCTTTAAAATTTTAGGCAAAATGGACTTATTCCCTACATTAATGATTATTCCTTATAAAACGACCAAATGGAGTGTAAATTATACTTTTTTTTTTTTAGGGGGGAAAAATAGAATAAGGCTCGGTTGAAACTCTCCACATGGGGTGAACTTAAAGCCACAGCACATGTATTGCCTCATCGTTAATTTGTTTCTTTTTTATTTTTATTTTTTAATTGTGAGGCTTATCAATGTGCATTTATTCTGCGAATTATGAACCCACATGGCTCTGGATTTACCATGACTGCGACACTTTAATCGACAAGGAAAAACTGGGTAAAATGACATATAATTTATTAGCCTATTAAATAATAAAAATATATTGCATAATGCAAAGGGGAAATTACTTTCTTCTTACCAAATATGTTAAATCTACTATTTTCGATTTTCAAGCTCTATATTTGTTTGTTTGTTTAATCTTTAAAATATTATTATTATGCTTTATTATTTAGAAAATTGACGAAATTATAAGGTGACCGTACATTTCCAAACAAACTTTTATCCATGTGCTGTTAAATTGTGCCCATGCTATCAACTATTTTCATTTTTCACCCATCTCACGTGGTATGGATTAATAAAACATTTAGAGCCAAAATAATCCATACGTATGTATTTATCTAATTAATTGACTTATTTACGAATAGCTGATGTGGATGAATGACATTTAAATTCTAGAAGGAGGAACTAATCAACATGTAATTTCACTTTTAAAGTCAATTACTACCTCAAGTCTTTAATACTATGTTGTTCCTTTTCATAAAAGCCTAAAATTTGAATTGTCTTAATCATTCTTATAAGAATCTGATAAAAGTTATCTAAATATTTAATAAGTTTTTATTTTATTTTTACATCTCATTAATTATATATATTGCATTAATTAAAATGTTGGTGATGCTTATATTTACTTTATTTCTCTTTCTTACTTGCCCCTTTAAATAAGGATATACTTTGAAAACAAAGTTCATTTCAAACATAAATGTTATTTTTAACTAACTTTAATTTATTTCTTAAATTGTATAATTCAGTTATTGAATTTTTATAAAAAAGATCAGATGGTATATAAGATCTTGTGCACAATAGAAACTGCATTGGAAATAAGATCTTATATTAAGAATATGAAGTAGTATTTTACATTCAAAACTTTCAGTGCAAAACAGTATTGTGAAAATAAAAACTCAAACCGTAGCATATATATGGCATTTTAGGGTTCAATGTATGGATGGAAATAAATATTTAGCTGGTCTCTTTCTAATCTCTTCATGAAACAGTTTCTCATATTTTTGGCCTCTCCAAGTTAATAAAATGTGTATGAACACTTAGTTTAATTCATGAAAGTCAAGATATCTTTATCTAATTTATATTTCTTTCTCTAATCTCTTGATAAAGACGGAAGCAGTTGTTCATCTCATTGACCTCCAAGTAAAGAAAACTTCGATGAACACGTACGTACGTTATTTGATTCATAAGAGTCAATTATCTTACACCCAAAAATAAAGAGACGGAAAATCAATGTCTTAGAAGAAAAGGCTTAATAATGTGAAAATTGACAAGCATGAATGGATTTATCATACTGTTTAGACTCAAGACAATACAACCCCCTTCTCCCTAAACATCAACTTCTCTTTCAAGTCGCCATGTTTTTCCTTTTTGTTATTCTGCTTGAAAGCAATATTCACTCATGAGTGGGACTGATTTTTTCTCCCCATATATAATACATCATAATCTAAATTAAAATCTCAACAAAGACAAAAAAAAAAAAAAAAAAGATCTCCATGACTTTTAGGTGGCCACTCCCATAAGGTGGAATTTGAGGAGGATCATATATACACAACCTTATTCTCGCAAGAAAAATTACTAAACACCCAAAAATTATACAGAATCCCCGTTTTTTTTTTTTTGGAAATCATAGTTTCAAATGGCAAAACCATGGTTTTATGTGAAGGAGCTTTGCGGTGCCTCTTGATAGTTTTTCGTCACTTTATGTGTGGGTCCCATCAAGTGTCCAATTTCCTTCGATTTTTTGGTGCTGGTTTTTCAAGTGTGTAGAATTCAATCTTTTTTTTCTAATAAAAATATTTTATATTAATATAAATAAATTAATGGACAACACAATAGTTTAAGAAAAAGCCAACAAAAAAAAAAAGTCTAAAGCCCAATTACAATTAACCTAGTTCTAAACCTAATGGTGAGTTTGGTTAAACGGATATTAGGTTAGATGAGGTTCATTAAAATTTTCTTATGATAAAATATTTTTTTGTTCAATTTTATATTAAATAATACATAAAATATAATATTATCTTTTATATGTAATTATCATAAAAATTAATGTTCTTTTTGATAATTTCACCACTAAAAAAGTGATTCCCCACCTAATATTTAAATACTCTCATTTCATCAAAATCATTTTTTCTCATAATCTATTCTTCTTAAAATCTATTAAGAAAATCATTTTTTCACTTTTTCTCTAAAAATTATTCTTAAAAGCTATATCCAAACACACTATTAGTCACATGACCACCGATAGTTTTAAAAAATTAGCATATTCTTATATTATTGGTGCATTTATTTCTTTGCTTTCTATTTTAAATACTTTTAAAAAAAAATAAAATGTCGGGGGCATCAAAGTCAAACAAAGACCTATTTAGAATAAACGCAAGGGCCAGACAAAACAATAAATGAAGGACCTAACGCAAGTGAAATGAAAATTAAACTAACAACTCAAGTGCCTTGAAGTTAGCTGTTTGGTACTAAAGAAGTCATGAATCCAGATTGACACGTGGCGATTGTTTAGGCAAAGGAGAGAAACAGAAGGGAGGGAGATACTACTGTTACTAAGAAAGCTTCTCCTCGCCAGTGAAATCAGCCTCATAATTTCCAAGTTAATTAAAAGACGTCGCAAATTCAGTTCAAGTTATTTAAGTAGAAGAAGAAGCAGCAGCAGCAGTACTGCTACCATACTAAAGGACTATAGATGGTAGTGGAGAAGCAGAAGTTAGAGTAAATGAGGGTGAAGGTCACTCTATTCGGTTTTTAAAGGAACAACATTGATTGCTCAATAACTAACCATGCATTGAGTGAATGAACCAGCAGGAAGGGTATGATTCAGATTCAAAGCACCTCACTCACCCGTACATGCCTATAATCATTAATCGCCTTCGTTGTTTTATTGCTCAATAACCCACTGAACTTCGTGTCGCAATAATGAACATCAGAATATACATGCACTTTGATTTATGCCCCGCCCTTCCTTCTTTCTTGTTCAACCTGCGTTAATTCCAACACATAGCAAAATCCTCTATTAAAATTTTTCTTGGTAAAAAAATCTTGACAAGTTTTTATACATAAAAATGTCAGTACGCTGCAAATTTTGTGGGGAAAATCGTATTTAGGTCTCGGATAAGAAAAAATATGATAAAATAATCCCTTAAAATCTCAAAATTACATTTAAATCTCATAGGACTTTTTCACAATAAATTTTATTTTCACTAACAAGTCCATACACATCCACTAACAAATTTACAAATTTACACTGATATGTCCATAGACATCTATTAATAAGTCTATAGATATTTGACAATTATCACTTAATGTAAAAAAATCTCAAGAGACTTTAATACAATTTTAATATTTCAATTAACCATTTTCTCATATTTTCTTTTTTCGGATCCTAAATGCAATTTTCCCAATTTTGTATACACAAGGTACCGGTACTCTCACTTATGTCCTTATCACCAATAAAATTTTTAATAAGGATTTTTCACCAATTTTCCTGAATATTATCAATCATCTAATTGGTGTTTAGAATTTATGAACATGCTTGGGCCGAATTTATGAACATAAACTATCATCCCTTACAATGTAGTAAGGGTATATCATTTTATATGTTCGCTTGGGCCCAATTCTATTACTATAATTCCCTGCATCAGAAAGGCGTCAAGTTGGTTCTGACAAATGGTCTACGCTCTGTTCTACTCGGCAGAGGCAGAAAAATTATTACACAATCGCATTCCTCGGAATATGAGAACTTGAAAATTTATGATGTTCTGCCAACTTTAACTCCTCAGAAATCTCAATCAAAAGAGACCCAGAGATTATGATGATCAAAAAACATTGCATGACATAATGGCGTCTAAAATCATTCCAAGAGGGGAAATTATCTTTGAGCAAGTGAAGAATGTGGGTGTGTGAAGGCTACGTAGTTCCCAAATATGAAGTTAGGGCATAATAAATTCCGGCCATAGCGCACAAATAATCAAATGACACATTTAAGATTATACATCAAATGATAAAAGCGTCAGTGCATCATTAAGCTTTGCAGGGGTGCAATGCGGATCCAAATTTAAATATCCAAACAACGGGTATTTATTTCAATTAAAATACTGTTATTTCATAGATAGGTCACAAAGTGCTGTATCAGAGGATCTCAAGGCATGCACATAAGGAATATTAGAGCAGCATATCAAGTTTAAGCTCCTAAACCAGTCTTAATTTTCTTACTCCTAGACAAGTATTTAAATCAAGAGATGTAATAGTCATCAAATTTCAAGTATGCTTACAAAAGAAATTTAACAAACAAAGACATATTTAGCATTGTAACATATGTGAGTTGAGCAGCATATCAATTCTTCCTTGGCCATGGTTTTTCTCCTTCCTCTAAGCATTCGAAACTTCAAAGTTCCAAACAAACAAACTGAACCACATATTATTTATATATAAGCGAATAATCAATAGGACACAACGGAATTCAAAAAAGTAGGTATTGATACACGCCACACTTCCATCATTAATGGACATACAATATTTACAATGGTCAACCAAATTATATGTAAAGGGCTAAAGCATCAAAGGCATGGAGAGTCTAAACTAAAGAGCAAAAGTAAACCCCTATAACTATATTTATGCACTTTAAGATTAGACATCAAATGATATAAATGTCAATGAGCCACATAGGAGTGCATTAAATATAAAATTTCAAACACAAAACCAAGTGCGTCGCTGTGTGAGAGGAGTTTTATCTCAACTTACATGAATCACACTTATCAAATAAGTCAAAGCTGAAGTAATTACCACTATGAATGGAATACACTTTGTAGTCTCTTGCCCAAGCGTTATCTATATTATTCACCATGATGCTTCGTCTTTGTTCTCATAGAACCGAAAGGACCTGATGGAAGTAAATGTACCCGCCTCCGCAATATTTGCTGAATTATTAATCACCACAAAACTTTCATATATATCTCAATGTCCTGCATTTCATTAGGTGGGATAGGGGTGGGCTTCTTGAGTTTTCATTTTCTTTTATTGTGATCGTGACGGAACCCATTTTTATATTCAGCCGTTGCCGAATCAAATATCATAAGAAAAAAAAAGTCATTTTGAAAAAAAAAAAAACAGTTTCAAAGGATTACAAGGCAGCTTTGCATGCCAAGTTTAAGCCTCCAAACCAATCTCAATTTCCCATATTCGTAAGTAGCCATCAATTTCAATTTCCCCACATTGACAAAAAGGCATCAAAGCCAAGCCAAGTATCAAATGATGCAATGATCGTCAATCGATGCAAGTGCACATACAACAGGAATTTGCCAAAGTATATGTAAGGGGGCTATAAAACAGCAAAGACATATTGAGTCTAAGCTGAATAGCAAAAGTAAAACCCATATATATTTATACACTTTAAGATTAGGCATCAAATGATATAAATGTCAATGAGCCTTGTAGGAGTGCATTAATTATAAAAGATCAAATACAAAAGCAAGTTCGTATATTTAAATTTGAAAAAAAAAAACTGTCATTTCACAAATAAGCAACATATGCAATTTCAAAGGAACATGGGGCATGCAAGAATAATTAAGGTGGCTTTGCATGCCAAGTTCAAGCGTCTGAATTAATTCCAATTTTCCCACATTCATAAGTAGCCATCAATATCAATTTTCCCAAATTCATAAATAGGCATCAATCCCCATTTCCCCAAATTTGTAAATAAACATCAATTTTAATTTTCCCAAGTTCGTAAATAGGCATCAATTTCAATTATCCCACATTGGTAAATAGGCATTAAGCATCAAATGATGCAGCGATCATCAATCTTAGCAAGTGTGCATAAACTGAAAATTTGCCAAAGCATATGTAAGGGGGCTATACAAAGCAGCAAAGACATGGAGAGTCTAGGCTAAATAGAAAAAGTAAACCCCTATAATTATATTTAAGCACTTTAAGATTAGGCATCAAAAGATATAAGTGTCAATGAGCCTCGTAGGAGTGCATTAAAAAAAAGTTCAAATACAAAAGCAAGTATGTCTAATTAAATCAAAAGAACTCCTTTCGCAAATAAGCCACATGCAATTTTGAAGGATTACAAACATGCAAGAATGATTAAAGCATATGTAAGGGGGCTACAAAGCAGCAAAGACACGGAGAATCTAAGCAGAATAGCAAAAGTAAACCCCTATAATTATATTTATGCACTTTAAGATTAGGCATCAAATGATATAAGTGTCAATGAGCCTCGTAGGAGAGCATTAAAAAAAAGCTCAACTACAAAAGCAAGTACGTCTAATTAAATCAAAAGAACTCCTTTCGCAAATAAGACACATGCAATTTCGAAGGATTACAAGCATGTGATAATGATTAAGGCAGCTTTGCATGCCGAGTTTAGGCCTCTAAATCAATCTCAATTTTCTCACATTCGTCAGCAGCCTCTAAATCAATTTGAATTTTCTCACATTCATAAGCAGCCATCAATCTCAGTTTTCCCACATTCATAAATAGGCATCAATCTCAATTTTCCCACACTCACATATGAGCATCAAATGATGCAATGATCATCAATCTTAGCAGGTGTGCATACATGGAAATTTGCCAAAGTATATGCAAGGAGGCTGTAAAGTAGCAGAGACAGCTGAACAACAAAAGAAGACCCTATAATTATATTTATGCACTTTAAGATTACACATCAAATGATATAAATGATGTGAGAGCGCATTATATATACAAGCTCAATTCCAAAGCAAGTACATCTATTTATATCAAAAGACTGTCATTTCTCTAGAAAGCACATATGTTGTTATGAGCAAACACAAGGCATTCATGAAGATGAAGTTAAGGCAGCTGAACTTGTAGAGTTCCAGTAAATTTCCAAATTTCAGACACTTACTAATACAAATTTCCCAAACAATACTCAATGGAATATAAACACAAAATGAATGAATGATATTTATCCAAGCAACAACTGAAAGAAACACAACGACTTGTAGCTTGTTTGTCAACCCAGATATAGCATCTTTTGAAAATACTCAATGAAGCACTTTTCGGCCCACAAAAATAAATTAAATAAAGAAAGAAAGAGAAAGTGTGATTTGCTTTATTTCGGCAGTCATGTTTGTAGTATCGTGAAATGCATTTGTTATGATATGAGTCTCCTATCAAATCTAAACAACCTCTAAATTTGTCATGATAAGATTCTTCTGCTACTGATTCACTTTCAGGGTTAAAACCAAACTCAATTGAAATTTTTGGGTGATACAGGCAACCTAAACATGTTTAGTTAAGGCTGCAAAGCGGACCCCAACATGTATATTTGCACATTGCATCAGGCCACTGATAATTAAGTTTATGCAGTGCCTCAGTACTCGTGCATAGTTGAATCAAGCCACAGAAACATTCGACGTCAAGTAGAAGAGATATTAAGATAAGACAAAAGGCCGAGACTAAAATAAAATCGAAGCAAAAAAAGAGAAAAAGAAAAACATGTCTTTCTGCTGGAATCGTTGATTGAAAACGTAAGAAAAAAGAATGCAAGAACTAGTCCAATGCACCATGGCTTTGGAAATTTTTTCTTTGATCATGGATAATTAATACGCTCTATGCTAATTTGACGGGACTGGCCACAGGATCTAAGACGATTTACAAACCTTATTCAAGCCCTCAAGCAAGCGCAACTTTCTTTATCCTCTGGAGATTTACTCGCGAAGGCTATAGACATTGATTCGATCCTCTCGGCGCGAAAGGGCGGGAGCGAAGAGGAAAACTATTTTTCAGCTGTCTGATTATCTCTCGCGTAAATCCGTGCCCTCGAATGTCGACCCTTTAAAATGACCGTTGGAGTTAGGGTTTACGCTAAGGGGGCGGCGTTAACGGAGCGGCTTCAAGGTTGAAATGACCGTTGTTTGCTTCGCGGCGGCTAGGGTTTAGTTGGGATCAAAATTGGATTGGGGTAAAGTTGTCCACTTGTCCTATAATTTTATAACTGAGGATATGAATGTAAAGGGCAAAAAAAAAAAACTGAAAGAATGTATGGCTGGAGTTTTTTGCGGGGAGGTCATGTAAATGAAAAAGGAAATCACATAGGAAGGCTGTCTTATGCTGCCCCTGCTGATTCTCCATCCCCGCCGTTGATCTCTTTTTCATTCACAATGGGTCAAATAAGTGTTAATTTGGAAATGTTTGTCAGCAGGAACAAACTTTTTTTTATATATTTATCTTATCATATTTAAGAAAATTGTTTTTGAATGTTGCAATTATTATTCCAGTCAAACTCTTAAGGTCTGTTTGGTTGAATGTAGGGGAGCAGAGGGATTTTAATATTATATAATTTGGATTGGTGAGAGTGAGAGGAGAGGATATGAGAAAAATTTTAATGTTATCTTGTTTGGTTTAGGAGAAGAGGGGAGGGAAAATATTTTTATATGGATAACTTTATCCTTATTTTATTTAACATTTTTTAAAAATTTGTACTTGATAAAATATAATTATAAATAATATTTAATTTATAAAATTATAAATATATTATTATTATAATTAAATATATATATATATATATATTAACAGTATTTAAAAAAAATATCCAAGATGCAAAGGACAAAGGACAATAGCATCAATTTCATTAAAAAAATCAGTAAAGTATCACTATGGATAGCAATAAGAAATTAATGACTAATTTAGAAATATAAAAAATAAGTACAGACATAATGATCAAGGCATGATAAAATATGACCCCTCCCCTTTAAATCTCTCGAATTTACTAGGAGAAAAATTTCTCCTACCTCTCATTGCCCTCCCTTCACCTCAAAACATGCAAACCATTAGTGAATGATCTTCAAAAGCTGCCTCAAACCTCTCGGATCATAATTCGTTTGCAAATTTGGTAAGTCTACTGAAAATCTTCAACTCCAGACAGAGAACATCAAAGGATAAAGCCATAAAGAATTGATCCGAAACCAAAACATGTTCAGACACACCACTCCCATCATTTTAGTCCCCAATTTAAACCCCTCACAAGTCATGTATCTCAGTCCTAATATTCGTATCCATGTCAATTTTACATCCTACTATTACTAACACAAAATATTAACACAAACTTAAGGGATGGTTGTAAAGCTGATAAAATATATTTTAATTTTAATTTTTTAACGTAATAGGTTTAAATTATTAAACTAAAATAAACCAACAAATTACTATAAATAAAACTGAGATTTTGATATTTAAATTATTAAATTAATATATTTAGATTATTAAAGTAAAATTTGTCAATACAGCAAATGGTTTGATATTTTTAATTTATATATATATTAAATTTAATATTAATAGTATTTAATTACACAGTTATTATTTGAGTTTATTGAGACTTTTTTTTGTTAACAATATTAACCTGTTAAAATTATAAGATTAAAAATATAACTCATATAAATTAAAAAGATTAAAATTGAAATCAATCTTCGAACGTACTGTAAGATAGTAGTGAGAGACAAATTAATTGGAGATTGATTGGAAGAATGTAAAGTGGGGTGGGGCCTAATTAATTGGTGGGAAAAATAATGGAGAGGCGTATGCTTTTGGATTCAGAGTAGGCATTATCAGAAAATGATGATGGGGTGAGCCCACTTTATGAATCAAATCACTGGCCCGAGCCATGCCCATATGCTTGATCCCATCAACGCAACTGAATCAAACAAACATATATGCCTACTTGTTATACTCCCGCTCTCTCGAGTTTCCACCACACACCACATCCCAATTCAATCTCCGTCATCATTCCTTCTTCCAAAGCATATCGTTGCTGTTCGTACACCCCTGCACCGCCCCAATAATGAAAATCGAATCTGCGTCATTTTCAAGTGTAAGATCTCAACGTAATTGCTCTAGGCTATCTTCAATTCCAAAGACCCAACAGTAGCTCGTGACAGACACATTTGAAAAAGCCAGGACCAAAAATTTGGAAACATCATATATATATATTGACGTCCCTATAATTATTAACGTTTGATGGACAACACATGATCATGATACATGTGATTTTCCTAGATGCCAGAACAAATGCAGTAGGTTTTTTTTTTTAATGTAAGACTGATTTCTAAACTCTATCCTGAATCAAATTCTCAGAGAACATTGACTAAGAAACTGAAACCACTATTTTTCATATACAAGTATTATTCAATATAATTATACAAACATGAGGGCCTTATAATGACAATATAGAAATTAACACAACACCAATATCAAAAGAGGCCTACAAGATTCTCAACGTCTATGCATCTGGTTACTTCCATTGGCTTATAGTCAGATTATAAATTTCGCCTGAAAATTTATTTATAATGACGGGGTGAGACATAAAGTCTCAGTAACCAAAATTAATTTACAAGATATGCAGGAAAAGATTGTAAGTGAGAGAAGCATGTTTAACTGACATAATAATAATAATAATATTCTCATAATTCAAAACTTTAACATAATATAATCAATGAATAAAATCATCCCCACTCATCCATCACGCTCCTTATCTCCTCTAGACCGGTACAGTCTATCAGTGCTAGTATACCCGGCCAAATGTTAGCTAGTCACATCAATAATACTGCCCCTCCCATGCCACCACTAATATACCGTAACAGAGAGGTATCCGCCCAAACACCCAGCTCCAAAATCCGGGCCAGGATTGAGAGAGCCGATGGGCACACAATTCATCATATCTCTTCCACACCACTCAACATATCCCGTAATATACAAATAATAAATTAATAAAGCTTTTGAAAACAATTATGAGAATTCTAAATTCTTATATAACATTCCATCTCAAACAATATATTCATCATAACAGTAACAATTTAATAATAATTTCCATTTATATATGTAAATTGGAAAATACATTGCTTCACTGAAATAAATTCATATTCAGATATAAATATAATCTTGCAAAACACATACAAATAATATAGATAAAAGTAAAGTTTATAAAACACCTTACAGTCCAAAACAAACATATAAAATAAATTAACCCTGGTTACCTCGATTCCAAACTTAAGCTTAATTTGGATAGTAAAACCCGTGCAATCACCGATCACAAGAAAACTCTACATTATTAATGTAGATATCAATTAACCACAAATAACAATAAAATAATTAATTTACATAATTTAACTCCTACAACCAAATTTTCTCTACAACTATTATCCTCAATTATTCCAATTTCCTTAAAAATCCTTAATCATAGATCATTCCTCATAAACCCAAATTACTCAATAAAAATTATTGGTCACAAATGATTCCTAAAAATCCTTAAATAACCTTTAGTATACCTATAATTACAAAATCTCCATATCAACTTTCTAAACAATTAAATCTCCTTCTCATAATTTATATGGGTATAATCCAATTATTAAACAACTTCTCAAATATCCACATAATTAAAATCATATCAAATTCTAATTTAAATATTAAGTCTTAATTCATATTTTCCACAAAGTTTAGATCTAACAAAAATAAATCGATTAAAACCTCAATAATACCTCCAATAATCCAAATAAATTATTTAAACAATTTTTAATCAGTAAAAACACTCTATAGAGATTATCTATATCCTATTTATAAAAGAAATTAATTATAAAATCACATGACAACTAAATAATAAATCTAAACCGGTTAAAATTAACTAGTAATTATTCTCTACATTTCTACAGTCTTATATTGACAAAACTCAAAACTTGCCTAAAATAATATCTCCAAAATATTATCTAACTAGCATAAAATCACTATCATAGGAAAGAGAAAATTATTTAGAATATATTTCATAAAATAAACTTTATGATTAAAAGAGAGTTTACATACCTTATTAATTCTCAAATAACAAAAAATACTCATATCAGTACTTTACCCCCTCTTCTCTTCACGAAACACTTCACTTGCGTGAAGTGTTTAAATACCCCCTCCCCTACTTCATATTGCTTTGGCGCCTGATGGCACCAAAGCAATATATTATATATTTTTTAAAATGATAAGGGGGCCATCCCCATATCATCATGTTGGTAGGCGTTTTGGTGCCTACCAACTTTTAAAAAAAATTTATTTTAATATATTTTAATATAATATTATAATATTTTATTATTATTTAATTATTTTTATTTTTTATAATGTCACAGGAACAGTTTAAACTATGTAAGATAAAATATGACACTAATACATTGACGTTGGACAATCGTTATCGTGTGACGAGAAGAAATGGAGACGCTTTTTGTCTCCTTCGTTGTGAATAGGGGTTGATGATTTTGTTTAAGTTTGGTTTTTACGTGGTTGGATAAAAATATTCATCTTAGCAAGGAAGACAGATACGCACAAATGCAATAGCTCTAGAAAGCGTGGAGCAGGAGAAAGTGGAGCCCACTACCTTTATTTTTAACTTATTGGTTGATTTTGTATATGTTTAATATTACTTATGAAAAATTATAAGTGTTTATATAGATAATACTCATATTATATATTTACCTAATCATAATTATAAAATTATTTTTAAAAACTCTAATCAATATTTTAAATAAACACTTTAACCAATAACTTATTAATCAACAATATATAAGCTTATTGATATAAAATATTGGCATTCTCTCTCTTTCTCTGATGGGACATTTCACATTTTCAGGTTAAGAAAAAAAGAAAAGAAGAAGGAGCCTTGCACTCGTATTGAAGGAAAAATGAATGGCATTATGCGGTCGGATCTTAACCCTATGTTTAGATTGAGAAGAACATAGGGGGGAATATTAGCAGGGGTTAAAAAAACTTCCAAATAGTAAGAAAATGATTTTTTTTTTTTTGAGGTTTCCATCCCAGTATTCTTTAATTTCATCCCTAATTTTGTCCAATTAAACATAGGGTGAGAGACAACAATGCTGTTTGTGATCATAATTAAATGAGTGTTTGGAATAACGATGTGAACCTTTAAAAATATTTTTTAATCGTAATTTACAGTATACGAGATAAGTAATATGATAGAATTTTTATTTCGACTTATGTGAATCGCACTAATAAAATAACAAAAAACTATTCCAAACATCAAGCCAATAGATTGAATGGTAGAATCACTCAAAAAACATATATATGCATGCATTGTTAATAATCCCCTTATTTTTTAAACCTTACAATGAAACTTCATCAACTCTTACTTTCATACAAATAACTACCGTATTATTAATTTTGTTCATTATTCTCATATAAAAATTTATTTATATACTCCATCCGATCCTATTTATAAACAATTTTTCCTCTCATAAAGTTGATCCCTTTTATAAGCAACTTTCACTTTGTGTTTGAAAATGTAACCTCTTTTTTTCCTATTTTACCCTTATTAAATACATATTATTTATGATTAATTATCATACACACCAAGAGTTATATTCATGAGAGAAAGAGAACTCACTAGGTGAATAAAGTCAACAAAACATGGGGAAAATGCATTTCACTATCTCTCATACTTTTTACGCATTATCTCTCTATTTTCATAAATAAGGGCATATATGAAAAAAAACTTAATATTTTTGACACACTTATTATTTTTAACTTATCGGTTCATTTTACGTAATCAATGAGAAAATTAGTTATAAACAGGACCAGAGAGAGTATAACTCATAATTTGAGGAGTCTATATGTAGACAATAATAATTTTAATTAATTGGTATGAAATTAATAATTTTGGGCTTTATATCAACATAGAGCCGGGAAAACGGGCCGAGCCCGTCAGGCCGGCCCGTTTATGCCCTGAATTTATAAGGGCCGGGCTTGGGAATTTTACTTAAAAAGTGAACGCGGGCCTAAAAGGGCCAGCCCTGTAGGGCCATGGGCCGGCCCTTTAGGCCCTGATATATTTTTTATTTTTAAAAATTATTTATATGATAATAATATTATTGATCTTTTATATTTTGTTAATGATGTTGAAAATATTTAGTTGTTATTATCTTTTTAAAAATTAAGTTTCATAAGAATATTTTGTATTAAGAATCATAAAAATAAAAAATTTATAAAAGATATTTCTTATTTTATAAGAAAAATACATTAGATATTTCTTATTTACTCTAAAGTTTCACATATGATGATAATTTACTAATTTATTTGTATTTTATGTTTTTTATAGAGTTATTTGTCATTTTAGATTATTCTTTGTTGAAAATAAAGATTATGAATATATTCATGATTTGAGATAATAAATTCTTGATATTTTTACCCTCAAGTAGAGCCTACTACTCAAACTGAAGCACAATCAAATTTTTTTGAAATTGATGATAATGGTGAAGAAGATGAAAATGATAGTCGTCATACTCATGTTGCTTAGAGTATTTAACTTCTTGCCTTCTTATACTTTTGTGCGGATTGTGAATTATTTGTGGATACTATTTTTTACCTTTGAATATGAATTAGTGACAGTATTTGTTTTATTGCATGAGGCGTGTAGACGTGTAGTTAAATATTGTGTAAATAGCTCCAGGCCCTGCAGGCCGGCCTTGGCCCTCATGCTCTTAGGCCGAGCTTTGAAAAACGGTAATTTTTCTTATCCCGGGCCTGTAGGGCCGGCCCTGATTCCCAACTCTATATCAACATGAACTTAAAAGTTTATGGCAGGTTTATTGTAAAGTTTTAAATATTAGTAATACTATATACTTAACGAAAACATAATTAAGTCACTTGCAATCACTTCACCACAACATAAAAAGAACGATAACTAATTAAATATGTTTTAAACTGGAAAGATCTCAGTTTTACCCCTATTCAAATATGCTTTATATCTCTTTTCTCTTTGGAGTTTCGACGTCCAAGCTTCAATGTCCACAACCAACAAATAAGCATAAAAACTAAAAATAATAATTAATAATTCTCTAAGTAACTTTATATATATTATGGATCGTTAGTATATTTGTATGAGTGGTAATTAATAACTCTTTAGGTTACTTATATTATACGAATAAATCCTATATTTTAGATCATATGAAATATGACATAACATTAAAAAGGGATTTTTGCATGTCTAATAATAATTTAGCCTCAAAATGTCATTTACCGTGTAAACTTATAAATTAAGATTTGATTGTTAGACTATATTTTATTCAAGGAGATAATGATGTAACTCATTCTTTAGCGATCTCTCTCGTGCTGATGAGGTCCATATATTTGATGATCGGCTCTCGTATAGGTATCCGATAGATAATGAGTGAAAATAATTTTTCCCCCCTTAAAAAAAATCCTTATTGCAGTAATACATTCATTTTTTTATATAAAGAGGCCGTTTGGAATAGCTTATGAAAATTTCATAAGTGCTTATGAATTGTAATTTATGGTCTACGAGGTAACTTTTACGGTCTACAAGGTGCTTTCACAGTCTACGAGATAAATATGTGGAAGAGATTTGTCTTGATTTATGTGAATCAGGTTTATTATATAAGCCTAATTCAGATAAGTGATAACAAACAAGCTATTTAAAAAAATGACCCGCCACTGCGTCGAAAGGTCGCTATTGAACTACTTTCTGTGTGTGGATAACCATTCACTTATCGTGTTTGTCTTGATAGTTTTTACGACTTTAAAAATATTTATTTATATAAATTAAGACATCATTTTTTTATATATTTATTTCATATATTATAAATAACTATCGAAAAGTTATTTTTAAAGATTCTAATCGTTATTTTAAACAAACGCGTCATCACTTTGACTACATTTAAATTTTATAAGATTATTTTTATTTTAAATTATATATATATATATAAATAAAAAATTATTTAAAATATTAATTTAAATTATATTAAATATTAATCGTCCAAATTAATCTAAACAATTCAGATCGGTGATCATCTCATCGTACTCATCAATTGTGCTCCCATCTTGGATAAGTGAATGGCGGCAAGCTTTTTCAGCGGGCCCCGCTAAAGTCTGAGAGGAATCATTTTTCGGTTTGTTTGATGGATATGCACGATTCTCCGTATTATTTGTAAGTGATTTTTTTATTACGTAAAATAAATTAATAATTAAAAATAATAAATATATTAAAAATTTCATATTTTCTATATATATGTCCCTATTTATGAAAATAGAGATGAAATGAATAAAAATTTGTGAGAGATAATAAAATATGTTTTTTAATATTTTGTTGACTTTATTCACCTAGTAAGTTTTCTTAATCTCTTAAATATAACTCCTGATATGTATGATAATTAATTATAAATAATATGTATTTAATAAAAATAAATAGAAAAAATGAGTTTATATTTTTAGACATAAAATGAAAGTTGTTTGTAAAATGGACAAACTTTATGAGAGAGAAAATTGTTTATAAATATGATTGAAGGGAGTAGTAACTTTTACAAGAATGAATATGTGACGACAAAGCGACTGCTTTAGAGACTAGCAATTATAACTGTATGTTTGGTTGGGTGATTAAGAAGCATAAAAGTAATTATATACATAAATTGAGATAACATACATCTCACATACTTATAAATCATAATTAAAAAATTATTTTTAAAAGTTTCTTATCCAAACAAACACATATTTTAAGATTTAGGTGAGAATCTTCTGTATGTCTCGCAAGTAGGTCGTAATCGACCGAAATAGGAAACATTATATTATATTATAACTATGAGTATAATAATAAATTATAAATTTAATATATTTTATTATGTGTGCTATATATTAGCCTGCCAACATGTCTAGCTAGTTGTTCAGTGAATATCAATACTATACATGCTTAGAGATGACACCTTTTAATTTGCTGGGTTACTTCAGCTCCACTTGCTGCAGCTTATTTAAAGTGTATTTGATGGCTGGTGACGATACCAGAAAGGATTTCACAGTCATCGTCTTATGTGACTCTGGTAAAATTACTGGGAAAAATGATTAATATAGTATTTGATTATTATAGTTTGTCCCATTTTAATTTTATTTATTAATTTTTTTCTTAAAATAGTAGCCCCTGTAATTTTATTAATAAGGATTTAAATCATTTTGCTGAACTAAAACCTATAATTTAAAATTATATGAATTAAAACTCAAATAATGACAAATTATAAAGATTAAATATTGCACCAATAAAAAATAATAATAAAAGTAAATTAGTCAAATGTTAAAGCAGTAAATAAAATTTTACCCGCCATATCATTAATTACAACTCAAGAAGCAGAGGCGTTATTCTAAATACTAGTAAATACCATGCTATTTCACAGGCAAACATGTTTGGTTGGGTCCGCTCATGATAATTGATCAACATGATTTATCTCTCATTTTTTTTAACCTTAACACGATTTCTCTTTGAGAAACAGGTACTTGGCACGCGTTCATTTTTCCCTTTTTATTCTTTACTTTTTAGACCTTAATTACAAAAATAATATTCCTTTTTTCCACCCTACAAAAGTATTGATAAAAACTGAACTGTCTGAGATTTTTCGTTTCAAAAGTATATTAAAACAACTAGAATAATTTTTAATTTTATAATTTTAGTTTCATTCCAATATCACTTTAATTTTTTTTTATATTTTTTTACTTAGTTTTAACCAAAAAAAGGTTTTACTTATTTTTTTTATAGTATTTTACATTTCATTGATTAAAAAATATCAAGTGAAAAGCAGGTTATTAAACTCGGACCGATAACTGAACTGGTCGAAGTATTTGGTTCAGGATCAATGGGTCTGACCAGAGCTAACTTGGGGCTAAATTAGTGAGAAAGTAAAGATTTCAGGGTTATTAATATAAAATTATAGAGAAAGTAAAAAAATCAATTTTTTTTTTAAAAAACTAAGTGCCTGTTTGGATTAGCGGTGGATGAATAACTTTTTTTTTAAATGGCCTCTTACAGAAGTCAGATTGAAAAAAAGTCAGATTGTAAATGTGATTTGTGTTTGGATTTACGGTGGCAGAAGTGACTTTTTTAACTTTGAACCTGTTTGGATTAACGTTTGAAAAGCCCGTTTAAATGAAAAATGACATGAATCTTATTGAATACTACACACACACACACATATATAGTGATAATTAAAGTTAAAAATTAAAATTAAAATTTGATAAAATAAAAAAAAATTAATTATTATTTAAAAAAAGGAAAATACACTAAAGTATTTAATTAAAAATGGATAAATTTGTATTTAAATTAGAATGCATACTTTAAGCAAAACATTATTATAAGAAATATGACATTTTTAACATATTTATTTTTTTAAACTAATTTTAACTACCAGTTTTTTTTTGCATAAAAATAATAAAAATTAGTTATAAAAAAAACATGAGAAGTACGAAGAGCACTCCCAATCTCTCACCTCCCATTTACCCAATAACCCTTTTATCATAATTATCACTTTCTCTCTCTACGGTTTCACAGCATCAAAATGTAGCTTTTAAGTCACCATGACTTTTTTAATAAAAAGTTAAAAACCCTTCTTTTTGCATCGTAAACCCAAACACCCATTTTAGGGTTGATGTGCTTTTTTATATCTAATAGTACATTTACACTGCCCAAACACGTTACCAAACATGCTCTAAACCTAATTGATACCTGGATCATACTGATTAACTTGTTAGTTCAGTCCGAATTTAAAAATGATGGGATGAAAAGTGTCATGATGTTGCAATACAATAGTATTTTTGTCAGTCAAGTTATTTTTTTTATTGCAATTTACTGATTTAGGCCTTCTTTAAACAACAATGATTTTGAGATACATAGTGGTACATGAAGTGTAGTGTAAAGACATTTCCCTTTTCCGCCCAAGGAAATTTGTATTCATATCAGTCAACAATAAGTGAGAGTCCACAAAACACCAAACACGATTCCAACAAAGTTCAGCAACAAAGGACAAACAACAACTCTGATTGAAAAATTTGCAAACTCAATTGCCAAAAGAACATCACAACTCAAATATATCACTAACTCCACGACAGACTCATTAATGCTGGTGAGAAAGCAATAATTCAACCACAAACTATCCTCATAATCAATATAAAAAAGCCAAATCAGATTCTTAACTATAGGCATAGCATTAATTTGAGAGTTTAATACACCCACTATTACAAAAAACACCATAAACGACTCTTATTTTTATAAATATTATGATGTTTTGGAAGCGTTGTAACTTCCAGAGCCATAAAAGTAACCTATGACGTTTTTTGAATTTCTGAAAACATCATATGTTTGTTTTTATTTTTTTAAATACATTTTTTGCCGCACTTCACCATAGAAGCGTCATAGGAAGTGTGGACCTCCTACGCCATAGAATGTCATTTTTTTAAAAAATAATTATGCGTAATTGTTTTTTTTTTTCTAATAAAGCCCTCTATATCATTTGCAACATTGAATTCATGTCTTCATCTATTAAGTATGGAAGAACTCTAGCATTTAAGTTGCTTAAACTTGAGCCACACACGTTACTGATGCATGTAGTTCTAAGGATGACTAAACTAGTATTATTATATTTGTAAGCTCAAAAATTTAAAAAACTTATAATATATTTGTAAGCTCAATAATTAAAAAACTTACAATGTATAGATAGTTTAAGAGGGCAGAGTTGAGACTTCAAGTAAATATGAAAAAAAATTAAGCATACATATAAGATTCATGATAGATTTAAACTAAAAAAAAGAAGAAGAAAAAAACGTACGGATTTAAGCTTCTGTATATAAAAAAACACTTACAAACTATGAAGCTTCAATAGTAGGCTGAGACAATAAGGAAAAAAACACGTGGGAGACCAAACTTTGTAGAAAATGGGGACCAAGACAATAGAGTGGGGACTGAAGGGATAAGACAAAATTGTGGAGCAATGGAGTTCTAGGAAATGAGGAGCTGGAGGGTGCGCGAAGAAGACGATAATGATGGGCTGATGAAAAGTTAAAATAGAACATTGTATAACGCTTGATGTACAAACGGCATACAAGGGCTAAAGAAGCTTTGGCGCTTTCATAGACAATCGTCATATATTCCAATAATTAAAAACAAAATAAGAAAATAATAGCTTTAAATGCAAACGTTGCCATAAAGTTAGCTTTTAACGGCGCTTTGACACCAAGCACCGTTGAAGACAAATAGATATTTTATATTGCCTTAATAGGCCTCTAACGGCAATTGATCATCAAGCGCTGTTGAAGGCTTTTTAAAAGTAATATATATTGCTTTTTAATATTTTATTTTCAACGGTGTTTAGTATCCAAGTGCCGTTAAAGGCTATCTTTTTCATTTTTAAACTTTTTGTACGACGTTTTGAAACTTTTAAGGGTGGCTTTGTATGACGCTTGACTAGCTAAACACTATATAAGGCCTATAATTTTTTTTAAAAAAATAAGGCCAGCTATTGCACTTGTCTGGGTAACTGCCATACAAGGATTATAATTTTGTTTTTAAATAACCCCTTGTATAGCGCTTCCCTAGGCAAGCGTCATACAAGTTATTAAACAGCTACGACGCTTTCCTGATCAAGCGCTATAATTATCACATGTATTTTTTTTAAAAAAATAGAAATATCTTCTAGCATTTATTTAAAGAAGTGTCATAAAATTAGCGCTGCCAAATTTATATTTTATAATAGTGTTATTTTCGTCCGAATCCCCCTTTCTTTTCATGGCTTTTCCACCTAAAGCATAGTAAACTTATATTTCACATACCCTCTTCAACCAGTTTTCCAACCCAACAAGTTGATCCAAAATTTCAACAAACACAGTCGAACCAAGCAGAAATTTTCACACCTCAGGGTCATTAGGTTCTGAAATACTTAATCAAGATAACAAGAATTTTCATTGGACATTATCGTCCTTTTCCAAATCCTCATATCTATAAGCACAGTGCACCTCATCACAAAACGATAGGCGCACACAACCGGATAGTCACATAAATAATGATGTAGTAATAACTTTTTTTTTTTAAAAAAGTAAGCCCCACTTTCACAAAATTCATTTTTGTGCAACAATGGAATCCACCATTTCGGATCTTACCTTCCTATATTTCACATCAGTAATAAAACATACTTCAAAGAGTTTGCTAAAACACTTCAAAGATCTGGACGGATTCGAAAGGAAGAGAGACTAATCCACTTACAACACGTCGCCAATACATCATTTGTTCTCCAGCAATATGTTTTTAAGCTAATTATAGAGATCAAATTATCAAATATAATTGAGTAATCAGAAGAACCAGTAATTCTCAACAAAACGGAAGAGAGTAATGATAGGTGAGGTGAGGAAGATTTTTCCAAAACATTACTTATAAGTCTCAAATAAAAATAAATAAATAAATACGGGGAAGTATACAAAGTTCATATATATGTACAAATCAAATTTAACAATTTATATTTCCAAGTCAAATTGTATATTATAAATTAAATTATGTTACTTACAAGCTAAATTTGTAAAAATTGAATTCTCTTAAGCCTTTCCATGTTTAATTTTTTTAACCACATAGATACTCAAGTTACATGTATTATAGCTTTTTTGCCAATATTTTTCCTTTGCATCCTACAGGTTGTGCCCTTGTATATTTCTAACCTCCGAGCGACGAAAAGTCAAAAACAGAAAATAAATCCGTTCATAATGGATAGTAATAAATAATAAAAATGTGATAAATAGCAGCGTCAGTACTGTTCTAATACCAGCCTACCAAATCCTTAGGCGAACTATTATGACGGAAAACAATATCCGAGGTAAAAACCGTGGCCTACCTAACTTGGGTAGGCCCTTGGTCAAAAATGGAGAGTTAAAATGCAACTAGGCAACTTGATGTGCTCCTATTAGGTGCACTACGGAAAAAAAAAGTAAAAAAAAAAAGAAAAGCACATGTTTGGTACTTATTGTAATTTTATTTATAAGTAATTTTTTTTAGAAGGTTAATTTTTTTATAAGTAATTTTCACCTAGTGTCTGAAAATATAAACTCATTTTTTTATTTTACCCTTATTAAATACATATTATTTATAATTAATAATCACACACCCTGAATTATATTCAGGAAAGAGAGAGAACTTACAAGGTGAATGAAGTCAACAAAACATTGAGAAATATATTTTATCATCTCTCATATTTTTTATATATTATCTCCCTATTTTCATAAATAGAGGTATATATAAAAAAATATAACATTTTTGATACACTTATTACTTTTAATTATCAGTTCATTTTAAACAATAAAAAAAGTTGCTTATAAATATAACCTGAGGGAGTATAGTTTAAGCTTAAAGATAAAACTCTTTTTATATATTTATTTCGTATACCGTAAAATCTATTTTATATACTGTAAATTATAATTAAAAAACACAATTAGAGGTTTTAATCCTTATCCCAAATACCTATATACAAAAGGACAAAATTATAGGCGCTTATTAATTCAACTCGCTATTTCAGCGTCGTCACCAAATCCCTTCCTCGTTCGGTTCTGCGGGGCAAGAGAGAAGGATAGAGAGGACTCTACCTATCGTGAGAATCGTCGGAAATGGCCGTGTCAAGCTGTGCTAGGTTTTTCTCGTCTTTTGAGTGTCGCTCAGATCCCGATTTCTCTGCTGCTCCGAGGTTCGAGAAGCTCGGACAAGGACGATTCACCGCCCGCCTCAACGCCGCCGCCGCTGGACCGGCTGCGTTTCATGGGCTCTCTTCCTTGATCCTGAGGTTTCCTCCCAACTTCCAGCGCCAGCTCAGCACCAAGGCTCGTAGGAACTGCAGTAACATTGGAGTGGCGCAAATTGTTGCTGCTTCGTGGTCCGACAACTCTGCTGCTCATGGGGTTCCGGCATCATCGGCTGCTTCGTCAGCCGTCGATGCCGCCTCTGCCACATCTCCCCTGTCCGTAGCTCCGACGGAGCTTGCGGCCGATGAAGACGTTGTCGTCTCGGGGGGTTGTGACGGAAATGGAGCTGTTCAGTTCCAGGATTCAGTTGATACTTCTTATTCTTCGTTTTTGAAATTCGATGGAAGCATGGCGATTCATGCCGGTAAGCATCTTTGGATCGATTAATATTCCGAGTCAAATTCTCTGATATGAGCTTTTGGTTTGGGGAATTTCTGTGTAGCACAATGGATGTTTTTGTGACTGTATTCTGCATACTTTACTCTTCTCTTTTCAAATTTGGAAATCTGCAGCCATTTGATCTAGATCTTACTCTATCTATTTTCCTTTTTGTATCCGCTTGCATCCTTTTGTACTCGGGTTTCTTATGTCGAGCCTCAAGTTTTAGAAGTCACCTTGACCTCTTAATTGGAATATGATTTATTTTGACGTTAAATATCATGTATTTCACTTCTGATCTGATTAATTTTACATGTTGCCTGTGCAGGTGAAAGGTTAGGTCGTGGTATTGTAACTGATGCGATTACCACTCCTGTGGTGAATACTACCGCCTACTTCTTCAAGAAAACCGCTGACCTCATTGATTTCAAGGTAAAATTTGGTCACTAATTTTTCCTTTGAAGAAAGTAGTGAACTAAGAGGAGTTCTAAAACATGCCAAAAGGTATTAGTTATTGAAGCACGTTATGATGAATGAACTGTTTTCTTTGTGTTTCAGGAGAAACGTCAATTCAGTTTTGAGTATGGGCGCTATGGTAACCCAACGACAGTGGTTGTAGAGGAGAAGATAAGGTTCGCATTTGGTGGTATATTTGATCTTTAAAGTTTTCCATGTATTATAGAGCAGCACTAATGATTCTTTTAAACCAGTGCTCTGGAGGGGGCTGAATCAACTTTGGTTCTGGCATCTGGGATGTGTGCGAGCACCGTCCTTTTGATGGCTCTGGTTCCAGCTGGCGGACATATTGTCACCACTACAGATTGCTATAGGAAGACCAGAATTTTCATGGAGAATTTTCTCCCAAAAATGGGCATCACGGTAATATGATGCTCCCTCTCATTCTTGGTCTTTCTTTCTTTCTTTCTTTTTCATTTTTTTATTATTTTTTTCTTTGGTCTTGAGGGAGAAGAATACGCTTATTTTCTTCTAAACTCACCTAGCCTTTAAAACTTCATCAGATGTTTTTACCCAAAAGATTTTTAAGGACAGAAATTTTATAGGCAAAGGCTCCACTGTGGAAGTCTTTATGGTAGAAAGAGGGAACTAAAAATAATATTTCTACAGCATGATGTGCTGAATGCATAACTTGGTTTTGAGGATAGGGTCTGGTAAATTAAATTGAAATATTTTCAACAGGCTGACAGTTGATACTACTTTTTTACATCTTTGTCACATCTTTAGTGGTTATAAAACTCAATTTTTTTTCCCTTTACATTGCAGGCCACTGTTATTGATCCAGCTGATGTGGGGGCTTTGGAAGCTGCACTGAATCAAAACAATGTCGGTAGTGATGAGATGACTCTGTGTGTTTAATAATTCTAACATATGGTTCATAGTGCATTATTCTATTTGCATGCAGGTTTCACTGTTCTTCACTGAGTCTCCCACGAATCCATTCCTCAGATGTGTTGATATCCAGCTGGTTTCAGAGCTTTGTCACAGAAAAGGGGCTTTGGTGTGCATTGATAGTACATTTGCCACAGCTGTAAACCAGAAATCCCTTGCCCTTGGGGCCGATCTTGTCATACAGTCTGCTACTAAGTACCTTGCTGGTCATCATGATGTAAGTCATCCTCACCTTCTCTGGGCGAGGTGGCCTTTTTTTTTTTAAAAATAAATAAATAAATTTAACATTTGGTATCTCATAGTTCATAGCTAATTTATGAGTATTTTTTTCTTGTTTCAGGTTATCGCTGGCTGTATAAGTGGTCCAGAGAAGTTGGTTACCCAAATTCGCAATTTACATCATGTTTTGGGTGGTACTCTCAACCCAGTAAGTCTTTTGTACTAACCCATACCCTTGAGTGGTTTATATTTTCAATGTGTCTGTGTTGGAACTTACTATAATTAATTGTTTCCGCATCACGCCTAATAGAATGCAAATGTGTTCACTTAACAGAATGCTGCGTACCTTATCATCAGAGGCATGAAAACTTTGCATCTTCGTGTACAGCAACAAAATTCAACAGCATTGAGGATGGCCAAAATTTTAGAGGCACATCCTAAGGTACAATGAGTTTATATGTACAACGTCACTATTATTGATTCGGATTTTGGACAAAAACTTGTTCTTATGAGTTAGAAAGGAGTATTCGTATAAGAAAGGATGGCCTTTTTTTCATCAACATTACATCTTTGTTGAATGTAGTGTTCTTTACCAAAGTATGTTGGTCAAACCAGTTTTCCGGTTTTCCCCATAGTTTTATGATGATAAGTATATTAGTGGGTACTGCTTATTGTAGTAGACAGTGATATTTTTTTATTATGTTTTCTTGATTCATAATGATGTGAATGACTTGTTAATCCCTTGTAGGCTTGTATGTTTGGCCTTTTTGGGGGTCAACTATATGGTCATTAATCAAGCTTTTCTGGATGATTGTGTTGAGGCTAGCATATGTCTTACAGTGTTTCCTTTCTTCTTTGAAAACTGTATTTATACTATTATATTCTTCTGTATAATGTCTCTATTTATTGTGGGTATCAGTTTAGTATTTTAGGACTCAATATTAATGCTAGCTAGAAATGTTTATCTTGCATTGCATGGGAAATATTCCAAGTTCTTGCAAGAGCGTTGTATCCCCCGCTTTTAACAAATTATTGATGGTGCATATAATCATAGACGAATGCCAATAGACCACTCGAATTTTATACAGTATTGTTGTTTTCATATGATTGTCCTGAATTTGCTTCTGATATGATGTGAACTGGTTTAATGGTGTAATACTATTGGCAGGTGAAGCGTGTCTATTATCCAGGCTTGCCAAGTCATCCTGAACATGAGCTTGCTAAGAGGCAGATGAGTGGTTTTGGAGGTGTTGTGAGTTTCGAGGTGCGGACCGCCTTTGCCTTTCCATTGTGGGACAGCTGCTTGCTATCATTTTATTTTGTTGCAACTTTTACTTGATGCTATTTATGTGGTTAACATTGATTGATATCTCTATTTCTTATCATACAGGTTGACGGAGACTTGATAACCACCATTAAATTCGTTGATTCACTCAAGATTCCATACATTGCTCCATCCTTTGGTGGCTGCGAGAGCATTGTGGATCAGCCTGCCATCATGTCTTACTGGTACTCTATAAATTGGTTGTTCTATTCCTAACTGATCACTGCTCGTTATGTGCAACGTCCTATTTGGTTGTTGTTTGCCAAAAGCGTCTTTATTGGGGTTTCATGATTTATGATGTCATATGCGTTTATCCTACAACAGGGACCTTCCCCAGTCAGAAAGAGCTGAGTATGGGATCCTCGACAACCTGATCCGTTTCAGCTTTGGGGTCGAAGACTTCGAGGATTTGAAGGCGGATATTCTTCAGGCACTTGAAGCCATATAGAGTGTGGTCACCGAGGCTATTTTGATTTGATTTGGTTCTTGATCCATTTTGTTATCGTTTCTGGTGAATCAATTTGAATTTGTTGTTGATCACGCCGTCTGCAGTTTTAAAGAATCTCAGTTTCATCACGCCGCCTTATGTTCAAGGATTTTAATAATCATCTCTCGGTTTCAATTTCAATGTTTCTCTAGTTTTTCTGAAGCTTCAATATGATTGTTTGACCATCTATAAATGAAGCAGCAAGAAGCCGATAAGATATGACTCGGTTTCAATAGATCCTGTACATAGAAAACCACGTTGTTTGATTTTTTTTTAAAAAAAATAAATCCCACACGATCTTCAAGTGTAGGACTCGTTTATAAATCCCGCACCTTGCATGGAAAGATATGTTTGATTTTAACAAAAAATATGGAAAAATATCCATTAACTACCTCCTGTACAACAAAGAATAGGATTGACGGGGGAGAAGGAGGGGATCAGGGATTTCATTGTTTGAAGAAAAAGACCAAACTATCCACACTCATTCCCCTTGTTGTCTTCTCTTCCTTCCCTTCGGCCGATTGCGTACTAGATTGTTGCTGTATCTGGTTATCTTCCATATGCGTGTGCTATGTTCTAATTCCTCCATTTCAGCTCCTGATTGGGGTTCTTCAGTCAACACAAATCTCTCTTGAGAGTTGCCAAAAAAATTTCGGGCCGAGAGTGTGCTGCACAATAGCATGAGTCGCGGCAGTGATTTGCGGCGCCTTGCCATTTGTTGCGTGCATCCCAAAGTGACAAGAAAGGAGCGAACAAAAAGATGGTATCTATCCGCATTTAAATATAAGATGCATCCTAGCTGGTAAAGTGGTCAGACACTCTCATAAAAGGGAGATGGTTCGATCCTGGAGTTGGTCGAGGCGCTGGGGGAGGCATCCTACCTTCAGGGTGTCTAGGTAAACGCCTGAGGGTAATTGACGGCTCGCCCTGCCTAACATTGGTATGACCTAAGAGGAATGGAGATTCCACCTTGCCCTTGGATCGTGGGCGAACCTGGCCCCCTTCCAAAAATTGATGTATAAAAAAAAAATATATAAGATGCATTAGAACTTTTTATTTTTTAGAAATTAAAGAAACAAAATAAATTATTTGACATATTTTTACTTATAATTTTTTAAAATTAATTTATCTTATTTATAAATTGGTATATAATCTAAAAGTATTTAATATATGGTATTATTAAATAATTTATTTAATTAAAAGAAAAGTCAATGGCTCATCTGTCAACGACTAGAGGAGTAAATGTGCAGCTGACTCTTAGAAACTCAATTTTGATAGATTAGGATTGACATTGAAATTGAGGTCATGATTGATACTTTAAAAATATATTTGATAAAAAGTAATTATTGGAATAAATAATTTTATTAATCTTATTTAATAAATAGTTAATAATTATGAAAAGATATAAATATTCATGTCTTAAAATTAGAGGGTTATTTTTGTTTGAAAAATATTTTAATTAAGGATATTTTTATCTCTACAATTTTATAGTATAAGGATTGAAAACATAATACCAGAGGAGGGTAAGGTGAGTGGTTTTGCAACAATTCCACTTTTATGATACTCACAATCCTTAATTATCTATAGTCTTTCATACCAATCAATATATTTTAATATAATCCTAATCGAATCCCAGTCCCTCCCCACCAATAATTCATAACAAGGCCTTAGTTACCAATAATTCATAACAAGGCCTTAGTTTCCTTTCTAAAGAAAGAATTTTGCAATCAGCAAACCTCTATCCAAGAACATCTACGGACCAAATAAAATCGCTTTTGTTTTCTGAGTTGTTGCGTGCATCCCAGAGTGGCAAGAAAGGAGTGAACAAATTAGAGAGAGGGGGCGGAGAGAGAAAGAGAATGGAATTAGAGGCTGTCGGCGATGGGGGGCGGAGAGTTTACTGGTGGAGAGGGAATGGCAGAAGAGCAGTGGAAGGGAGTGATGGATGCGTTGAGGACAAATTCAGTGATGAGGCTTTCGGCGATATCATTGAAGAAGAAGGAGGAGAGAGAAGACCTGAAGAGAGCGAAAACAAAAGGAAAACGAGAGTGAACAGTTTGGTCTTTTGCATTGAAATCTCTGATTCCTATCTTTTCTCCTATCTGTACTTTTATTTAATCATGTGATCTTTATGGAATTTTGAAGTTCAAAAGTATTTTTTTATAGATTTCCCTAAAAAATATTCATAACTAAAATGCTCGCCCTATGTCTCATCCATGGAAATACAGTAATCAATTTAAATTTGGTTAATGTGCAGATCTAATAATAAAATTTTATGTAAAGAGTATCTGACACAATAATATTTTAAAGGTGTAAAAAACTAAAAATATATATAACGAATTTAAAATGATGTAAAAATAACAATATCGTTAGTTGATGTAAAATGTCTGTTATCTTGTATATGTGGGGCCGACTAAATCAGGTGAAATTTTCTCCCTCTTTTCCATGCCATCCTCTCACCCTCTCCCTAGCTCTCTCTCTCTCTCTCTCTCTCTCTCCTCTCTCAACGGTGGTGGTTGTGATACACCGGAATCCCCTTGATGGGTCTCAGGCCGACGTCCGATGACAATGAATTCATGTGGGGTTGTGATTTTGAGGATGATAATAATGATGAGGAAAAGGTTGGTTTGTGCAGAAATTGGTGGCTTGAGAGAGATCAGTACGAGCTTGAGTTGCCAAAGCAGAAGAAGAAGCAGGAGGGCTCTGTTGCAGAAACAGAAACTTGGATTCATTTTTTTATCTTTTGCTTTTTTCAGAGTCTTTCTTTGGTGGCCTGTGAAAGAATCTGAAAAGCTATGTAGGAATGTAGCAAAAGGAGGGAAGAAGGGGGCAGATGGAATTTGGAGAAAGTAGTAGAGAAAGGTGGTGGTCCGTTTTGTTTTTGTCAAGAATATGTGCTTGTTTGTTATCACTTATTTAAATATTCATGTAAATCGAGATAAATCTCTTCCACATATTTATCTCGTAGACCGTAAAAGCACCTCGTAGACCGTAAAAGTTACTTCGTATTCCGTAAATTACAATTCGTAAGCACCTATGAAATTTTCAACCGCTATTTCAAACAAGCTCATATGTCGGAAAATGATAGTTAATTGCTACAAGGAACGAACAAGTGAAACAGAAGAAGAGCAAGAGAAGATGATTTTTTACAATTAATTACATTGTCGATTTCTAGTTTGGCCTATGTAATCTGTGATGGCCTTGGTTTTGAATTTGAATTTGTTCTGGGATGCAGGATTCCATATTCATTAAGGAGGGGTTGAGTGGTCGGCAGTGTCAAGTTAAGTGAGAGAGAGAAGGGGAAGGGTGAGATAAGGGGATGAGAGTAAGAGAGATGACGTGGACAAGAGGGATAAAATTTCACCTTGTTTTATGGGGCCTGGACGTTTTACATAAGTTAACAATATTGTTTTTTTTGTACTATTTGAAATTTATTATGTGTATTTTTACACCCTTAAAATATTAGTATCAGATGCTCTTCAGGTAAAACTTTATTATTAAATCTGCACCTTAACCCATTTAAATTTGGACCCAAGACTAGGAGCCTGTTTGGATGGCATTCTGCCATCATAAATGTGGATTGTTTTAAAAAAATATTAATGTCAATTGGTTTAGGGTATTTAGGTCAGTATTTCAACAATTGAGTTTTTTTCCCCCATCTAAAAACAGTTTTTGAGAAGAAGATTAAAAGTATGATTTAAAAAAAAAACACTTCTGCCACCGCCAATCCAAACATAAATCATATTTATAATCTAACTTTTATCTTATTTTATTTTTATAAAAATCAGAATAAAAAAAATCAATTTTAATATGGCTAACCCAAACGAACCCTAGATTGGACTATCAAACTTTTGGACACTAGTGTAAACTGTAAAGCTGAAGCATATCATAATTGAAAATGCTCGCTCTGTTACGTTCAATTATTAGCGTGCTCGAGTGAATTTGTCATGGGTATTCCAAAAAAAAGAGGTAATAAGTAAACCCATACACATAATGAGAGTTTGGCATGTTGTGTCTTGTGAATGACTAGTTTTTTTCTCATACTCAACACCTATTGATAACTTCTAGTTGTTAAGCCTTCACACATCATGTAGATTAGACTGTTCTTGGATAACATGGAGAAGGTTTTTTTTCCCTTTTCTTTTGATTGAAAAGTATTGAGAAGATCTTAAAATTGATTAGTCATGTTATTGTTGAATGAAATTCTTCGAATCTGCGATCTCATATTCTAATTAAATAATTTCATAATAGCGACACAACAAATATTTATACAGGATATTTTTTACTATACTTAAATATAAAGAAAGTGTTGAAGAGCAAGATATTAAATCTATGATGTTCAATAATTAGGTTGGTGTGCAGTGAATTTGGAAACTGTGCGGGTCATGTCTATTTTATCCAGCTTATCTTTCTTTTTCTTTTCCCTTCCTTTTTACGACAAGGTATACTTCTATAAATACATAAATCCTTAGCCATTCACCAATTGGGGATGTAGCTCAAATGGTAGAGCGCTCGCTTTGCATGCGAGAGGCACGGGGTTCGATCCCCCGCATCTCCATTTTGTTCCCTGCTGTTTAGTGCTATGGATTATGGGCTGGGAAATCGATAGTGAGTTTGCCATTAATGGATGTATATTTTGTCGTTCGCGGCAGTGTGATAAAAAATTATCAATTAAGAATTTTACAAACAGAAACGTCATCATCAAATAGCTAGCTAGGCAGAATTCTTTAACTTGCTCCTCTGGAATGACCTGTAATCTGCTAACAATCTGACTGTGTAACCTTTCTTGATCTCCTCCACGATTGTTCCGACGATCTGTTCATTAATAAACTGATTAAACCCTTAAGAATCACTTGCTGATTATAATAACATCAACTTTATATACTGTAAGAGAAGACAATATTTGGCTAACCGATTGGACGATATCATCCATGACATGCTCAGGAACCCAGGAGAGAAGTGGGGAGAAAACAATGGTAATATTGGTCTGTAATTGATTCTTAATAATGCAGCTACCATCAGTTCCATGTGTTAGAGGGTACAAGGTTCCAGAAGCTTCCAGGTGAAACAATGGTGGCGTGTAAGATGAATGCAGACCTTGAAGCTCACACTTTGTCTGCAAAATAATTTATGCCGAGAGGAAGCAGGATCGAATGAATTTTATTAAGTGTTGTGAAAAATTCTGCAGACTGTAATTAAATTCTTACAATGTGGGTCTCGCAGAGCTTAGGGATGTGGGAAGGAACATGAGGAGGGTAATCTTGTCCATTCGCTTTTGTTGTCACTCTAATGTCTACCACTGGCTGTATCTTGAAGAACAAGGCTTCTATCACCGGCATTTTTATTCTCCACTCTTCCTGTTTAATGTCACCATATTTTTTAGGTACATCTTAAAATAATTTTTTTCCCATTTATTTTCGTGAAAAGTAAAGAGAGATTTCAGTCGGTGACTTTGATATTTGTTAACAGACTTTGATTAACAGTGGGGTCTAGCGATGTTTCCATCAAGTCATCAACGTAACGTAGAAGCGATTTTTTTTTTTTTTTGGGTGCTGATCGCTACTCTGGTCCTTGTCAATATAAGAGTTGCAGCTCTTCCTCGATTCTCAATGTAAAAGTTAACTGGGTGATTGAATTTGATACTAAATATAAAACTAGATCGCCCCCCACCCCAAAAAAAAGTAAATGTGTTAAGAAGTTCTTCTATTTTTAATATAAAAGTTAATTAGGTGATTGGATTTGATACTAAATATAAAACTAAAATTACTCCCCAAAAAAAAAAAATGTAAATGTGTTCAGAAGCTCTTCTGCTATTCTTAATATAAAAGTTAATTAGGTGATTAGATTTGATACTAAATATAAGACTAAAATTACCCCCTCCAAAATATGTAAGTGTGTTTAATTAGAAGCTCTGGTTTGAATGATCAATGAAGGAAATTATGAGATAAAAATACGTAAAAAAATATAAAAGGAATATTATACTCTTAATATGCGTGCGTGTGTGTATAGGTTAAAGTATACTTTTAATCCTTTAAATTTATATGAGGTTTCATTTTTATTCTTATGTTTATGTAAAAAACGCTTTTAATCCTTAAAACTTAACACCGTTAATGCTGGTAGTAAAAAATGCTAATTAAGTAAAATTAATAGATAATTGTGTTATGTTGACAAAACAAACTTAAACCAAAGTGCCAACTCATATATAATCTACCCAATGAGAAGGAATTGATCAAATAATTTTAATCTACAACTAATTTTCATTAATTTGTTATTATTAAAAAAAAATTGCCACCTCTCTTCCCTCCCTCTCGATCCATCTTCCTCCCATTTCAATTTCTCTTACATCCTCCCTTCATCTCCCCATGTTCTTGATTATGTTCCTTTCGAAAATCACAACCCACCTTTAGCAGTTTCATTGCTTTGTGCAATTTAAGAATACTAATTTCTGGAGAAAAAAATTTAAGAGTACTAATTGTACGGTGATGTGTATAAGGAGGCAAGAGCATATGCGAAGGCCGTTAATGCGACGTTGTTCTTCTCAAGCGCTATGTACAACATAAACATGAATAAGATTTTCAAGTTTATAATATCCAAACTTTTCGACCTGCCATAGATTGTGGAACGAAACTTGACTATTGGAGGGCCCGTTGATTTCTGAACATTAAACAGGGAGGATGCTGGAGTAATTAATGTTTTCCCAACTCAACCGGGCCCCATTAAAATCAAAGTCTTAAAGGGGGCAATCGGGCTGGTAAATTAGGCTTGCATGATGATCCACAGATAGGGAAGATTCTTTTTCAGTTTCATTGCTTTGTGCAATTTATGAGGTGGGTTCTGGTTTTTTAAAGGAACATAATCAAGAACACGGAGATGAAGGGAGGATGTAAGAGAAATTGAAATAGGAGGGAGATGGATCGAGAGGGTGGGAAGAGAGGTGGCACTTTTATTTTCTTTAATAATAAATTAATAAAAATTATTTGAAGATTAAAATTATCTGGCATAAAGCATTTTTATTGGATAGATTATATATGAGTTGGCATTTCGGTTTAAGTTTTTTTTTGTCAACATAGCACAATCATCTATTAATTTTCCGTTATCAGCATTAACGGTATTAAATTTTAAGCACTAAAAGTGTACTTTACAAACATTAGAGATTAAAAAGAAACTTTATATAAATTTAAAGGATTAAAAATATACTTGTGTGTGTGTGTAAACATGCTAACATTGATGATGATAATGATAGTGGTATAATGAATATAATATGAACATTATCTATGTAAAATATATTATTCTCTATGATTTTACGAATTTATGAGAAGATGAGTGTAATTAATCAGGGTTTGTGAAAGAGAGAGGACTTCATAATTAAAAATGCAAAATATACGATTCTCTGGTTTTTATGAATTTACAAGGAGGTGCATGCATTATAATTAATATAAAATTTAGTTTGTAATATAAATCTTTAAAAACTGAGGTAGGATATGATTTTGATATATAGTACAGTTTTTGAGGTGAAACTAGGCACATGCTAGAGTCGGCAATAAAAGAGAGAACAGACCAAAAAAAGACGTATAAAAGTATAGTTGGAAGTTGCTTGTGCCTTTGTTCTTCATGAAAAGCTAGCAAATGCGTAAACTCAACACATAGATGAAGTGTACGATCCAGATTTCGGTATACCTGATTGAGGCGTCGAGCAGTTGATTTTTCTGGAATGATAGCTTCCACCACTCTTCCCATGTCCTCCATGTACTCTTCAAACCGAACCTGCCAAATACCAATCATTATTAATATTTAATGATGATATATAATATTATATAACTTAAAAATTAACATAACCCCCAAAAAAAAAAAAAAAACAGAGAGAGAGAGAGAGAGGGGAGGAGATACCGGAGGAGCGCCGGGGATGTTACGGAGAGGGACGTTATCACTAGTACGGTACGTGAAGGTGGAAGCTCTGCGATTGTAGATCGATGATACAAATAATGTCTTTTGACGACGTCGTCGTCGTGGAGGCATCTCTTGGGCTCTGATCCGGTGCGACCCGTTGGTGGAGTAGCGGAGATGGGTTTGGCAGGGAAACAATACGGTGCTTGCGGCCATACCCTACGTGCGAATATCGATCACTTCACCTTCTTGGGATGATGATGGTGCATGTAATTCGTTTGCCTATTTATACATGCGTGGGTTCCAGCCTTGCCGGTGGGCTGGCCACGTGTCATTATATTCTTCTTCCTCCACAAAAAACACGTCATATAAAAAATATCTATACTTATTACATTTAACTTTAAATCGCCGTTTTTTTCTCGACAAATCCATCGTCTTATGATTTTCATAAGAAAGTAAATCATATGTAAGGAAATGAGATCTGAATCATTCGATACACATTAGTTACCTTAAGTTGTATGATTTGTTCAGGTAAAAAAAATGCATTATTTGTTTGTTTATATTTTTTATTAAGAAAAAATGGTTGAAAATCCCTATTATAAAATTTATTACTCAAGCCTTGAATTTGTTTAAGAACCAAGGGCAAACTATCTTCAATTATATATAGCATATCTTCAACTATATATATGTACACACACACAAAATGAAAGGGATTTGGACATATATAATTAACCGACAATATGTTTGTACGTACTCGTTGAAGAATTTTTTTTTTTTTCAATAGATAGTTGAAGAAGAAGACTTCCATCAGCAAAAGATAAGTTATAACCGCTTAATGACATGGGTCTTTATTAGATATCTCTAGGCAATAAATGTTGCAATGGAGATCTTTCAGCAATTTTACCTTTTTTTTAATGTTTATTTTTGTAAGGAATCGAAATTTGTCGTGTTCTCTTAAAATATACAAAAACGTCAACCCTTAAAATATACAAACCTTCAGCCATTAAGACCAGCAAATAAGTCATAAAGTCAAAACAACTTACGCTTGGGCAAAAGAATAAGAGGCTAAAATGATTAAATATATCGATCTCCAGGTTTCGAGGTATGTAAGAATAATATGACTAAATCTCCAATGCGATTCGTGGTTTATTAAAATTACTCCCTTCAATGTTTAATCTAAGACATATTTAAGATGTTGATTTTAATGTAAATATAAAATAATTTTTTTATATTTGTCATCTTTTTTTTAATTTGCTCCTATTAATTCTTCCTCAAACTAATTATGAAGGAGAGTGAATAAAAAAATCAAAAAATATGGTGAAAGTGTTTTAAAAAATATATGTTATATTAATTAATTATATTAAATTTTTTAATCTAATAAATTAATTAAATATATTTTATATTAAGAATTTAAATATATTTTATATTAAGGATGGAAGCACTTCCAATTTAATTCGCCCACTCTATATATCACAACAAGAAGGACTTCCTAATGAAAGAGCTTTATTTCCTTCGATCACATGGTTACCTATACGTTTTGTTTTGTAACAGAGACAAATTAATATAAGACTGATATTATAACGGATCAATGAGTTAAATAACCTTTATATTATTTATATTATTCTCTTATGTAAATAACTTAATTTATAAATTAAATTTTTATCTTTAATATACTTATAGTCATAAAATAATCAATATCAACCTTTTAGATAAATTAAATTTCTTTTTCCTAATTTATTTGAGTATAATTTAATTATTAAATAACTCTTCAAATCTCTACATAATCAAAATAATATCAAACTCTAATTTAAATATTAAGTCAAAATTCATATTTTCACGTAGCTCAAAATCTAGTAAAATAAAACGATTAAAACATCAATAATACCTCCAATAATCTAAATAAATTATTTAAACAAATTTTTATATGTAAAAACACCTTATAGAAACTAATTTATGACATTTTTATAAAATAAATTAATTATAAAATTACATAACAACTAAACAATAAATTTAAACCAATTAAAATTAACTATTAATTATTTTCTACATTTCTATGGTCATATATTGACAAAAATTAAAATTTTCTTAAAATCGTATCCCTAAAATATTCTCTAATTAACAGAAAATTACTATCATAGAAAAGATAAAATTATTTAGAACATTTTTCGTAAATGAAGTTTTACAATTAAAAGAAAATTTAAATATCTTATTAATTTCTAAAATTGTAAAAATTGAAACTTTACGACTCATTCTTTAGAATCTCCACTTCATCAAGGAAGAGTGGGGTATATATAATATCCCCTCTCACGAGGGTGATATATTTTTTTAAATTAAACATATTTTAATCAAATCCTTCTTTTTTTTTAATCTTAAAAATTACTATTAAATTTTTAATTATTTTTAAATTATAATTATATCTTAAAAATAAAAATAAGGATGTTAGAATGAGAAATTGGAAAGCTAGACTGTACATGATATATCACCCTCGTCCCTGTTTGGACGAGAGATATATTAGTAATAATTATATATGTGGTGTGTTAAAATAACAAAAATGAAGTTTGTCTATTCACTTTGAATAATAAGGACTAATTTTTCTTGGGAAGGATAGTATTTCAAGATTGAAGTGATAGTATTTTCTGTGAAGAAACACATGATATGGATATGAAATCACTGTCACGGAAAAATAACAGCTAGTTAGAGCAAAATATAGATAATAAGTCGTATGAGTAGTAGTTGTGTGCATTATTTTCGGTAACGTGCGAATTACTTGTTGACAAAAATTCTAAATTTATGCTTAGAAAAAAAACCAAGAAAGGAGAAAAAAAAAAAGACAATAATCATAAGAAGTGAAGTTACCAACAAACCAAAAAAGAGAGAGGGGGGAAGTTGTACACGATAAGCATATCTTTGCTTGTACTCTTTTTTGCCATTTGGAAAAGTTGAGTGGTCGAGTGAAGTTGCGTACAGAGCCACTCAGTGGATGGACCCCCCACCCCAACCCAACCCCACCCCCTAACAGAAAATTGTTGCGGTAGGGTTGACTGGCCTATGGTAATCTTCCTCAAACAGAAAATTGTTGCTCCATTTTCATAGGTAAACAGAAGGTTATTAAATTAGGATTAGTTAGTAAATCGGTTAGGGTATTAGGTTAGAGGTTAGTGGGTTAAACCGAAGCTAATTCAGAATTGAACCGGTGAGAAAATAAAGATTTTAGGTTTATGCATATGAAATTATAAAAAAAAAATTTAAAAAAATTTGATTTAAAAAAAAAAAGCAAACTGATTTCCTGCCCGGGTCGCCAGTTTTCGGGCAAGACCGACCGATCCGGTCCGGGTTTAACAACTATGGTAATCACATAGACACACCCCATAACAAATTCCATATAAATGAGTCTTCATCATCCCAAATTAAAGTGAAACACGGAAAATTAAAATGCTTTTCATCAGCTGTTTTGAAGATACTAAATCCAAGTGAAACACTGTCCTAATACAAGTGTTCTTCTCTAAGCAAGGTGATTTCTCTAAATTAAATATAAAATATATTTGGAAGTTGATCTTAATCCTAAATTTAAGATATAGTTTTCATGTTTGTTAACATTTTCCTGATTTATCTCTATCGATACTCCCTCAATAATAATCAAGGAAGAAAGGGAGTGAACGAATTAAGGAAGATGATCTGAGTGTTTTAGAAAATATATATCATTTTAACTAACTTAACTAATATTCTTAATCTAATTAAATTAAGTAAATATATTTTATATTAAGGACAGAAGGAATAGTTTTTAACAAATTATTATTTGAATACATCCACTCAAATATCCAATAGTAAGTACCACAAAATCCAAATTTGAGAAAATAAACTGAAACAAGTGTAATTATAACATAAAAATTAGGGTTTTTTTAACCCAGAGCAAAAGTTACTCAGATGTCACATGTTTATAGAAGTTATTGAATTGGCTTTTGGGGCATTTCCAAACACCCTTGTTCCTTTCTTCTTCAATTTGAAACATGGCTCTAGCTCAGTGCGTGTTTTTGTATTAAAAGGTACGTTTTCTTTTCATATAAAACGTAAAAATTAAAGATTTATACAATAAGTTTTGGTTGTTAGTTAACATTATTATTTAGACGTTTGATCTTTTATTTAGCTTATAACAAGCAGGTATGTTTTCTTTGTCTGTATAAAAAATAAAAAGATTTATACAGGCTGTTGTTGTTAGCTAGCATTATTATTTAAACGTTTGTTTTTTTAGCTTATAAACATGACATTATTATTTTAATATTTTTGTAAAGTATGTGCTAATGAGCACGTATTTAAACTATATTATAGATTAAAAGAATTAATTATGATGGAAACAATTATATAATCTTCCAAGAACAGTGTGGGGCATGGGTTTTTTTTTTGGGGTGCTAAACAAATTTATCTTTTTATTAGAGAAAATTTTATTCAAGATACTGCATACCATTAAATATGAGCGTGTCTCTCAATAAAAATTTAAATAATCCTGTTGGATAAATTTAACTTTCAAATACACTATAGACAAACAGCTCACCGGGTCCAAGAAATCAACATCAGTATCTTTTTTTGTTCCAAGAATCAATAACAACTTTTTGAAAATTATAGAAAAATTGACATTAAGATACAAAATTACAAATATTCAAATAAAATAGCCACTCTTATTCTGATGGCCCCGACCAAATTTTTTCCCAGCTCATCTCCTATTAATGTTGCTCCCCCGGTTTGCCTTACTCTTACGCAACGTCCACCCTTTCAACATCTTCTAATTAATAATTAAATATATTAATTAATTTTAATTAATTTTTATAATACGTGCAATGTTAGTATTTTAACACGTACTCCCCCCTTCTTAATATAAGGTATATTTTGAGAATTAATCTTGATTCTAAATATAAAATATATATTTTATATTTATTTATCTTTTCTTACTTTACTGATACTCTTTTAATAATAATTAATGAGAAGAAAGAAGAAATAAATTAAGAAATATGATTGGGATGTTTTAAAAAATAAATGTCATATTAGTTAATTTAACTAAAATTTTTAATTTAATTAAATTTAGTAAATATGTATAATAAAGAAAATGGATATGTAATTACATTCATGATCCATGCATAACATTTGCCTGAAAAGTGAAAATCCATAACCAATGTCCATCGAATACGATAGGCAACTGATTTTGGGGTGGGTATCCGGAATCCAATGAGACATAAATATATATAGAGAGAAATATTTACATATGAATGACATGTAATCATAATTCTATATAATAAAAACACAACAATTCATATTATTTTAATTATAATTAGCTGATAATCCATAACAATTCAGGTTTTATTTTTTAAGAAAAGTAAACATCTTCATTTGAAAAAAATGATTAGCCAATATTTTTCTGAAAAATAAAACAAAATATAAATTATTTCATGTGAGTCCTCTAGTAAATATAATTAAAATAATATGAGTGGTTATATTTTCATTAGATAAAATTCTGATAATGTGACACTGTAAATATTTCTGGACTAAGACTTGTTTATGTCTCTTTCGTATTTGTCTTTAGGGGAACATAAAAACTATCGTTTTGTTTTTTTGCTTAACAGCCATAAACTTACTCATCATCTATTCTTACTGGAAGTGGAGAGGCAAATTTTCTTACTCTCCTCTTGCTAATTTATTTATTTATATGTTTTGCCTTCTTTTTTACACGCCAAACTACTCTAGACTTTAGTGAGAGAAAACACATTAAACCATCTGTCATTAATAATCATGTAAGCCTAATTCATGCTTTAACATCATACATATATCATAAACAAGCACAAATTGCCTCACAACTACAGCGGAAGACTCATAAATACCTCTTGCCATTGCTAATTTCTGAATGGGAGTGAAATCCACGAGTTCTTGGGTGAACTGCAAAACAGAGAAACGTCAGAAGATTGTCAGGTACTCTTCTGACTGACTGCAAGGCACAGTGATGGCAACTGGGTGGGAGCCGTCGCCAGTCAGGGAACCTCAAAGAGCTGCTAGGGTTTTCACTCATACGCTCAATCTCACTGACGGCTGAATACTTGTTTTGTTTATTTCACCATCAGAAATAACATTAATAGCCTGTCAGTTAATTACCCTAATCCTGCAATTGGGCCTGGATCTGACTAACGGGCCACACTCTGGATATTTTAATTAAACATAATTAATTAATAAATAACTAATATATTATATTATAATTAAAATATCTCACAAATCAATTTATTCTTTATTTGCGATTCGGCGATTCCATTCCATACTAATTCTTTCCGTGTATTACTATTAGGGAGGATTATAGTAAATGACCAAATTCATAAATCAGTCATTGAAAAACGCCCTTAAATTTATCATTCACACATAACATAAACTTATCACTCCAACTACAAGTATTTGCAAATTTACAACTAAAAAATATTTAATATTATTTACCACTCAAACAGCCCAAATTTCTAAGTGAAACAATAAGTACTTGCATTGATAATTAAACATAATTCTCGCTTAATATGGAACATCTAGGATGAACTTCATTTTTCCTAATCAGTTATGGTGGGTATTGAGAATCTTTTGCAGTTAAGTTATAAATGCATGAATACGCAGGAAAACCATATAGCTCAACTAATTAATTAAGTGTATAGGACCGCTTGTTAATTGCCAAGAATGGGAAGAAATTACCCTTTGGATTCTGTGGACAAAAGAGAGTGCACGTTGGCTCTTGCTCAAATATGTCCACCCGTCACATTATGTTGTGGAATTATCAACACAGGCAAGTCCTTCTATTTAATGCCACACAGTACCATGTCCGAACAAGAAAGAAATCTCAGTAAGCGTCTAACTTAAAAACTGAATAATAAAGTAAGAAGATCTCATGGAGAGATCTTCAGGAGTGAGAACTGGAAGATGGTGCAAAGAAGAAGATGATCTTCTCAAGGCCTGTGTTCTAAACTATGGTGAAGGAAACTGGCACCTTGTTCCTGAAAGATCAGGTACGTACTGTATATATGCATGTACATGTGTAGTTATTTTACAAAACCAAAATTGGGAGAATTGTGAAAAGTACCAAAAAAACTAATTATTATTAGTATTTTTGTGATTTTTTTTTCATTATTTGTGGAGGCTTGAAAAGGTGCAGAAAAAGCTGTAGGCTGAGGTGGTTAGACTATCTAAAACCAGATATCAAGAGGGGAGGCTTCTCTGAGGATGAAATTGATATGATGATCAGGCTTCACAGGCTCTTGGGAAACAGGCATGTCATGGTTTATTTTTGGTGTATCCAATATTTAAAATTTTTTTTTTTAGTAACACTTAGTATTTTAGAGTAATTTTTGGTGCATTTAGCTTCCTAAAATATTTTTCCATAGTTAGCATCTAATACCCCAAATTAATTTTTGATGAGATTTTGTACTTAAGGTATTTTTTCAATAGTAATTAGTTTCATACATAAATTTAGGATAACGAATGTCACTGAAAAAATTGTTGAGGATGTTTAAAATATTGAGTATTACTAAAAAAATAATTTAAGATGCTTATGCACAAAAAAATAGTTAAAGATATTAAGTGGTACTAAAAAAATATTTGGTTGGAGAGTGGAGCTACTTAACCCTAGCTAATACTTATTATGCTATTACTCTTAGTAGTAGTAAATATTAATTAGAATATAATTAATCAGAGGGAGCTTTGAACGACTTTGTAGATGGTCAGTGATAGCTAGAATGCTTCCTGGAAGAACAGCAAATGGTGTGAAAAACTACTGGAACACCCATATGCGTGAGAAGGGACAACGTGGTTCATCTGATAAGGAGAGGGAGGTAGAAGAAAAAGTAGAGGATCAGACAACAGGCATTAGAAGCCACAGAACAACAGTAATAAGACCTCGAGCTTTGAGGTTATCGAGAAGCTCGTGGTCTTGGTGTAATAATAATAATAATAAGGAAGCTGGTTGTGAAGTTAGCGAAGACAATAGTACAAACAGTAGTGGCCTACATCATGATGGAGAGCGAAACCAGCAGGAGGTAGACGATGAGTCGATGGAGTGGTGGAAATGCTTGCTTTTTGATGACAGTGACAATATTATTGACAAGGTAGTAGGTCATCATGATCATCAACAAATTGGTTCATCATCATCTTCATCATCTACGTCCACGGATCAACATGACGCGTTTGATCAATCCTGGGATCATGATCAGCAACTTACTTGGATTGATGACTTTCCTCTACACGTCACTCTCATGGATTTTCTCGCTTAATTATTCTGGACATAAATATATATATATGTGTGTGTGTCTTTGTGTGCTCTCAAAACTTTAGTGCATAACGCTCCAAGTGGAGGACTTCGGATTGGGGAGGATATAGTTGTACGCATCCTTAATCCATAAAAACACAATCAATAATAAAATTATAAATTGTTTGCATACCTGCTGTTATTACCCCCATAGCCTTTCTCTCTTGATACACTTAATTTAGTCCTAGTGATTGCAAGGTTTATATGAACAACGAAATGAGATGAAAAAGAGAAAATTACGTTCAGGTCATGGATAAAAGAAAAAATAAAAAAAAATGATCCTTTAAAATCTTAAAATTATTAAAAAATCATATTTGCAATAAATTCTAATAATAAATTTGTCAATGGATACTCATAGACTTAACAATGAATGTCTCTCGACTTGTCGATGATGTGCCCATGAACTTGTCAGCGGACACCCATGATCTTATCAGCAGAATTAAAATTTATTATAAAAAAGTTCCACGGGATTTTTTGGTAATTTTGAGATTTCAAATAATCATTTTTTTTTTCTGAACCTAAATATAATTTTTCCGACCAAAAATTGCATATGTACGGGGTGGGAATGAGGTCACAAAAATATTTACAGATAAAGACAGGACAAAAATAAAGGGCTTTTGCCGCAGTTCAGGAAAACAGCGCGCATCTCCCACCAATAATAGTAAATATTATATTATTGCTGCCAAAGTTGAACCAACTACCAATATATAGCACTCTGAGTTCATTTATATGGTTAGAAGTTATGTTTTCTCAATTCATATAATAAAAGGCTACAAGCTGTTCTAATTCGTTAACAATATTCATAGGCATAAATTACGTGCATAATCCAGCTTCTCTCATTTTCTTTCGTGGAGCCATCTCCATCGAATATGACAGGCAACTAATTTTGTGGTGCCATATGTGATGGGAGGGGAACTACCCCGTACTAAGCTAGTCTTGGGAATCCAATTTTGATCGCTTACTTAAACCGCGTGATTCAATTATTAAGTTTTTATAAATAGGAGTAGAAAGAGTAATTAGTCCCTTTTTAACACGCATAAATGTGATATATAATTAATAAGAGGTAAAAAAAATTCATTAAATTTTGAGACAATTTTTATCAATCTCTTATAAAAAAAATAAGAGGGGTATTTCTTTAATTATGACAAAGTATAAGGTTTGTGTTTGAAAATTTTTAAACTACAGGTACCTACAACTCGCGTGGTCGAACACAAATTTTCTCTTAAATGGGGCTCCTAACTCCTAAGTCACAGAATGAAGTTGAAAAATGTGTTGTACCTTGTGCGTGCACTTCTCTTTAGATGTGACCCAGATACGTTGGTAGGTGCTATGAAACATAAATGTACAATGTACTATGTAGCGACGAAGTCAAACGAAACGGTGCATCACATTGGGGGGGCGGTAATTTCTAAGTATTGTACCTTAGTCAGAATCACGGGGGCGCACCATTTCCATGGAATATCTGACGGATCCGATTCAAATGACGAAATCAACGAAAACCAAGACGCATCTATAGGAACGTTGCGAATTTAGAAATAAGCTCAATATATAGACTAATTAAGTAGAATCAATAATATTGATTATTCCTTTTAAAAAAATAAGAATAGTGATTTGATCGTAAACGCACTAGATCAGAGATAATCACTGAAAATAATACATATATACCTGATTCAACCGCACAGCGCTTGATTTTTCTGGAACGATGGCTCCCACTACTCTACCAATGTCCCCCATATACTCTTCAAACCAACTCTGCCAAAAACCCAATCATTCTTAATAATGTTAAATATATAATTTAGAAGGTTTTTAATGATGTCTTCCTCCAAGTAATTTACAGAAGAAAACCTCAACAAAAACAAGAATTTACAGAAGAAGTGACACACACACACACACACACCGCAGGAACGCCGGGTAAGTGATGGAGATGGACGTTATCAGAAATATTGTAAGTGAAGGTGCAAGCCTTCTGATTGTTGATCACCCAGTGGCGTGATGACAACGAGGACGAGGACGATGATACAAATGGCTTTCGACGACGTCGTTCATTCCCCTCTTGAGCTCTGATCACCTGTGTCGTCGTCGTCGTCGTTATTTGTAGTGCCCAGGAACTGGGGGAGTAGGACAGATGGGTTTGGCAGGGAAACACGATATTTGTCATCACGCTGATCGAAGCTGCGTCCTTCATTCAATTTCTTTGGTGGGGAGTTTGGATATTATGCATGTAATGTTGAAATTTCCTTATCCTTTTATAAACCTTAATGCTTGTGTTTTGTGTACGTTAACAGGCATGAACGCACATCCTCTTGAGCATCACTTTTGAACCAATCTGGGCCGTCCAAAATCCAAATAAAAACTGGATGGCCCATATTCGAGATAATTCTATTTTTCTATTATTAATAAATACAAGCTCTAAAATAAATCAAACAATTACTTTTAAGAGTTAAAGTTTAAATTTGATTTTTTTTTGGAAGTTTTTTCTGAAAAGTAATATTTTTTTGAAAGTATTTTTAAATTTAATGTTATTCTAAAAATATTAAAATAAAATAATATTATTACCCAATTATCGTGGTAAGAAAATGGAAACCGGCTTGAAGATAGACACGCAAGCAGTGGCCTACATGAACAGGCACAGACAAGGCAGGCCAAGATCAAAGGGGCTCCTCATTGTAATGATGACATTTCTCAACGCCATAATTTATTGGACTTTAAAGGGTGTGGTTAGGTTCACGGCCAAGATACCCAAACGTACAATGAGAATAAAAAAGCATAGTGAAGGGTCTAAGGAGTGTTTAGATTTACGGCCTATCTCATTAGGCTTTTCAAACTAAAGTTGTTTCTAATAGAAGTTGGGAGACCCAGCTTTTTTTTCCTCTACATGGTGAGGTAAGGTTGGCTCACGTCAGGAAAGGAAAAAAAAGACCGTTACAACATCGCACTCTTTACTCTCTTCTCCAGCAAAAATCTCCTCCTTTTCTTGCCGTCGCTCGTCTTCACTCTCTATACCTGTGACGGCTGCTTCTGCCGGTTGGTTACTGGTGAGAAGTGTGGCAATGGTTGTCTATGGCTTGAGGGTGTCTCACGACATTCTTGTGTCTTCTTCTTCTGGCCGTTGGTGACATTTTTCCAACTCCTGTACTCGTGAGGTTCCACTGTGTTTTGCTCCTTGTATGTTGTTGTTTTCAGTAATCTGAGGGTGAATTTGGTCGGATTCCGTGGGGGGTTGGTGGCTGTGACGTGGTGGTTGTCCTATTTGTGTGTTCTTGGTGTCTTTACCGTCGTGATCTGTTGGGTTTGGCGTATGTTGGGTAGATCCGTGGTTGGGTGACCTGATCTGTAGTCGCCGAATATTATGGGGTGGCCGGAAAAGTTCAAATTCGCCGAAGTTGTGACCTTCAAGCGGGTCCGTTATTTGGTTTTTTTTTCGGTGGTTTTTGGGCAACACTGGGTTACACTCTGTTTTTCCTCCCATCGGGTGTAGTTATTACCCATCTGTTCCCTTCCCCTGAGGTCGCCGTTGCATGGTGTCACGGTCGCCGTTGTTACTGTAGCCACCGAAAACAAAGCTCAATGCTAAAATAAAACAAAAATGCTTCTGGTTCTTGTTACACAAGAAGCAAAAACAACGGCGACCATGACAACTGATTACTACACTCGGTTTCATGTTTTGGCTTCAAATTATCATAATCACTATTTGTCGTCGTCGTCCTCAGCTGATAGTTCTTGTTTTAGGTCTTTTGAGCGTCTCCTTCTTTGCTTGGTAATTAAAATATAAACATTTCTTTAATATAGATTCATCCTCTATGCTATGTAAAGAAAAGCATCTACAGATCAAGACTAGAGATTTTGGTTATGAGTTAGCTGCTGCTGGTTATTTGTTTTTTATTATGACGAGTGGAAGGAACTAAATATAAATATGGTTCTTGGTAGTCCAAAAATAGGACATATGTAATTCAAGTATTAAACGGAAGTTCACATAAATTGTGCAATAAATTGGCAATATATAATTTTTTGATCAAAATACATAATTTTTTAGGAGAAATTTGAAATTGATATGGTATTCATATAAGCTAAATATAAGATGAAGGTTAAATTTTTTAGTTTGTTCGTAGCAACATTTGAAGTGACTATCGTTTCTTGCACACTCAAGTAAAAAATAATCATATCATTTTCTTACAATCCAAGGATATGTAAAGAGCCACCCCAAGTCAGAAATGATCATATCATTTTCTTGCAATCCAAGGATATGTAAAGAGCCACCTAAATGCTTATTAGCTTGATCATAGTTGGAATATAAGAATTAATGAGAAGTGGATCATGGCACATCATTGTGTTTATATTGGCAACTTGTTTGAAGTTGTCAAGAAGGCATAGACGAAGTTTTTGTTATTTTGAGGGTCATAGATACTAAATTAACAATAAGATGTGTTTTGGACTATTGATCTTTAAGGCATATTTAGAGTCTTCATGGTTTTGATTTCCCTTGCTCTGCCCCAGTACATTTTTAATGTTTGATTCATATTTCCCTTTGGTCGGTGATTATTGTATCTTCATTGTTTGGATGTGGTGATGAAATCGGGTTAGGTGAAGTTCCATTTTTAATGAGTTTCCCTTTCAATATTGAAAAATGGAAATTAAAATTTTTATTATTAAGGGTCATGGATAATTTTCATTAATATTTACCAAATGTTATAAAGGCAATCGATAATTTCCATGCGTTTACATAATAGTTATGAAATTAAAAAGTATGGATTTATAACAACATTCTATGAATATAATATTTTAAATAGGCTTATGATAGTTTTTGTGGGCAAAAAGTTAGTCATAACCATAGTACAAAGTATATGTCTCTGGCCAAAAAACAATTCTCATGTCATTTGAATCTATATTGTTTTAACAATGTTAATAGTTTATTCTCTGGAGCTCAATGCATTCAAAGCTTTTATTTTTAAATCAAAGTAGTACTAAACAAACCAAACATAAATTATTTGTTTAACAAAAAGGACGCTATGATATTGGTAGAGGTTTGAGAATGAATAAGAATTTGAAAAATCGCAATGAGATGCTTCTTTGTGATTATAGATATGTTTTTGGGGTTTAAGTTATTGTGCTATTAATTGTGATTAAACTATAATGACATTGTTAATATATGTTTCTCTGAACTTGTTCATAGTCGACATAGAAAGTACTACGAGGATTTTCATAAATGAATGCCTTGATCAAATATACAAAAAAGAACGTCAAGGATCTTCATTCATAAAGGAAGGGTGGAAGAATGTTACGCACTCATTTAATGACAAAGCAGGACAATCATATGACAAGAAGCAACTTAAAAATAGGTTAGATAGCCTGAGAAAAGAATGGAAGGCATGTAATAAGTTATTCTCGAAAGAGACGGGTATAGCTTTTGAATCTGCGAGGAATATGATGATTGAAAAAGATGAGTGATAGGAGAGGAAAATATCTTGTACCTCATAGTGCTGGAGCTAGTATGGGAGTAATAGCTGATTTTGAAGGAATTACCTTGACAACAAATACTTCACCTAGTACGCCTAGTGCTTTGGGAAGCAGTAGGAAGAGAAAGAAGGCTGAAGGGTCGGGTAAATCAAAAAAGAAAAAAACCACAACCTCAAAAGCAATAGTAGATACGGTTAGTAGGATAGCTGACACATATCTGAATAGAGCAAATGCCCTAAAAAAGATTGTAAGAATGATCTACAAGTGAGTGACGTTGTTTTTGAATTATTGAGAATTCCAGAAGTTGCTAGTAACAGGGACTTTCGCCGTCGATGTTGTAATATGATGATGTACCAGATTGCTTGCGATATATATGTTGGGCTGAAAGAAGATAATGAGGCTTTGCTAGACTGGTTGTGCGAACATACTTACAACACCCCTAAACTTCAAAAACTCCCCACCGACTCGCTGAACTCTAATTTATGTCACTTTTTAAAACTTGGTCATGTATAATTAAAAAGATACTGCTAATCTATATGCTTGTGTTGATAGTACTTACTTATGTCAGACGACGGAACTTTATTGTATGTCATTTGTGAATGTTACTAACCTCTGCTATATGATGTTACTTTACTTGTACAGTGTTATAATTGTATTTGATTTCGTTAATCCTGACAATCACACAGGTTACGTCGTCCATGGAAAGTTCGAGTGATGAGGATATTTCAGAGGGAACGAAGGAAGTAGGATCGTCTCGTGCAGATAAAAAGTTCCAACTCATATCCTTTATAGATCAAGAGATGACAGAGTATGAGTAGGTAGGTGCCTTGATTGCTCAATATGTCGTGCCTTATATTTGCAAAGAACCACGCAGAACTAGTAAGCAAACAGGTGCAAAGTGGGTGCAAGAGGTACTGGAAGGCCATGATAGAGTTTGCTTTGAGAATATCCTAGTGGAAAAGCATATCTTCCATCTCTTATACTCCAAATTGGTAGAACATGGGTTACAGAGGATTAGGTACATTGGAATAGAAGAAATGATTGCCATGTTCCTATATATAGTTGGACATGCATAATGAAATAGAATTATACAAGAACGATTTTGACATCCTGGAGAAACTATCAGTAAGATCTTCCACATAGTTTTAGATGCTTGTATGAACCTATTGGTAGAAATTATCAAACCGCTTAATCCCGAGTTCCGTTATTGTCACCCAAAAATCTTCAACGATTGGCAATATTACCCATATTTCAAGGATACAATAAGAGCAATTGATGGAACTCATATAAGATGTATGGTCAGTGAGTCTAAGCAAGAGAAATATATCGGCAGAAAAAGATATCCAACACAGAATATTATGGCCGTATGTGATTGGGACAAGTGCTTTACTTTTATGTTGGCAGGGTGGGAGAGAATTGCATATGATGCTTGTGTCTTCTAAACTGTTATCTCTACTCTATCTATGAATTTCTCCAACCCACCTCAAGGTATCTCTTTAACACCTGCACCTACATTGTGTGTTTGTTTTTCTTTTTGTGACATTCGCTATAATTTTACAGTGTTAAACAAAATTGTGTATTTATCAAGAAAAAATTATATGGTCAATGCTGGCTACCTAACACCAATCAGATATCTTGGTCCGTATATACATGAGCGTTATCACATTCCAGACTTTAGGCGACAACATGGATTTACAACTCCGAACAAGATGTTCAATTATTATCATTCAAGCTTGAGGACCACTATCGAAAGGACGTTTAGAGTATGGAAGAATAAATTTCAACTCTTGGGGGCAATGAAGTCATATAGCTTTAAAACACAAGTCCACATTATTTGTGCAATAATGGCTATACATAATCTTATCCATAGAAATTCTCAAACATATATGAATTTTCAACAAGCTGAAAGAGGAAATGTATTTGTTGAAGGTAATAATGATCCAGTTAATGTAGCATCCACATAAACTATCCATAGATTATCTTCAACACATATGAATCATATTCGTGACACGATCAAAGACGAACTTATTAGGGCTAGATAATCCAATTATGATCCACTTCATGTATGACATTATGATTGAAATATATATTTATCATTTTTTAATTAAATGCTTCAGTATATTTTTCTTCTTTTTCAATAATAATTGAAATAAAAAAAAGTATTTACATTTTTCATATCAATTATAACACTATATACAAACAATATCTGTGTATGTAGTATTCAATAAGGTTCATGTTCTTTTCAGTTATTTTCCACTTAAACGGGCTTTTCAAACGCTAATCCAAACATGTTCAAGGTTAAAAAAATAGCCACTTCTGCCACCGCCAATCCAAACACAAATTACATTTACAATCTGATTTCTACACAAGTCATATTGAAAAAAAAAAAAAAGCTACTTTCTTGCTTGATTCTAGTACTATAGATATGTACGCTGTTGCCTGTTCTTTTCCACCTAGGTTAGGTGTACAATAATCTAGAAGCACCAAGATACCAACAAGCCAGAATTTAGTCCTAAATAGATTAAATGTTTGCCTAAAAAAATTATACCGATTGATGAACAAAATGATATATATAAATATAGTTTACCTGGATGAAGATTAACTATTTTTGGGAACATATTCACCCTTTATCAATAAAAATTGTCATTGGGGGAGTAAGCGTTTGCTTGGAGAATAGGGAACATATTGTTTTTAATTTCATTGATATATACAGGCCTAACTCCTAAAACCTAAATAGTAAATGGTCTTCTTGTTTTCTTTTTTTTTTTTTGCCAACGAGGGAACTAATAGTATTAAAGTTAAATAAGTTACAATGTCTCAAAAGTAAGTAAGAATAAAACAAACTAGAACAAACACACAGAAAGAGTAAATGCAAAACCCTAACAAATAAACCAGAGAAACAAGTATTCAAAAGTTATCCGATATAATGATAATTTAAGAACATAGCTGAAACATCTTTCACACCATATGCCAAATAGGCTTGTAATAGGGACGAATGTTGAAATCCCCGAACTAAATAGTAAGACCATTCTAATGAAGTTTTGACAATCCTAGCTACCAAATCTGTTTCTATGAGAACACATATGTAAGAATAATTCCTAATCAAATTCCTTGAAATCAGGAAGTACTTAAGAAGAACACCATTCATCATAACATCAGAGAACACACAGTTAAAGAGACAATAGAAAATAGGAACACAACCCCACCTTGAGAGTAAATAGTAAAATCATACACACTAAACAAGCACATGTCTAGCCCAACAATGAACATTGTTAATCAACACACTAAACATCTACATGTTTAGCCAATGATGAACAATGCATACAGTCATACTAAGCATACTCAAACTAATGATTCTCAATTGTCTATCTATTGCACATTTCTTAGAGAGGTGAGCAATAAAATACTTTACCACCCAACCACATACAGATACCTCTAATAAAGTATAACCAATTTTTGAACAGGTCTCAAAATCCCTGTTTTTGGAGATTGAATTGGTCATTCCTACTCTTTCCCACCTAAAAGCCTTCCACAACAATTCTATCTCAAGATCAAAAGATCGCAAAGTTGGTACCTTTAAATGCATCTATGATATTGGCTTTGGTTTCCTCAAAATGATTGCAAAGCCCCAACTTCTAACCTCAATCGAGATCATCCTTTCACTAGTTAGGAGAGAGATCCACCACTTTTTTTTGTATGTTCAAAAAATGAGTCAAAGACAAAGAAAACATAAGTTACAGTCAAAACATATAAACCAATTGTACAAATTGAATAAAGAATGCTGACTAGCAATATATGAATCTGTACGTATTCTCCACCCATTAGAACACAAGAAGCACGATAGCCTTAGGACTTCAAGGAATCAAAACCCAAAGTCTCCAAAATACTATATAGACTGTAAGTTAAAAAAAAAAAACTTGAAAATGATAGCTCTAGGCTCATGACAATGCCTTTCCAAATAAAACCTCACTACTTTCTAATCCTCTTAATACAAATTTGCAAATTTGTAATGAAAAGAGTCAAAATAGCAATACACAAATCCTTAAATCTTTGAAAGAGTGAATTTTCGTTACAAATATGTTGAATACAGGCCTCACGAAGCTTTCCTAGCACCCAAATAGAATGAATGACAAAAAGGAATCACATAAGCTCAGAGCTTGCATAGCGATGCCATGGATCTAAGGCGCAAAAAGAGGAGATTGCTGGAATATTTTCTTTGAAATACCATAACAAAAAAAAAAACAAAAGATAAAGGAAGAAAGGTATAGAACAGAAATAAAGGGAGGAATGGAGGAAGAGTACAAACATTTTTACCATCTTCAGGAAGATGAGTTCACTATGAAGAAAATGGATTTCAACACTTCACTGGCTGCAACAAATAACTGCAAGAGCGGGGCATGAGTTTGGTAGCGACGCAAGGAAGAAAGACATTTGAGAGATGAATATATTAATGCTTGGGAAACAATTTTGGGGTTTTGGATGAAGGTGGGGGATTAAGCCATTTCAGGGAGGAAAGTTCTTCAGGGAAGGGAAAAGAAAGGAGACATGGAGGAAGAAGATGAAGTTTTGAAATTTTAGAGGTGTGTGTCTCCGGCAATAAAAAAGAGAAAATTGCCTTAGGAGAGTAGACAAAGAAAAAAGCTTTTTTTTTTGAAAAATTACAATAAGGTCCCAAACAAATGAAAATATGAAGAAATGGTCCCAAAGGGTTGTTAATGATGATTCTCATATTGTTAATGGAGGATACTCATGTTGTCATTAATAACCCATTGAGACCATTTCTTCATATTTTCATTTACTTGGGATCTTATTGTCATTTTTCCTTTTTTTTAATCAAATATCGGTGACAAAAATAAATTTCTTTTAATCAAATATCATCGCCATTTAGAATTATAATATTTTAAAGAGGAAAATTTGAGGGAATTTAAATGACAAAATGGCACTAAAAGAGTCTCCTATTGAAGGTAAATAGGGCACGGAGCCAGTTGTCATATTTGGAGAAGGAACAGTTGGCATAGAGCCCAACATGTGTGTTTTGGCTGTTGAATAATAATTTTTAGCCATACTAAACATAATAGTATTTGTTAATATATTGATTCTGATATGAAATTTGATAAATTCACGGCACTAATTTTTTTTAATTATATTTTTATAAATTTTTTCCTTTTTTAAAAGCTAAGTAGCTATGTTAATTAATTTAATTTGTCTATCAAACTCATTAATAGTGAAGTTATAGTTTTACGCACTCTTTATAAAAAGTTATGATTCAAGACTACGTACAATATGTGATCAATATATAATATATTTATAATAAGCACATCCTTTAATAATACAGAGAGCGCAATTTGTTTTCCACGCTGAAAAAAGTCTCAAAGCCTCAATTTCTCCTTGTGGGGATTTAGTGGTTTTCTAAGATAAGAGTCAGGGCATGTTTAAGTTGACGATGAAAAAGTTGGTTTATATAAATTGAGATAAAAATTTTTTTATAAATTTATTTTGTATACCGTAAGTCACATTGGAAAAGTATTTTTTTCCGCTAATCCAAACAAACACTCAATTAGTTAATCCGAGTAGATTAAGAAATGTAAATAAATTATTTAATTACAAAATATGTTAAATGATCTTTCTAAAATAGTTATATGTCTATGATTAGATTATGGAGTATATCAATTTATAAGTTAGACTAATTAGTTTGAAGAAAATATAATTGATAAATATAAATATTTTAAAATAATTTATTTAAATTCTCAAATATTCTCAAATTAGTTAATTGGATATTATATTAAGGACAAAAAGTACTACTGGTCATAAATATAAGAACAAGTTAACTATTTTAGAGAGATTGATGAAGTTAAATAAATTATTTTAAAGTACTAATATTTATCATTTTTTTCTCAAAACTAGTTAGCCTAATTTATAAATTGATCTATAACGCAAATGCTATGATTATATAATATATCTTGAAAAGATCCTTTCTCACAAACAATTATATACCAAATTAGTTTTATAAAACTCGATTAACTAGTGATAATTGAAAACTATTTTTTTATTCAAGACATATCGAAGTTTTGGGCATAAAAACCGCCTACAAACTTACTATAGAGAAATTCATTACTTTGATCACATATCACAAACATGAGAAAATCATAGCCCACGAGTTTTAAAATTCACACAAAACAATTTCAAACACAAATGTAGTTATGTGTCTACTAAAACGTCAGAGTATGCAAAATAAGGCATCAAGCCGAATAAGGGTTAAACAATTATTTCAAAAATAGTTATCCAAACAGTAAATGTGGTATTCCAAAAACATGAGAGCCCTATAATGACAATATAGAAGTTAATACAACATCGATACCAATAGAGGCCTACAAGGTTCTCAACGCCTATGTATCTGATTACTTCCCTTGGTTTCTAGCCGAGTTAGAGGTCTCGTATGAAAAATTATTTACAACGACGGGTGAGACATAAAGTCCCATTAACTAAAATCAATTTACGAAATATGCAGGATATGATTGTAAGTTAGAGAAATAGGTTTAACTAACATAACAATAATACTTTCAATAACTAATTATTATATAATACTTTCATTATTGAGAACCATCCCCACTCATCCATCCTACTCCTTATATTTTTTGGACATGGTACAATATATCAGTACTAGTATACCTGACCAAAGGTTAGTTAGTCACCTTAAGAATACTGCCCTCTCCCATGCCACCATCGTTATACTGTAAAAGGAAAGTGTCCGTTCAAAACATTCAACTCAAAATTCGGGCCAAGAATGAAAGAGCCAATGGGTACAATTTCACCATATCTCTTTCACACAATCCAAAATATCCCATAACATAAAAACAATTAATATAGTTTTTCGAAAATATCTACAAGATTATCATTTCTTATACAACATTTCATTCCAAACAGCATAACCATCACAACAGTAACAATTTAATAATATTCTCCACTCATATATATAAGTTGGAAAATACACTGCTTTACTGAATTAAGTTCATATCCAAATATAAACATAATCTTTCAAAACATATACAAGTAGTATAGTTGAAAGTAAGGTTCAGAAAACACCTTACAGTCCAAACAAGCATATAAAATAAATTAACCCCGGTTACCTCAACTCCAAGCTTAACCTTAATTTGAGTAGCAAAACATGAGCAATCATCGATCATAAGAAAACTCAATATTATCAATGTAGATACCAATTAACCACAAGAAATAATAAAATAAATAATTTATACAAATTCAACTCTCAAACCCCCAATTTCCTCTACAATTATTATCCTCACATATTCTAATTTCTTTAACAATCTTTAGTCATAGATAATTCTTCATGAGCCCAAATCACTCATTAAAATCCTTAAATAATATGTATATCATTCTCTCACGTTAACCGCTTAATTTTACAAATTAAAGTTAACATACCTGTAGTCATAAAATCATCAATATCAACCTTCTAGACCAATTAAATCTCTTTTTCCTAATTTATATGAGTATAATCCAATTATTGAACAACTCTTCAAACCTCCACATAATCAAAATCATATCAAACTTTAATTTAAATATTAAGTCCTAACTCATATTTTCACATAGCTTAAATCTAACAAAAGTAAACTGATTAAAACTTCAATAATACCTCCAATAATCCAAATAAATAATTTAAGCAAATTTTATTATGTAAAAACACCGTATAGAAATTAATTTATGACATGTTTATAAAAAAAATTGATTATAAAATTATATAACGATCGAATAATAAATATAAACTGATTAAAATTAATTATTTTCTACATTTATATAGTCATATATTGAAAAAACTTAAAACTTACCTAAAATCTTATCCCAAAATATTCTCTAACTAACAAAAAATTACTATCATAGGAAAGAGAAAATTATTTAGAACATTTTTCATAAAAGAAGTTTTATGATTAGAAGAAAATTTAAATATCTTATTAATTTCCACAACTACAAAAACTTTGACTTTACCACTCTCTTCTTCCAGAATTTCCACTTCGTCAAACTGACAAAGTGAAGAAATAATGTAGGTTTATATAACATCTTCCCTCGTCACACCACCAAAAGATGTGATTTTAATTTTTTTTAAAGGGCGGTGCCACTTTTGTTTTGGTGAATTCGGCACCACTTTTTGACTTTTATCTTTTTTTTCTTTATATTATTTATATATATATATTTTTTAAATTTTATAATTATTTTTTAAAATAATTTATTTTAATCAAATCCCTTCTTTTTTTTATTCAAAAAATTATTATTATATTTTAATTATTTTTAAAATATAATTATATCTTAAAACTAAAAATAAAAATGTTGCATATCTAGCTTCTTTAACCTTTTAAAGAAAAAATAGTCTTAAATGGAATAATTTTTTATTGATTAGGTGGAAGATGGGACCCATATGCTAGCAAAGACAAAAGGAATACTAATAGGAGAATTGCTAAAAAAAACATTGCAAGCAAATTAATTGCTCATTGCTACCATTGCACATGGTGGGTGGTATGTTGCACACCGGCGGATGATATTTTGCACACAAGGGATGGTGTTTGCACTTTCACAGGGATGCTTTTTGCACATGTGGATGCTGATTGCACATGATGGATGCTTACTTGCACATTGGTACCATTTAGCAATTAATTTGCTTAAAATGTATTTTTTAACCATTTTCCAAATACTAATATGGGGGCGTGCGACAAATACATAAGGATAAAATTTTATAAAAATGCAACAGTGATTCTCACCAAAATAAATAAATAAATAAAAATACTATTGATGCCCGCAGCCTAGGATATGGTACATTTACCAATTATTACTTATCCTCGGCGTCAATTTCATATCAAAATATTCCGATTTCGCCTTTACGAATATTCCTCTCTATCGACCTCGCTTACCCCGTCGTCTTCACGTTCATTCTCCGTCACCAAATATGTAAAAAGCAGAGGTATACTTATTCTGTTTTCAGCTCTGATTTTCATCAATTTCTTCACCAGCTCGAAACAGATCTTGCCAGAGATGAAATTCGGAAAGGAGTTCAAGACCCATTTGGAGGAAACCATCCCGGAGTGGAGGGACAAGTTCTTGTGCTATAAACCCTTGAAGAAGCTCATTAAGCAGGTTCCGACCTCCGGGACCGACCTCAGCGCCGATATCCATCAACCCCCAATCGACGTCCCGGCCGTTCCCGCCGTGCAATCCGACGCCGATCAGAATCTTCCGGAACCTGCCCCTCGGCCCTATTTGGACCAGCAGGCCTGGTTCATCGTAATTTTGAACGAGGAGCTGGAGAAATTCAATGATTTTTATATTGATAAAGAGGAAGATTTGGTCATCCGCTTCCAGGTTCTTTTCCTTCTCCTTTTTGTAGGACAAATAATTACTATGGGCATGATAAGTTGGTAGTTGGTACTTACGCATCTTCATTAATTTCCATTAATGGATAGTTATGAAACTAGGCACGTGTGTTTGGATCATTAACACTTCTAATTTTGCTTCAGCAGAATAACATCTTTGCTCTGTCTTGAACTTTGTTAGCTTTTTACCACTCTACCCTGTCTATACCATAAACGGAAGTTTTTGTATTCACATCACTTGGCACATCAATTGAACTTCACATAAATTTATTTTCAAACTTGTTTTGTTCGAAATAGTCTTATTGGAAGCTGGTTTCAGCACATAATATGAACTTAATTGCCCGTAAATCCAAATGAGCAAATCAGAAGCTGTGAGCACAACTAAATACTCGGAGTATAATATAAAGGCCTTACTTTGTGGTCAATGTCCTTGATAGTGTATTCTTTTGTAGTACTGGGCTCTAGGAATGTTACAAATGTCATTTCCCAATACTCACAATAGGTACCCTTACATATCTTGCGAATAAATCATTGCCTTTATTTCTTCCAAGTGGTAGCGACACTGATCTAAATGACTCCCCATAATAACGTGACCAACTTCTTTAGAAATGTTACCCTATCAATTCTTGATGATTTTGGTTGAAAGGTTTATTTTGTGTTATCATCAATTTGTATATATTCTACTATTTGCACTAGATAACTTTTTAGATTGTTGTAACTCATGGACCAAATGAAGATAGAGTCTGGAGTCTCTTTTTTCCTTTAATCTCAATGGCTTACATATAAAGGCTCCTGGCCATTGCATAAGCTAGTTATTCAAAGGAGATTAACTATGTTTAACAACTGAATCAGTTCTGAATCTAGAAATTCGATAACTTGTGACTTGGCCAAACCTAGATTACAGGTTCCTAGCAAGTGAATCCCAAGCCACATCAGATATTGTGGATTGGTTGTCTCACTCTTTTGGCATGTAACGCAACATGTTTAAGGTGGCCCATTACAATTAATTTACAATGGCGGTTAATATTCCTTCAAAGGCATTGAGAACAGTCTTATGGGAGTTGAGAGTGAGAGTTAGATATCCTCTCTTTGTGCCCCCTCTAACGTGCCATGGACTCTTTTATTAACCTTCGAATTGTGATTATTTCCTACAAATATTTAGTTTGAAAAAATGGCAGAAGTCTTTATTGCCAAACTTGTTGAACTTTAAAATTATATAAATAATTTTTATTATATCTCAAAATAAGGAATTTAACCAGTTATAATTTATATCTTACAAAGTGATACATGCTTCTACTTTTGGGGATTAGTTTTGACATATGAGAAATCAATGTAAAATGGTCTAATGCTTTGCCGAAAAAGTAAAATGAAAATCACTGACGACTGGCTGGCGAATCTTCATGAAGCTGTCTGTGGGTAATTTGTGTCACACTTTTATATTTTGTAAATGTAGCCCTTCTGTGATTTTTATCTACAAATCTGGACAGGTGCTGAAGGAAAGAATTGAGCGTCTTAAAGAAAAAAGCAGCAGGAATGAAATGTACACGTCTGAAAGTGAATTCAGTGAAGAAATGATGGATATCAGGAAGGACTTGGTCACCATTCATGGACAAATGGTGCTACTGAAAAATTACAGCTCATTAAACTTTGCGGGTACGACATCTAGTTATCCCCTCCTCCTTCTTATCAAACCTAATTACAATTGTGACCTTTATGTCAAGTGGCATCTTCTTATGTAATAACTTCACTGATACAGCCAGTGCAAAATTTATGTCTGTGTGTGTGTGTGTGTGGTGGGATTGCAGTTAGGGGATTGTTTGTTCTGAAGCCATTAACATATTTCTGCTTCAACAGGGCTAATTAAAATCCTGAAGAAGTATGATAAGAGAACTGGTAGATTGTTGAGGTTGCCTTTTACTCAATTTGTTCTTCGTCAACCATTTTTCACGACAGAGCCTCTGACTAGGCTAGTACATGAATGTGAGGAAAATCTTGAACTTCTGTTCCCCCTTCAAGAAGAAGTAATTCAATCTGCCCAGCCTACTGAAGATCAATCTAAATCACCTGTGGATACTGAAGCAAACACTTCATCTGAGGCGTCCTCAACTCTCGGTGAGGAAACTGCGAATTTATATCGCAGCACTCTTGCTGCAATGAAAGCCATTAGAGGTCTTCAAAAAGCTAGTTCCACCTGCAATCCTTTTTCCTTTTCAACCCTCTTTAGTAACCAAGATGCTGAAAGTACTGGTGCTGTAACGGTTGAAAATTCTCCAGCAGACTCTCGAGCTTCCTTGTGGGATGGGGAAGACACTGATGAAGAGGATACCTATTCAGTGTAGCACAACTTCTCTTATAGAGTAGCTTGCCTTCTCGTTTGGAACTTGGCAAAATCTATTGGTTGATATACAATAAATAGCGTGTAATGCTAGCATTTTACTCTGAGAAATGATACTTGCTCACCACCTTTTTTATCCACTTTTACACCTATATGTGTCTTTACTGACCGGTTATCCTGTGTTGATAACTTTATATTTATGGTGGAAAACTTGAATGTAAACTCTTATGGTAACCTCTGTATGAGTTATTAACTTAAAAAGCATTTGTTACTACTCTATGGTGTAGCATGTGTTGCTAGCTGTCATAAGTTAGCGTAAAGAAGTTGTTAACAACATATAACATTTACCTTCATCTATTTAAATTAGAAATGCCAGAGTTGCAGCATGGAATCAAACTATTCTAATGGATTATGTCTGAGATATGTGGGGAAAAAAAAAGGAAAATTTCTATCTCTTGGTCTTTGAGTTCGAGTCTTTAAAGAGACACATGTGTTGGGAAGGGCAAGCAGGAACTCAGAATCCCATCAAATAATAATATCAAAAAAGAAAGAAAGAAAGAAAGAAAGAAAGTGGGGTCCTCCAGTTCTCATATCATCCTTAACACTTTTGCCACTATTTCAGGGGACAAAAAACCACTACTTGCTGCATGTTCATAACTTAACATTGGCATAAATCCAATTAATTACCGCAAAGGAATTCTTATTATTCTCCTTCAGATCTCCCGATCTTCATATTTTCGCGGCTGTCTCCTTCTCTTTGCCGTGTCTGTTACCAATTTACATCACAGTGTGCTGTTGATCGCCTTCAGGTAAATGGCAGGGGTAATGACTTGAATGACCGATACTTTCCTACATTGTTTAAGTGCTCGTTCTCCAGCCTGTTTTCATACAACCAACAAGTATTAAATATCAAGTGTTTGCCCAAAAAAAAAAAAGTGGTAGTTTTTTATTATTTGTTTTTTGGTTAAGGTGCAAATTTACTTCGAAAGTTTTCGTTAAAGAGCAATGTTATCTTATATTTTTTTAGGTTCAATGTTGTCTTGAAAATATTTAAATGGAGCAAAGTTGTCTCTTACTATTAAAAAGTTAATGATCTACATCAATTTTTTAATGATATAGGACAATATTATTATATTTTAAAATTTTTAGAATAACATTAAACCTAAAACCACTTTCATGACAAATTTAAATATTAATCCTTTATTTCTTACCAGCACCATGAGGCGATCAGAATTCACTTGATTGCAAAAAAAGTCATGTTCAGTTGCTTTTGATGTGTTCATTAAGCAACACAAAACTAACAAGTGGGGATGAAAATGACCAAACAGTCTAGCTGTTTAATTATGCAGTTAAGACCAAGTGAAAGTTATTGCTATGTAATTTCTTTTTTCCTTTTTTTTTTGGGCCCATTATTGCTATGTAATTTCTACTCAATGTATTTCCCGTGAGAATACGAGGCCTTTCCCTTCTTACAATAACCAATAAAAAGTTTATGCACTGGTTACAAAGCAATACCTGAAGAAATTCCAGATGCCACGGCGAATGATCTCCAAGCAAGCCACCACAGCAGTTAAGGCTTTTCTATGCAGGAAAGGGGCTTGCGTAACCCCTAAAACTGATTGCATCCAAGCAAGTCGCAGTAAAACATTCAATACCTGGTGGATGCTTTGTCCATAAACAATTAAACACCATGAAAATTAATCAGCCTGCAAACCAACCCAAATAATGAAGACGGCAGAACCCTAAAATAACTTACCATAGCAGCAAAGTATACACTTTTGTTAGAAACAGAGAGTTTATCTCTCAACCATGGGTTTCTAGAATCTCGTCGTAGCAAACCCAATCTATCACGATGTCCCAATATGTGTTCATAATCGTAGCAACGCCTGAAGAAGCTGCAGCCAAAATTCTCCATGCCACTACCCTGTTCAATGCCAACTCATTAACAGTCCTTGTGGTTAAGGCAAGTAATGTTGACATGTACTTAAGCCCATTAAACCTGTGCATTACATTTCTTTCCTCAAGCACAAATCGTCGAAGGCACTACAAAAAAATACGGTTCTTGTTAGAGTTACCAAAATCACCGAGCCCATGTTTAGTGTCAAGAAGAGAAAGTTGAACTATGATTTTCCTTCCTGTCAGTTGCATACCTGGAGGAAACGGATCCAGAATGGAATAATAGCTACAATGAAGTAAAATGCTTCATATACTTTATTTTCACTGCACTTGTTTTTTCTGGTCCTGAAGTTTCCCGAGACATAATAACAAACATAAAATTCCAAACTTCTGAAGGCCTGCACCTGAACTCAGAAAGATAGCTGTTTCAGCTCAATCGAATGAAGCAAAATAGGAGAAGCTCTTAGTGGTTTTTCATTTATGCATGTTCTATTACAGCGACTCCATGAGTGTGAAATGTAGGCATAAGCACTATGTGTAAGATTTTGAACCTGGCTTGTAAGCTGGTTTGCCAAGATATTATCTACGAGGGTGACCTACAAACAATGAAGAAATCAAGGGATATCTTATTCTTTTTGAAGAATTTAACATAACATAAGCAGAGCAGATCATGTATCTTTGTAAGCTTCGAAGTTTTTCTTCTCCTTTACCTTGTAAAGAGGAGCACAAATACAATGAAACATGCGATGGATAAGGAAGAAGCGGCTGGGTTTATACATGATGTTGAAGGGGCAAAATGTGATGATAATCAAAACCTGTGACACAAATTCAATAGTATAAGTTGACAGCAGTCATATAAATGACACGGTCTAGTGAATTGATCTCGTGTTTGGGGAAACTTTTAAGATTGGGAATAAGATGTCTTGTAGAAACTTACAACAAGAAGAAATAAAGGAACTAATTCTGTGTATGATGAGAAACTTTTTGTTCTCGTGTCCATCTCCATATCCAGGTTTGTAAGGACTGCAGCCCATGTGAGCACTGCGAGGCCAGAACTAAGAAGAAGAACTTCTTTGTAACTCAACTCTGTTCCTTGTTTGAAGCCAAATATGAACGCATAGTTGATTTTGAAACGACGCCAGAAGTATATATTTTCAGAGTACATGAGCATATGCAAGATTATGAATCCAAACAAACTGCAGATACATGAAGTTCTCAATCACATTATTTGAAATTACAAAACATGTGTGGTCAAAGCAAAGGCTAAGGTGTGAAATTGCGCAATAAAATTTCACAAAAAGTACATCCAACTTACCTGTAAAGAGGAAATATGTTTTCCATATAATCATTTCGCCCTTTTGCGTTTAAATTGTTTAAACTATCTCTTGCATGTATATTTATGATAAGTGCCACCACGAGAGCAATTGAACAACCAGTAAGTAGCCCTGATAAATAAAACAGTAAGGATATTACTGTGATAAAGTAAACTGAAGATTCACCATTTTTTATGAAGAAACAATTAGAGGAAACTCAAATAGTACTTTTAGTCAAGTTGTCTAACGGATTGACAGACAGGGAGGTGTATGAAAGAATATGGGATCGTAATTACCAAGACATTGAAGTATATCGAGCAAGACGAAGGAAGGTATAGACAGGAAGTTTTACTACATAGAAAGAGAATTGTTGCAGAGAAAAAATTGTAATTTCCTTTTTCACCAAGATTATTGTATACCGTAGATTAACAACTAAATAAATAATCACTTATTGGAGCTCAGCTAATACCCAAGAAAAATGTAATTCTGTGTCTCTCTCTTTTAGCTTTAGGTCTCAATATATTCATTCCTTTTCTGTGATTCCCATTTGAAAAGTGCTTTATGAAGGCAGCTTCCACCCTTTCCATGAGCCTATTAACCTGTACAAAGACATGATGAGGCAAGCACCATTTAATTTAAGTGTAGGAACGTAACTTGAATAACTAATAGAAGATGAGTGCATGATTTATTTATAGAACCTCATCAGAGCTGCCAACATAAGAATTGTCCACCATTTTTGAGTACTTCTTCGAAGCATTCCTTGAACAGACCTGAAGTATTACAATTTACAAGTTAATGTACATGGAAGCCAAAAAACTGCAGCCAAAGACTATCTCTCAAAAAAAATAGGAGGATACCTTGTCATACTTCTTCATGATCTTTGAGAATGCCAACAGGTTCAAGAAACTGCATGTAAATAGAGTGTATCTTTATTCATCCTGTGAAAAAAAAAAAGATATCACCCATTATTTGAAAAGGGAAGGAGGAGACCATATAACCTACAGCATTTTAGAAGCCGGAGCTTAGTATAGAACTCCTTGAGGGCCTTGCTTAGCTGTTCCTCTGCCTTCCTTAGCTCTTGTTTGCTGAATGACAATTCGGATGTTGAACGGGTGAGGATCCCTTTTACTGTTGATACTGGCGTTTCAGGTTCGACAAAGTTAATTTTGGCATGATCCAAGATCCTCAGTGAAGGTGGTATAAAGCCCTGAATCGATACCTTAGAAGCAGTTTGTTCTGCACGATTTTCACTTTCATCTTCTAGACGCCTTTCACTGCTCATCTCAACTTCTTGAATCACATCCAAGCGGTGATGAAACTTACCTTCAAAATGTTCATATGAAAGTGTGTGTGTGTGTGTGTGTGATCTCATTATGATATTATTCAGCTACTGTGCTTGAAAAAGAAATACGAAAATAACTCATGTAAAGCTTACTAGGACTTTCATCAATCACGTGGTGTTCCATGGTATTTAAGTTGAGGGACCTTCACTGTCAAGATTTCTGAAACCTCCCACTTTATCCACCTTCACCCTAAGAGAAATAAGGGCATTGATTTGGTTATTAAACTCCTCTGCCTCTTCCATGACTTGCTTCATCTTCATACTATAGAAGTTATTGACCTTGTTGAACTCATCATCTAGCTTCCTGAAAAACAAAGCCTCTAGGTCTCCACCTTCTTCAGCAGACTTGAGAAACGTTGTCTGGTACAACCTTTCAGACCCTTGGTTCTCCTCTTCACGAATAAGTATAACCTCATCCTCATTACTATTCGTCATCGAACCTCCTCTTTGTCGCCCTGTAAGGCCACTAAAGGCTCTATACAGAGTTAACCTTCTCTTCAGAGACCCCTTTGGGGTGGACGCCATTGCCACCGATGGTGCATTTCGCTTCCTGATCCGTAATATGTCCTTGAGAATCTCTTTGAGATTGTTGTAATTCATGTATGCTTCGTGCCATTCTGGCACCATTTGTGAAGCAAATTCATTCCCAAACTTCATCTCTTCTGCAAAAAATTAGTGCAGACTGCAGACAGACTTCAATAATAGCTCCTTTGTGAGCAACAGTGGGGATAAGAATTGAAAATTCAACTCTCCTGGTTTCTAACTTTAAAATTTGTGTTGATGTGGTGGCTAGAACCAGGATGGGGGCTTTGAGAACTTTGTTAATATCTGGAGTATATGAAGGAAGAAAAGAAAAGATTAGCTGGCTAATTTTCTGGAACGACCCCGCACCATTCAAATACGGAAAAATCTTGTTATTAGGAATTGGGGGACCACCTGCACGCTAGTCCGCGTCTGCAAATTGCGATGGAGCTTTCTAGTTGATAGTTGATAGTGAACAGGGCAACCCACGTTCATTGATAATGCAATAAATTGTGTCCTCGTTGTGAATAAGGAGTTTGGTTGGCATTGGTTGGGATATTATCTGCATTTGCTGAAGAGAGATCATTCTTATAGTGCACACGCACCTGGATCTTTCATAATAATCACGATTATGATATACTCCTACTTTCATTTATTAGCTATATGGATTCGTGGATTTTCTTCTTCTTCTTTTGGTTTAATTTTATGGGTCAGTACTCTGCCGATCAGTTTGTTTCAAGTAATATCTCTCATTCTTTTCCTTTCGCAAGTTGAAGAGGATTGTCATGTAAGGCTATGTATGCTTGATAAATTCAAACAAGATTTCTTGGATTTATCATCCAAGACACACTAGGATTTATTCTGTCATGCGCTCTAGTTTCCCTGTCTTGATTTAGTAATTGTATATTTATTAACATGCTGAGAATCAGACTAGTCATAAACCAAACAGGAGAGTGATTCAATGGCTAGTGGTTCGAAATGCGAATATCTGAAATTTCATGCAAATTTTTGGTGGAAAAGACTTGGAAGTGTAAAATCACGACTGAAGTTATATTCTTTAGCTGTGGAAAAGACTAGAAGTGTAAAACCATGACTTAAGTTAGAAACATGCATGAAATGAAAGTATGAAACACCTTTGCATGCGGCGCAAATCGGAGAAAGAAAAACAAAATTCACTCCATAATTGTAGGGCATAAATCCAAAGCTTTGTTTTTTCGGCCACCATATAGATCCAAATTTGAATAAATCCCTCCGTCAATTTAATTTTTGCCACCCTCAGGGTTCCTGAAACTGCAATAATAAATATAAAATTGAGTAAAAGTGTAATTTTACTAATAAAGTTTTTTTCAGGACCATCTAACAAATAGATAAGTTTGTAAGTGATAAAAATACTAATAAATAATTTAAAATTGTGTAAAGACACCAAACCCATTAGGTTTGACTTGAACAGGCAAGTGGCATGTAAGTGTATTTTATGGGTGAATACATGACATATGATTAAATTAGAAGAAGGAATTGAAAGCTAAATCTATTTTTGCATCGCCATTTATGCGACTAGAAGAATAAAAAACAGCCGACCAAAGTGAAGAAGCATTGAGGAGGGGAAGAGGTCTGGAGATGGCTTCATCTTCATTATCAACAACGGGAAGGTGCAAACGAAGAGTTGTGCCTGCTGAACTTATTTATATAATTTTAAATTATTTATTAGTATTTTTATCTTTTATAAAATTTATTTGTGTCAAACACTTTTAGATAAAAAAATTTGTTAGTAAAATTACACCTTATCTTTATAAAATTTTAAATAAAAATAATCTCTTAATTGTCACTTTTTGAAAAAGATTTAAAACTTTAAATCTAAATCATTTCATCAACAATATGTTTATCAAGTAATAAGTATCGAAAATCTTTTGTGCCTTTTATCTTAGTTAAAATTATATTGTTTTTGCCTACAAGCTGCTGTTGATTAAGATAGCAGCCTGAAATTGATATTAATACTGATCAATGATTTTTTTTGGCCTTCTTAATACTGATCAATGATAAATATGGAGGCTGTTTGGAATAGCTTATGAAAATTTTAATGAATTGTAATTTACGGTCTACGAGGTAACTTTTACGGTCTACGAAGTAGCTTTTACGGTCTACGAGGTGCTTTTACGGTCTACGAAGTGCTTTCACGGTCTGCGAGATAAATATGTGGAGGAGATTTATCTCGATTTATGTGAATCGGGCTTATATGATAAGCCCGATTCAAAAAAGCTATCACAAACAGCCCCATGGTTGTTATATTTATTTTAACAGAGGAGAGCGATGAGAATTATACAAACGGTTGCATTTTTAACAAAGCTGAACGCGGTCGTTATTTCTCGCATTCCTCTGCTTTGCTTTCGCTGTAGCTCGTGTCCGGTGCCGTTTTGATGTGCATCGTGACATCGTCTCTCACCAGGCTCACCTCATAGCTCTGCAAAACCTAAGAAGAACTCGTCCTCTCAGATCTCAATTTGTCCAAGTAGACAATTCTCTAACGAAATGTCGGAGTTAAATCTCCTTGTTGCTCTCACCCTGGCATTCATGTGTTGCTTCGGTAATGCAATGAGATTTGAGCTCCGTTCGGGTCATACCAAATGCATTGCGGAAGACATCAAGAGCAATGCGATGACCGTTGGCAAGTACTCTGTCGTTAACCCAAATGAGGGGTCTCTTCTTCCTGATTCCCACAAGATCACCGTCAGGGTAAGCCAAATTCGTTTGGATTTGTATGTATTAATCATTTTATGTTCTTGTTCAGCCATCTCTTTCGTTTAGCAATCGTTTATTGGTCTGATTAAACTGGGATATGCTTTTAAGAAGGTAAGAGAAGTTTATCGAAAACACTATGGAAACACAAATCAGTTCTTTCTCAAATGGTTCAGCGTTTAACTTTTCATCAGGTTTATTGTATTATTCGTAATTAGTTTTTCATGGTTGAACTCCTATATAAATCAGATAATTGAAAATGTTATTACGAAAAAAATTATTGGATTTCTCAAATGGTTGCCAGGTGAATTCACCTCACGGGAACAATTACCACGAAGGGAGTAAAGTGGATTCAGGCAATTTTGCATTTACTGCAGCTGAGGCTGGTGACTACACGGCTTGCTTTTTGGCACCTGAACACAAGCCCCCAGTAACCGTGACCGTTGAATTTGATTGGAGAACTGGCGTTGCTGCCAAGGACTGGTCAAAGGTTGCTAAAAAAGGACAAATTGAAGTAAGCAGTATCCTTGGCTTCTCATTTATAGAAGTATGACTCGTATCATTTTGGCATCTTGAGCTATTACAAATTCATGAAGTAATTAACTGATCGGTATTGCAAAAAGGACCCAGTCAGCGGATAATCTAAATGTGTAATGGTCACAAGCTCCAACGGAGAGCCCATCCCAATAGACTAGTCTATTAGGAGGGAGAGGCCCTTAACTTATAAACTACATTACACTTTTGAGGCTTTCTGATGTAATATTCATAATATAGTCACCCCTTTTTAAGAGTTGACATCTCCGATGGCTCTATACCATGACACTTTACTTAGCCTCTTGAGTTGACGTCTCCGATGGCTCTATACCATGACATTTTATTTAGCCTCTTACCGGTTAGAACCCTTAGCGGGTGCCGGTTAGAACCCTCACTGGGTAGCCCTTTCCGTGAACATCAGGCTCTTAATGAAAGCACCAATGTGATAATCACAAGCCTAAAAGGAGAGCCCATCCCAAAAGACTAGTCTATTGAGAGGGAGAGCCCCTTAAACTTATAAAGCTCACTCTACTTGAGAGATTTTCCGATATGGGACTCATAACATAGTCACCCCTTAAGAGCCAATGTCCACGGCTACTCCACACCATGACACTTCACTTTGTCTCCTGTCGGCCAAAACCCTCTATGGGTAGTCTTTTCTGTGAACATCTGGCTCTCAATGAAAGCACCTATGTGTTGATTACAAGCTCAAAAGGAGAGCCCATCTAAAAAATCTAGCTTATTGCGAAGAAGAACCCTCTAAACTTATAAATCTCACTCTCCTTGGGAGATTTCCGACGTGGGACTTATAACAAAATGTTAATTTAGCTTGCCTGGTAGAGAAATTGTGGAATCAACAAAAGCTGAGAGACTGAAAATGGAGCCAAATTTAATACTTTGCAATTAAAAATGCGCGCCACCCCACCCCTCCCCCTACACCCCCCCCCCCAAAAAAAAAACTCACACAGACACTGTTTCTGGTATTTGCTTCCAGAAATGTCGAACACCATAATAATTAATTATTCTTTGATCATTGTTCATTCCAATCTGTCCTTATAAGTCTGTGTTATGCCTACAAATTGTTAATGAATCCTATGCTGTGAGCTGATTCTAAGATATATAAAAATATTGTGAGAGTATGTGTTTTTTTATTTATTTATTTATTGAAAACCTATTTAAGTTATAGGATATTGTTCACTGAAAATCTATTTATGATAGTTCATGGTTGCTAATGTATGTTTTTTTCTCATCTGCTAGGCAATGGAATTTGAGTTAAGGAAGTTGTATGAAACAGTTACGTACATCCACGATGAGATGTTCTATCTTCGCGAAAGGTATAGTAGTCATAAACTCTGCCTGGTTGGTTATGTCCTGATGGGTGTCTTTGGTGATCTTTTGATAGGAAAAGTAATCACTAGTTTCCATTCAAAATGGATATATGTGGAATATATTGTTGCTGGGTTAGAAGAAAAATAAAATCTTCTGTTTATACAATTCCCTCCATAAGTGGAGGTTATCCTATTAGCTTTTGCAGAGCATACTGAAATGCATGTGCAACAACTAATGTCATGCAAGATTGCTTCAATTACTGCTATTATCTGTCTGGTCTTGTTAAACGTGATTCTCTATCGAATAACTTTCATGAGTGGCCTAACTCACCATGTAAAACTAATATATAAGGATTCATGCGTTTTTGTCCTTGAAAAACTGACTAGCAGGAGAGTATCTAATGTGAAAAATCTCTTCTCTTCTTTCCCCAAGGTGTAACAAAATTTGTCCCTGCGGTTTTCTTCTCTAATCATTTATTGGTTTAGAGTGCTTTTGAAATTTGCTGTTGGTTATCATACCAACATTCTTCAATCCTGTGGACGAAGTTCATGAATTAATTTCATTCCTTGAATGTTACACTTTGAAAGTCATTATAGCCATCGACTCTCGGAGGGGAAGAAGGTCCATGTCTGTGTTCAGCCAATGACAGGCTTCAAATTTTATTCGAGTTTTCGAAGGTAAAATGTTTGTGTTCAAATGACTGTAAGATTTTTATTTTATGGTGTAACAGAGGGGCTAAGGCTCAACAGAAGAAACGAAGCAGAACAGAAGGGAAACTAACACTCTTCTACTTCTTTTTTCATGGTGTATAAGATTTTTATTGATTACTGATAAAGGTTAATGTTGTCTGAGATCTATATAACGATTCATTTTATAGGATAAGGCTTGTTTTTACCTTTGTTGTTATATAAGATTTTAATTCATTCTTATGACAGATTTATCACTTGATTTAGTTACTCAATATCCATCTGAATGATATAGGGAGGAAGAGATGCAAGACCTCAACAGAGCTACTAACACCAAGATGTTTACCTTCAGTTTCCTTTCGATTTTGGTTTGCTTGTCTGTGGCTAGTATGCAATTATGGCATTTGAAGTCGTTTTTTGAGAGGAAGAAGCTCCTGTAAGTTCTTCCCCAGGGATTTTTTGTTCTCCAAGTTTCATCGGTTTTGATTTCCAGTTGGTTGTTCAGATGCATGTATCTACCAAATGTATGATATAGCTTCATAGTCCTGTAATTTTGTGATCCGATTCTATACCCATCATTTTAATTACAGTAACAGCATTCAACACTAAAATAGCAGATGTTGTAAACATTTTTCGGTCTCGTTATTTATGATGTGAATGACTTTTCGGTCTGAGTACTGGTTTCATGATTTTCTGATTCCATAATGGATAAAAGTGCTTCATAATCTTCCGTCACAATTGAAGCATATTATGCAATTAACAAAAAGGCAGACAGTAATAAACAGGGTTACTAAAGAGATGAGTTTACATTATGTCATTGTGTCAAAGTAGATCTCTTCACAAATCCTCTCAAGATTAAGCTAAAAGCTGTTTTTTTTTTTTTGAAAAAAAAAATTAAGTGCTGTATAGAGAGATAAATAGAGAAATAAAAAAGATAAACAAACAAATCTAAAACTGGAGGTGAGCGAAACAGTCCCACCAAGAAATGAGGAATAGCTCCTTCTTCCGTCGGTCAGTAATAACATGTTTGAAACTTTGAATTGACAATTCATGGTTCGCTTGCCGCCGCCACAGCAATGGCAAGCTACGACCAATATTGCATCAACTCTATCCGGCATAGCAGAGTCCTGTGCTTCCATAGCAGACCTCAAACGGATCCATGCCTATGCTCTCCGTAGACATCTACATCAACACGCCGTCGTCCTCGGCAAGATGTTTCGCTTCGCTGCTGTATCACCCGGCGGCGACTTATTTTATGCTCATCGCCTCTTTTCTCAAATCCAAGAGCCAACCACTTTCTTCTACAACATTCTCATACGGGGCTACTCCAAGAGCTCATCGCCTTCACATTCCATTCGATTATTCAACAAAATGAGACAAAACTGCGTATCTCCAGATGAGTACACCTTTAATTTCTTAATCAAGTCGCGGTCAAGAATGAAATCAACTGATCCGCCTTTAATTTCGGCCTACGATGAGATACACGGTGCTGTGTTCAAGTTTGGGTTTTCTTCTCACTTGTTTGTTGATAACGCGCTGATTCATTTGTACGCTGTAAGGGGAATGCCACTCTTAGCGCGTCGTGTCTTCGAGGAAACTGTGGGTGCCGATGTTGTTTCGTGGTCAGGATTGCTTGTGGCTTACGTGAGAGGTGGCGAGTTGGAGGTTGCACAACGGGTGTTTGATGAAATGCCTGAGAGGGATGTAGTTTCTTGGACCGCTATGATCTCTGGGTATTCCCAAGCAAAGCGTTCAAGAGAAGCATTGGATTTATTTTGGGAAATGACACACGCAGGAGTAGGGCCTGATGAGGTTACTATGGTGAGTGTCATATCTGCTTGCACAAATTTGGGTGATGTAGAAACAGGACGAATGATTCACCAATACATATATCAGAATGGATTTGGTTGGATGGTCTCACTCTGCAACGCACTAATAGATATGTATGCAAAATGCGGATGTATGGAGGAAGCTTGGTTAGTGTTCAACAATATGAATAGGAAGAGCTTAGTTACATGGAACACAATGATAACAGCGAGCGCAAACCATGGGAATGCTGACAATGCATTGAAGTTATTTGAATGGATGAGAATTTCTGGTGTCATGCCGGATAGCGTCACATTTCTGGCTCTTCTGGTTGCATACACCCATAAGGGGTTAGTTGATCAAGGGGTAAGAATATTTGAGAGCATGCAAAGGGACTATGGAATTGAAGCCAGGATTGAGCACTATGGATGCGTGGTAGATATGTTGGGGCGTGCAGGGAGGCTAGAGGAGGCATATGATTTACTCACAAGCATGCCAATTCCGAGCAACGATGTCGTATGGGGCGCACTACTTGGTGCCTGCAGGATTTATGGTGATGTAGATATGGGGGAGAAGGTTATAAAGAAGGTGTTGGAATTGAAACCAGATGAAGGAGGATACTACATTCTGCTAAGAGATATGTATAATGCTGCAGGTCAAACTGTGGAAGCCCATGGGATGAGGGAAGCCATGCTTGCAAGTGGAGCTACAAAAACTCCTGGCCGTAGTTGGGTGGATGCCTCAAGTGTAGAAGAGGGTAAGTACCAAATCCTATGAAAATTGTCACTTATCTTGCTCTATCAAGCTCCCTCTCATTGGTATTTCCTACACGAATCACAGAAATCCTTCATTTCACTTAATTGAAGGAAAGATTACAAGATTAAGCTTCCTGTACATGTAGCAGTTCAAATTTAATATGTGAAATGTCAAATTATATGGGTCAGATTGTTACATCCTTTCATATTCTATGCGCACAATCTGCTAAAGTTGCCATACATACAGAACACAGTCGTAGTCGAAGTTGTATATATGCCTTTTCTTTCAAATAAAATATAAAATCTATGACAGGTTTAATTTTTGTTTTTTACAAATCGTGAAAGTATAATCCATTTTTAAGATTCCATGCCCATATGCATGGGAACCTACATAATTTCAAAGAATGGAAATCAAGTAAAGCTGTGTTTGGTATGAAGAATGGAGGTGGAAAAACAAAAAAAAGACCAGAATATATAAGCTTAATTGATCCACGAGTTGTTTTACCCAAGGGAAAACCCTTTAACTATGAGGAAGTAATGGTGATTCCTTGGGTAGACTGATAGTGCAAGAGCAATTTGCCAATATGTGCATTAGATGTCAATTTTCCCCTTTGATCATGAAAATTTAAACAATTTTTTATAGGCATTTTTATCTTCTTGCAAAATACTCTTTTTATTCATTTATCATTTTTATTCCATCAAATTTTTCATGTCATATAACGCATAAAATTAAGTTATGAGGCTCTTTTCTATTCTCATTTTTTTCCTTTTAACATGTTTTTTCAAGAAATATTATCATTTTATCAACAGATATCTAAAAATCAACCCACATAATATTTAGGATTTCTTTAGAACATAAAATCCAAACAACACCAACAGTCCAACACTTTAGTGCATGCCGATAGTTTATTTTTATTCAAGTACATACTCCACAAACCACAATAGTTGAACACGCATGAAGGCATACATGCCCAAACCGTTCACATAGAAATGCACAAATAACAAGACAACACCACAAGACTCCACATTAACAGTCTGACCCCATAGCAAGGTAAACATGGCCCAGCCGTTTATTTAGTAGGTAATTCTGTAATGACCTCAATTCTCAAGCCAAATCTTCAATCTCCTGCATTTTGATTACTCATCATCGTAACTTTTGTGGTGGTGATGCTTGTGGCGATGGTGCTTCCTCTCACCATCATCATCATCACCGCTATCATCTCCCTGCCAAGAAAGGAACAGAGAGTTATAGCAATGTAAAATTGGATTGCCTCATATAGCCTACATCAATTTCTAAAGGCAAATTAATGGAATGCAGGAATGCATTTCATAGAAATTCTGGATACTGTGTAGCAATAACTTCGAACCTAACCATGTCTCTATATTAGTAGCAACCACAAAGGAGTCCAGAGAGGGAAATTTCTAGTTCGAACTTAAATTAGATACATGGACCCAGTTATGCAGGAAAATAACAGTTCCTACATACTCCAAAAAATGAATAGTTGAATGTATATATACCACAATACTGCCACTTAAATCATCCTACAATACATTCTTTTGGTAACAATGGGTTCTTTTCGAAGTTCTTGCGAGTTGGGAATAGGTTGTCGAGGATAGAATGTGAGATAATGCTATGCTATTTCTTTATTTAAGCAAGAGAACACCAAGACAAAGCAAACATCAATAAATTGTTCATCCTAAAGCATTGATGAAATGATAAAGGTTGCCAAAAGCTCAGTCAAAAAACGTCGCAGAGTGCAAGGAATGCGATCGTATCACGTATAGTCCCAGCTACATATGGTGGAGATGATGCAATACTAGTATACACCCAAAAGAACCAAGGAACAATCCAGACTCAAGACAAGAGAATGCAAACAAAACAACTAGTTAGGCATCATCCCTGTTCCATAATCATGTATCATAACTATTCTTGAATCTACTTTGCCAAAATGAAAATAAAAAAAGATATGCCGGCGACTTCTATACTCAATACTTCATTTATTTGTTAAAAAAAAATTGTCCAGGATGATCAAGTACACCAAACAGCGAACACAAATCAATCAACCTGAAGACATATTGACTGTAACCAAGGATATAACCAATCTGTTCTCTTCGATCTATATATGATGTTATTTAGCTGCTATCTTCATTTTCGATTTACGTTGAAATTTGGACCCCAGGTACAGAATCAAACTAAAAACATAGTAAAATCCTAGTTAGTACCAAGTTTAACCAAGCAACGGAGTACTTACATATTTCTTGCGTCCATAGCCCTCTTCATCATAGCCATACTTACGAGGCTCATCATCATCATCACGCCTCTCATAACTAGGTCTGCTGTACCCCTCTGAGCGCCCATAGTCATATTCTTTCCCTTCCTGGCTCTCATAAGTTGGCCTTCCATAACTTGGTCTCCTCGGCGGCTCATCCTGATTGTCAGGCCTCTCAGTTCTTCCTCCACCCTCTTCCTCCCCGTAGCTGGGCTTGCGACCGAAACCGGATCCATATTCTGAACTGGGTGCCTCATACTCGGACTTCCGCCCATACCCAGACCCGTATTCCGAAGCGGGCGCCTCATATTCCGGCTTCCGACCATACCCAGATCCGTATTCCGAACTAGGCGCCTCGTACTCCGGCTTCTGACCGTACCCAGATCCATATTCCGACGGGGGTGCCTCGTACTCCGGCTTCCGACCATACTCTGAGGGGGGTGTCTCATGCTCCGGCCTCCGACCATATCCAGATCCATATCCCGGAGGGGGTGCCTCATACTCCGGCTTCCGACCATACTCTGATCCATATTCTGAACTAGGTTGATCGTATTCATTCTTCCGACCATACCCTGATCCATATTCTGAACTAGGTCGATCGTATTCATTCTTCCGACCGTATCCAGATCCGTACGCTGATCCGCCATAGTCTGGCCTATTCACTTCAGGCTCGACGCCATAAGCAGGCTCAGGCCTTCCTCCGTATTGGCCTCCAGGTTCTCCACCCGGATTGAATCCCGCCGGTGCAGGCCTAGGCTTGGGACGATCATAACTGCTGTACTCAGTATTCAAGGCATCTTCATTATAAGCAGATGATTCAGCATAGGAGGTATATTGGGGACGATCATAATCGAATTCATCAGAGGTCGAAGATGAGATCGGGTAGCAAGTCTCATCAGACGGCTCAATGGGGCGACCATAGGTGAGAGTAATGTCGTATCCACCACCATATGGTGTTGGATCGTACTCATCGAAATCGTCGACATCGTCATCACCCCTGGAATAGTACGGCATTATGAGAACTTTGCTGCTTACTGTTCTGAATCTGAATCTCCGATCTCAGTGAGCTGATTGACTAGGGGTCCGCAGTGACTTTATGGCAGCCTAGGAAACGGAGACGACAAGACGTGGATTCCCCCCCCCCCCCCCAAAAATCCCGCGGAAACCCTTGAACGACGGAGTCGTTTAACATGGGGAACCCGGTTGCCTTCTTTGTGGACCCGATATAATATCTAACTGGATAGTGTCGACCATCATTTTACAGTATTGGACATGAAAATGATTGATCAAGGCGTATTGGCCCGATCTTTTTTTTTTTGGTTAGTTACTTTATACTCACACCTTAGGATCCATTTAATACGTTGGAATTGATTTTGATAGAAATGGAAATAGATATGAAAATGAGGCTGAAAAGTGTGTTTAATATGTTATGGAAATGAGATAGATGAAAATGCCAAAATGCCCTTCTTAGAAAAAAAAAATCTTCCAGATCAGCAAAATTTTCAACTTACATTATTCAAAATTTTCAACGAGATTCACAAAAATATGAGCCTAGAGAACCAATGAACGACAACCCCCATCGCTCATCAAATTTGACTTCAGGTCTGGGTCGCAAGATCTGCAACGTGAAGATCATGGGTTGCTTGGGTCTATGAAGAAGGATACGAGATTTGCAGGTGCCGACGAAGCTCAATGAAAAAGGCAGCGAGATGTACTTTGGGGGTTGGGTAGTCTAGGTGCCATATCATTGAAGACTTCAACAGGTTGCTGTCATTATTAAGTTGTCGGACTCTTCAATGTTAAGATTGTAGGTTGCGTTTTTGGGATGCCATTGCCTATTATCTAATTTGTAGTCGATGGAGCTCTTCGTCGCCGGTTTATAGAGGTCGCTGCCACCGATTGATGGAACTCGTCATCGTCAGTTTATGGAGGTCGCCGCTGTCAGCTAATGGAGGTTGTCATCAAGTAGAGGGCAATGGTGATGTGATAACCGATGAAGTTGAGGGAGATAAAAAAAATGAAGAGGGGCAAAAATGATTTTTTAAAGACGGAATTGCAAATCTTCACTTTTTGTATGGAAATCATTTCCATCAGTTTTGATGGAATTCATATACTTAGATTTGTACCAAACAGGCTAACATCATGAAATTTAATTCCAATTCCATTTTCATAAAGCAAATTATAATATACCAAACAAGCCTTAAGTCTTTTAGATTTTTTATAGGACTAATCTCGATTGATGGAAACGAGTGTAGGATATTATCCCAAGTTATTCCAACTCTCAGAAAGTTCCTCTCAGGGATCGAAACGAAGTTCTCACTGTGAAGATTACAGTCACTTACCACTGCACCAACCCTTCACTGGTATTGGCCCTATATTTTATTGGAGTCAAGAGGCCGTCCAATCTTCTATTGCCAAAATTAGACTACGTATCACATAAAAAAAGCTATAAAATTGAAAGAGATTATATTTAGTGCGCAAAATTTAGATTTTGATCACGTATATAATTAAATTTAAAATGCTTTAAAATTGAAAAAAGATTATATTTAATGCGCGAAATTTAGAAGATAAAACTGAGAGTATGAGACAAATGATCAAAATTACCTGTGACGTTACAAAATAGAAGAGGGGGATGGAGATTTTTATGAATTTTTTTTTTTGCCAACAGATTTTTATGAATTTAATTAGAGTTTACATCCGCGCAATACATGAGCATATTAAAAAATAGGAAATAGGGATGGATATTTTTATGAATTTAATTTTAAAAAATATACAAGTGACATAACAAAATTTTAGGAGAAAAAATGTAAGAAAAAACAAAAAATGAAAAAAAAATCAATTTCACTACTTTTTGTAAAAAAAAAATTGAACTAATTATAAAACCCTTTTTAAAAACACTGTGTTAAAAAATTAAAATTTAACTATGTGTTGTCAGGATTTTATTGTCGAATTAGCCTTAAATTCGCTAGGTTAGTATTTACTATTAGTAAGATTTCATGATGTTAATGGATTAAAAATATATTTTATAAATTTGAAAAACTAAAATCATACTTGATGATGGCAAAAAATAAAAAATAAAATCATACTTAATGTAAATTTAAAGAAATAAATTATACTTTAGCTTTTACAAGAAATGGATGAGCGGCCGCACATTAAAAGGGTCTGTTTGAACAGCCGCATATTAAAACATTGCCACATTGGTTACCTTTCTGCGAAGCAATACGTTTCATTATAGTACTTTGAGATAAAAAAGCAATCCCTCCTTCGCTTAAAATCAGATTTTCGAGTTCGAGATTCTCTGTCCGCGTTACTTTCTTTGGATGATTCTTTGTTTGCGTTATCTCTCCGCTGTTGATCCCAGTTGTCGCTATATAGATCAAACTTCCTCTCTATACTCTACACTCTGAAACAATAAGAAGATCCACCGGATTTCCTAAGAATTCAGAACTACAATGGCACCTCGTGTAATCACGGTTTCACAGACCGGAAGCGGAGACTATCGGACGGTGCAGGAAGCAATTGATTCCGTTCCACTGGGAAACAACCGTCGGACGGTGATTCGAGTGTCTCCGGGAATCTACAAGCAACCAGTGTACGTACCCAAGACTAAGAATTTCATCACCCTTGCTGGGCTGTGCCCGGAAGATACTGTGCTTACCTGGAATAATACCGCGACCAAAATCGAACACCACCAGGTGGGCGAACATGGATCCTGTTCAGCTCATATGAATTTCAAGTATTTTGGTTTTTTTTTACGAGTAGGACTTGTTCATTTTGGCGGTGAATTTTCCTGCAGGCTGCTCGGGTAATAGGTACTGGTACTTTTGGCTGTGGTAGTACTATTGTGGAAGGAGAGGATTTTATTGCCGAGAACATTACGTTCGAGAATTCCTCCCCTCAGGTAATGCGTGTAAAATATTTGTTTTCTGCGATCTTCGTTATCATCACTTGCAATTTGTGCCTGTCATGGATGAACTGGCTATCATTAATGTCACAAATGTGCATATATGATGTATAAATAAAACTGGTTATTTTTGCAATCTGTGTTAGCATTCGAAATAAACAATTTATGATATAAATATATTAAAAAAATTGTCGAACAAGGTGTTGTTCATGCATAAACTTCGAAATATTTATGATTTACAATCGTCAGCAAGATATACAATCTGGAATCTAGCTGTCTTTTTTATACTTGTGGTTGGAAGTCGTCTCCTTACTAACAAATGTAATCTTTGTTTTACGGTGAACTAGTAGTTTGAAGTTTCACATTTTCGAGGTTTTGAATGCACTCAAGAATCAAGGTAGAGATTTATTAGCATTCCTTATGTCACTATTCAAAGGTGCTACTATAAGTTTTTATGTTGGTATGTGCATCCATATTTTGAATAGCATGTCCTGAAGCGATTAGCTGGTGGAAATTAGTTACAAGCTTATGATTTTCCCCCTTTTTCTTCACTTTTTGGCAGGGTTCAGGGCAAGCTGTGGCAATTAGAGTGACAGCAGATCGATGTGCCTTCTATAACTGCAGGTTCCTAGGATGGCAGGTATCACCTTGTCTCAATGTGTTAGTTTAATAGTTTACAGGCTTCTTGAAATATTTTATGTAGGGATGTATACTTGTGGAACTGATTGATTTAATTTTCTTTTTGATATACTGATTAAGTATTTCATTGTTGGGGGAGGTTTTATAGTAAATTATAATTGTCGTGTTTTTAAACTTTTACCTCTACTTAGGACCATGGTTGTCACTTGTCAGACAAGATGCTCTTATGTGCTATATGTGGGCGGGTTCTCTTTCATTTGAGGATAATCTAGAGGAGGTACCAAGGAGATAAATTGCTGACATGATTATGATGCAGGACACTCTGTACTTACACTATGGCAAACAGTACATGAAAGATTGTTACATTGAAGGGAGCGTGGACTTTATTTTTGGCAATAGCACTGCTCTTTTGGAACATTGCCATATTCACTGCAAGGCTCAAGGCTTCATAACTGCACAGAGCAGAAAATCTTCTCATGAAACAACTGGTTATGTATTCTTAAGGTGTGTTACCAACCAGTGTCTATATCTTCCCATCCGTCCCTGTGCTTTTGTTATTAGAAGTACTTAACGTGTCCTAGCGGGAAAAGGCCAGTTCCTGAAATATTAGGTGCACCATGATATAGTTTAGTACATGTTAAGGAAATGCAAATATTTACTATGTGTGAGGCAATTTATTCTCTATCTTGATGCTCATATTTTGAATAAATATTGCTCGTAGAAAAGGTTTATTGCAAGTGTGTTGCTACCATGTTGTTATTGAGGAATAATTCCTAATTTTTTTGGAACAGCTAGTAATAGTATTAATGTCAAAATTAATTTGCAAATGATTCGGAGTGAGAGAATCTTCATATTCGGTGTTTTAATGAGATGGGATTTATTTAGTCAGGATATTTTATAATTTATTCATTAGAGCTTTCTATTGTTTTTGGTGCCCCTTTTTCTGTTCATTACATTTTGTTAGGGGTTAGCTCTTTTCTTGGTTGCCCGTTGATGGATCTTATTGTAAGTTGTTTTTTAGACAATTTTGGTATTGAACTCACGGCTACAAGTTCATGGTGGGCATTGTGGCAGCCAGGGTAGTTGTGGAGGTGGAGTGGACTACTGTTGCAAAGGAGGCAACAGTAGTAGTGGCAGTGGAGAATAGTGGCTTTACTTACGGTGATGATAAGCGGGGAGGCTCAGGAATTGACTCAAATTTCTTGTCCAATCTGTGGGATTGGTATTTCAGTAGAATTTTAAAGTTCTGACATGAGGAACAAGAAGCTGTTACCTACAAAAGATGAGGATGATACCTTCAGATATGTAAGGTATCAGGTATTCCATTGCAAATCATGGAATCTTCACTTTTTGGAGACACAAGAAGAAAGAAGAGTAAGGATTTCCATGAGTGAGGAAGGAATGCTGAAAGTCCTTCTGATGTAATAAAAAAAACAAAAGAATACTTCAAATCCTCATGCTAAAATGTAAGAATCCTTATAAAGAAGGGACTTGGTGATAATTAGTTTCATCAGCATAAACGCTTCCTTGTCAGTTTCCTGTTCAGATATCCCATGACACAAACTTAGAATGGTCTTTACTCATAATTCACATGCTAGGCCAATACTACTTGGAAGCTTTTGGCCGTAATTAGTTCTATTCTTTACTTTTCTTTTCTTGTTTCATATTTGTTCTGGACCTTTTGGGTACCTATAACATTCATATTTTAGCCTTTGTTGGCTGTTGCCGCTGCAGATGTGTCATAACGGGTAATGGAGATTCATACGCATATCTTGGACGCCCATGGGGACCTTTTGGAAGAGTGGTCTTTGCATACACTTATATGGATCCATGTATAAGGCCTCACGGCTGGAATAATTGGGATAAAGTCGAGAATGAGAGAACTGCTTGCTTTTATGAATACAGGTGGGTATCTCATATCTGGTTTTATTTTGTACTGTTTGATGCGTACCAGTATCTTATGGAATTAGTCTTGGTAGGCGTTACTGATATATGACCTAAGGGCTTAATCAATGTATCTATAATCTAAGTGAAACCGATGCAGATGTAACTACTCAATATATTCCACTAATGACTTGAATATACTCCTCCTGTTCTTAATATAAAACATACTTAGAGAGTTGATCTTAGTCTTAAATATAAAACATAGTTTTTATATTTGTCAATCTTATCCTAATTTACCCCTATTGATACTTACTCAACAATAATCAAGGAGGAGAGGGAATGAGGGAATTAAGGAAGATGACTAGAGTGTTTCAAAAATTACATGTCATATTAACTAACTCAACTAACTTTCTTAATCTAATCAAATTAGATAAATATGTCTTATACTAAAGTTGTTTAGGATTTTACTTCCTTTCAAGATAATGCCCTTATCTGCTTGACCCATTAGACTTGAGAAATGCCTTGTTTGAACTACATATATAATCGGAATACTTGTAAGTTGTAACCTATGTTAACATGAAAAATTGCTGTCCATTATCAAAACTGCAGGTGTCATGGACATGGTTGCTGTCCATCCAAACGAGTAGCATGGGCTAGAGAATTGATGGATGAAGAAGCAGGGCAGTTCCTATCACATACTTTCATTGACCCAGATGCTGATAGACCTTGGCTTGCTCAAAGAATGGCTTTGAAGATTCCCTATTCTGCTTAGAAATTATTGTTGTGACTATAGTAGAAAGTTCCAAGCCATTACATGTGCGCTTAAAATTCTCATCGTTTGTGAAATTTATATGCCAATTATCTATGATGTTATGGCCTGTGAAGATTAATAGAAGTCATTGAATGATGATGCTCATTCCATGAAGATATTTCTACTACCTATTCTTTTGAACTTCTTGTATGGAATGACATTTTGCTGCAGATTTTGAACTTCTTGTATGCAATGACATTTTGCTGCAGATTTTGAACTTGTATGCAATGACATTTTGCTGATAAAATAATCTATAACGAACCAAACAGGATGCCTCTGATAATTAGGTTTTTGGAGAACTAAAGGGTTTGTGGAACGGTGCACATACATATGTACTTGCGTGGGTAATTTTTTTTTCAAAAAAAGGAAATACGGGATAATAAATATGATTACATTATACTATTGCTATAAAAATAATTTGAAGACAAAAATATCTTTGCTTAATATAATTTATCTTCGATAAAAAAAAATGATTGAAAATGGTTATAACGTGTAGTACCCTTTTTTTTTTTTGGTTTTGTCCCTTCCGAAAAAGACAACATTTGAGAATATCTCGCAGATAGGAGAAATGGAAAATGCAAAACGGAAAACCGTGGAGATGCGGGGGATCGAACCCCGTGCCTCTCGCATGCAAAGCGAGCGCTCTACCATTTGAGCTACATCCCCATGTTTGATTCAGCGGTTACATGATATAATAGTTATTAACACTTTACACCATGATTCAAGCAAATCTACACAGTTTTTCCCACTCCTCTTCTCTGAACTCATCATTTCTGCCACAAGGACTATGCCTATCCGATATGAAAATATGTACTTGCGTCCACCGGGATGGACCAAATACCTAAATTTCTTGAGTTTAAAATCATAAATAATTATTCAAGACATTTTTTTGTGATTTGATATAACTGTTTTTCATAATTTGTGAATTAATGAGAACTGGCCGCTTGGCAATGACAGAAGAGACGCATATCTGGCTAGTCAAAAAAGAATAGAATAAATGCATATTTGATGAAGATTTGGCTACGCCTCATCAATTAAAAATCAATGAAGTCATCAATTAAGTGCGACGTCATCACCAAAGAAAAGATCATCCTCCATTCTGTCAGTTTATTACTATTCACCAAAAATATGGTGTTTGGCACACAAAAAACAAAAGAATAGGGGGAATCAACAAACCAGTCTTACGAATTATCATTCCCAACTCACCAGTCTATTGTAAGGAATGGCCGGTGATCAGTAGTCACCAATAGTCGGAGCAAGAGCATGATCCTTGTTTGAAACTATGAAAACGATAACGATCACGGACGACAATTTCACGGTTGTATATATCTGAGGCAATCTTAATAGCAGAATGACAATCTAAGCATATCCTCAGGTTCTTAAAAATATACAATGGAGAACCAGATCGTGTGCTTATCAGGCCAAAACAGAGAGCTAACTTCTCACTATGTGTGAACAATACCTGCTCTACCTCCTCCAACTCTTCTCCGTAGCTACCCCTGCCAGAACAACCAGATAACACTTGGGAAGCTGTATTGGGAACATAACCAGCCAGCCTTAACCTTCGAATCGTGTCATCTAACATCGTATATATCTCTGCAGTTTGCAGGTGTGTCTTATCCCCTGCTATGAATTGATGAAGTTTGCCAGCAACATATATCGAACTCACACCTGGCATCTTTTTGATACCCCTGTTTTTAAGAACTTGCCTGAGAGAATTAGCCTTGTCTTCTTTTCCAGACAATGCGTACATATTTGAAAGCAAAATATGACATTCTGTGTTGTGGGGATCCAACTGAACCAGCTCTTGCATCATCTTTTCACCGAGCTGCAACTTACCATGGACACGGCAAGAACCCAGAATGGACCCCACTACCACTTCATTTGGAGGAATTGGCATCTTTTTCATGAAGGCAAAAGCTTCTTCAAGACAACCAGCCCGACCCAATAGGTCTACCATACAAGCATAATGTTCAATTTCAGGCTTTATGTTGTAAACTGATTCAAGGCTGTGGAAATACTGCCAACCCTGTTCAACAAGGCCTGTGTGGCTGCAAGCACTTAACAAAGACATGAAGGTCATAGCATCTGGTTTCGCTTCTTTAACCATAAGAGGAAACATTTCCACCAAAACTTTGCCCTGTCCATGCATGGCCAACCCTCCAAGCATTGCATTCCAAGCCACTGTGTTTCTTCGTGGCATATGCTTAAACACTATCAATGCAGTGCTTATCCAACCACATTTTGCGTACATGTTAACCAAACTTGTGCCCACCATTATATTCATGTCCCTACCCATTGATTTTAAAGCATAAGTGTGAACCCACCTGCCCAAAGCCACATCACCTGACTGTGAACAGGCTGACAAGAGTGAAGAAAGAGTAACGTAATTCAATCCCATCCCACAATCAAAAATCATCTCATTTAGAAGAGAAAAGGCTTCCCGGGTAAACCCGTTTTCTACATAACCCACAATCATAATGGTCCAAGCAACCTCATTCTTCTCAGGCATCCTATCAAACACCACTCTTCCACTTTCCACTCCTTCACATTTCACCGCTCCTTCCAGAATCCCAGTCCACGACACAACACTATGCTCCTCCATTTCTTCAAAGACCTTTCTCACTTCACTCACTAATCCACACTTCACATACAGATCCATAACTGCATTGCACAACTTCACACTGTTAATTACACCAGATTTCACCGCACCAGCATGTGCTTGCAGTCCAACCTTAACATCCACCAGGCGTGCACAGGCATTGAACACACAAGCCATGGCCACCTCATCAACCTCCCAGCCCTCTCTTCGCATATCAACGAAAAAACTAAGCGCTTCTCCAGGCATGCCATGACGAGCACAGCAACCAATCAAGGTGGTCCAATCTACAGAGTCCTTGTGTGAGGGAGGAATTTCATCAAACACCTTGCGCGCATACAGGGCATAACCGCAAGAAGCGTACACATGGAGGAGGGCGTTGCGAAGAAAGTGATGAGGAATAGAGACAAGATCAGTGACAATGACTGTGGCGTGAAGCTTCTTTCCGGTGTCGAGAGAGGAATTGCGAGCACATGCTCTAAGAAGAGAGCGAAAGCGTGGAGCGAGGGAGGAGGGCGCCGAGTGGGACGCCCATATCATTCGAGAAACTTGGATGATAAGCTTGTTGTTAAGCGATATTGGTGAAGATTAGGCTAAGACTTGTTTAAGGGGCTGTTTGTGATAGTTTTTTTGAATCGGGCTTATTATATAAGCCCGATTCACTTAAATTGAGGCAAATCTCCTCCACATATTTATCTTGTAGACCGTGAAAGCACTTCGTAGACCGTAAAAGCACCTCGTAGACCGTAAAAGCTACCTCGTAGACCGTAAAAGTTACCTCGTAGACCGTAAATTACAATTCATAAGCACTTATAAAATTTTCATAAGCTATTTCAAACCGACTCTAAATCGATCATTACTTCCCAGAAGCTTGCTTAATCATTAACATGCGGAAATTGAAGTTGCATCTTAGGCTGACAGACAAGAACCCAGGTTCAGAGAGATGCAATCCGAGTCGCCAGAGATGTTGACCTATAACCCACAAAATCAAATATAAGAACACGAGGCTTGTAGAGACAGAATCATGTTACCTCCGCATCCGGGCATGCAGTAATGCCTTGATAAAATTTTACTTAGGCTTTGCTTGGATGGATTGAGAGAAAATAGGAGGGGAGAGAAAAGTAGGATGGAAAATATGGGAGAATGGGAGTTTTCCTCTGCTTAGATAAGAAAGAAAACAGGGGAGAAAGGAAAGATTTTATAAGAAAAGTTGCTGCCCCGAACTGCCCTTGATCCTTCACACTTTTACTGTACTATCACTGACACAAGGCCTTACCCACACAAAACGTTATACTCTTTTTAATGCATAAATGATTAAACCCTCGAGAAAAATTAATTTTCCTAGCGTATGCATTTTTTAAAAAAAAATTAAATAGTAGTATTTAAAAAGTTGTTTTTATTAATTTATGTATATTTATTTTTAAAAAAATGTTCTTAACTTTTTTATGTTGCACTTTAACTCTTTCATTTTTATATTAGTTTTTTAATTAGTTATTAATAATGTATAATTTATTTATCTTCTTTTATTATATTTAATTTGAAAAAATTATCCACTTTTTATCTTTTACCTTTAAATTTCTTTTGTTAAATTATTTGGTTTTTAAATATATCTTTATCATTTTAAATTATTTGATGATGTTAGTATTAAAATGATTTTATCCTTGTGATACTTAATTTAATTTTAAATATGATTATTTTAATATAGGAGTAAGGGTATTTTAGTCATTAAATATTTTTTCATTTTCTTTCCTTTCAATTTTCTCACACTCACCCAAGCAGGGAGAGTGATAATGTTTTCTCCTTATTTTTTTCTTCTCTTCATTTTCTCTCTTTCTATTTTCTTTCTTCCCTACTTTCCTCCCATCCAAGCATATGGTTATTATAGAAGCAAAAGTCAGAAGATATACATTGGTAGGAACTTTGACCTTTAGCAAGTGTATTACTCCCTAAGAGTTGACTTATTTTTTTAAAAGAGGATAAGGAATCTAAATATATTCTATTGGATCTTACATATAAAATAGAGTTGATTTTTTTAGAAAGATTAAGAAAGCTAATTAAATTATTTTAAAATATTTTTATTTTTATTTTTTTTCTTCAAACTAATTGTCTGACTAATAAATTGATATATGATTTAAGAATACATAACATATTATATAATTAAGTAACTTATTTAGCTTATTTAATCTCTCCAAAAAAAAGTCAACTTTATCTTATATTCAAAATTTGAGGGAGTATTACTTAATCATAGTATATATTATATATCATTAAATTATATATTAGTTTATAAGTCAGACTAATTAGCTTAGAGAAAAAACGATAGATACACATACTTTAAACTAATTTATTTAACTTTCTTAATCTCTCCAGAAAGTTAATTAGATTTTATATTTAAGACGAGAGGTAGTACTATCTCCAGTCATCAATATAAGATCCCTTGTGGCTTAGTTAGTTGTAAATGAACAATAGTAATTCAGTTAGTTATGAAGGTTAAGCAGATTTACCACTTGGCTTAAAGGATAAATTAGGCGATGCCATACCAAAGATGAAATAGAGGGAGGGACAACAGCTTCAGCTTTAATAAAACTTGTTTATTGCGCGGGCACACAAGCTTCAGATTAAAAGATATAGCACGCTAATTTAAAATATATATATATATATATATATATATATATATATATATATATATATATATATATAGCATGCTAGTAATTTAGTATTCTGTATACAAAATAACAAACTCAAACATAACATCTATTTATATAATATAGGGTAAAAGGTTGTAGAAAACCTCCTTATAAACTATATTAGAAGTTTGACTTATCGATTTCTCTTCTGCATCTAAAATGAGAATCTCCAATCCCTCTTTTTGTCTCACACATGAGACTGCAACACATAACTTGCAATGTATGAAGACTGGACGTGGTAGATATAATCCAACATTAAGCAAGCTCTAACCTTTGCTCTTATTAGTTGTTATGGAAAATGCAAGCATAACTGGACATGTTATATTTAATTCATCACAATATTATATTTAACTACTTATATTGACATGTTATTTTATGTCTGTGTATGTGTTTGAATATGCAATTAACTTTTTTGTGAAATTTATATTTAATTATTAACTATAAGGAGGAAAGTTTAAAATTTTTAAATTTAAATTCAAAAATAGCATTTAAGAATTAAATATCAGGAGGAAATCTTAAAATTTCGCAATTGTTTATTCTTAAATAAGGAAATTCGTTAGTTCCTCAATTTTCTCTTAGCTAGTTTAATCTTAAATTCAAAAATTATGTTAATAACATGTTTTATATAGATTGATGATATCTTAAATGAGGAGATTTGTTAGTTTAATTTTTAGTTCTAAGTGAGAAAATCAGTTAGTTCCTCGATTTTCTCTTAGATACTTTAAATTTAAATTTTGCAATTAAATTAAATTTAAATTACGGATTAACCAATAAAAAAAGTGAGAGTTTTTTAGTATGTAATACTGGAACGTGGGTATTAGTATTATGATAGTTATTAAAATTTTTAGAGAGAGTTATAAGAATGAGGAGGTACGCTGTAGTGTCTGCTCTTAGCCCTACTTTTAAGAATATAGAATATAATAGATTAAAATGTCAAGATTCCTTTGAATATGAATCACATTGTTGATAATTTATAAATACTATACCTTTTCATATATTTTACTCACAGTACATAGCCATACAAATTTGGAGTTGGCCACACAAAAAAAAAGGAGATACAAATTTGGAACAGAATAGAACCAAAAACAAAGAATCCACGAATTTATCATCTCATGTTCGTTTTTGATTAATTTATCATCTCATTCTCATATTTAAACATACATCCATACCCTGAGGACGACTGTGACTTCTGAGCAAAAAGGTTATTCAAGAATGGAGAACAAGCAGACAAGCTAAATGCAGCAAGAAAGGGCGCAAGCGCCACAATTGATCCGATCAATGTTTAAAAACCAACCCTCTCCAAATTTTAACAGTTTAACCACCGTGAATCTTTATATCATAATACAATTCACGCAATAGCCAATAATCAATACAAAAACAGAATTCCAAACCTGGCAAAGCCAGCATATGCATGTTATGTCATACACTTAAAGAAGCAAAACACAGTCAAATTAGCCAGCGAAAATCTGTCTGAACAATCACAAACCAGAGTTTAAAAAAGAGAATCCAGGGGGGAGCAGGCGAGAATGGAAATAATTCTCAGCCATATATCTGGACAATATTTTGGACCAGTATCAGAAAATGTCAGTTCTAGCCTACTAACGAAGTTTAAAGTATAGAATTAAGGCGATAGCTAGAACCAAGACTGCAATGATGCTGCCAATAATCCACTTGTTCCTGCTCATCCTTCTTGACATGCTAGTCAAAATTCTCTTGCTCTTGCCTACGTTATCATCAACTCCATGAAGCTGCAAAGGAAAATATACCGCCCGTGAATAAGAGGGCCACGTCTCATAAATAGCACATATTTCTGTTTAATGTTTCTAGATCAATTTCAAGCATAACTCAACAGGCAACATCAGAGCTATGCATGCCGAAATCACCATAATAGATAATACAAATCACAAAAGTCAGACATATGAATCAAACACCAGATTATAAAAAGATTACCGTGTCATGTGCATGCAACAAAGATTGCCGCTGTGAATGCAAATCATGAAGAATTGAGACCCCGAGATCTTCTGTTTCCAACATTGTTCTTCTACTGTCCCCAATTCTGTCGCTAGACTTGTTTAACCTCTCTGTTGACATCATTAATCTTGCTCTCTGATCAGCTGATGCCTATTGCACACATTCATGCTGGTGTCAGATTTGCTGGCATTAGTCTTTAAAAATTAGAAAAATCAAGGAATAACTGCCATTTGCCATGATAAGAATTAGAAACATGGCATAAGGAATCCATGTTGCTGCTTAAGGTAATTGAACACCATAATTGAACTACCCAACATAAAGCACAAAACAACTGATACTAGCTTGGCTAAAGTACTAGAAATATTACATAATGGCAGCTGCGTATTTTGCTTGAATTCAATCTACAATGAGCCCTGTGTTCAGTGGAGACTCCCTATTTTTTTATGTTATATTGACTATTTATTTCTAAAGACAAAATATAAATGCCGCTTCAAAACAGTTTCATAACAAAATGAAATCATCTGAAGTAATACATCAATTAGGAACATTACCGTCAAAGTATCTGTCATGCCTGATTCCAACAACTCATCCCGAGCAGAAGGGTTCAAGTTACCCGATTCAATTTTCTTGACTTCACTTTTAAGATTGTTCAAATCTGATTTGTACTCCCGCAACTTAACAAGAAGCACAGCCTTGATGTTTGGCTGCAAACTTCTTGCCTCAAGGTCCATTTTTCGAATCTACAATATCATAAGCTCATTCATATCAGAATCCCAGAGCATAGAAGAAAGACAAGTTTCCATCAAACAGGAGAAGAAAGTACCAAAGCTTCTGCTTCATCAATTCCAGCCTTTATTTCAGAAACTTTTTGCTTCTTTTGCTCTGCAGATCAACCAAAGAGATAAGAATTATAGGGGAACATATGACTCAACATAAAACTAAGAGCCCGTTTGGTTCAACCCCATTGCATACATACAATGGTAATTATGATTGCATTACCATGAGAAGAGTGTTTGATTACTCTTTAGCATGGTAATAGGGTTTACCATGATAATGATGATTACCAAAAAATTGGTAATCTTCATTCATTCCTCCCTCCCTATGAATCCTCATTACCATCCTACTGCATAGTTAAAAAAGTCCAATTTACCCTTTAGTTTCACTTTTCTTTATTTTACTTGTATCTTTTCACTTAGCCACATCGCCACAACCTCCTCCGCCACTACCTCCTCCTCCTCCACCGCCGTCACTACCTCCGCTGCAGCTGCTACCTACCACCGCCGCCACCCGGCACCACCTCCATTACCTCCTCCCTTGCCGCCGCCCGGCACCACTGCCAATACATCCTCCTCCTCCGCCGCCGCCCGCCACCACCTCCTCCTCCTCCATCTAACTCTTAACTTTCTTTTTACAAAGATTATAATAAGGGTAAAAAAAACTTTGTGTAATATATTAATTTTAAATAATTGTTAAAATAAGATCTCATTGCACCTTAAAAATCAAACCAAATACTAGCCCTGTAATTAATATTGCATTGCATTACCATTACATCGCATTGCACTGTAGGGTGTAATGGGATCGAACCAAACGGGCCCTAAGGCTTCAATTTTATTCCTGTTTTCTTGATAAAAGCTTTCAACTAAATCCACTCTCATAGCTCATTACTTGAAAAGGAATCCTCACTTATTTAAGATACATTACATTCTCTGGTGAATGAAATATCTTTGTAACACATTCTTAGGTCAATTTATTTAATAACCAGTGCATTAGAGTACTTCCCTAGCGAAAACAAAAGTTGGTCCAGCTAGTGAGAAATTGACCCATAGCCCATAAGGTCATGGTTTCAAAGCTCATTGCTGATATAAGGACCTTGTTGGTAGGCGATCTATAACTAATAGCACTCTTTGAACCTAAAGACAAGTTGTGACCCTAATGAGCTCCCAAGACCCAACTCACCTAAACTTTTTACTTCTAAAAAACAGTACTTCCACAACTTGAAAACTGCCAAAGATGATAAAAATGGGGAAAGGCATCAAACATGAAGAAGATTCTACAGAATTGAAGCAAAAACATATATGCGTAGTTCCTTATTAACCTTCCTAACACCTCAAACTTTTAAAACCCACAGAAAGCAGTCTCTGCTCCAAATCAGGGCATTCAAGAATCACTGAAGTGAACAAAAGAGATGTTTTCATCGTAACAAAGATGTGCTTGTATGGATAACGATACAGAGGCAATTGTCTCTTAAAACTCTAAGGAAATGACAGGTGGGAGTGGGAAGCTTCAGAAAGTATCAATGGGAGAAAACTTTACAAAGGCTACTTCTGTTACCAGAATGTAGACACTAATAGATTAAAAGTCCAACCAATGTATGCGCAGCTTAGACAGCAAAAATTGAAGGAATTCAACGAGAAACAAAATCTCTGGTTAAAAAAACAAGAAACAAAATGATATCGAGATGATAATTACACAACCTGAAAATGTATACCTAGTTTGTGCTTTGCTTTTGACAACTACAAACTACATGTTTTTATTTCTCTAAAAGGGTCGCAATTCTTAGGTACAATAATTTTTCACTGGTTCGAATTGCGTCTTCGCCATGACAATGGGCATTATCCAAATCTATATCTGGTAATAAAAGGAGTTTTGTTTCAAAAGGCAAAATTCTATAAGCTCTGCAAATCCTTAAATAATTATAAAGACGCATTTTCCACATAGGCGACATAATTTAGGAGATTAACTGAAATTCCAAAACAAAATAAAGAAAAAAGTATAAGCATCCACAACATTCCAGACTCATCTAAAAACGAAAAAAAGGGAAGATCGGTCAAGAATTTTCAACTACCTCCATTAAGAGCAACAGCTGCAGTGCACTTTTTCGATAGATTAGCCGAGAGCTCACAGTACTGTCGTTCGTATCCCTCAAAAACGTTACTCATCGTCCGGGACCTTTTACACCCCTCTGATCAATTCAAGATCAACAAGTAGGTTCAATGCAATCAATCATCAGAAACACGGGGTTAATTTCAAATAATTCAGAAAGACAAACAAAACTGAAACCTTCAGTCAGAGAATTAACATCTAAACCCTAATTTGATAGATGCCTAAAAGCAAAGCATAAAAAAAGTACAATTTCGGTGTTGGTCAGTTGGGGCAGGCAATGATCTAAGCGAGAATCGAAACAATTGAAAAGATCGGCAGAAGAAAACCGTGGGGCCGCACCTGAGGTAGTCGCAGAATCGGAGATGACACCGAAATGTGAGAGAACCGATGGGAGTTTAGGACGGCGACCGGTGCGGATGCTTTTCGTTAATGTACGGTAGAAGGGTCAAAACGGCGGCGTCGGGATAGCAGTGAATGGGGGGATAAAGCACAGCATAAACATAAAATGTGCTGCTGTTCGTGCCTTCGTGGCGCTTACTCGAAAATGTGTGTTTTTCTGTTTTATTCGGTTCACACGTTTTGCAAAGTGCTCCCGCCCGGGGGACTTTGAAGGAAATTACTTATATAATCTTTAATTTTAATGGATGAAATATTTATCTAATTTATTTAAATTAAAAAATAGTAAAATTAATTAATATAATATATAATTTCAAAAACATCCTAATTATCTTTTTTAATTCCATCATTCCTTTTTTTTTAAATTACTGTTAAAAGAGTATTAATAAAAATATATTAAGGAATGATCGGTAAATATTAAAAATAGAGCTTATATTTAACACTTAAAAAAAACCATGTGTTACTATGTTACTCCTCTAGTTCTTAATAATATAAAACATATTTATCTAACTTGATTAGATTAAGAAAATTAGTTAAGTTAGTTAATATGACATATATTTTCTAAAACACGTTAATCATCTTTCTTAATTCTCTCATTTTGAGGGAAACGCTAATAGGAGTAAATTTGAAAAATATTGATAAATATAAAAATTATGTATTATATTTAGGTCCACGATCAACTCCTTAAATATGTTTTATATTAAGGACATGACTTCCGATGTATTTAGATTAACTTTTGGAAAATAGCTTATAGAGAAAAAGTAAAAAAAAAAAAAGTGATTTCAGATAATAGATTTGTGTGTGTTTTGGATTTTTTTTTTTTGCTATGTAGGGTATCCATCGGAGCAAGTTTAATCCATTGGGTACTGTCAGGCCTAAGATAGGGGCGACCCTCCCAAGCGAATTTTCTCCATACACATCACCCCAAGGATCGAACCCAGGACTAGAATGTTTAAGGAAACGCAAGTCCCTTACCATTTGCGCCAACCCGCATTAGTTGTTTAGGATCACTTTTAAAATCATGGTTTTAAAAGTTAAGTAGCCAACACTCATAGGAAATCCAAAATAAGTTTTGACTTTCAAAATCATAGTTTGAGTTAAACTACCCAAACATTGTCAAATTTTGTGAAATCATGGTTTTTCATAAAGCTATTTTTTTCTACATTTTCAAAATTTATTCTCTAAAATCTATTCTCTAAGTGTGTGCTTGGAATCACTTTTAAAGCCATGAAGAATAGCTTCTAAAAAGTTTGAAAAAAAAATAGTTCTTAAAAAACTGTGATTTTCAATCTCCAAACCATAGGTTTCAAATCAAATGATGGTTGTGGAAAATTTGAGTGTTTCAATTCAAACTATAGTTATGAGGGTTAAAAACTTGTTGGGTTTCATACATTTAAAACCATTAATTAGTGTGTGTTTGGATAAAAAAAAAAAAAGAAGAGCGTTTAAAACCATGGTTTTAAAATATGAAATCCAAACACTACACAAAATGTTAAAATCCTATTTTTTTACTAAAATCATGGCTTTGAACAATCTTCATTTTTTTTTGTTTTTCCAAGTTGATAGGCCCACGCCTTTCTCTCTTATTTATCCTTTGCATATTGGTGGGCCCGCGCGTTGGGTTTATATTGTTTTATTTCTTTTTATGTGGTGGACCACATCTCTCTCTCATATGTCTTTTTTTTCTTTTTTGAATTTCAAAATTCTTTCTCTCTCATCTCATCTATCCTTTTTGTTCTTTTTAGAATTTCAAAATTTTAATGATCCCTCTTATCTTTAATATAAAATCTATTTATCTAATTTAATTATATTAAAAAAATTAGTTAAGTTAACTAATATCACATATAAACAAATTTATTTCATTTTCGTATTTATTATGAAATTTAATCTTAAATAATGGGTTAAGGTGCAAATTTAACAATCAAACTTTTCCTGAAAGGCGTCTGGTATAAATAAATTTTGGAAGAGGCAAAAATATTTACTATTTATAAATGATTTTTCATTATACAATTTATTAATATAAATATTTATATATATGTATGTTTGATCTAAATTTTTTATGTTACATAAATGACTAATGGTATAATTTTAAATTTTTTACACAGATTTGTGACTTTTGGCATTTATTGTGAAATTTAATGTTAAATAATATACAAAATATAATCTTATCATTTATATGTAATTATCACAAAAGTTAATATCTTTTTTTAGTAATGTGACCATTAAAAAAGTGATTCTAATAACAATATCCAAATAATCTCATTTTATCAAAATCACTTTTTCCTATAATCTATTTTATTCAGAATCTATTTTTTAAAATCACTTTTATCACTTTTTCTTTAGAAGTTATTCTCCAAAAGCTAATCTAAATTCTTAGGCTAAAATCATGATTTTAATAGCCAAACCCAAAACACACACCAAATCATGATTTAGGATCTGTTTGGCAACGCATTTGGAGGAAAAAAAAAACATATTTGGCATTTACAGATATATTTCAGAACACAATAGCATTTACTAGGATTAAAAAAAACTGATTTTCCTAAAAGCTCATTGAAGTAGCTTCTAACTTTTTTTCACTGGATTTAAAAAGAAAAATATTTATTTCACCGCCAATTCAAACATAAATTACATTTATAATATAATTTTTTTTCAATTGGATTTTTTACACTTCAAAACAAAACCAATGTATTAATCAGCGGTGCGAGTAATGATACATTTACCTCGTTGGTTACCTCACCATGCATGTATCTGGTATTGGCTATCGTGTGTGTAACACGCGCGGTTAAACTTTTAACAGCTTGTATTTAAACTATGCACAAAACGAAGCATCCAAATAACAAGAAGAAATAGTAAAAGATCGAGGTAAGCAAAGACGCCAGTCATCCTTGCTGAAGAGCTTCCACGCGGCAGCATCTCATTCATGGCCTCTTTTTTTTTTCTCCCCCAAAGACTACTTCGCTTCAAGTTTGAAGCAACATGCATGAAGCATATCCCAATAATTATTATGATGCTGGATTCAAGAGAGAATCAGTATATTATGAGTTTGTTTGGCATTACTTTTATGAATCGTGTTTATTATATAAGCCTGATTTACGTAAATTGAGATAAATCATCTTCATATATTTATCTCGTAGACTGTAAAAGCACCTCGTAGACCGTAAAAGCTACCTCGTAGACCGTAAAAGTTACTTCGTAAACCGTAAATAACAATTCATAAACACTTATGGAGCTTCTATAAGTCAACTCGTATCATTTATAACATCCATAGCCCATTGTTATAATCTAAATGGTATAAAAGTTTCCAAATAAATGAAATGTCACAGATTTCATCCGCTTATAATCTTATACTGTTAATATAAGGAGGGTTAAGATGAATCTTGGGTTGTTGATACATGCATGAAGGATCAAGATGGATGGACTGCATATTGCGTTGCAGAATATGTGGTCAGAGTTTTTTTTATTTACTCACATGACTTGAGTCATGTGGTTTGGCACATTGTTAACATTCATTTAGTTGGATGTGTTTGTCTCTTGTACTAATTTACAGTAATTAACAAAATTTTCTATTTTTATAACCCAACCAAATGAAAAATGATCCTAAACGGAGATTTCCTTGTGTACTTGAAACTGATAGATTCCCCATTATTATAAAGTGACAAATTAAACTGTGCAAAGCTCGGTGGAAAAATATATATTATCTCCAGTTCTTGATATAAGATCTAGTTAATTTTTTTAGAGATTAAGAAACTAAATAAATTATTTTAAAGTGTTTATATTTATCACTTTTTATCAAATTAATTTGACTAACTTGTAAACTAATATGTAATCTAATAATATGAGTTTGATTAAGTTGTTTATTTTACCACCTCAAACTTCCTAAATAAAAGTCAATTATATTTTATATTAAGAACATGAGGAGTATATTAAAAGATGCATGGGTAGCAAATACTTGATTAATTTGACCGTAGACACATATATATAAATGATATCGTTAATAGCAACGTTGTCCATCGTGTATATTTTATAAATTATTTTTCTTTAATAATAAAATCTCGATACATATATACAAACTAGAGGTGGTAATATAGGTTAGGATCATAGGCTAAGTCTGCCCAACCTGTAAATATGGATGGTTTGGGTTCTAAAAAATTGGGACTATTTATGAGCGGTTCTTTTGGCTCAAACACATATAGTCCCAACCCATAACAGGTTAGATCACCGGGTTGATGAGTTAGCCCATATATATATATATATATATAATATTGTCTAGTGTCTGTTGGACAAAGGAGACTGGGTGAAGGGCCTAAGGCAAAGAAGACCCAATCCAATTTGCGTAACCTTTTGGGTCATTTATTATTGTCCATTCCATTGATACTTTTTGGGATTGTGACTTGCTGCCAGTTGCCCAATTTGAATATTTGAGAGTTAAGATGTGGTATTCATAATTTAGTATACTCCTCCTCCTTTGGATTTATGTTTTTTTTTGTTATGTGTGTACTTGTGATTAATGTTTAATTTTTAATTTCTTTATGATTTATGTTTGTAGAAAAAATAATTTTAGTATATTGTGTTAAAAAAATAATATGGGTTGGGCGGGCTAACCCACCAACCTAGTGGTTATGGGTTGGGTTGGCTAAATGCCAACACATATTAATGCGGTCCTTTTAGGCCCAACCCACAGTGAATTAGCCCAAACCCATATAATTCAAATCCACATTGGGCTAATCCAATCCAGTAAGTTGGATCATATTACCACCTATAATATAGACACACACATCTCTTGAAACAGTTTATGTAGAGCCGATATTAAATATTGGTGTGTTTGGGTGGGCATATTTCAAAAGAGTTTGGCAATGTTTGGTTGGGCGTTTGTGCGCTTTATAAGCTCGATTACAGTGGTTTAAGCTCGATTGGCACTGTTTATATTTTTTCCTGATGTTTGGTTGGACGTTGGATGAATTTAGCTTATGGTTAGATAAGCTGCTTTTTGAAAAAACTCTTGGCTACAGCTTTTAGCTTGTGACTTATATCATTGCCTCTCCCAACGTTTATTTCATGGGGTGTTGGATAAAAAATGTTCTGGGAGCAGAAGTCCAATTACATTTTTTTTAACAGAAGACCAATAATAATATTAAAATAAGCTGTTTCCATATTCCATTCCAAAAATAAAAATAAGAAAAGGATGTTTCGATCTTCATAACTAAAAAAAATCCTGATTCATTTTAAATTAAAATAAAAGATAAATAAAAAATAAACTTCAAAATTATGATTTCATTATATTTAAAATAAAAATAAGTCTTATCAATTTAAAACAAATGAATCTAGTTGGAAAAAACAATGAACATATTATATTAATTTTCATTTAAGATTTAAATTCAAATTTTTATTATTAACTTTTGTCCAAAATAAATAATAAAAAATTTTATCATAAGATTTTTTGTCATAGTTCATTTAATGGAATATGTTGACTCATTAAACTTATAATTTTGCATTTGGATGCTCACAAAATATGCTCAAATTTTCATTATTTTATATAATTCAATTTATAAGATAATGAAAATTTGATCTAGTTGATTATGTTATATTTGACTATATCAAAAACTTTAACTTTATATCATTTCTAATTTATTTATATTTTTATTGTAATTTAATTATCTATTTTATCATTATCAGATGTGATTAAATATATTTTCTCACTTTTCATATTTTTACTATTTTTTATTTTAAATATCATAAAATTCACTTATGTAGAAGCCAAACCAAACACATTTCACTTTTATAAAAGCACTTATCCAATCGCTAATCAAAACATAAACAACTTATACCAAGTTGACTTTTACCCAATCGGACTTATCTATAAGTCACTTTTCAAATAAATCATTTTTTCTATCGCAAATCCAAACACACCCTTTATGTTAAAATAAGTAACTTAAAATAAAAGCCCTTCCTTGCAGCTTTTAGCTTTTAGCAATTGGACTTATTCCAAAAAGCCCTCCATGAATATTTGTGCGTCTACTGTGTATCTTCTCCATCCATCTCCCAGGAAGAACAGAAGCCTAACTCTCACTCAAAAGACAACTTTAGAAATTCAAGGAGCCTCCCAAGGACAAATTACACACTATATTTTTATACCATGTCTACGTTCACATTTTCCTAATATTCTTTGATGGGGATAGTTTGGTTTTATATGATATATTCATTATTATATTATTATCAATATAAAATTTTAAATATAAAATGTGATTAAATATATTTTTCTCATTTTTCATATATTTTACAATTTTTTATTTTAAATATCATAAAAGTTACTTATGCAAAAGTCAAACCAAACATATTTTATTTTTATAAAAGTACTTATCCAATCGGTAATCCAAACATAGGGTGTGTTTGTTTAGGCTTTTTCATCTCATTAAGCCCAATCAAATGGTCAAAAGCCCAATTGAATTGGGGTTATCAATTTTTGTATGTTTGTTTGAGCTTTTAACTAAATAAGTAGCTTTTGAAATAAGTTCTCAAATGGAGCTTTTAGCTTTTGACAAAAGAGCTTCTTACATACATAGCCTAGAATAATGGCAAGAAAGTTTTATTTCTTTTTGGTAAGTATAATGATAAGATTTAGGTAGTAAAAAAAAATTAAATGACAAGAGTTTTACTAAAAGCCATTGCCAGGAGCTTATTGTTGCAGCTTAAGGAATTTATTACTGTGTAAATTCAGGGTTTTTACTCTGTATTGATTATTCTAAAATGAACACTGATACAAGTAGTTGATAGATCAAAGTATTTTTCATCATTTTTCTCCCTTGATCTCTCTGCACTGTCACCATACAGGTTCATGAAAGTATTTAATTGGAATTTTTAAAAAATAAAAATTTATATAACAATTGATATGTAAAAAACTAGTTGCCTCATGCACTTTAATCAGAACTTTGATTAAGTTGAAACAAAATTAAAACGTTCGTAACACCATCAGGGACCTAATTGTACAGGACCTTAGAATGAATTAGTTCTATTATCTTTTACTGTATCAAATACTTTAACTTTGTATCATTTCTAATTTATTTGCATTTTCATTATAATTTAATTATGTATTTTACTATTGTCAAATTTTCAAATATAATTTCTTCAATTGTCATAAATTTTATAATTTTTTCTCTTAAATATCACAAAAGTCACTTATGCAAAAGCTAAACCAAACACCCTTCATTTTCATAAAAAGCACTTATTCAATCGTCAATCCAAACATAAATCACTTACACAATCTGACTTTTACCCAAAGCCACTTTTCTATAAGCTACTTTTTAAATAAGTCATTTTTCCACCGCTCATCCAAACATACTCATAAATAATTTATACAATTTAACTTATTCATAAGTCACTTTTCTTACCGCTCATCCAAACACACTAATAAGCTAGCATTCTTAACAATAAAAAGCTACTTTTGCATCTTGATAAAGCTCCATTTTTTGACTAATGGAAAAAGCTACTTTTCCCTTGTAAGTCCAAGCAGCTTTTTATTTCACCAAGCATATGTATTTAAGTCAGAAGTTTTCATAAGCCCAATTGGAGCTTCAAATCGTGTGTTTTGAGAGGTGAAAAGCTGTTCCAAACACTTATTTAGATTTTCCCTAGAAGTGTGAGCCTGCATGGGTCATATTGTAAATATTTTTAAGGTATTTTAAGTTGACATTTAAAAATTACGTCCACCCAAATTAAGATAAAACTCTTTTCATATATTTATCTTGTACAATATAAATCATATTAGAAAAATAATTTCTACTGCTAATTCAAACATATACCTAAACATTATTATTTTTTTCATAATTCACAAGTCAAACTCATAATCTTAATATTGAAAAGGTTTTAAAAAGGGGAATTTGAAGTGATTGACCTACAAGGTCTCAACCCTTTAAAACAACAATAATAACAAAATTTTTTCATACTAAGTGGGGTCGTTCTATCAACAATTTTAAATAAATTATTGATTAAAAAGTCCTTTCTAGTTGCTTACTACATAGGGTAAATGTACAAATCTACCTATAATATTTTCACAAAATTACATATGATGTTATAAATTTTTATTGGGTATAAAAATATAAATGAACTTCTATATATATATAAAAAATAAGAACAGACCTTTTAAAATGAGGTAAAAACAACAAAACCGTTAATTTGGGCAAATACCGTTATTTTATATCTAGAGAAATCTTGTGGGCTCCACAAATATAAAATAATAATCCATTTGTTCAAATTAATGGTTTTATCATTTTTACCCTTTTAAAAAAAATCATTTTTGCCCAAATTCACAATTATGGTGTTAGGTGCAATTCTGTGGAGACTTGATAGGTAAATTTGAAAATTAACCCTAGTATATATACAGACTAAGAAATACACTTAAGTTCAATAAATAACTATAGACTGGTACAGTGATATGAATAATGCTGTAGATAATTAATTGATAAAAATCGATTTTTTTAGGACACAATAGATATCTACTCTCATTATATGCTCTTACTTGGCACAAATACAACAATAAGTCTGTAAGGCATCACCCAGATGTTTGAGAGTTTGGATATAGATAAGAACTTTTCATTCGTTCAGCCATAATGATATTGTCATCTTAACTCTCCGAATTAGTTTAAGTAAATTGAAGATCATAGATTTTTTTTTGGGTAAAATAATATCATAAATTTTTATTGTGAAGTTATAAAACAGATCTCTCTCGCACATCAAGTTATCTTGTTTTTTTCGCTAATTAAAACACGCATCAAGTTGTGAAAACGGTTAAAAGCGAAGCAATTAGCAATGAAACGTGTAAGAAATAACAATGTAAAAAGTCTCTTTCACGGCAAAACTATGTCAATATCGCCGTTATTTAATTAAAAATAAATATTCAAATAATAATAATAAATACCAGTGAGGTTTCCTCTTGTCGTTGCTTATAATTGTCAAGAAAAACGATCAATCCAATGTTTCTCACCTGAGACATGATGTCCGCCCCATGAAACTGCTTATGTGATTTTTTTTTTTTGTTCCAATATTTATACATAGTGTCACTACCAAACTTCGATTGATTAAAATTATATTATCATATAACCTTTTTATTTAATTGTATAAGTTTAATTGTATAAGCATTATTGATGGAGTTTCCGTCCTTCAACTACACCCCAGACGGTGACGTTTCTGGATCAACTTGAGAAGCCCTTTTCTTTTTGTGAAGTATTGAAGATGATCGTAAGATATGACTAGAGTGCGGATTAAACTAGAAATATGTTGTGCTGATCACTTGATTTGATTATTTAAGTGCAATATATATGCTCATATAGTTTTCGCATATGAGACAAGTGTTTATTAGATATATCGATGAAAAATAAAGCATTTTTCACTCAACTTGTTCTTAGTAAATACTGGGTTTGGATCTTCTTATATGTTGCGTTTGGATTTCTCTCTAAATTAAACTAATTCTCAAGCTCCTATTTTATTTACATGAAGTGGAATATCAATGCATTTTCTAGAGACGTGCAAGAGTACCAGCTGCTACTTTTTTTATCTTTAATATAAGACATATTTACCTAATTTGATTAGATTAAGGATATTAGTTTAGTTAGTTAATATGACATTTATTTTCTAAAATACCATAATCATCTTCCTTAATTTTCTATGTCATTCTCTTCCTTAATTATTATTAAGGGAGCATCAATAGGGGTAAATTAGAAAAAAAATTAATAAATATAAAAATTATATATTATATTTCGGATCAAAATCAACTCCTCAAATATGTTTTATATTAAGGATGGGAGAGAGTATATTCAATCCTTGATTTTTTTTGGACCATCAAAGAGGGAATTTCATTGAATCAGCAAAAACAAACTGGGATAGGGAGAAGTCTTATTAGTACATAACAAACAAAAGCAATCCTTAATTAATATAAGATTAAGTTGACTAAATTATGGAGATGAAGAAAGTTAAATAAATTGCTTAATTATAGTATGCATTATATAATCTCTATGAAATGCTTATATGAATCCTTAATTTTTATTTTTTTTTTACCATCAAAGAGGGAATTTCATTGAATCAGCAAAAACAACCCGGGAGAGGGAGAAGTCTTAGTACATAACAAACAAAAGCAATCCTTAATTAATATAAGATCAAGTTGACTAAATTATGGAGATGAAGAAAATTAAATAAATTGCTTAATTATAGTATGCATTATATAATCTCTATGAAATGCTTATATGTATTATTATATTATATATCAATTTATAAGTTATAAAAATTAATTTTAAAAAAATAAATATAAATATTTTAAAATAATTTATTTAGTTTCCTTAATCACTCTAATTAATCAACTGTGACTTATATTAAAAAATGTACAATTCAAAAGATATGATAAGAACATATTGTCATACTGATAATTTGCGAACTAAAGGTGGATTGTTTCAAAACGTAAACCTGCAAACATAAATATGCGACTTTGAATTTTTAAAGTAAAGGACGATGGTGAATATCAAAGACCAGAAATTAAATACATTATTCTAAAATTAAGTTATAAGATTGAATGACATCTTTAAAAGAGAGGTTGTAAGATCAAACACAGTAAAAATGATTCTGACAGTGAGAAAGGTTTTTTTTTTAGGGGAGAAAAAAAAGAGAGTTAAGATCTCTCAGATATATTGTGCATGCCTGCTTTTAAATTGGGTTTTTACTAGCTTAATTGGGTTTAGAGGCTGTTTGGAATAGCTTATGGAAGTTCCATAAGTGTTTATGAATTGTGATTTATGAAATACGAAGTAATTTTTACGGTCTACGAGGTAATTTTTATGGTCTACGAGATAAATATGTGGAGGAGATTTATCTTGATTTACGTGAATCAGGCTTATATAATAAATCCAATTCATAAAAACAATACCAAATAAGCTCTTAAAGAGCACAAAAATCTCGCTCAAACACTCTCCATCACACTATTCTTGAGGCCACAATTGAAACCATGTAAACCAATATCAAAAAATAAACTACAATATTTCAGTAATTTGAACAAGTAATAAATGACAATTAATTACATGAAATGGGAAAAAAAATAGACAAGATTAAGCTAATAAAAATAAACGTATATACTCAAGGCTAAGCTAACACTTAGCAATAAAAATATGCAAATATAGTTATCTAACATAAGTCCGCATAGTTTGTGTAATAATGATTATGCATAATTTTATTAGGAGAATTTTCAATCTGATGTAGATTTCGGATAAGCGGAAAATGAGAATGTAAGTGATGTAGATAATAATAGTCAATATTAAAAGACATCATTGACGAATTGTGTTACAGTATCTTCAATCCAAATGAATCATTTTCGTGACGCAATTAGAAAAGTATCGGTCATTAACTAATTTTTATGACTTCTAATTTATATACATTTTTAGTCATTAACTATGTTTATTTATGTATCTTAACATTACCAAAATTTTCAAGTTAACTTCCTTTTTTTAAACTTTTTTATAACTTTGATTTTAATTTTTCTCTTAAAATTTTCATAAAAGTCATTTATACTATGCCAATTTAAACAAGTTTTAGTTTCAAAAAGGTCACTTATTATAACCGTCAATCCAAGCTTAAATCATATCACACAGTTTAACTTTTACCTAAAAATCATATTAAAAAAAAACAATTTTCACCGTCACTATTCTAAACACGCTTTTAGTCTATACTCCTAACCTGAACAAGCAAAACAAAAGAATCAATAATCAATAAATAAATAATAAGAGAGCACCAATTACAAAGCCTCAAAAACTGCCAAATGCTTGATATTGAAGCCGAAATTACAACAAAACAAAAGAACGAAACCAACCCATGCTACCCATTCAGCCTCAACACTTATTTGACAGTGTCTTTCTTCTCACCCCACCCCTCCGCAAACACATACATAAACCACACACTATCTTCATCTCCAATCCATGCAACCAACCATAGAGTTAAAGCTTCATAGATAGATCATAGAACAAAACAAGCCTTAGACTCTGAAAGAAGATCTGAAAATGGCAAGGAGGAGGAAGGCCATGGAAATAGAGGAAGACAGAAACATGAAATGGGATGAGATAATGAAGGAAGCTGAAGCACTGGGAGTGAGCAGAAGAGCAAGGAAGCGTTTTGTTGGAGTAAGACAAAGGCCTTCTGGAAGATGGGTAGCAGAAATTAAGGATACAATTCAGAAGATTAGGGTTTGGTTGGGAACTTTTGATACTGCAGAGGAAGCTGCCCGAGCTTATGATGAGGCTGCTTGTCTCCTTCGTGGTGTCAACACTAGGACCAATTTCTGGCCTTGTTCTTATTCTTCAAAAACCCCTGCTCTTTCCTCTAAGATCACCAATCTCCTCCTTCAGAGGCTCAAAGCAAGGAATAACACTTGCTCTGTTTCTTCTTCTTCTGATAATTCCTCCTCCTCCTCCTCTGTTTCTCCTCTCTCTGATCATCAGCAAGTTGATTTGCACAATGAAGAAGCAGATACTGATTTTTCTATTGACCAGTTGACTGATTGGCTTAATGATCCTGAAGATTACAGCGCAGGAAACAACAATGACTTTAATATGTTCACTGATCATAGTGCACAAGTTGAGTCCTTTACCAGTAGTCATGAATCATGTTTGACTGAAACAGAACAATGCAGGGTAAGAGAAATGGGGTCGGAAAATGATGGCAGGAATGTTGTTGCAGACTGCAGTTCAGGAGGGGAAAGAGAGGAAGAAAGTGAAGAAGAAGAGGAACAAGAAATCACGCATGTGGGTGTGGAGGATTTTGAGTTTGTGGACAAGGTTGCTCCTTCATGTTACTATTCACCGTTTGAGATGGCGGAAGAGATGGAGGAGCCAGTGGCGGTTGAGGCAGAGAGCTACGGCGGCGATGAGCCTTCGATGCTCAGAGCAGCCATGAAGAGGATGAAGTATGAGAGGAAGTTCTCAGCTTCTCTTTATGCATTTAATGGAATACCTGAATGCTTGAAGCTGAAGTTAGGAGGAGAAGGATCTGGAAACTCCAAGGCAAAAGGGGTTTCTGATCATTTAGCTAACCTTAAGGTGGCATGTAGCAGCAAGGAGAGATTCGAGGAAACTAAGGAGCACAAAGAAGAAGAACAAAACACATTGACATTAAATGAGTCTGAGAGTTCTTCATCTTATACTGCTACCAGTGTCGATGGTGAATTGTTGCTTTGGAATTCTCTGGATCTTCCTCCCATATGTTACTTTAACTAACTAAATAACGGTTGGGTTCCAACGTGTCTTACGTTTCTGTAACTTGAATGTATGCTAAGTGACAAATCAGGTTTTGTATTAGTCAACGTTAGTTAAGTTTGAGTTCTGATCATTCTTCTTCTAATAACTGATTCTACATTCATGTCAATCTCATCTGTTAATGAATACCGACTCATCATACAACAACTTCCAAATTGAGTGCTTCCAGCCATTCCGTCCACTAATGCAGCGAGAGAGGTGGCTTTTGCAAGTCAATCGGAAAAAGAAATTTTACACAATAATGGATCGGAATATTTATTTATTCATTAATTTTTATGGCCTTTCCCCAGGGTTCCCAAAGAAAGGAACTAACTACTCCAGGGGCACTCCAAGGATCATTAATTATCAACTCAAAACCAAACATATGTCCATATCAAAATTAACTAACTAAAAAATGTGGTTATCTTATAAGTTACCTGATAGGACCCATCAACCACGTCCTTTACTGGTTTATAGCAGAAGTAAACGTGATTAGAAAGTAGGGTATTGATAGGACCCAACAACCACGTCCTTTACTGGTTTACCGCTGAAGGAAACGTGATTAGGAAGTGGGATGCATTTACGCTGTTGTTTTCAAGTTATTAGTGGAGTCAGTTACCAAAGTAACTGGGTTAGTAAGGTCTGACAGTTAAGCAGTTACCTAGAATATTAGGATATAAATATGTATGGTCATTATGTTTGCAGACATGGAAAATATTATGCAGAATATGATTCTATCGGGTTTAGAGTGCAGATCCTGACTCTAAGCAATTCCTCTCCTCTTTTACTCCCTTATCCCTGGCTATTTGCAGATTCTCTCCTCTCTAAAACCTAGAAACACCATATTTGTCAATATCAATTATGAACACAAAATCATGCTTATCTCATAAACTACTATTAACTTTTCAATTTCATAATTGATTAGGAATATTTGGTAACTCATGAGATAACCATGGGTCTATATTTATAATTGATTTTGGCAAGTATAGAAATGTCTGGTTCTTACTTTTTAGTTTATAATCAGCTGACATGCATGTGGGTGTTTAGATATTTTTTTAAAAATAATGATTTTGGCTCCATGATTAATACGTCAAGGAATTCAAACAGCCCCATGTTTCCTTTCTTCTCATTTCTAAATTTATGCTTGTATGCATGTACAGATAAACATACATATGTAATCCAGATGGCTACTGTTTCTTTGCTTTCAACCCCAATATATACAAAAGTTTATCTGACTTATCGCACCAGAGGGCAAAAGTAGTGTTAGCTCAGTGCAGAAACGATTTTGAAGGGGAAAATGGATATCAATGTGTTGCAAAACCTATTGGCTGAAAAAATTTCTAACCAACTCTGCATTTCATGGGTGATATTTAAATAGGTTCCAAGTCCATACCACCAACCTTGGATTCGTTCATGGCCTCAAACTAACCAGCAAGCGTGAATTGAATCCGTAGCACTATCAACACTTCAATGCAAAGGTGACAAGGTACCTGTTCTTATAATTAATTTAAACTAATAAAACAATAAGATATTCTGTTATAAAGAGATGGCAAACATCTCACTAATTCTCTAAAACATCCCAGGAGAATCTCCTAAACCAAATTTACTCTCTGAAAATTCAATGCTTTATTGAGGCGGCAATATGCCAATTAAATAAGAGCAAATTACAGAGAGATAAACTCTTGAAATTCAGAATACGAAATTCAAATGACTAACAACCCATGATTTTAGTAACTGACTCCTATGAGTGGAACAATCCACTTATTTCTCAACTTCCTAAAAAATAATAATTAAAAGTCAATAATAATAATCAAAACAACTAATCTTCCCAAGCACGTTTCCCTTTTCTTGAATAAATCAGATGATACCTATCAAAAGGCCAAAAGGCTAACCCTGCAAGCTTGCTACATTCAGCATGGAAAGAAAGTCTTGTTTCAAGTGGCAGTTATAAGCAGTATTTACAAGTTATAACACCAGACACAAGACATCATACATACCAAAGGCTAGCGCTAATTCTTCCACAGCGTTTTCCAGGTTTTTCAGTATCACATAGTAGTAGAAATTCAGTTCCCCTGCGGGATAAGCAAACCTAGTTGAAGCAAGTCTGATATTTAGGGTTAGCTTGCAGCAAAAGTGCTCACCCGGATATAACAGAAGCTGGGTTATATTGAAGGGTTAAAACTGAAATTGCACTTATTTACAATGCAAGCTTATCTACAAGCTCAATAAACACATCAAAGTCTTCCTCGTCAGAGTATGCTCTTTGCTCTAGAGGACACGTAGCTGTGCCAGGAAAGAAGCACAAAGATCCAAGAAGAGAAACTGTGGGCCATGGACCCTTTGGAGATCAAGCAGATACTTCTCTTCACGGGTTTTGTAAAGCTGCCAAATCCATGAAAGAAAGAAAGATGTTACCTTTGGAGTTTAGGAATACTGCGGATAAGTCAATCACCGAGAATCTAAATCTCCATTTACTACCAAATGACTTTATTAACAGGAAGCAATAAAGAATATTCTCATCACGATGTCCAGAGAATGAGAAATATATGCAGTAACTTAGAGAAGAAGATTTAGATATAGTTTTTTCAGATGCTTCCTGCTAAGTTCTCCAATAAAAACATGACAAATAACTAGTCCTATTTTCACTGAAGAACCTGGCAACAAATACTATACAAAACTTGATGCAATTCTAACCCTAAACTCGGAGCAAATATATGGCAACTAACATGTCAGGTACATTTTGTTTATAGCAAACATATCAAATACTAAGAGAAAGGATAAAAAGTCTGTAACCCTAACAGTAGTCTAAAGAATTAAATTTAGATATATGGATTCATATCCAATAACGACAGTGAAAAGTTGCGATTAAAAGACTTTGTTCTGTAGGCATTTCTTCTTTAGCCCAATACAACAAATTGAGACTGCAGTTTTAAACAAAGGTTACCTGCATTTCAAACTTGACTACGTTTGACTTGGAAACCGCATCATTCTCAATAATAGCCGAATCATCTCCAAAGTAATGATTATGATTGTTCATCATTCCTTCACTATGACCCAGAATGCCAGCAACCCAGCGGCACTTCATGTTATAGTGTCCAATCTTCTTCCAGCACACATTCAATTCTTGCAGAGCTTTAAGGACCTCAGTCATTATTTCACGAGGATGGGCCCGAGACTGCCACAAGATAATGAATAGGACAATAATTACCAAAGCAAGTCCACCAAAGCTTAATTCTTCTGATGACAACTATCAACGAGGAACAGTATAAAGGCGGACCCCAGTGCCAAGCGGCTCCCGCACAATACGGGCTCAGGGGAAGGAGACCCTATATGTACGCAGCCTTACCCTGGCATTATTGCCAAAAGGCTGTTTCCAGGGCTCGAACCTTGGACCTGGGGGCGGAAAGCCAGCGCACCCACCAGTTGCGCCAAGGCCCGCCTTCAACGAGGAACAGTATAGATCCTTGGTTTTTATTTATTTATTTGTGAATAACATGTGAGAAAAACAAAGTAAGCAGGCACCAGAGTCAATCAAGAAAATTGATGGTCCAAACTTCAATAAAATAGATGGAATCATATAGATAAACCCAAACATCATCAAACAAGGATTTCCTAACAACAGTGAAGGTTACTCTAAAGGGAAATGCTCATTATGAAGTCAGCTCCATTATAAGAACAGATAACAATTAAAACATTGTACCTGAAGCCCAAGGGCCCATTTTTTCTCAGCAGGGAACTGTGGCCTCAATCCAGCTCCTTGATAATCCATATACCCTCCTGGAAAGCGGTTCCCAACCGCTGGAGCAGCAACTTCACTAGGATGCATACGATTATAACCAGTATCCTAATCAATCATCAAATAACCAAATCTAGTGAGCTTCGCAAAATTCTCTTGAAAATAAACAGAAATATAATATACCAAGGTATATAACACCTTTTGTTCCTATTATAAACTTCAAAAAGCACAATGTGCAGGAAATAAAATAAATTTTAGTAATACAGGGTATGGGACTGCTGCCTACTTCACATGGGACTACAGCTTACAAGCATGCCAGAGATGTACCATATATTCATTACATATACGTCACTCCATAATAAATACAAACTACTAATGAAACCTAAAACGGATGAGAAAAAGACGAGCTCACCATACTCTCTTGAAACTCAGCACCAAGATAGCCGCTTGAAACACGGAATCGATTGTCCAATAGCAAATAATATGTCACGGTAGCCTGAAATACATGAAGTAAGAGAATGTGGCAGATATACAACAAAAGAATAAACAGTGCACACCTCATTTTGTATCCTGTTGCGAAGAGATTCAACCAACTGATTCCTATCAAATCCAATAGTAACCACTTCCTGAAGAATTTCCTCGTCAATCTACAAAACCATAATACTAATTGAAATTAGTTGTTTTGCACAGGTCATACTTTTCCAATAATTAATAATAAAGCGACCACAAAACTTGGTATTCCAAACCTACATATACATAGCAAATTTCTTTTTTTTTTTGGTTTTGGGGGGGGGGGGGAGAATCCAGCAGAAACTCTTTATATGCCACAGAAATCCATAAACAAACCAGATGCATGAAAATACCAGGATTGAAATGCCTGCAGCCCAGAATCTTCATTCCATATTTAACTATACGAAATTTAAAGAGAGAATGATAGAACTGGTGTTAAAGGCTGCCTCATGTCAATACTAGAAGAATTAGGACCAAACTAGTTCCAGAAGGAAATCAAACGAATTATTTAACCCTTTGCTCTCACACTAAAAAGTTTCAGCACACTCTTTAATTAACCTACAATACCACTAAAAGAATGTAACTTCAATTACCAAAGCATAGTTCCTAAAGAAAATTCCTTTTATACAAGTAAGTTTCACCACTAAAAGAACATCAAGCAATCAAAAAATAAATAACAAGCAAAAAAAATCACAGAAAACCCACTTCCTGTAAACAAGCCAGCTATCAAACACTTGATGTAAAATGAGGTAGCAGAAAATCATCAAATCATATGCAAAAGATGCAAAAGCATCAAAATAATGTATAAATAACAAGCATAAAACCTTTTTGGCTTGTTGTAAAGTATCGGGCGGTGGCACTGCCAAATAACGAGGGAGATGAGCTTGGAACCATGGGTGTTGACGGATCTCAGGTATGGTCATCCTTTTCATAGGATCAACCACAAGCATCCTGGGTATCAGATCTCTAGCACCGGGTGATAAATGACTAGGAAGAGTGTATATCCCACCCTATAAGAAATAAGAGGCAACATTGGGAAGCAAAAGAAGAAATGTCTGCATTGTATATTTGAGAACTACTAATATATAGCATTTATTATGTTGGGTTTATAAATCAATACAGTGCAGGCTCACATCTTAAGCTAACAAAAGCACTCAGAAGAGAAGTGGCAGAGGAAATGGAAAAATGTAGAGGAAACATCAGAGAACTCCACCTCATCCTCTCTCCCAAACAAAAAGTGTAATAATATAAACTTTCCCAGGTAGTGATACACTTATGTTACCGAGAACAACTTGACCCTAACACATATTGCTTCTAGTATAAACAGATACTGCTAGAGAAATGATATTGTCCATGGAAAAAAACAATTAGAAGGAGGAATGTATTAATAGCTCAAGTACACAAACAGACCACTGAAGGAACCAAAACTTGTAATTGAAGCTTAGAAAGATACAATGAATATTGAGCTCAAACCTACAAGCTTTTCTGACCAAGACATAACTATTCTTCATCACAAGGACAATACCAGGCTCAAAAGCTTTTCTGACCAGGACATAACCATTCTTCATGAAGAAAATAATTTGACATGACAGAAACATTCCAAGGATACCTCTCACCGGAAAGATATATGATTAAAGACAGACCAACAATACCTTTATTTTCTTGAAAAGGTTTGGAATATTTTCATCATCAAAAGGAAGAGTGCCACAAAGAAGAGCGTATAAAATTACACCACAGCTCCAGACATCTACTTCAGGCCCAGCATAATATTTTCCAGAGATTACCTGAAAAAAAAAATGCAGAGTACAACAAAAAAATATGAATCACCAAAAGACACCAAATATGCATCACAAAATTCTTTCTAAATAGTAACAGCATCCATTATTTGCAATTAAAAGGATTCCAAACCTCAGGAGCAGCATAGTTTGGGCTCCCACAACTTGTCTTAAGGAAATGACCATCAATCATGACGTTGCTCAGACCAAAATCTGCAATCTTAACACTGCATTTGGAGTCCAACAGCAAATTCTCAGGCTTCAAGTCTCTATGAGCCACCATATTCCTGTGACAGTACTCCACTCCAGAGATAATCTGCTTCCAAAGCAAAATTTTAGCATAAATGGTGATAAACATAATATACTGAAATACAAAAATTTGCGCTTAACCCTACCTGCTGAAAAAAATTACGAGCTTCATCTTCTTGCAACCTACCCTTTTCCACTATGTAGTCAAAGAGCTCTCCAGATTTTACATACTCCATCACAACAAATATGTCTGTTGGGGTTTCTATGACTTCATAAAGTCGTATGATGTGAGGATGCATGAACAATCTTAAAATTTTGATTTCTCTTCTCACTGAGACAAGTTTGAAGAGGGGATAAATAGAAATTAATATCCAATCAACAGAAAGCAACAGAAGCAAACATGCAGAATTTGAAAGCTAGAAAATACAAAAATCAGTAGTGTATTTCTCCCCAACCTCCATACCATAAGAAGAATAATGGAATCAGATCTCAGAAAATACCTCAAATTTTTCAACCTATAAACCATAACCTTCCAAAATAAAATATAAACTTGAAACCAAATCCGCAAAATGATATGAAGATTTCAAGAAAATTTGAAAGCAGGCTACACAAACCTTTTTCTTCCATTTCCATGTTCTTTACTTTACGTTTGTTGAGGATCTTAATGGCAACTTTGTGACCTGTCAAAACATGCTCTGCAATTTTCACCTTGCCAAAGGATCCAATACCAAGTGTTTTCCCTAATTTATAATTTGGTAGATACGCGTCCACACCAGTACTACCTCGAACAGATCCATCCATTTTCAGATATGGGTGCACTATTGCAAAAGAAACCTCATGAAAATTGGATACATGGAAGTATATCTTATCAGAAAGCAGCACACTCAAATTGTATTACAAGCAAACACAGTCACAAGTTGCACCAAGCTTTTTTTTAAAGGCTTTTCACACAATGCTAGTGCAACTTAACTAGGCGTCCAGGCAATTAAATGTCTCAAGATACGGAAGTCTCTAAAGCTATTAATATTAACGACCATACAATGACAAATATCGTTAAGAATGATATATTATGTATTTTGGTAAAGATGTGTCCCTGAAATGGATTATTTTTTTCAATAAATAAATAAAGAACAAACTAAGTTGTAGTTAAAGATGATAAGATTGTGATTTGCAATTCAAGCCAGTTTAGTTCACAACAAACATTGTGATCCGAGACGAGACTCAACAATGTTTAGTTTTTCTCCCAAAATCATGCTCAGAAATAAAAAGAGGAGAAAATGTAGCATCAAAATAGATTTTTTTCCTTTTCATTGATATTGCACATATTTGCAGGCCTCAACCTTATAAGGTCCCTTTCCTGAAGGGTCTGAATATACCACAAAATGTATAGGTAGTAGATAAAGTTACATGTAATTTTTCTGAGGAAGGTACCCATCACCCAACTATGACAAAGTTTTATAATTTTCTTGTTTCACGAAAACCTATTACAACCATGAGCAGGAACTACTGATGTCAAATGTTGTCATCTACCACTTGACCCCAACTGACTTTGCTTATCTCTACATCCAACTTGAAAATTATGTGAAATTCAGTTAAATTTATTGGAACAGGAAATTATTTGACACATCGTGACTACAATCGAGTAACCGAGATTTCTCATGAGAATTTTGAGGCTTAAATAAGACCATGCTCCAAAATGCTGACAAGTCATTAACAAGTTCAGAAACACGAGTGCAAAAGGCATAGAAGCAATTAATGGAGAACAAAATCATATTGAATCAAAATAGGGGAAGTAGCATAAATCTTTCTTTCTTTTTAACTGGTATCTTTAATTAAAATGAAGAGAAATCGTTTGACTATATTTTCTACCGTAGCCCTTTGTTTACTATCAGGGTGAAGCCGAATAGAACACAATGTTTCAATTGAAAAGCTTAATTATACATTGAACACGATGCAGAAAAACGAAAAATAGTAGTAAAGGCTCAATTCAACGACGACAAGAATGCATTTTAAAAATAGATCCAAGAACCCCAAAACGCTACCGCAAATTAAACCGTAGCCGAAGAGAAGAAAACTTATAGGATTTGGGATTAAGAAACAAGCTCAAAGCAACTATCCAGTTACGACCCTGAGATTGATGTCCCTCTGCTGTAACCTAATCATCAGGAATTCAGGATAATGGCAAATAATTATAGATCCTCGTATTCTCCTTCGATGCTTTCGCAATGAGCAGAGGGCTGCTAAGCTAAGATATTCCCACCAAAAAATAAGGGCCAAAAAAAAAAAAAAGAGTAGAACGGTGCGTTTAAAGGGTTTTCACTTTTCAGAATCAGAAGGCGAATTACACTCCCGACAAGCGCGAGCTGCTTGCCGACATTAGCGCATGGAGTAATGATAAGGGCGTGTTTGATTGGGATTTTGTGGGGAAGGGGAAGACTTTTGTCACACTATGACTAAAATACCCATGCCTATGTTTCAAATTTCCACATTTGCTCATATGTAGATAGTCGCCATCACTCCTGGTCGCCATTTCCTGCCGATTGCGTCGCTGTTGGCCTGCTTGGTCGCCGCCATCCAGAGCACCTCCAACCAGCGCTTCTGACTCCACCGTTCTCATCCCATGAATTAATTTTTTTTAGTAATTTTTAAAATTTGTTTCGATAAGTCTGGCCATAGAGGAGGGATCTTCCCCGCACAGTATTTTGATCAGTTGGATCTAACCTCAAGTTAAGGCTTGCCATTTGTAATAATAATAATAAAAAAAAGATAAGTTTGGCAGCCTGGGATTTAATAGCAAAAACTGTAAGAAGGTAGAATCGGAAGCAGTGAAGAAGAAGAGGGAGGGATCTTGATAAGGGAGATTAAACTATTGTACTCCTTTTGAGTAGATTGCAATGATATTGTTGGAGGGAAAAAAAATTGCAATGACATCAAGTACTTTATTGAAAAAGAATAAGAAGTGGGAGGAAGAACCTGTCCGCAAAACCAGAACTCCTGTGACTCGAAACCAGCTGTAAGCCAGTAATGGGGGAAAAAATCGTGTTTAATGCTCGCACGGGTCCTAATGGAAGATATATGCCGTCTAATATAGGACATATTTAATTTATTTAAATTTTAAAAAAATTATTAAATTAATTAATAAGACTGATTAAAATATATCAATTATTTTTTTTATTTTTTTATTATTAGAAGAAGAGGGTAAATTAAAAATATTAATAAATATAAAAAAATCTTATATTTATGATAAAATCAACTCTCTATATTAAATCCTTGGAGAAATACGAATAGTCAAAGTTAAAAATTTTGTTTTTAGGCTTAAGTTTGTTGTGGAGCAATACTATAATAAACAAGTACGGAGTTAGAGAATCTTGAAAATGAAAAAAAATTAAGAAATTGTTAATTGAGATAGTATACTGTATTACCTAAAAGAAAAAGAATAGAAACTGCACTTATTGAAATAAACGAAAAAGTTAATGCTCTAAGTTTTGAGAGAGAAAATCATTAATTAAATAAAAAAATAAAATAAAATAGATTAATTTTCCAAGTTATGTTATATATAAAAGAATACTACAATCAATATAGAGTTAGGATATATATGTAAGGCCCTATTTCTAAGTTTTGAGTATGAATTTTAGAGGAGGTACTTATATTAGGGATAATCACAAACCCCAAACTAGATACCAATGATAATATTTGAGAAAAAGGTGCCACATGGGCAAGATTTTTTTTTTTTGGATTAATCTTTGGTAAAAAAAAAATCCTAAAATTTAAATTTCTTAACGTTGATAAAAGTGAGTGAGTCTCAAAAGGGGGTAGTAGGGTTTGAGGGAATGAGGTATAAATGGGAGGGAACGGTGGAGGGGTGAGGAAACGGGGCGCCTAAGGCCGAGCGCTTCCCTCTTGAGGAAGGGGTGGCGTGGTATTCCACGAGAAAAGGTTATAATTTGTGGCGCACCCTCTTGCGGTGCGTAGGCGCATATCATCAACGGGCTTCATGGCCGCTTCTCTGCTCTAGTTCTTAGCAGTTCAAGCGATGCGTTTGCCCTACATCTCTCTTTAATCTTACATGCTTTCTCCTCCAGAATTTTCGCCTTTCAGATCTTAGTCTACAACTTTTGTTTTCGGTGTTTCTTATTTAAACCCTAGTTTTGCTTTTGAATGAATTAAGTTTTGAAATAACAAATATGCATGAAACGAAATCTGATTCGTATGCCTGCTTCTTTTACTGGAAAACAGTTTTTTTTCCCGAATTTGCAAGCATGTTTTAGTGGCGTGGCAATAAACCGAGTGTCGTTGGAATTGAGGTTACTATTGAATAGATCAAAGATGAATTGGCATTATTAGTCTGGATCCGGGCTTGCAAATTTGATATGACAATATTTCCAGTTTACCAGGTGCCAGCCAGCTTGTTTTAGCTTTTCAAAAGTGCTTTTACGATTTACCTTTAGGAGTTTTGTCTCGGCGGCTTATGTTGTTTCCCAGACATGCATCAGTTCAATCTTGATTTGTGATTTGGATTGGTAGGTACAATAAAAGTAGTAAATAAATAAAGATGAGTTGATGAAAGGCCTCTTGGGCTTCTTTCCCCTGCAATTTAGGAAGCCAATACTGCCAACTTAAATGCTGGTTTCTTTGATTTCTCTTCATTTCAACGCATAGCATTTTGCATGTCCTTGGTTTAACCAGATGTCCCTGATACTGTGACACTTTGTCTTCGTATAATCAATAGACTCATTGTGGTGATTGCAAAATCAGTGAGACAGTGACACCGTCAGGTGAGGAATAGAGATTAAAGAAGGCAAGAGAATTAATAATCCTAAACTAACAAGTAAGCCATTCTTTCTTAAATTACACCATCTTGGAAAAGGGCAATGTACATATGTGGCCTGCTCCTTATATATAAACAGATGTTATATTAGTTAACTCCTGTAAGTGAATAGGGTCGGGAGTATCAGACTTTACAATGGTTCAGATGACCCCGAGTGGGTCAATGTCTAACCATGGCCAGAATGTTGGGCAAAGCATGCTTGACTAGTCTTCCTTGAAATTCCATCATTTATCTGTGAAAGGCATTGATTTGTTAGTAGTACTTATCATCTTTTTGCATAAAGTAACCGGTTGTTTGTTTACTTTAATGCAGTAGTAGGAGAGGAAAATTATGTGTCTTGTTTACTGAAAATGCCACAACCACTATTTTTCAAACCCTCTAAATCAAATGTGAAACTTGAAATTAATTCTTGAAGCGAAATCTACATAAAATAAGCCCCTTTTACACACTAACCAACAAGTTATGCGATGATAGGAGTAGGACATATACCAAACGGTTTCTTTACCTTCCTAATCTTGATTTCCCAGCTGCGTGGCGTGTGATTTCATTGCCAAGTCTTTTGTGGCCCTATAAATTATTTGTCAGAAGAAATTAAAATGCAAACTGATGCAAAGAGTACGATAGGATTGCAAGTGTAAAATGAAGAAACAGCAATTGTATGCAATATACCAAGGTTCTAAAACCCCAACCGGTTATTAAATCGGTTAGGATACTGGATTAAGGGTCAGTCAGTGGGTCAAAGTTAAATCGGAGCAAAATCAATGAAAAATTAAATATTTTAAGCTTATTAATATAAAATTCTAAAGAAAAATTTTTAAAAAATTGATTTTTTTTAAAAAATAAATAAATAAAATACAGAACCGTTTATGGGTCGATCTGGGTTCCAAAACATGGCAATATACATATACATGCACATTACTTTCTTGAGTTTCCATGCCTTTACTAGTTCATTGGTGCCAAAGTCATTTGATGTGTGATAAATAATAAGAACATATTAAGTATCATGTTAAAAACTATCAAAATCAAAGTTTGGATAGGAGCATGTTTAGTCACCCACTTCCACCAAGATCATGATTTTTGTATTTTCAACGCAATACTAAACACAGATGTTAATTCACAATCGTAATTCATTATGTGTTTGCAGTTGCCCTGGGGGTTTCAAATTTACCTGAGTATTCACCACGTCATCTGGTTTTTGCGTGGAATATTTGTCAGATGCATCAACATGTTCATGCCGAATATGCCGAGCCTGATGGCTTGGGTTGTCCTTATATTTTCTTTCTGCGACATCCATCACATGTCTGGTTAAATCATATGTGCCTCTTGCAAAGGTTGGATCCAGTGCGCTAATTTTGCTTTTTGAACCATCTGATAATGTGGATGAAGCCTCTGGTTTTCTCCTTTTTGCCCATGCAAAGCCACTAGCACCTGAGGCTGGTGGTGGTCCTGCTAATATACTGAAGCCATGAGGTACGCCATTGATCTGGAAGGTCTCTGACATTGCTTCCGTTGAAGGCTTTGATGGTTCTCTATGCTTAGCTCCTCCTTTTCCCCTGTTAAAATTTGTTTTAACATCGTTTTTTACAGCTTCTGAAGAATTGTTCTGCTTTTCCTGTATAAATAAATAAGGAGGCAGAAGTAAATAAAAGCCGCAATCATCTTCAAGGAATGGAGGATCATGCACTGAGAAAGATCGAGTACATCGGTTGAAGCTGGGTTACTGAAATTGTTTGGTTCTTGTAAGACTTTACGGACTCGTCTTTGCTTTCTTGATGTCGCAGCCTCATCCACTTTACCATCGGTCTTTTTCCTGAGATAACAGAGATCCACATTAGTTGCAGAAATTGGAATTGAAGTGCTCGGTTTTATTGGAAGGCATAACCCAGCCCGACTAATTTTTTTCTTTTTGTGCGAAGCACAGGTATCTTTCTACATAACTCTAGTTTTTAGTTTTAAAGGTTGCTTCAGTTACTCAAACTTGGACCTAATGAATGGTTTAATGGACAGCATAACCCTAACAGGTAATGAATATAGAAACAGGATGATGGTTGTTCCTTTATATTCTAAGACATTTTTTTACTCCAATTACTCTTTTTCACCACTGGGCTTTGATGTGATGTGGTGAAAACATGGATTTGATTGAGGCACGTAGTTGTGGTGATTTTTAACATGAAACCAAAGACACTCCAAGTTAATTAGAGCCCTGAAAATGATGGAACATATTAGTTTCATTCCATTATCACAACAAACAAGAAACAAATGCACGGAAAGACACAAAGCAGGGGAGAATACAAATAGGAAAATGGGAAAATTACATTGTGGTCCCAAACAAATGAAAATATAAAGAAATGATCCCGCAAAATGAAAAAATTGTCCCAAGGAGTTGTTAATGGAGTATCCTCAGATTGTCATTAACAACTCCTTGACACCATTTTTTCATTTTGCGATTTCGTGGGATCATTTCTTCGTATCTTTTCTTATTTGGGATCTTTTCTTATTTGGGACCTCAGTATAATTTTCCATAGGAAAATAGCTATGTTCGTGTCAAATTTTCTGAAAAGACGAGACCATTTACCTTCGAACGTCCTCCCGATTTTTAGCATCTATTTCTTTGCTGGGTGGATATTTTGGCAGCCTTGAAGGATCGCAAGCAAGCGGCTTGGTGCTGAAATACTGTTAATTGGTAAGACGTGGGACATGAAATCAGAAATTTAGCTTAATTATATGAATTTTGATCAAAATCACAATAAAATAACATTTTCAGAATAAATTTCAAATGAAGACCAACGTATTCCAATGTCATCATAAGAAATCAAAAGGTAAAGAGAGTCATCTCCAGAATAAAAATTATTCTCAGTGGAGGAATATCCACTATAGGTATTAAAACCAACATTTTTTTATTCAAAAAGAAAAATTGGCAGGATCTACCTCAGACATCAGAGCAGAAGAGGCAGTTCCACGCTCATGGGGATCAAAGGATAGTAGAGTCTTCATTAGGTTTATAGCAGTTTCAGGAATACCTTGAAACCTCTCGGAAAATGAGCCTTCGTAAGTAGTCTGAGGTTTAAACATTGTTGCATGAGGAAGCTTGCAGTTTTTCCAGAATTCTTCAGGTGGTGAACCGCAAAGCTTAAAAATTTTGTGCAATTGTTCAACCTGCAGATTCAAGATGAACATCAAGTGTAACTACTAAATTTAAATTTGAGATTTAATCTAATATATGGACTGACATGAGTTGATCCTGTTTTGTATGGTTTAACTAGTGTTTTTCCACTCAAAGTAATGAAGCAACCTCAAGCTAAGAATAGGAGTTCATTCACTGTTTCTATATACTTTGTTTTGTTTAGTTACCAGCGAAGTGCTTCAGAAGCGGCTGACAATTATGAAGACAGTCAGAGATAGAACAGAGTTTTGTTAGAACAATAAGGTGGAATTATATCATATTTATCTCAGCTTTTTAAACTTTTAATATCTGGCGTGTCCGACAGAGTTTTCAACAACAAAAAGGAAAAAGGGGGAAAAAATCTTGGGCCAAGTTACATACACGGTAATGTGAAAAGACATCGAGTCAATAGAAGTCATAGAGTTGTATAGAAAAATAATGGTTTTCTTCTTCTGAGTTCCTGAAACCAGCGATGGTGTATATCAGATGAGCAAGCAATTCTATTATAAGGATTACCTCAGTTCTCCCCTTGAGGATAGGTTTCCCTAGAAAAAGTTCACCAAACACACAACCCACACTCCATAGATCCACTGATAATCCATAGTTGGTTGATCCCATCAAGAGTTCAGGAGGACGGTACCATAGAGTCACTACGCGACTGGTTAATGGATGCTTATTGCTTGAGCTAATTGTATTTGCCAACCCAAAATCGCCTATCTTGAGTACACCATCATTATTTACTAATATATTGGATACTTTAATGTCCCGATGGATGATACCACGTAGGTGACAGTGCTCAAGTCCACTCAGTAGTTGCCTCATGTAACATTTCACCTGTTGTACAAAATTAAGAAAAAATGATGCACAACAAAACCAATAAAAGGAGCCAAGCAAAATTTTTGCCCCAGATAATTCATAATAACTATAATAACGAGTGTGAGAAGTAAGGAGGATTTTGACTTTCTCCATATTTAGATATGAAGGTGCTAACTGTTTGTTTGGGTCGAAGACCTAGAAATCAGACTAGTTTATTTCCAAACACAGATTAAGATGACTGAGAAACACCTTTAAATCTATCAAAGAACTACTGTAGCTATAAGAAAATGTTCTTTCTTTCCCCCTTGTTTGATATACTACCACCAATACTTAATATAAGATCTCATTCATAATATAATTTATATTACAAATAGGATTTTATATTAAGGACCTAATACATAATGTTCCATTTTATGAAGGCACAAGTTTATCAAGAACGAGATGTTGACGAACCTGTGAATCAGTGAACGTTATATCAGGACAAGATACTAGTCCGGCAAGATCATGCTCCATATATTCAAACACTAGGTATAAACTACTTGATAGTCGGGATGTAATTACACCCTCCAATTTCATAACGTTTGGATGGTCAAGCCTGCGAAGAATTGTAATTTCCCTTGACATGAACCTCACGCTCTCAGGCTGAAAATTGTCAAACCGCACCTTCTTCAGCGCAAACATCCTCCCAGTTTCAACTTCACGTGCTCGGAACACACTGCTATATGTACCTTGCCCAATCTATATGTGAAAATACGTTGAAAAGAAGAATCAGAAAATGAAATCTGGGGACCAAACAATGACAATACGGCCAAGCAATGATAATAATTGCAAACCAAAAAAGAAAAATATATGTTTTCTAGTAGAGCCGAGAATGCGGGCCGGGTTGCGGGCTGACCCGCACCAATCCGCTTTTTTGCCGTCTAGTAAAATGATAACCCTAACTCGTAGTGTGTCGGTTGTGGGCCACCCACGGACCTACATTTTAAGCAAAATCTGATTTTTTAAAGACAGCCTAAAGTACGAGATACATATATATGAGTTATTAAATTTACTTTCCTAACATCAATCATTCCTCTTATAAAAATTTAAAAACATAATCCACAATTCAAGAGATAAATTTATCAAATTTATCAAAGTTTATAAATAAAAAACATAAAAGCATCCTTAAACAATCAAGATATAATAATTTTGTTTAAAGAAAAAGGGAAGTTACTAAGATTTTTTCTCTTTGGATTGGGAGGTACCAAGATGGAAGTAGACAACTTATATATTTTTGTAAAATTATTATATGAAAAAAAAATTTCGGGATGCAATGTGGGCCTGTACTGCCCGTATTTTTGCGAGTCGAGAAAATCCTAACCATAACCTTGCCTCAACCCACGAACTCGCGGGTTGAGCCCATATTACCGGCTTTATTTTCTAGGGTGAGAATATGAAAACGCTAAGCTCAGCCTGCCCAAACCAATTTCCTTACGAGTTTGTTACAAGCATGAAACAAAAAACCGGACCACACTAGCCGGTTGAACCGATGACCGATAGGTGATCTAGTCCGGTTCATGTATTAGACCGTTGAATTGGTAAAACCGGTGATTCGACCGGTCTGATTTTTACTTCTTCTTTTTTTCATGAAATACATTTGTTTTCCTCTAACTACTATTTCGCTCTATTTTTTAGGGAAAAATGAAAGTTTGAAGATCAAGATTAAGAGAAAAGTCGATAAAGAAAGAACAAATCTAAAAAAAAAAAAGATTTTGAGGGATATAATAATTAATTAATTGTAGAAAAGTAGATATCATTGTATAAGTATAGGCAACATAACTAATGCTAATAGATTTTAAGCATTTTTTTTTCTAAAGATCTTCATTTTTATCTATAGAAACATCAAAATATATTAATATATATTTTTTCACTAATAAATTGTAATATTATAATATGACCGGTTCAACCACCAGTTAGACCCCAATTGACCCATTGACTCTTGAATATGTGCCGTGACCGGTTCATTGCCCGGTCCAATTTTTTGTTCCTTAGTTACAAGCTCATAGGCTCATTTACTAGTGCCAAGTGTAACATATATTTGAAATTTTTTTAGCAATTAAATTAGTAAAAACATTTTCAATGGATAACATTCATTCAAATCAAAATGAACAATTCTTTAAAATTCTGAAATAACTCAATACCATGTTTACTTTAGTTTGGAAACAAACCAATACAATCCTTATTATAGTCTTATCATTGTTGTACTGCCTTTGACAAGCAATACAATTTCATCCCTCTCTAAGCTTTCTCACCTGGTCTATAGCCATTCCCAATCCTCCTAAAGCAATACCATTTTATAGCATGGACTCAAGATCAATCTCTCATGGTAGCTAAGCAGGTATTCTTTTATTACTGCAGAGTTTACGAGAAACAAATTTTCAAGGAGCTAAGGAAGTTGTAGGTGAATTACTAACTACAACTTCCTTAACATGAACCTGTACTCCTGATTTCACTCCGCTTGTGTGATGATCCTACTTCCTGTTGCCTTAGTAACCCTATACCTAAAACTAGTTTTGTAGGTAAGTTTGACAACGCACCCTACGATGGAATTACCTGAGCTAAGTATACATATCTTCAATATATTAAAGAGCATAAATGTTGACAAAAACATGAATCACAGTGCAAGTGCGTCATCTACGGTGATTAGGACGCCCCGTTACCTTAACACGCACTATTTTATAAAAGTAAGTGCCCCTGCCATTGTTCCTAACCAACAGAATACCTAGCAAGGCTACATCATCATTAGGATGCCCTTCTTCAACTTTAAAATATATTGACCATCGTCGTCGTTGTTGTTAATTACTAGAACCTTTCCATTTATTGAGGAAAAACTGAAAACTCAAAAGACGTAAGTGAATTAAAATTAGTCTTGCAATAACAAAGATGAGTATGAACTTGTGACCAGGAAGGGGGAAAAAAAAAAGAACGAAAGATGAGTAAGAGCTTTCCTGCCTTCTCTAATTTCTCAAAAGCATCTGCTCTGAGGGGCACCCATCCATGAATAGCTTCGCCGGCAGCAGCTGATAGCCAAGGGGGCCATCCAGCCGCATTCAGCTCCGCTTCCACGAACCGATGCGAAAGCCCCATCTTCAAACTGTAATTCCCGCCTTCTTTGGAGCTATCCTTCCCGGACTTCTTCCCATCTCGATTGCTGTCCTCCGATTTCGGATCCCTTTTACTGGCAGAAGCTAACATCCCCGACCGGGATCTGGACGGAGCCTCCACAATAGCAAACCCATCGTCGGTGCGCACCTTCGGGTGCTCGGGTGAATCTCCGGCAACCACATTTTTGGAGTTAATGCAACCCATTTACCGCCAAATCCCGCCAGAATCGACCAAGACTCGGGAAACACGATCGATTCAATTCGGGATATGGAAGAACGTAAGGGCATTGGCCCTACATGAGCTCAAATGTGGTTGCGCCACCTCCGAAAATGGTCGTCATTGAGAAAGAGATAAACCCAGAAACAGGCACATTGAGAATCCCCCCTTCCCCCCAACCCTTTCTGTGTCGTCTTCGATCCTTTTTTTTTTTTTTGGTCCCAATTAGGCTTGCGAGGTCTGCGGAGGATGGACGATATTCAATTTCAGAGGGTTGAGGGTGTCCGAAAGCAAAGGAAGAGAAATTCGCGGGTCCGATTTGCTTCATAATTTCGGGGTTTCTTGTTATTGCGAAGGAAAGGAGAAGAAAAAAGGTGTAATGTAACCGTTTGGAGGCTCTGTTATCGTTTTCCGTTAGTTGAACAGAGACATCGGCTAACAGGAGCAAAGTACTATGGTGCTCATGGCGGAATGCCAGCCAGCTCCTTGATAGCGCGCAACTCTCCTCCTTATTCAACGGTAAGAATCGAACTCAATTGAACTTGAATGACACTTCTAGTTTTGACCTTTTGGTTATTTTAAATATCTTTTTTGGATTTTTTTTGTTAGAAGTAGCATTTCTTACTTTATATGCAGAAATAACATCCAGACACTATTTAATAATTTTAATTAAAGATCATTTTAAAATGTTGAGATAATTTTTAAAAATGAATATGATGATCAACTTATTTTAAAATTATCTTATCAGAGAATAATATGTAATAATTTTTTTACAAGTTATATTTACAATTTGTTTTGTAAAAGTGCGTGAGTACACTTGTAACCAAGGTTCTGAAATTTGGATCGGGCACTGAACCAATTGGGGTACTAGGTCAAGGTTTAATAGGTCAAATCAGAGTCAAACTGGAGCTAAATCAGGGCCAAACGAGTGAGAAATTGAAAATTTTAAGTTTATTAATATGAAATTTTTAAAAAAATAAAAAAAAATTGATTTTTAAAAAAACCGGACCGGACCGGTTTACTAGGCGGTTGATAGATTCCTGGTCCAAGTTTAAAAACCCTACTTGTAACTTATTTCTTCTTCCTTCCATGAAGGAAAGTATAGAATTCACAGTTCACATAGTAATCAGTGAACAGGCCTCCATTAAAAATAATAAAAATAAAATGAACGAATGAATAATGCAAAAAATAATAAAATGATGATGAAAATGTAAAAAATATATAGAAAAGAATTTTGCAATAAAATAGTAAATAAAAAGGATTATAAAAATCTTCATTAAAGTTTGGTATAAAATTATATTCCATCGTTGTCTGATTAAAGTTTGTCTATCTTTGTTGGACAGGGGACATAATTTCTCTCGTATGTAAGAGAAATTTATACAAAAAGGCGGGTGATATTTTGGATATCTACCGTTGAGAAGCCCCAAATCTTCTCTTTTCCCCCACTCTCGGCTCATGACCTCTCACAGGGAAGAGAAATCATTCACGAAAAACAAGGCTGAGATGACGATACTACTGCTCTTACAATAACAATAATAAATTCTTATCTCAATAGTTGGGGACTATTACATAGAACATACGATATTATTATGTTTTATTGAAAATCAAATTTTTAAATAGATTATTAATCAAAAGATCATTCTTTATAACCTTATAAAGTATTTACTTTGTAAAGGATTTTATATTGCTTAATCGACATTTCTTACTAATACATTTAATGGCTTTCTTTGAACGGGTTCAAAGCACCTTAAACAACTTTTTATCATTTTCTACTCAATAAGTGGCACTTCAACTCGTTCACGTATATATTCATTGCAAATATTATCTTTTCTTATATAACTACATATTCATCTTGTCATCCTCATCTTAATTACCCCTACTTTATATTCATGTTGTCCCTTTAATACTCAACATTCACTGTCATATATCATTATTGATCTTATAACAATATGATAAAACTTCCCTTTTACCTTATTAGGTACTTTCCGATCACAAATAACTCTAATAGATTTTATTTACTTATACCATCTAACTTGAATTTTATAATTAACACCTCCATCAATTTCACCATCTTGTTTTATAATTTATCCCAAATATTTAAGCTTTGTCACTTATAGAATAATTTACTTTCCCAATTTAATTTCCGCTTCAGTTCTAACTTACCTCTCATCAAAATTACAATGCATAAGTTTACAAGAAATTTATCCAATACCTAAAATTGAGTTCTCAGCTTGCATGGAAAAATGGTGTTTCCATGCAAGCTATACATCATAGAATTATGAAAAATCAACTGTTCAAATATTTGCAAGCATATGGATCATTCATTACAATGGACTATCAAATACGAGAATATAAATACAATACATACATTGAACTGAACAACACCCTATGTAAAACAAGTTGCAAGAAGTTTGAAAGTTTACAAGGTAACTTCAAGCCAAAGAATTCTGTGAACTTTCCATGTGAATCCAGCTTCCCACTTTTTCTTTGTGCTCTACTTTCAAGGAGGATAAGACAGTACCAGGAACAGCCTGATAGTCTATAATTATGTTGAGACATTAGATGCAGTAACTTCATACATGTGACTGTGAACATAGTATACAGAAAGTGTTACATAGGGAGAACCTAGGTGAGTTAACCAGAAATGTGCATAATCCATCATCAACACCAGACTATACTATGATTTGCTCTTCTTTCAAGCGTAACGCGACTGGTCTTTGGTCATTATTTCCAAAATCCATATCTTTAAGTAAAGGATGCTTCTCAGGCACCACTCTCTGTGGTTTTACTTGCATTGAATTGCTATTAGCTGTGTTGTGGCTGCTGGTTTTAGCAGCAGGAACATCATGGTTATGTTTTCCTTCATAGGTAGTTATGACAGCTTTGGGGTCTGTTGAAGCCCTCTCAACATGCTTACGCACATTGCATCCTGCACTGGTGCATTTGTAGTAACTCCTGTGCACAAATTTTATGCAACATAATTAGATTTACCCCCAAAAAAAATAAAAAAATGGATTGTCTCATATTATGGTAGAGTAAAACACAGCAAAAGAAAGTAAATCATTTCAGATAAGGCCACTCAAGTGCTTTCCACACAGGGTTATTAAATTCATTATAAGGAAGTGGCAAAAGGAATCCCCAAATTACTAAAAGGGACTTTTAAGCAGATTAAGGGCAACTTATATGCAGAGAAGCCAGAAGCATGAAGAATGGACTAGCAACAAAAAATGCCAGAAAGGTAAATATTTTGTACTGTAAATCCTAAAAACTATGTAGTTGATTAGGGAGTAGAGACTTGAAAATTTCACGAAAGATGATTACTTTAAGGATTTGATCATTTCATTACATTTAGAGATCTAATTCCAAGTTCCATATTTACTCTTTTTCTCCCCCTTTCTTCACATCGTGAAGGTTTGAACTCAAGTTACTACCAACACCTCACCCTATCATACCATCTAATCTAACCCCAAGTGGCTACATAGTCACTCTTCCTTATCAGCAAAAAACCAGGCTTCCGCATGAAGTGTACAAGACAATCAAGATTTAAAACTAAAGATGAAAGACTTCCCAGGCAAGATAGGGAACTATATGTCAGGATTGGTGATTTGGTGTCATTAAGAATTGGAAAAGAAAATCCCAATTAGGCACTTCTGCTTCTGTCCCTGAGCTAATTAAGACCATTAGACCAGAAAATCAATGGAAGAATAATATTCCATGTCTAATATCTAAATTTTCCAGTCATAGTCTATGATGTTGTAATTGAATCATTTTCAAAAATGCATGCAGTTGGCTGCAAGAGAGAGATTCATAGAAGTTGAATTTCTAACATGCAAACTGGTGTCAGAGGTCATATTGCTACTTAACATAAGACAGGCTGAATTCTACCAGAAAACCAACCCAAACTTATTTGTGTCTCGGTTATGCTGATTGAACTTATCCAACAAAGTTCTTTTTTATGCGACATAATCATTCTGTAATATTTCTGAAGTTGACCTTATTAGAAGATACTGTAAATGAACAAAAGGTTCCTGTGAGTTTTTCAACTTTAGAGGCCACACTATAACAAACGAAAATGAAACCACTCCTCAAGTAACATGATTTCAACATTGTAACTCGTTAGAATCATTTCTTTCTTTAAATTTTGAGAAAATAGGAATCAACGGATCAAGAGGTCACCTTGGATAGGGATTTCCCTTTACCACTTTTTGCCCATACTTGCGCCACCTGTAGCCATCATCCAGAAGATCAACTTCGCTTCTTGTTTGCACAATGATTTTGGGTTCCGTGACAGTCTTGTGAGACATAGGTACTTCAGAAGCCTCAAGATCAGTGTTCCTGCAAAATTCAGTAAATATTATGAATTAGCACAATATATACCTGCATGATATAGGATTAAAAAGGTGAAACTTGCCTTCTCTTGGGGTTTGGCTCACTGACATCTCCCTCCTCTTCCCTTATATCAGCATCACCCCCTTCCTCACTCTCACTTGATCCAGGTAGTTGCTTGAGAGCACCTTGATTGGATGAGGGATCACTTTCTGGCACTGAATGATCAGGTATGCTCTCACCAAACTTGTTTAAATTTCCCACCCATCCTTGTGTAGTCGAGTTAGACTGAACTTGAACACTTGTATTTCCATTTAAATCAGAATTATCTTTGATACGCTTGTTTGGCTGAGGCAGTTCATGATTATGCTGGCCTTTATAGATAATTTCAGTTATGTGACCATCAGGGGCACGCTCAACCTTTTTCTTTACTGGGCAATTCAGATGTGTACACTTGTAGTAGCTCCGTGGGTACTCACTGCCTTTAACCTGCTTCTGCCCATACTTACGCCAATTGTAGCCATCGTCTGCAGGTTTATCAATGGCTAAGGAAGAAAGTTGGTATTTCTTATCAGTGTGAGAAACATCTGAAGTCTCCATTTGAGCACTTTTAGAATCTGATGCGGATGGTACAACTTGCTGATCTGAAGCTTCACTTGGAACAAAAGATGGCTGCTGTGCCAATGGTTCACCAGGAGCTGTTATGGCAGGTTGTTGATGATCCCCTTGCATGTGCATATGAGATTGTGCCAGGACAGCTTGAGCTTGAACCTGTGCCAAAGCCTGCTGATGGGATATCCCAAAGGGGCTCTGTATATATTTTGAAATGGAGAAACAATAAGACACTCATGAAAATATATCTTCTGTCCTTAGGCCAATATATTTATTTGTGTATGCAAAAGCTTGAGCACACCATTACCCACAAGAAAATATCACACGGATCCATAACAAAGTAAAAAAAAAAAAAAAAAAAAAAAAAAAAAAAAAAGCCCAATGGCATCACAAGCAGACATGCCGTGTTATGCATTATCTTGCACGTTCACCCACTGTCAATCCTATGGACCAGACATCTCTTCCATGGACGGTAATGCCTTATACAGAGCTCTACTTCGTGACACATCTATGTTTTGCCCAGAAAAAACTCTAGAAAAATCACAGGAGGAAGACAGGTATGAACTATCATGTTTAGTCATAAAATTCAACATGGATCATTGAGAAGTAGATATTGTTCAAGGATAAGCAATTCCATTTATTGACTCATAAATCATCAAATTTTTACATTTTCTTGTCATTTACAAACAGCCAAGATTTCAACAGACAGATTGCTATCTTGAACTTTCATCTTCAAATTTTTGCTTTCTTAAAATAGCAGTTCTATCACTTTCTTCAGTTTTACAGCCTGTGATTCAATATACAGAAGTACAAAACGGGGGGAAATTATAAGCTTTTTTCAGTTTTCAATCAGTGTCAACTCAAAATTACAATTCCTTTGTCACCTGAAGCTAGATCAAGCACAAGGAAAATAAAAATAAAAATATTTATTTAAAAAAATTACAATTCCCTTAATAGGATTAAAGGTTTCTCTAATCAGTTTCCCTTTTACTCCGGAATCTAGATCACATTATTATTGCCTTATACCATGTCACAAAAGAATATTATGAATTCAGTGAAACTACTTGGAACAATTGCATAAGATTCATGAAGATCACTGCTCGACAGTAAATACCATGCTGTAAACTAAAAATGAGAATGCTATATTGTAGAACCCCACTTTCAGACTAGTAACAATAACATCAATGAATCGCAGAACCAAAAAACTGCAGTTCGTCATTGTCAAAACTAAATAAATTTCAATTGTCCGAAAACAACTATATTGTCCAATCATAAGCAGCGACGAACAGCCATTTGACGCAGTAATTCAATTGGCTTAGTGTGATGCATTTAGATATCAAGTGCATCAAAACTAATCAAATTTTAATTTTAAAAAATAAAAAGAATAAGAAACGACCATATGTCCAAGCATAAGCATCAATGAACAACCATTTAAAGCAGAAATACAATAGGCAAAGATTGAAGCAGTTTTTTTTTTTCCCAAAAGAAATAAGCTACCAAGTTCATTAACAGTGTCCCATAAATGTTAACCCGAAATTCAAGGGAAAAGAAGTTCAATTACAAAAGTCAATCCATTCTATTACCTGCGGGGGAAAGAAGCCCGGTGAGTTGAGCAACCCAGAAGGGCTTAACCCAGGTGGAACGGTGAACAATGGTGAACGAGCAATAGCCAGATTCATGGGCCTACTCTGCTTGAAACCCGAATTCTTTTGGGCCCCATCCTCAGCAGTAGCTTCTTTGGAGGAATTGTCGATCGAATTATCCGGAAAGAAGCCAGGCCTCGGACAGAGAGCAAGCGGAGAAGCCATGGCTCCGGCGAGCAACTGAGAAAACGACCGACAGTCAGAGTCAGGATAATTATCGGAGAAGAAGCTGGATACGAGGGTCATCGGGCCGGGGCTAGCGCCTGGGCCACCGGTGAAGAAGAACTCCATGGAAGGGCGAGGCGGTAGAGTGATCGTCGGGCGTGGCGGTTGCGCCGTGGCGGATCCGCCGTTCTTCGCGGCCATTAGCTGATAACAACCGCCGTTGGATTTCCGTATTTGGCAAGTAGAAGTTCTTCTGGTGGCGCTGTCGAGCTTTCTTCTTCGTGAATCGCGCAATCGATGGTTTCGTGCAGTCTTGAAACTCAGTGTAAGAAAGTCCACGGAGCAGAAAACTGCAATGATTTGTTTTCTCCCCCAATTCTCTGTTTCTTACATTATTATATATATATATATATGATTATTTCTTTATTATTAGTACTATTTAAGATAAAGCCAACTTGCTTGCTTGTCTCTCTCCTTTTCCACGCTCATTTCCCTCGTTACCTTAAATTTTACTACTAACGCATTGGATGCATTTATTTATTTTCTAAAATTAATATATCTTTTTGTCGAAAAATAATTAATACCAATAGTGTACCGGTGTTACTTATGTTAATAATATTTTTATAAAACATTAAATTTAAATCATTTAAAACAATACAATATACAGATCCCACCTAACAAGACGAAATAGAGGAGTGGAGACATTAAAAAAGCATCATTTGTGGGCAGCATGTATTGTGTTTCTATCTTATTAATGAAGAATTCATAAATCTGTATTACAGCAGCAAATTTTAATTTGAATTTGAATTAAAACAGGACCTTGCTTCTTCATATGGGTGTTATTTATAGGAGAAAACTTAAATAATTAAGATTAAATACATTTAAAGTGAAATTTTTGGTGACTGTAGTATACTAACAAACCAAGGGAGATTATATAAAATCTGTTTGATTTTACCATATAGGGAAGCGCCTCTGATGATCATAAATAAGGGAAAGGACCCCTAAGCAGGCCAAGCAAGTGGGCAACAAAATGTGGGTGGGTACATTCAATTCATATCTCTCTAATTAATATACCTACCTCACTCTCCAATGTTTATTATTATCATCATGTTCATTTTATATTTTAAAATTGTTATTTCTCAATTTTGGATGCAGGAATATTCACTCACCTGTTCATTTATCTATTGCCAACATGAAATAATAAGCAGCACCTCTTTTTAGATTGGGGAGAGATCTCATATATATCCACCTATTGATATTTAAATTATTAGAAAAACAATTTTGATAAGGCCTTTTTTTATCTATGATATTTAATATTTATACTTTATTTAATAAGTACTATTGAATTTCTAGTCATTTAAATTACCCTGTGTGCTATGCTATTTTTTATATAGGATGCTTTATGTTTCATCTCATGGGCAATAAATAAAAAAGTGTGTTTGATGGGCACAGCGGCAATAAATACTTGAATAGAAAGAGAAGCAGGGGGGGAACAAAGTTGTTATGGAGTCTTCAATTCAATACACCAAGTGGCTTACCTAGTGACCAAAACCCACCAAAAAAAAATAGTGGTTGGCAATTTGTTACTCATAAAAGAAGATATTTTGTTATAACAATTTGTATGAATTTATACTCATGAATTGTATATATTGAGAAAAAAAAAAGGTGCGTCACTCATCTTGATCAATATTAACTAGCGAATTTAATTTTAAACTCTGATTAAAAAAAATGTGTGCGCTTTAATAAAAAATAAATGGAGTGTGAAGTAAGAGTGTAGGGTTGGGAAACTGACGTTAAGTCAACGATAGCAGTAGATATATACATTAGACATGACTTCGACCAACAAGCAAGTTGCCCTATATATGTGTGTGATTCTTTCACGGAAAATGCAAACTTTATAGTTGCTTTAATAATTGATTATGCTATTTTATTTTGAACGATTTTGATTTCTTTCAACATTTTTAATTGTTTGTAATTATTGTGCACATATATGTTGATTTTTTTTAACTCTTAATTCTTAAACAATGCAAATTATTTTGTAATTTTGTTAACTATTCTTAAACAGCCATATTTTAACAAATATCAATAAATTGTTCATGTTGTATGTTTTAAAATTACAAAATTGTACTGTCTAAATCTTATCCGAATAACATGTTCTTATGGCTCTCTGGTGTAAAAGTGAATTGAACACTAGAACGTCCTGGGTTCGAAATGCAGAGTGGAAAATGCCATATGAAGGAACTTTATTACATGTATATCTTAATTAAATATTACCTCAAATCTATAATATAAAATCTTGTTTATAGTATAATTAAAATGTATTATGAAATATATGTTATATTAAAGTCATAAAATAACAACATAATAGAAAGCACCTCCACTAAAAAAATAGAAAATCAGAAATGGAAAAAATTCTGTCGTTATTTCATCAATAATCCGTCACTAATTTCAGAGACGTAGAATAACAATATATAATAGAAAGCACCTCTATCATTTTATTGAATAGACGAAGGAGAATATCTTCATGTTCAGACTCATAAGGCTCATAGACTTGAAAAAGACTATGAATGTTAGTTTTTGATTTGCCAAATTCATAAGCCTTACAATAATTTTTAATTTACCGAAGGAACTAAATTTAATTGAGTACTACCAGGGGAATAAGTAACGTGATGACATTAATCAATTGAGACACGCACGTTGGTAAAAGAAATGAGCCGGCGTTGAAATATGAACACAGACAAAATATCCTAAGGATGCTTTTCAGCAAAATATCTGGAAGAACTTGAAAGAATATACTCGTAATTGTTTTTTTATTATATATTCGCAATAAATGCTGATAGACAATGAGGGTGGGGGTAATAGGCTCTACTAACATGGAGATCACGGCAACATCAAAATCCTAAAATCTCCTCACGTTCGGTTCAAGTATCACTTTTTTTTTTTTTTAAAAAAGGCAGAAACTAATAATATGAATGTCTGAAATTATAAGCGGGATTCAACTCGTAATTTTCATTTATGATGGGGTTGTCTTGTCATTAGAAAATGCAATTGAAGATGGAGCAAATTGCAGATACGTAAAAGTCCAATTTTGCCCTTTTTCAGGACAAAATGCAAATGGGGATGCAATAAAATGTGCGGGAGCGTTGAGAGTAGGGACCGACATCAATATCACCAGTTTACCATTTTTCTTGTGCAAAATCTACACAACTAATCTCTTCTCTCTGTTCATAACATAAGTGGCTTATAACTGATTTATTGAAAAAAAAAAAATGTTGTGCTATTGAAGACAAAGTTATCTAAAAATTGTTTCTTTAACTCACTGGTAATATCGTACGTGTTAACAACTAGCGTCAATGCTCTTTATTAAGAGGCAATATTGTAATAATTTAAACTAAGGTTCTGAAATTCGGATCGGGTACTGAATTGATTGGGATACTAAGTCAAGAGTCAATAGGTCAGATCGGAGTCAAACCGAAGCTAAACTGGAGCTAAACTGGTAAAAAATTGAATATTTTAGGCATATTAATATGAAATTTCAAAGAAAAAATAAAAAAAAATGATTGAGTGTGAAAGTGAAACTGTGAAATGTGAATAAAGTCATGAACAATTAAGTGATTTAGTTCACTGATTAGAGACACAGAGCTCAACGCGAACTAAAGTTTGAATGTTAAAAAAAAAATTAATCTAGGTCAACTCGGCCGAGTCAAGTCGGGTTTACCAGCGTGACTCGGGTCAACCCGTAACCCCGGGTTAACCAACAAACTAAACCGGTTTTTTTACTATTTTCCGATCCGATCAAGGTTTTAAAACACTAATTCAAACAATTGGGGTGTTTTTTTATAGGTCATGGTATCCCATGTCGGTATCAGTGACTAATAATCACCTCGCATCATAAATTTCTTAAAAAGATTTTAGTGTTAACCACAAGACATTTTTTATATATATCATTAGGGTTGAATCCCTAACTAAATGTTTAAAAAATATAATTAAATACCAACTATATTCGACCTCATGATTAAAGTTGCATTGCTTTAATAAATACTCATTTAAAAATTGTGTCTTTAACTAAAAATCAATATGAAGTTAACTATCAATATCAATGACACTTAAGGGGCAACGTTGTAATGATCTTGACATTTGAGGAGTTGCGTGCATTGCTTTGATAAATAGTTTGAAATACTCAGTGATACTCGCGAAATAATCTAAGGACAATAATGTCATCAAATCCTAATTAGAAAATAGCCTTCTCACGTGCATTTATAAGATAACGAAATGAACGAATAATTATATAAAAATGTGCCAAGCATGAAAAAAAGTCGTACAAAAAGAAGTTGTGATTTTGTCAACAAACTTGCAAGGAGTGACGTGTCCAATATCTCATTCATCTCATGCGGACATAAAATAAGGGGAGGGTATGCCGTATGCCTCAGGGGTCTTCCTTTACATTTAATTATTGTCTCAAAGACTTGCGAAGTATTCATTCAATGAATGTATTTGCAACATGCCAAATCCAACCATCAAATGATTAAATAAGCAAGCTACTATGTTATTAATAGGTTAATATAATTTTTATCCATAAAATTGATTCGATTTTGATTTTAGTTCTTTAAATTTAAAATATGTGGTTTTAGTCCTTAAAATTTGGTCTAATTTTGATTTTGGTCCCTTAAGTTTACTCCGTTTATAACTGTTGGTCCCTCGAATTTATGGTAACATATCAATTCATTTTCAAATTTGAATAACCAAAACCAAAATCAAGTCAAACTTCAGGAACTAAAACTATCAATTTCAAACTCAAGGAACCAAAACAAAAATCAGGCCAAACTTCAAGAACTAAAAATACCGATTTCAAACTTAAGGGACCAAAATCAAAATCGAGTTAAACTTCAATGACCAAAAGTTATATTAATCTATTATTAATTGTTTCTCCAGCAGGACGCAATTCACTAGTGCAGAAAAGGCTTTTTACATGTGACGGAAACAACTTTTTACACCTAACATAAAACACGTGTAGAAACAGTAGGTGTAGAAATTCCAGACTTTCTACATGTGTCGTATATCACGTGTAGAAAGTCAGACTTTCTACACCTGACCTACCGCATCAGGTGTAGAAAGTCTGAAACGGAGGACTTTCTACACCTGACGTATGATGTCACGTGTAGAAAGTCTGGACTTTCTACACGTGACCTCTTACGTCAGGTGTAGAAAGTCCTCATTTCAGACTTTCTACACCTGACTTTAGAGGTCACGTGTAGAAAGTCCATACTTTCTACACTTGACCTCTAAAGTCAGGTGTAGAAACTCATTTTTGAAAAAAATAATAATTTTTATTTAAAAACAATTTACAACGAAACTAATGTAAAATATCAAATTCCATCCAAAATATTAAAAAAGCCATATGAAGGTACATAAACTTGGCTTCATTTTTACAACAAAATTGTACAATTAAAGTCAAACTCAATACCAAGTAGTGACAATACAATTCAACATATCTAATACCAAATAGTAGTTATTAACTTTACAGGTTTAACATTACACTCACAAGTTTGTGATCTCTAAAAAATAAGTTGCCCAACGTGTGCGAACATCATCAATGTCCTCTTTAGAAAATGCATCCGTAATGTCAAACATCTACAGATTTGAAAATAAAAAATCATATGCATCAATTTAATAACAACGAAATGAACTTAATAAAACACATATAATTAAATACAATTACATCTTCTGTAAATTCTGTACTACCCAAGAGGATGATATTTAACATGTGCCTCATCACAAAATATCCACAAGCCTTATTCCCCTTTTGACGACGGCACTATAGAAGAACATGCATTTTATTATATTAAATATAATATATGTGAACAAGATAACTATATTCATAGAAGGATAGATTGAAACTATTTACCTTTGGTTGTAACCAGATAGTCTCCCTAAGCTGGTGTGTATGTTTTTTCTTAACCACTCTTTGGTACATTTCCATTGCCCTGTAGAAAAATATATAAAATAGGGTACATTATCTAAAAAACTTACATATTGCAAATAAAAAGTCATTGTCAAAGTATACTTACGTGTCCATCGTTTTCTTCAAATCCTTTCCCGGATTATAATGTAATGAACATAAAAGAAAAACGACATTCAGCTTTGGGCATAGAACCACTAATTGCCAATGAGTGCTGCAAAAAGAGGTATGAATTATATATATGTACAAAAACAAGGTATCAATTACAAACTTTTTCTTACTCGTTAACATATGGCGCTAGGTAGCACTCTTTTCCATCTTCACAGAGCCTCTGCCGAAGGTATGACTCTCTTAAGGCGGAAGTGTTCCCTTTTTTCTGGATGTGAATCGGGAAAAGGAATCCAAACTTGCCACCATTCCCTGATAAAGTATAAAGGCGATGGAGGTACCTACAATAGTTAAAGCATGTCAGAATCAAAAGTTGAATACTTAGTAATATTATTAAAAATATACCCACATCATAAACAAGTGAACGTGCGGTATGGTAATCTGATCCTTCGTTAACATCCGCACTATATCCTCCTGCTCGATATGCACAAACATGTCCCTCTTACCCACAACGTCTGGATCCATCGTCAATACTTTAGTTGAGAAGGATCCGTCAAACGCCAGCATACACAGACGTTGAAGCGGTTTCTCCTGGTTTTGGGTCTGCGGTTGGGGATGGCATTGTGGAACCACTTCATTGGATGGGGTAATTTGCTAAATAAACAAAAATTTATAGAGTTAGTAATAATTGCAAGTTATATATTAACAATATGATTAAATTGAAACATATCAAGAAGACAAATAATTTCATACTTCAGTACGAACTGCAGCAGGAACTACTCGGACTAGTCTCTTTGGCCACCAAAGGTAAGTTTTGAGGGCTTCACCCACAATCTTCACCTCATCATTCGGAAATGGAACAGGGGCATCTGGAATTTTTGCCTCTCCAATCACCACTCTCACTTCGTCATCTTGCATTCGCTCGTGGTGGACGGTTGGCCCCAAGTTTTGTATTGCGCTAAGTGCTACTAAGCGTCTATCAGGGTCCTCCAAATATAATTCACAAGGTTCACTGTCTTTTTGGACTCCAGAATCCTCTGATATACGGCCAAGAACACAACTCCCATTTGTACTTTGAACTGCAGGAGAATGAGTCGGATGGATAGTTGTGTCTTGTCGTGAGCTTAGGATGCTCATCATTTCTTCCTTTAATTGTAATATCTGGGCGGCCGTTTGCTTCCTTTCATTCTCTAAAAACACTTGCATCTGCTTCCTTTCATTCTCTAGCATCAATTCCATCTCTTGCTTAGTGACCATTCCCGTGGTGGCATAACGTGTATTTGCTCCAAAGTAGTCTCTTATGCCTACTCCTCGACCAACACCCCTAACACGACCACCATGGTCCGGAGTCCCCGTGGCAACCGTCAAGACATCATCCCTTCCCTGTGGAATAAAGGCTCCCTGAGCACGTTCTAGTTGAAGTTGATCCTATAGTATATAAATAACAAACATAATTAAAAATGTAACTATACAACAAAGAAAATAATAAGGATTACTCTCCAGTCTTCCTTACAATTCTTTCAACATAGTTAAATTACTTACAATTCTTTCACCAATCACGCGTGCCTTCTCGCTCATATACTCTCCAGTCTTCATTCGACGTGCGGCCCTCCACTTTTCTTCACGCGATATTGGAGATGGTGGAGATATAATGGTAGATGGATCCAACTGAGCCTCTTCTTGTCGCCTCTTCTGCTTCTCCTTCATCATTTGTTCTTTGAGCTTTTCATAACCCCCACGAGACAATCTGTGGGGGCAATCATTCTTTCTACCACTCGCTATAGCTTTATCCCTTTTTATCTTTTAATAAGAAACCAACAAATCATTAATCGATAAAATTAAATGAGAATAAAGTAAGTAACTAATTAAAGTGAATAAAAACTAACCAAGGCTTCTGGTGTAGTCATCATCCTGTAAAATTCTTTCCATGTATCTTCATCAAGAAATGTATACTCCGCACAAGGATTAGGAGGATTCTTACCCTCTGCTACCTCGACATGCACAAATCTTTTAGTTAGCGAGGTCTTGAAGGCCGTCCAACGCTCCGCGCAATATGATAACAATTTATCCTTTAAGACTTGACTGGGAGGAACGTCGTAAGTAAGCTGTGAAGTCATTATATTAGTTAGTAACATGAATAAATGTAATAGTTACAAAAGTTAATAGGTGTATAGTGTTGTACCGCTATAGTGTTCCAAATCTGATCCTTGACAGATTCATCCACTTGATTCCAATCCTTAATCGTTATGCTAGGCTTGCTACGTGCTTGGAGGGCAACAAAGCTAATAAACTTGCTCTTGGTAGGCCCGATTGGTCTCCATTGCCTATCAAATTCAATCGGTATTTTCTGATCATCCGCGCGACTCTTGGTCAATTCTTTCAGGGTCGTGCCACGTCTACCCTTTCTTTTCCCCTGAGCAGACTGGCTGCTATGCCCAGAATGAGTATCATCAATATTGGGGGAATCCCTCTCCATGTTCCTGTTTGACAATGAAATAAGGTAAGTAATTTAAAATCCAAGATACATAATCAATGAAATACGATTACTAACTTTTGATTAAAGTCCGTCAAATAAGAGCAAATATATTCTCCCATATCCCTTCATGGTGGTCAGTTCTTGTGGCATGTATGTCATCTACTTCATTTTCATTTAATTCAGGCAACCCTGACGAGAAATATGGAGTCTCAGAAACATCAGAATTTAATTCCTTATTATCATCACTGTGAACTACAGTTTTTCCTTGGAGAACAATGGAGCGACTTCTATTTGTTGGATCAATTACATAAAACACTTGTTTTGCGTGGGCTGCTAAAATAAAGGGCTCCTCACTGTACTTTAATTTATTAAGATCAACTAATGTAAATCCATACTTATCCACTTCAACACAATTATTATCAATCCACTTGCATTTGAAAATTGGGACTCTAAATTTAGTATAGTCAACCTCCCAAATCTCTTCAATAACCCCAAAATAAGGCATAGCAACTAACTTTGGCTTTTTGTCTTTTGAACTGGAAAAATGCATGGATTCAGCCACAACCATAACTCCACTGTTTTGAACAGTACTCTTGTCATCCAGGGATTTCGTATAGAAGGAATACCCATTGACATCGTATCCACTCAACATATGACATTAAAGCTAGGACCCAATGCCAACCATTTTATAGTTTGAGATACACTATTATCGTTGGCTACTTGTTTTTTGAACCATTGTGGGAAAGTCTTGTTATGCTCAAGCAATAACCTTTGCTCAGTCATGCGACCATGTTGTGCCCTTATAATTTCTTTGTGCATAAATATATAATCTTGAACTTCATCGGTGTTATTCAAAATGTATAAGTGTGCTTGTAACACTGCATCATGATTGATATTAGTTTTCACTGTTACCCCACGTGTACCCTTACCTAATAATCTATCCTCATGATGAGATTTAGGGAGCCCAATAGCTTCTTCGTTTGACAAGTAGTCAGAACAAAACTCAATAGCTTCTTCGGCAATATATCTTTCAACCATGGAAGCTTCAGGCCTGTATGGATTCTTCACATACCCTTTAAGAATTTTCATGTATCTCTCAACTGGGTACATCCATCGTAGATAAACAAGGCCGCACAACCTGATCTCCCTCACTAAATGAACAATTAGATGTGTCATGATATCAAAAAATGAAGGAAGGAAGAGCATCTCAAGCTGGCACAAGATAATAGCAGCATTCTTTTCTAGTTCATCTAATTTATCGGGGTCAATCACTTTGTTGCAGATGGCATGGAAGAAGAAGCACAGTCTAGTTATAGTATGTCTCAAATCATCTGGCAATATGCCCCGAATAGCCACAGGAAGTAGTTGTTGCATCAAGATGTGGCAATCATGAGATTTTAAGCCCACTAATTTCAAATCTTTCATCGACACAAGCTTTTTAACATTTGAAGAATACCATTGAGGCACTTTAACACCATGTAAACAATCACAAAAGCTTCTTCTCTCAAGCTTCGACAAGGTATGAGAGGCTGGAGGTAGATAAGTCCGCTGACCTTGTGGCTGTGGATGTAACTCATATCGTATTTCCATTTCAATCAAGTCTAATCTTGCATTGACACCGTCCTTTGTCTTGCCCTTTATATTGAGAAGTGTCCCAATAATACTATCACACACATTTTTCTCGACATGCATCACATCAATACAGTGCCGCACATCAAGACTTTGCCAATATGGAAGATCAAAAAATATGGACTTCTTTTTCGATATATTTTTATCAGCTGCACTCTTCTGCGTCTTTCCAAAGATAACATTGATGTCTTTCACCCGTTGATAAACTTGCTCTCCAGTCAATGGCACTGGAGCATCTCTATACTCTTGATGGCCATAAAAAGCTTTCTTTAATCTACGATAAGGGTGATTTTGTCTGAGAAATCTCCGGTGGCCAAGGTAGACTGTCTTCTTTCCATGCTTAAGTTGATGGTGGCATGTGCCTGCTTCACAAATTGGACATGCTTTGTGTCCCTTAACACTATACCCAGATAGGTTTCCATATGCAGGGAAGTCGTTTATGGTACAGAAGATCATGACACGCATATTGAACGCCTCTTTTCGATTCGCGTCAAACACATCCATACCTATCTCCCACAACTCTTTCAAGTCTTCGATCAAAGGGGCTAGGTAAACATCAATGTCATTTCCTGGCTGCTTTGGACCCGAAATCACCATAGACAACATAATATACTTACGTTTCATGCACAGACGAGGAGACAAGTTGTAAATCACTAAGAGAACAGGCCATGAACTATGAGTACTGCTAAGACTGCCATAAGGATTCATGCCATCAGAAGATATCCCAAGCCTGAGGTTTCTTGGTTCATTTCCAAACTCAGGAAACATCTCATCAATTTTCTTCCATTGAGGAGAATCGGCTGGATGGCGAAGCTTCCTATCCGATATTCTCTCATCTGCATGTCATCTTAAGTTCTTTACATCATTCATATTAGCAAATAATCGCTTGAACCTTGGTTTCACTGGAAGATACCATTACACCTTCGAAGGAGGGCCTTTAGTAGTCTCGACAAAGTCTGTATCATAATTCCCTTTTAATTTGTACCGTGAAGCACCACATTTTGGACACTTATGCTCCCCTTCGAACTCTTCTCTATATAATATACAATCGTTAGGACATGCATGTATCTTTTTGTACTGCAGACCCAAGGGACTCAACATTTTCTTTGCCTCATAGTAACGGTTGGGTAATTCATTACCTTCTGGAAGCATATCTGTCAACAACTCAAGCAATTCTGTAAAACTCTTATCACTCCACTCATTCCTTGCTTTCAAGTGGACCAATCTCACAACAGCTGACAACAACTTGAATTTTGTACATCCTGGGTATAAAGGCTTTTCTGTATGACTAGACAAGTTATCATACGCATGTGATCGCTTAAAGGCCTCTTCGCCAATATCATGAATCATGTCCTCTAGTCGATCATCCATGTCCACATCAACTTCCACCTCTTTAGATGCACTCAGCTCTTCTACTAATTCACCATGCCATACCCATCGTGTATAACTCTTCAAGAACCCATCACAAATCAAATGCTCTCTTATTTCTCCGACACATAGTCGCCTCAAATTTAAGCAATTTACACAAGGACAATAAAACTTCCCAGATTTATCACCACCAGCATTTCTTATAGAAAATTCCAAAAAATTCTTCACCCCATTATCGTACTCATCACTAGTTCGTCTAGCATAGATCCAGCTACGATCCATATGTGCAAATAAACTTCAACACAAAATGAAATTGTTTAAAATTTTGTGTTCAAACTATAGGAGGACTATTGAAGGACATGGAATAAAGGAGGAATAAAATTACAGAGATAAGAACAAAAAGGGTCTCTCTAGTTCGAATAAACAAAAGAGGAAGCAAAGCACATGCAAAGTGAAACCACTTGTGTGTTTGTGTCCAACCAGCAAGCAAGTCATCAAACTTAATCAAAATCAAGAGGTTGGTGTCTATTAGCTACAACACGTGTGGGAATAGAAAAGCAAAGGAGGGAGGCTACAAGTAATTCGATTAATAGGTGGCGTTGGAGTAAGAAACATAATCTAGTCAAAAAGGAAGCAAAGCACATGCAAAGTGAAACCACTTGTGTGTTTGTGTCCAACCAGCAAGCAAGTCATCAAACTTAACCAAGCCACCGGAATTTACAAAGCCATTACAAAAAGAGGGGAAAAAAGGAGTTTTGGAAACATACCTTACGGTAGCGAGAGGACGGAAACAGCGTCCAAACACAAACTCTTAATAGTTTGTTGATGTTAACTCTTAATCAGACTTCACGTGATCCATCCATCCCGTGTGTACAAATGAAACTATCACTAATGTTACTTTCCAGGTTCCTAAGCTATTTCCATATCTAGAGATACATCCTAATTATGTAAATTCTAATCCACTTTTTTTATATTTTCAAACTTATGCAAAGCTCTCTTAAAGCCTAAATATATAACTTACAATGGCTTATCCTGAGTTCTGCTATAATGTCAGAACTTATATTTTCAAAACCTTCACAAATTTTTCCTAAAAACAAGCATAAATTACATGACCTTGTTTAGATTTTGTTGAAATTATGCAAACCTTTCTTTTTTATTTTTAAGATAAGTTTGTATATATTTTAAAATAATGAAATTAAAGAGGTGGTGTATGTGTGGTTTCAACAACACTTAAAAGGATATTTGCATAGTTTACCTTATCTTTCAGAACTACAAAAATGCAGAATTACCACATATTCATGAATCAGGATTGTCATTTATGTTTGTGGGTCAGAGTTTTTATGTTATAATTTGAAGCAATTGGGCCTTTCTCCTGCAGGAATATGGTGTTTCTGTGAGTGTATTTCATTCTCTGTACTTGGTTGACATTGAAGAGGAGAAGATTGGTCGAGTCTTAAAGCTTGACTTACTTAAGAGTGGAGATATATGGAAGAACATGGACATTTTGGTTTTCAACACTTGGCATTGGTGGTACCGTAGAGGACCAAAGCAACCGTATGATTCTACAAACTCCTATATAACTTAATACCCCATAATACTATGACTTCTAAAGAAGGATCTGAGCACAAGGAATACCTCTCTTTATCAGCTTAAGTTTGATAATTTTTTAACTGTGTTCTAACAAGTAAAAGAAAATTCCAAACACACCCAGCCAATACACACATAACTTTTAGGTTTCAGATGCAGATGGGATTACGTTCAAGTGAATAAAAATAAGACCAGTAATATGACTAGTAATATCAGCATGTAAAAATAAGACTAGTAATATGGAAATTATCCGATGCAGATGGGATTACGTTCAAGTGGATGGCAAGATACTCAAGGACATGGATCATATGGCTGCATTTCAGAAGGGTCTGACAACTTGGGCTAATTGGGTGAATTCAGAGGTAGACACAACCAAAACTAAAGTATTTTATCAAGGATTTTCACCTTCTCATTACAGAAAATGCACCCAATGCAAGCCTAGCGTTCGAATCTTCTTCATATCAGTACAGAAACCAGAGATTTTACAGGAAAACATTTCACGAAAAAAAATTACAAGCCACAAAATGAGGATTACCTGGCCGATGTAGCTGATAAGCGGTCGCACAGATTGATGATCGGAGAATAATAAAGATGGTGACGGAGAGTCAGAGCCGATGGAATGAAAGAGTGAAATTCTGAAATGGGAAACAACAACTAACTGTCAGAGTCGGATCTCAAAAATCTGAAGTGGAAAGTCGGAATAGAGACTGCAAATGGAGAGGAAAGGAAAGCGACTGGAGACTGGTAATGGGTTGGGAGATGAGCGTGAGAGGGAGGGAGGAATTGGACCTAATAACAGGCGGCAAATGAAAAAGAGGAGAAAAACGCGCGGGGGCGAAGGGATACAACACCGGTTATATTAGAACCGGTGTAGAAAATATTTTCTACACCGGTTCAAATCACAACCGGTGTAGAAACTAACTTTCTACACCGGTTCAAACACAACCGGTGTAGAAAGTAACATATTCTACACCGGTTCTTTTACAACCGGTGTAGAATATGCTGAATTATTTTTTTTAAAAAAATAAAATGATTATTCTACACCGGTTCTAATTTAATCGGTGTAGAATTAGATGAATTTCTACACCGGTTTTAATTCAACCGGTGTAGAAAACTTGGATTCATTTAAAAAAAAAGAAAATTCTTCTTCGTTATATTTTTTTTGTTCAAGTAAATTAAATAATTTTTTAATTAAATTAATTTCATTTTTTTTAATGGAAAAGTTTTTTTAATTTATTTTCTACACGTGTTGTAATTTTAACACGTGTAGAAAGTCCAAAAATCTTAATTTATTTACAAAAATGTCATCGGTCACACTTTCTATACGTAACCTGTTTCGTCAGGTGTAAATCCGTGATTTTGTACTAGTCAACCTAATTATTACAAGTAACATGCTTTGTTTTAAAGCTTGGAAATTTTAGAAAGATTAGATTTTTCTCAAAACAAGCAAGTGTTTGAACCCAGAAGTTTTCCTTAAAACTAGTAAGTGTTTGAATAATTGAATCCACCCGTGTCTCTTATCAGCTATCCGACTTCCATCCATCACTTACTATAGAGTTTCATCATGCTTTCCTTTTTTTTAATCCATTCTATATATACTTGCCTTTCTAACAATAGAAACCTTCTTCACGGATTTAAGCCATTTTGATGAGAAGAGTGTCATGTATTTTAAAGGCTCCATGGTAATAAGTTTTTATAGGATCGATTCTAGTTTTTCCCCTCTTGCCACATGGATAAATAAAAGTTCGAATATTTCTTAAAGACAACTCACACAATCAATTAATTAATATAATCAATTACAATATAAAATGTAAACTTTGTATTAAGATGTACTATTAAGAAAATCCTCAATAATATAACTCATTAACTAAACTTCATGCAATGCACATGAGACCCTCCTTAGTTAGTTCATTGTCCTGCTCTTTGAATGATTGAGTTTTAGTTCTTTCCTAATGTTGAGCTTGTATTAGCATGAGTTCAGTAGGTCATACCGTCATAGGTGCACATCACCTAGAAATTAAGACATTTCTTCCACTTAAGAGTCATATAAAGTTTAAGTCCAAAAAATATGCCCTAGCTGTGTTTCTGAAAATCAGAACTAACGATTTGGGGCCAATGTACGTAAATGTTCATCTATATGATATTTTGTCTTTATGAGCTTGTGTTGTGAATTCCATTTTCTCCTCCTACATGCTACAAACAAGGGCTCTTTGCCCCAAAAAAAAAAACAGAAATATAATGGACAAACTGACAAGCTTGAAAGTAAGTGAGGTCAAACTTGCAATCTAACTACAAACAAATTATCAATGGAACCTAGTAGAATATGACATCTTGGAAAATGTTCGGGGTCCCATACTCTCATATCACTTCTGTAGACTCCGTAGCACAAATCGATAGTTGAAACAGAAATAACATAATGAGCAACACATAAATTAAAGGTCTGGATCAATCAGATAAGGTAACTCGGCTTGTTATAACTTAATTATAACCCTTGTCTCTATCTTTGAAATACAATAATCTTAGACTTCATATATAAATAATGCCCAAGATCACCATGTAAAGCGCGAGGCAGTGAAGCACATTGAACTCGGAGAAAGCGGGAGACGCAGAAGAGTGAGAGGGCGACGGCGCAGAAGCTGCTTCACGGTGGCCACGTTGGACGGTGACGGCGACTTTCATACCGTGAAAGCAATAGCCTCCGCTAGAGAGGTAATAGTATGTCCTTGCAGCTGTCAATTGCACCACATCTCTCCCACCACGCGTCAAGTTCTTCACGAACCCTTCGTCTCTGCAGTTCTCGTAGCTTGTCTCGTTCACCTCCAGAACGTTGAAGTATCGCTTGTCAAAGTTGAATACTGCATACACGCTCGCGCGCGCGCGCGCACATTTTTCTCGTTTCAGCTCATGGGTTACTCACCATTAACATTAACACCTCACATAATCCAAGCAAATAGTAAAAACAGACAAACAATACTTTTTTATTTTTGGTCCTCTTAGTGTAAGAAGCTTTCACCTTTTCCTTTATTCTCTCCTTGTCTAAATATAATCGCATACAGGATGTTAATTTTGGTTACTTTTAGGTATGCATAGACAGAATAGGAAACTAATTAAAGAGTTCCTGGCATGGCCAGAGGGGAAATAAAACAAAGAGACAAAGTAAAAAAGAAAATGGAAACTGGAGAGTTGAAATGATGAAACAGCAGTGGCGAATGGCACAGTGATTTTGGCTTCAAATTGGAGAGGATCGGTCCAAATGTAATTCGCGATGTCTTGTAGTTGGAAGCATTTTCTCATCATTTTAAAGTAAGATTCTCTTTCTTTTTTGTTCTGTTGGGGGCCAGAATTGTTCTTTTTAACTTTTGCTTTCCCCCACCTTCTCATCACTTTACTAGGTCACTAATAATATATAAACTTAACATATTTCCATGTGAAACAAACTTAATACCAAACTTATATTAAACGACGTTGATATCTTTCATGACAATTGAAACTAGCTTGAAACAGACATTGCAGGCATTCCTATATAGGAGATGACTTAATTTACTTCATATAGTCTCAGTAATATTTCTAAATTTAGCCAGAAGGAAAAGGGGATAACATGTCTTTTCTTTTCTTTTCTTTTTTGATAAACATACCATATATTTTCTATCGTGGTGCTATTATATCAGGAAATATGAGTGGCAAGCTTAGTTAATAAATATAATGTTGATGATACATTATATTGAGATCTAAAACAATTAAGGACATTGAAAAGTGAAAATGCCTAGCTAACACCATCGATATAAACTTCTCTTCAACAAGTAAATTGGGGGGAAAAAACATGGCATGTAGTAGCCACGCACGCACATATATCCCTCCTAATTAGACAAATATTTGCGATCCCCTTGATCCACTTGAACCAACTATAAGAGATCCAAAATGTTGCAATTATTTCATTTGCACTTATTTAATTAAATAATCCAATGCCTATCAAGCAAAAAATGAATAGAGCATTGATCATATATATTTAAAAAAGTGAGAGTTTGAGCTTTGATTAAAATGAGATTCTCCAGCTTCATAGTTTTTGGCTATGACCACTAGCTAGGTCAGTCCAAGAAGCTCGAAGCGTACATGCATACATTTGAGCCTTTCATCAAAATACAAAACACTTGTGTATATTTTAAAGGATTATTGAAGCCATGGCAACAAGTCTATTATTCGTACTGCGCAGGATCAACAAATGGATTGAAAGAAGGGACTATATGGTACGTCATATAAAGAAAGAGGAAAACAGAAAAAGAAGAAAGTTGTCGAATGAGAGCGAGTACTTACGGAGCCAATCACCGAGAAGGATTTTCTCGTGAGCAGACCATTCAGTGTAGTTAACGTCGTGATCAATCCAACCTTTGGATCCACCCACCTTGTGAAGCACCGGATCTCCGGTCACCGCCATTATCGGCAACACCACCGCCATCACCACCACTCTCAATCTCCGGTAGTTTCCCATCATCACTTTATTCTCTCTTGCCAAACACACGCGACCAAGAGAAAATGAGCCAACCCTGGACCTCAAGAACCACGTCACGTTCCCCAAATCTGAATCTGAAAGGCTGGGTTTAGCAGGGAGACGGAAGTAACGGCTCGCTCAAATTTAAGGACAGCTCTGCACCCACCATGCAACAAGCGTGTAGGAGCTCGCACCAAATATGCATTACTCCGGTACTAATGAGGGCCCCACTTGCTGCCTTCTAACTTCTAAGTGCTCTATCACCGTACACGTGTACTTGAATGACCCAATCCCCTGATGAGTGACGACTGCTACTCCATTTTCTTCTTTTTCTTCCATTGCTTTTTTTAGCAGCTCCTTCCATTTCAGTAATCCTGATTCACTATATTACTAAAATTACTTCGTATTAATGTTCACAGCTATAAAATTAGAAATTATGAAAAGATAAACACTTATCTTTTTTGTTATATATTATTTAATATCTCTTCTATACTTGCAGAGACAGCTAATTTAGTGCTGTGATTGTTTTAGTGAACCATTTTATATTTGATAATATTGATTATTCATGAGGCTCAAACTTATAGAATTTTGCAAAAGTTATTGTTGACTCCGCTTGTTGTCACTAGTTTAACTGTCATCGATGTTTTTACCTTTTTATCAATATTATTCATCATAAAAATTGTAGGAAGTTACAGTGTATTATCAAATATTAAATTGTTGAACGTACGTGTTTTGGTGGAAATTAAGAGATTGTAATGTTCAGATATATATGAGAGAGGCCACAGAAAAAAAATTTAGTTGGCTGCTATCACCCTTTAAAATATTTTCTTTATAGTTTTTGGACTGCTGCCTTAAAAAACATTAGATGGATATTATATAATGGAGGCTGAAGATGTAAATTTAGTAATGAACAATTTTGTGATATCTATAAGATTTAATTATTTTCGGATGTAAAAGTAGACGTAAACTATTTTTTAGGTGCAAAAGCAAACATGAACTATTTATTTGGGAGTAGATATAGTAACGCCATTAAAAACACTTAATTGCTGTTACTTTTTGTATTGTGGGTCCCACAAGTTTTCTATCTCTATTATTTTAATATTTTAAATGGAAAAATATCACTTAATAAACCTCATAAAAACAAATTTATTTTAGATAACCCCCAAAAGATTCTGAAATTTTATTGCACCCATTAGATCAAAATAAAATTAAGTTGTTTTAGTGAAAAGATAATAATCGCATTACTTTATTTTTTTAATAAGAGTATTTACAAGATAAATATAATTTTTTTAAGATAAATAAAAACATTTACATAATGTCCAAGGAGTTAAAAAAATTTTGGTCATTCACATATTTGTCTTGTAAATATTTATATTAAATGCATTTATTTGTCTTGTAAATTCTCTTATTTCTCTTGTGAATGGCCAAAATGTTTTTGTTAACTCCTTGATTTTCTTTAGATCCCTTTATTGTTCTTGTAAATATCTTTATTTATCTTAAAAATGCTCATATTTATCTTATAAATACTCTTATGAAAAAAATAAAATAAAGTCATTATTGTCTTTTCACTGAAAAAAACTTAATTTTATTTTGACCCAAGGGCTATAGTGAAAGTTTAGAATACTTTAGGGGTTATCTGAAATGAAATTGTTTCTATAAGGTCTAAGTGATATTTTTTCATTAAAAAATATTAAAATAATAGAGTGAGAAGACTAATGGGACACATGGTGCAAAAAGTAACAGCAATTAAGTGTTTTTAACGTCTTTGCTATATCTGCTCCCAAATAAATAGTTTATGTTTACTTTTACACTCAAAAAATAATTTATGTCTACTTTTACACCAGAAATTAGTTAAGTCTTATGGATGCTCTACACGAAATTGTTTACTGCTAAATTTACATCTTCCCCTATAATGAATATAATAAGATGGAATGTGTGCGTGGAGAAACAAAACTTGATTGGAGAAAAGAGACAAAAACAGAAAAGGTAAGAAACTAAAATAAAGCAGCGAATGTAACTGCAAAAGATAATTAAATGAGGAGAAGTGGAAAGGAAATGCATGACAGAGATCAAGAGAAGTGGGAGGGCTAGACAAACATTTATTTATTGTTTATTTATTTTATTTTCTTTTAACAAAAAACGTTGATCACGACTTCACAAGTTCGCTTTAGGACTTTAATGCCATTTTATTTCTTTCACTTTTATTTTAACCTTTCATTTCATGTAACAAAACACTTGTGTTCTATGGCCTGGTTTTAAAAGAAAGTAAAAACAAGCGTGAAAGATAAGCCTAGTTTGGTCCTTTTTCGTGTTGGATCGAGCTACATCAATTTCTCATGTTGGTTTAGTCCTTTTTTTTTTTTTTTACCTTTTAGAAAAAAAATTAAGAAAAAGATAGAGAAATAATTTTAAAATTATAAAATCCTAAATCATGTTTGTTATCAAAAGTTGATAAGGAAATGATGAAACTTATTAAATAATTTACAACTCATATTTTGAGAAATACTTGATTTAAAATTTTATAAATTCAAAATTCTTTTTTCTTTTTTCTTTCTTTTTTCATAAAAATTTTATAGTAAATTCTGAAGTTAACTTAATTTATAAAAAAAATACAAGAGTAATGGGTTGGATCAAGCCATACACTATCCATTAACCAACAAGTCAATCTGGGCAGACTCATAGATTTTCTAAGTAGATGACCCACTCTAATGGGTGATGGCCCAAACTAAAAATGATTTTAAAAATATTTAAATAATAATTCTTTTTTTCCGGAAAATAGATAAGATAGATGAGATGAATAATTATAATTAGGGGGGGGATGAGAGATATAAGGCAAAGCCACCCCGCATGGTTTAACTTGAGGAGAAATATTTACATACTCTAACTCCGGCATCGTCATCTTATTTATATTCTGGTTAATTAAAATAAGATAACTCATCTTATTTTAATCATACATGACAAATAATTCATCTGAAGAAATTCAAATTTTATAATTTTAAGAATGATGATAGGGAATTTATTTTTTACTTTTCTAAATTAAGAAGTTTATGCTTTTAAAAATTAACTCATATACCATATATGATTAAAATAATATAAATTTTTATATTTTAATTAGTCAGAATACAGATGAAGTGATCCTCCTAAAATACGGATGGCATTACATGAGCCTAAGGATTGAAGTGTACCTATCTTCAAATCTATTTATTAAATTAGTGAGGACTAGATAAGCAAGATTACTCCTTTCTAGATTATCTTTTAATAGTTGAGATTTATTTTATAAAAATATTATTATCATTTAATACTTAATATTACAATAATATTTTTAATATTATATAAAATCTCAACAAGTCAATTTAATGATAAACAAATTAAGTGCAGAGACAAATTAAGTGCAGAGAAGGGTTTGTTGGGAAAAAAAAACACTCTTTTATCAAACCGAAGTAGACCAAAATCAGTTGGATCCTTTCTACAAATGGATTCAAATTTTCAAATCTTGTGGTCTTGCTTCTGACTTAGAGATCTGGACTTAAAACAAAGCATGTACAGCTAAGATTATGTGCATTTCTTTGGTCCCAACCAAGAACAAAGATTTGAAAACAACCTGGAGAGATACACTCACATGGTAAAGGTCCTACAACAAGTACAAGTAAAAAAAAACAACAAATTTTCCCGCAATTCCCGCAATTGAATCCTCCAATAAATTAACCCAATCAATACACCAAATTAAATTAAATTACCAAATACAACTTCCAAAACCAAACACCACCCAAACATGAACATTGCCCTCACCCCAATTTCTGCCTGCAATGCCGGATAACACCAGCAAAAACAACAAAACTATTTTCCGTTTTTTTCTTTTGCAAGTCCTTTTCTCTTTCAGAGATGGACTTAGAATCATCATCATCATTTCACCAGAAACGAATTAAAGCATCCCAAGCTGCTCCAATGGCAAACACTACAGGCAACAGAAGAACATGACCTGATGAAGAGAGAGTGGAAGAAGCAGCTTTAATAGGAGAAGCTTTGGGTGATGGGGGTGGTTTTTCCACATGAACATGAATCTTCATTCCTCCAAAGCAGAATCCGTTTCCACTCACAAAGTAGTAATCACGAGTTACATTCAGAGGAGCCACGTCTCTTCCAGCTCCTGTAGTATAGTTGTGAAGGGGATGGTCTGTGTTGCATGTCTCGTAGTTGGTCTTGTTCACCTCCAGTACGCTCTGCTGGTTCCTATCATACACAAAAACTGTAACATAACTGTGTTATCGTCTGATTTCACACAGAACTAAATAATACAGTTTCAGTTATTTGATGCAGCAAATGAAGTGAGATAAGCAAAATCTGAATTTAAATGAAGTTCAGATCAACCCAAGTCGCATTAATAATGAGATAAGGGATTTGATTGTGAAAAAATCTGCTCTGAACATATCTGACTGCAACAGCACCAACTTGATAATTTCAAGGACCAGAAAATCGAAGCCAGTCACAGAACTTAAGTACTGAAAACTAGAACTAACAAGACAAAAGGGAATGATGAGCAGATTTCAGGGAGGGATCATAATTACAGTCGATGGGAATTCATCAGCGGTGAGAAAAAGAGAGGAGCATGAGTTGGTTCGCAAAGGAAACACTTCTGATCAAGAAAAAGGGCAAAAAGTCCTGGATCTGGGTATCTAGAACAAGAGACTGAAAAGGTAAAATGGAATCTAAACTCTATTTTCCCAATCGGAGTCACTCTAAGCTCAAAATGGCAAGAACATAGTCACAATTCTAAGGAAGTCAGATGAACATACAAGCAGAAACAAGTAAAATTATTTCCGTTCTTCTATTACGACGATCAATTTGTCTCTCTTTTCTCCTTTTTCCAGAAATTTTATAGGAACGCAAACTGGATTTACCATAAGGCTCAAAGACAGATAAAAGCAGAACAGAAGCAGCAAGATTAGCTAATTTGAACCTACTCGATAAATAGAAACATGAAAAAAAAAGCTGGTAAATTAAATCTTTTAGCTCATCCTATGCATGAACATGTACAGATCTGCACAACAGGGGGAAGCTACGGCTCATGCTAGACACACAGAAAGAATCTCATCTCCCATAAACCTCAAATCGAAGCTTAAATCAGTGAGACAAGAAGGTGCTTACAGAGCCAGTCGCCATTGTAGAAGTGCTTGCCCTTAACCCAATTAGTGTAGTTCACATTGGGGCTCCAACCCATGTTGCCTCCGACAATAAACCTCGTCGCCGACGCCTCGGGCAACATCACAAGCACAGTGCACATCACAAGAAACACCCCCAAATGCTTCTTCAGATTCTCCATTGATTCTTCACTCTTCGGTGCCTTCTCCAAGAGAAAGAAGCAGACTCTAGAATACCCTGTCTGTATCTCCAAAGTTCTGTTTCTTTCGAGGCCTTTTATGAAGGCTAGGGGTTATGGGTTTGTTTAGTTTATGTGCTAATATTTTTATTTATTTATTTATTTGTTTTGGTGTGGGGACAAGCCCTGTAAAGTTCGTTTTGTTCTTTAAAATTTAGGGAAAATGAATGTGCAGTCCCAAAGAAACAAAAAAACGAAGATTCAGTCCCAAAAAATCACATAATTACTGTCAGGTCCCAAGGGACTGATTTTTAATAAATTGCAATTACACAATTACCCAAATGCCCTTATTTGACAACACTCACTCCATTGACATGCGTGTGGAATATTAAAATGTGTGGAATATTTTATTAAAATGAGTGTTATGGGTCCCTGAACCCATTTTAATTTTAATAAAATATTCCAACACCCACATTCTTCTTAATAAAATATTATAATTGAGTTAACAACCCCCACAGCATCCATTGACAACACCCACAGTGTGCATTGACAAGTCCGTGATGTTGTGTTAACAACCTCTACACTGTCCATTGACAACACTGACAGCCTCCATTGACAAGTCCTTCATAACAACCCTCACAGCCTTCATTGACAACCCCTACAGCCTATATTGACAACCTTGACAGCTTCCATTGACAAGTCCTTCATATTGCGTTAACAACCCTCACAGCTTATATTGACAACCCCAACAGCCTCCATTGACAACCCCTACAGCCTCCATTAACAACCCCAACAGCCTCCATTGACAAGTTCTTCATGTTGCGTTAACAACCCCCACAGCCTATATTGACAACCCCAACAGCCTCCATTGACAACCCCAATAGCCTCCATTGACAACCCCAACAGCCTGATAGTTTGCAGAAGAGAAGATTCAGATTATCTCAAATTCTAAGCAAAATGGCTCACTTTAGTTTGTAAAGAAAGCATTTATATACATAATTTCTTATTGAAAAGTTGCACTGATAGTTTGCGGGATTTTTCTATACAGTATGTTTGTAAGTAGATGTAAATTCATTTGTAACTTCAGCTCTATGTAAATTGATGTAAATTCATGTTTGGTATTGGGGTTGTCAATATAGGCTGTAGGGGTTGTCAATGAAGGCAGTTGGGGTTGTCAATGGAGGCTGTCGGTGTTGTCAATGGAGGCTGTTGGGGTTGTTAATATAGGCTGTTGGGGTTGTCAATGGAGGCTGTTGGGGTTGTCAATATAGGCTGTGGGGGTTGTTAACGCAACATGAAGGACTTGTCAATGGAGGCTGTCAAGGTTGTCAATATAGGCTGTAGGGGTTGTCAATGAAGGCTGTGAGGGTTGTTATGAAGGACTTGTTAATGGAGGCTGTCAGTGTTGTCAATGGACAATGTAGAGGTTGTTAACACAACATCACGGACTTGTCAATGCACACTGTGGGTGTTGTCAATGGTTGCTGTGGGGGTTGTTAACGCAATTATAATATTTTATTAAGAAGAATGTGGGTGGGTGTTGTAATATTTTATTAAGAAGAATGTGGGTGTTGGAATATTTTATTAAAATTAAAATGGGTTGAGGGACCCATAACACTCATTTTAATAAAATATTCCACACGCATGTCAATGGAGTGGGTGTTGTCAAATAAGGGCATTTGGGTAATTGTGTAATTGCAATTTATTAAAAATCAGTCCCTTGGGACCTGACAGTAATTATGTAATTTTTTAGGACTGAATCTTCGTTTTTTTGTTTCTTTGGGACTGCACATTCATTTTCCCTAAAATTTAAGGGAGATTGCGTTTTAGATCTACATCTGCCACCGATTGTTTATCCCTGTTCGCTTGAAACACACTGAATTTAATTGCTCTGAGACAAAAGGAGCATAAAATGGAAATGGATCCTCTCTAGCCAAATCTCCACTCTTGATGTAATCCGACCGTTGAGATCTTAAAAAGGATGTTAACCGTTGGATGAATTTAAGGTCCGTAACATAAAATCTGGTCCACGTGTGGGATATGAATACATAATAGTCTATTAGATATTAGTCCCTCTTCAACCTCTTCCTTATTTTCAGAATTGAGATTTAAGCCAACAAGAGTTAGCTATGTTGATAGAGTTGTTTCAAAATCTATAATGCTGTGAATTCATATTCTTTTTCTGATATAAATATTTTAATTTGTTGATGTGGGAGACTTGTGAGTATTTCTGTAAGTATTATCTCAATTAGAAAGTATACTCTAATTGTAATGAATCTTCCAATACAACTCACTAAGAACTTTTTTGCATTTAGACTTTGGTGGAATTGGAAATCTGGAATGCATGCATGTGCAGCATTCGCTGCTTCTTCTAAATGTGCTCCTCTGCATTCCCCATCTCAATCATTCAATTGCGCCAATCGTGAGAATTAGGGTCTGTTTGGGATCTCATTTAAGAGGGAAAAAAGCTCATTTAGAAGGTAAAAGCTCATTTGATATATGCGGATGCGTTTGTGAACATATTAGCTTTCATTGGGCTTTTAGAAAAAAAAAGCTACTTTTTTTAGAAGCTCATTGAAGTAGCTTCTGACTTTTTTTACTGGATTTAAAAAAAAGACACTTTTCCTACTGTCAATCCAAACACAAATCACATTAACAATATTATTTTTTCCCATTTAGCTTCTATAAAAACTACATTAAAAAAAATCATTTTTCCACTGTATTCCCAAACATACACTTAGACTGGAGAGAAATCTCGAAGAACTTTGGTCGGAGAATTGAAGAACCTTCTTTCATTGAAATGATTTTTTCTCTCGATTTTTGTTAAAAGATCCTTTGTTTTTTTCTCAATTCAAGATGAAATAGGATAAATTTATAAGGTTTGGTGGTGTCATAACTTGCATGTGCGAGTCCAAGAGGAATACTGTATTAACAAAAACGCAAGTCATAAATATAAAATTTGTGATAAAATGATGTTATTCATTGATTCATAAACATATTAATTCTATGGAAATTATTTGTCCAGTTCACCTTTTTTTTTTTCCCCCAGCAAATTCACTTTGAAGTTGTTTTGTATTAAAACGACTTAGGATATGAGGATGGGAGAATGACATCGAGGGCTTAAGAAATTAATTTAATTACTATCAAGTTTCAACAAATGTTGTTTAAGTTTAGTTGTAAGTATTGATTCACATAATTGTAATTATGGAAGCATAGATTCTCATACTTGTACGTGTCTGAGTTCATATTTATAGCTTGTATTTGAACAGCTTTCTTTTTTCCAAATCTAATTTTTCATTAAGTTAGTCTTTTAGACATTAACATTCCTTAATACCAATCATCACCAGCACTGGCACAGTTCTCTTGAGTTATTGTTACTTGCACAGGGCTGCTCTCTCCATCCAAAAAAAGGAGCACAGAATAAACAAAAGGGGACAAATCTAGCCAAGCCTTAATGGGAATAATTATTATGCTCACTAGGTTGATGGTTCTCGTGCAAAACCCTAAAATAATAAAAAGCATTTAAATTTAAAACTAATAACGAATTAAATAAAAAAATGAAGCAAATATATGTTATCATCCTTAATATACATAGGACAGAGTTGATTAATTTGTGGAGATTAATAAAGTTAAGTAAATTACTTAATTATAACATATAACATATGTTATCTAATATCTTTGAAATCATCATTAGTTTATATATAAGCTTATAAGTCCAGCAATTTAATGAGAGAAAAAAATGATAATATGAATACTTTAAAATAATTTTTTGAGTAACCTTAATTTTTTTAAAATTAATTTAGGTTAAAAGTAGTATAAAAAAATCATTCTTTTAATCATGATGTCACTCTTTTGCCAACAAATATGTAGTGTGTAATCATTTCAGTATTTTAAGAATTACAAAAATGATTGCACATAGTATATTGAAAGAAAAATATACTTGCATAGTTTGATACATATTTTTGACTATAGTGATGACAGGTGTATATGTTGAGTATGAGCAAAATTATTGGTGGGATTGATGAATTTTGCAGTAATGGCTGGCTTTTACCCAAGGACAGGATAACGCAACCAGGAGATGATCACATGAGAATTGGTGTGGCAACTTTGACTGTTTGTTTAACAAGCAAATATACGAATTGGGTTACCTGTATCGTACTGTTTAAATATGGTTAGTTGGCGCTGGTCTATAAAAGAAACATGGTTAGTTGGCGCGCGAGACAAATATCAGTTTTATAATCGAGAATCATATCTTGTGGGTCAAGCGTCCCAGTGTGAATACCCTTCCCATGTCCCTCTGTTATTTTATTTTATTTTTTTGGGTCAAAGTCCCTCTGTGATTTCGCTGTACCCTCCGACATAACCCATGTGCCCCCATCACTTTCTTTTTTCCTTCCTTCCTTGCTCCGTTCACTCTTTTCTGGTCTCTGTTTTTTTTTTACCTGTCCTCTTTATTTTTTTTTTCGGAGTATTGTTTATAGACTAAAATTAGTACGAATCCCCGCAACTTTGATCCTATCCTGTCATATGAGCCGGAGGAGAACGGGATATGGATCTCACATGCCACCTTATCCATAGTTAGAGTTAGTAATACATGCCCAACTCGCGAGCTCAATCCATAAATCCGCAGATTAGGACAGGGTTAAGGTTCGAAAAATCCCAACCCACAAAAGTGTGGGCCGCACATGCCTGCACCACATGGCCCGCGGGTTGGCTCGCAAATTTTATATATATATATAATAATCTCACAAAACCTATAAGTTGTCCCTTCCCATTTTGGTACCTCTTAATTCAAATAAAAAAAATCTTAACCTTTTTACCTCTTCTTTAAACAAAATTATTATATATTGGTTATTTGATGATGATTTTTGTGTATAAACTTTGATAGATTTAATAACTTTATCTTTTAAATTATGAATTATATTTTTAAATGTTTATAAAAAGAATAATTGATATTAGGAAGATAAATTTAATAACTTATATATATATATATATATATATATATATATATATATCGTATTTTCGGCCACCTTAAAAATATAAAAATTATTATATTTTTTTAAAAATACGGGACTGCAAGCTGGCCAGCAATCCCCACACTGTGGGTTAGGGTTAGTATTTTATCGGCCCAAAAAAGTACAAACCCACACCGTACAACCCACAGGTTGATGCAGATCAACCTATAATTCATAGATTGACCCGTTTTACCGACTCTAGCCATAGATCATAAAACTTATGGATCCATCCTCGCCTTTTTAAATCCGTAGGCTTGTCCACCCGATTGGTGGAGTTAGTCCGTGTTGTGTGTCGAGTTGACTGATTCAAGACTAATTTGACAATAAAAGATAAACATAAGCAGGAAGCCATATTTATATAGAAATTAGGCATCGTCATATTACTCTGCATCAAGCCACTGTCAGATCTCTTGAAACGAAATCAAGATTCGTCTTTAGAATTACACAGTTGAGGCTCTTGATTTCATCTTCTCCAAAACTCATGAACCTCTCACTCTGAACCAAAATTTAGCATTTCATGATTCAGACAAAGTGTTGCAATAGTGCCACGTCATGAGCTGCTCAGGCGGAGAAACAAGTGGATTGTAACTTGACACGTCATCTAAAAAGGGGATTGCTACATCCCAAACGAAACTGACACGCATATTATTATTTTGGTTGTTTGTATTAGCTACGTAAGTTCCATAAATACTTATAAATTATGATTCATGAAATATCAAATAATTTTTACAGTTTAAAGTTATGTAAATTAAATTTATATAATAAATCTAATTTAATTAAAATTGGTCAAACCAACAAATTGTCGCATCCTCCATGCCTCCAGCTCTATCCACTTTCCCATACCTTTTACCATTTTATGTGTGGCTCTCTGCCTTTCCCAACCTCTTTTCTATTTATTTATTCCCTCATTTCCTTTCTTCCTCCTCTCTCTCACACACTCACTGTTAAACTTCAAACCGGAATCTCAAATCCATGGAAGCCTGTTTCCTCGTCTCCAATTCCTTCACCAAATCACCCGATCAACCTCTCCACACTCTCAAATCCCCTTCTCTTTCTTTCCCCAGAAGATCCTCTCTACAATTCCGCTCCAGGAAAGTCGCTGTTCCATGTTAGTTCTTTCCCTTTCCCCTCTCCATCATTTTTCCATTCAACCTGGATTTATTTATCTATCGTATGCGTTTTTCGTTTGTTTTGATTTGATCTGTACAACACGATAATCATAGCTAAATCACAGGTTGCTGCCATCTGTCATCCTCCTCGCCGTTCAATGGCGATGATGATGACAGGCCGTCTCTTAACGCGGACTGGCGATCCTTCCGTGCAAAGCTGGTGGCCGGAGAACAGCTAAGAACGACGTCGGACGAGCCTTCCTCTTCTTCTGCCGCCGATCCGCCACCGATCAGCCTTGGGGACAAATGGGCCCACATTATCCACGAACCCGAAAGGGGCTGTCTGCTCATCGCCACTGAGAAGCTGGATGGCGTCCATATATTCGAACGGACGGTGGTCCTGCTTCTCTCCACTGGTCCCATTGGTCCATCGGGGATCATACTGAACCGACCGTCGTTAATGTCGATCAAGGAGACGAGATCGACGGCGATGGATGAGGAGGGCATGTTTTCAAACAGGCCATTGTTTTTTGGTGGGCCGTTGGAGGCGGGCCTGTTTTTGTTGGGCCCAAAAGAGGAAGGCCTGGAGAAGAGTGCGAGTGGGGTGTTGGAGGAGGTAATGACGGGCTTGTACTATGGGACGAGGGAGAGTGTGGGTTGTGTGGCTGAGATGGTGAAGAGGAGTGTGGTTGGGGTTGGGGACTTGAGGTTCTTTGATGGGTATTGTGGGTGGGAGAAGGAGCAGTTGAGGGATGAGATTCGGGCCGGGTATTGGACTGTGGCTGCTTGTAGCTCAAGTGTGATTGGGCTCGCAAGTGTCGGAGGTATTGGGCTCTGGGAGGAGGTTCTTGGGCTTATGGGCCGAAGAAAGGTTTGGTGAAACATGTATTTGGGCTGAGTGGCCCAATGTAAGCTGTAGAGAAGACTCAAGATTGATTGACTTCATAATGGAACTTCTTTGGATAATCCAAGACCTTGTGTCATTCAATCTTATCCTTACTCGTCCATACAAGTTGTGAATTGTGATTTTTCTCAATTGCCTTTAAACTGATAAAGGGTTTTTGGGGTTTACCTTAATCATGCACTCGGTTCTTCATTTTCTTCAGCGGAGTTAACTGCCTCAGATCATCCAACGGAAAAAGCAGAATAAAACAATTAAATTTGAGCATATGGTAGATTTTCATGTTTCAAATGAAATTCACGCAGGTACTATTGTGTTGGGCTATGATGTGATTAGGAAAAGGCGAACTTGCGAGTCCTAGAAGTCCAGATCGTTTAACAAGTTGCTTCCACAAGGGTCAAAGCATCCTTCCATGTTTGGTGCAATTATGTGATATTTAGAATTATCCATTAACTCAAATTTAAGGAATACTGGGTTGGAAAACAAATTAAATTTATGCAAACAAATAAAGTTAAACAGATCTTTATTCACTGGCCAAAAAAGTGAAAAACAGATCTTCTTTATGGATGTATAACAGATTACAACTCCTATTATTACATAGGTGAGAATGATTTAGTCATGTTTACTTGCGCCTCACCAATTCACAGGAGTCAGGACTTAGCATCCCCTTATCAAAATATCTTACCACTATTCTAGATATAAAACCTAGTTAATATTTATAAAAGATTAAGAAAATTAATTAAATTATTTTAAAGCATTAATATTTATCATTTTTTTTTCAAAACAGATATATAATTTAATTATACATAACTATGATATGATTAAATAACTTATTTTTCTTCTCTATTTTATCTAAAAAAAGTCAACTATATCTTATATTTAGAGATATGATAAATATATTTGTTTTCTGGAATAATTATATGTTAAATATTTAAACCCCCCCCAATACAAGGAAGGTTGACATTATACTAATAAGTAGAAGAAGTAAATCTCATATTATTAGATATTTATTGCTTAATTCATTCTTATTTATTTAATAATAAATATAAATATAAATATAAACAACTGCTTGGGTTATTAAAATAAATATCCCTCCCATCATAAATATAATGTTCATTTGAAAGTTAAGGTTTGGCCCTAAATATAAAGTTGGAATTTTTGAAACAAAATTTGCCCTATAACCCTCTTATGATTCATATCATTAATATGGCCGAATGGCGGGTGGGGTGGGTCCATCAAAAATATAAAAGAGTGGCGGGTATTGTGGCTCCATCAGAGGCGAAACAGGTAACAGGCAAATTCAATCGAGGTGTATCGATGATGCTGCTTGAACTTATGAATGTGGTAACTTTTTAATTAATTGAATTATTGATGTTTCAGAAGAAAAATAAAAGTAACCATTACAGTGAAGTTTGAGAGAAAAAATAAAAAAAATAGTTTTAAAAATTTATTAATAAAATTTCTGAATTTATTATTGACCAGCTCTTAAAATTGTTAGATCAAATTTTTTTTTTGTTAGTGTATGTTTAGAAAAACCCAATGATTTTAAAAATTATTTTTATAAACTGAGATAAAACTCATTTAATATATTTATCTCATAAATTATAAAATTTATTTTTTAAAAACTAACCGCACTATAATTTTTCCATGAAAGAAAGCACTAATTGAACGATCGCCGATGCCGTAACAAAAGTCTCGTACGAGCAATCAATTCCACCCTCTTCCTCCCTGAATTAAAAAGCAGTTACTTGCAGAGCACACTCTCAAGTCTTCCGCTCATCGAAGCCATGGAAACAGCCCCGAAACTGAGTTCCAATTCTGATTTTGACCTCATAATCTTAGGTGCTTCGGGTTTCACTGGCAAATACGTTGTCAGAGAAGCTCTGAAATTCCTCAACACCCCTTCCTCCCCTCTCAAATCCATCGCCTTGGCTGGTCGCAACCCTACGAAACTCTCCGAAGCCCTTAAATGGGCCAGCCGTCCTAATCCCCCACCTTCGATCCCAATTTTAACTGCCGACACAACGGACCCCCCTTCTCTCCTAAACCTCTGTGGCCGGACCAAGCTGATTCTCAACTGCGTCGGTCCCTTTCGGCTCTACGGCGAGCCTGTCGTTGCCGCTTGTGCTGAAACCGAGTGTGATTACTTGGATATATGTGGCGAACCTGAGTTTATGGAAAGGATGGAGGCGAAGTACCACGAGAAGGCTATGGAGACGGGATCTTTGGTTATATCGGCATGTGGATTTGACTCGATTCCTGCTGAAATGGGATTGATGTTCAATTCGAGGCAGTGGGAGGCTCCGTTGGTGCCGAACCGCGTCGAAGCGTACTTGAGCTTGGAGTCCGATAAAAGGATTGTGGGTAACTATGGGACCTATGAATCGGCTGTTTTGGGCGTGGCTAATGCGAAGAAGTTGCAGAAACTGAGACGGTCGAGACCCCGAAGAGCCAGGCCAGTGGTAAGAGAATCTTAGACTAGAAAAATGTCCAAGCCTTCGAAGCATTTCTGAATTTACTTGAGGGGTCTGTCTAACTGCAGTACTCTGCATTTTGATTATTGTTACGGCTCTTGAGATGATGTTTCATAGTCGTCTAGTTGGTAGGAAATGCTCTTAAAGAAGTTGGAGGGCTGTTTCATTGTAATATTTCGATTTGAGTGATTGAAAATCAACGGAAGCATAGCAGATGGAGCAAGAGTGGTATATCCAATTATCCATCTCAGTTTTAGGAAAGCCAGTGCAGAAATAATTCTAATTATTGACATGAGAAATGAAAATGGTTGCATTTACATTACTATTACATTATTGTGGCGTACTCAAGCTGTCTCCGTCAGTAAATGTGCGTGTAACAGTGGTTTACTGTGATAAAATTGAAATTCATTTTTATCCCCTTGGTAGTATTTGTGGTGGAGGTTTAGTTGGTATAAATATAATGGTAATAGTTGTTCCAAAGTACGAAGTTGACAACTTATAATTTGTTATGTGTGATGGCTCAGTTGCGATGATATTCTTCTTTTGCATTCTTGAAGTTGAATGAGCCAGATGTATTGAAGGAAAAAACAGAGTCAGATGTATGTTTTGGGGACATTTAATTGTCAGTTACAACTTTGGTATTGTTGCAATGTCAAAAATCTACATTTGGTCTTAGGACTTGCAATGGCATTAGATTTACTGGCCTAACATGAAGGAGGTACTGATGTACTGCAATGTATAGACTACTATAGAGTGCTATACTTATTGGGAAACAATTTTGCGTTCCTGGTTTGATAGCCGATCGCATAACCAATATAATGTTTAATGCAATATGTCAAACATAGAAGCAAATTGCACTCATGTACATATCACAAGAGCTGATAAAAACGCAGATAGCATGAGACATTGAAAGATTTATACAAATATGCCTTGAAATGGAGTGTAAGGGATTAAATATAGGTTTCTAAGGTCCTGGTATCAGAAGTCAGAGTGAGAAGCCTGTGCAATTGTGTTGGATGGAATTGAAAGAAGTTATCTGCCCTTTGCTAGGATGATTGCTGAGAAATGTAATATAAAAGATAAAATGGTCTAGTCTAAAACTCAAATATAACATTTTATACATTCAATTTGGAGGATGAAGTAGTAAATTGCTTGCTTTCTTTTCCTTCTTTCTTCCCCCCCCCCAAAAAAAAACACGTTCTTCTCTTTTACCTTTCTATTTGGAGGGGAACAAAATGTGGGATTTGATGGTATGGGAAGGGCGTATTTTTACTTATAAATCATCTTGAATGTCAGAAAGTTTTACTTATTACTCTCCGTGGATCATTTTTTGTCTCAAATGTGATCTTGCGATCAACTTAAACTAATGCTGATCTTGCTCCTGTTGTGTATTGACCTTGCGCCCCCTTTCCTTCACTCTTTTATATGGTTTAAAATACTATGTCATTACAACAACTTTTATCTTAATGCTTGTAGATTCCTGGAGCTCCTCCTCCCAAAGAAGTTATTGAACACCAGAAGAAAATTGGACTTTGGGCAGTAAAGCTACCTTCAGCAGACTCGATTGTTGTACGAAGAACACTAGCTGCTCTAACAGAGAATCCCCGAGGTCTCCCTGGAAGGAATGAGAGTGCTGAGGTGATTGAGAAAAGGGGAGCATACTGGTCAAATGTGAAGCCAGCTCATTTTGGTGTGAAAGTAGGCTCCAAATCCTTGTTGGGGGTTTTTGGATTTGTTACAATCGGGGTTTTCTTTGGTCTCTTGGGAATTTTTTCTTTTGGGAGGTGGCTTCTTTTGAAATTCCCTTCATTCTTTAGCCTTGGTGGGTTCAGGAAGGAAGGTCCTTCTGAAGAGGAGGTGGAAAGCGCTTCGTTCAAGATGTGGTTTGTAGGGCATGGTTATAGCAATGAGAGTCTTGCGACGCAGGGAAACACAAAACCTGACATGGAAATTATAACTAGAGTTATGGGACCTGAAATTGGATACATCACCACTCCAATCTCTCTTATTCAGTGCGCTCTGGTTCTTCTCAGCCAAAGGGACAACCTACCAAAGGGAGGAGTTTACCCTCCAGGTATAGTGTTTGGTCATACTGATCTTCAGGAAAGACTTCAACAAAATGGAATATCATTTGACTTCATTTCAAGGAGTACGATTTCCTCTTGATCGTTATGCTTTAATCCTTTGTTTGATGAGACAAAGTTATCCTGATCGGCCGAGAAACTCTTGTTTTCTTTTGTCTTTTTTACATTTTGCAAGGATACTATAGTTTTAATGAGGATTTGACTTGTTCTGAATTTGATCATCTCTTAACCAATAGCACATTTGTTCAGGTACATTTTAGTTATATCTTTTAAGCTGATACTTGAGGAAAATAATATGATGCAAAGTAAGCAGCGTAATTTTCTACCTGTCCCCTTTTCTTTGGAGTAATTATTACTGTTATGGATTGATTGATCATTGTGTGTTGATCCCACTCTTTGTCCAATAAATCTTATACCCTCGGTATGCAAAAGGCATTCTGAATTCCCACTTCCCTTGCTCCTATGATTTTCACCTCACTGTAACAGTTAACTGATTCAGACAAATAATGATATATGAGCTTTTGTGTTTTCCCGATAGTTGCTAGTAATACATACAACAACAACAACAACAAAACCTTTATCCCATTAGGTGGGGTCGGCTACATGGATCGCACGACGCCATTGTGCTCTATCAAAGACCATAGATTTCGATATATTATTAATTAAAAGGTCTCTCTCAATGACCTCATTAAGCGTTCGTTTCGGTCTTCCTCGACCTCGTTTGACAGAACTTCATTCTGCTTGATCAACCCTTCTCACTGGAGCATTCAATGGCCTTCGCTGAACATGTCCAAACCATCTCAAACGATTTTCTACCATTTTTTCGTCAATAGGGGCCACTCCAACACGATCACGTATATGAGTGTTACGAATCTTGTCCTTTTTTGTATGGCCATACATCCATCTTAACATCCTCATCTTAAAAATTGGCAGATTTACTTGCTAGTAATACATACCATTTCTTAAAATAATCTTCAGCTTGGAAAGATCTAAAAAATAGGAGTACCGACGGGTCTACTGCCACAAAGGTTTGTTTTCGAAGGAAGTACGGGAATCTTGTAGGGTATTTGATAAGAGCCAGAAAATGGGGAAAAAATCCCCTGAACGTTGAGGGAATGAGAAAGGACGAGCTGGATGGAGGCTTAAAGGAAGCAAGTAAATCTGCCATCTGAGTGATGGAAGACGGAAAGTGAAGCCAATATCATACTAACAAGATACCTTGAAACAGTGGAATGTGTGAAATGTTTTGGAAATTGGTTTTGGTGACTTCTATCCTCTGGAACGCTAATTGCTCTGTTTCCATAATTTATCAGTGTTCTGTATTTTGTCGATATTGTCCTTGTTTGGAATAGCTAATGCTTTCAAAAAAAACTTTTCAAGTGTAATTTAGTTAAGTGTGTGTTTGAGGAGTTTTATTTTAATTTATTTGAATAAACACTTTTAGAAGTTTGAATATCTTATTTTCACATGATTCTTCTGCCTATTTCCTATTTACCATCCTATTTAAAGTTATCAAGGTCCTTCTTCCTTCTGACATTATTTTCCCAAACAGATATATCCAGCAAGCTTCGCCAAGAACTTTCAGTGAGAATTCTGGGCTTTTTCTCGGGTGGATCATTCCAGTACAGAATCATAATAAAAATATAACGACATTATATTCAAAAAAAAAAAAAAGAGTGTAACAAGGACAAAACCAATTTTTATTCATATTAATTTAACTCCAACACAGTTGCTCTTTGTTCTTTTACACATTCCAAAAATGATTCCACACCTTCCTCGCTTTAGAATCGAAGAGACAAAGTTTTATTGAGAAGTAGCATCAGAGACCAAACACAAACATCGAGGATGAACACCACGCCTTTCTTTTTAATTTTAATAAATTTAAATTTTCATTCAAGGTGGTCATGTGGCCTTATTGACATGAACAGAGCAGCATACTGCAAAAGCCTGCGTTCAGTACTGATGCGTCCTCCACCTTCGATCACAGAGGTCACCGGACCTCTTGTCCTCTGCCTGTATCGCCGCCATGCAAGCTGTATGTTCACGGCAGCCCACGTTCTCCAATTGGACGAGTAATATCTCGCCGTTCTCTTCAGCCTCTCGTTGGCAAACTTGTACCTGAAGTGGTCCGTCACGTACTTGAGGTGACCTGCCTCCAACCCAAAAGCTTCTGCTGATTCCAGGCATAAGAACGTGGCGGATGATGCCGGAAGTCGGTCAAGGAACGGCCGGCGAAGGCACCAGGAGAGAAGTTCATCCCCCAAAAATCCCCCAGCTTCGATGACGCTTGTGGCCACCATGCCTTTGCTTAGGCTTTGCATGCGTTTTATGCGCCCGCGAACTATGAATACCATTCTTGGCACTGGGTCCCCTTCCCTGATTATCTGTATAACAAAAGGCTTGCACATGTTATTCAAAATCATGGTCTTCCCTGTTATCATATATAGTAATATATATATATATATATATATATATATATATATATATCCAAGGCTCAAATATATTAATAGGATTATATAGCAACTGTCTTCTTAATGAGTACCTTTTCATCTTTAGAGAAGACTAGGGGTTTAACCCTATCACAGATGTTGTCAAGGATAAGATCATCCAAGTTGTGAAACAGAGGTACCTGCAAAACAGATTCCACGTAGTTCTATCATCATTTAATCCAAGTCTTATCTTATAGTGGCTTTTTATAGATTTTATGTTGTATGTAGTATTTATAAATATATAGATTAATGTCCAAAAAAGCTATTTGTCTGATCTCAATTCTTTGAAATAAGTTGCAGAGAATTGAGACCATTGATTGGGGCAATTTTTGTTACCTTTCTGATGAGGTCTAAGCAAAGATAACGCTTGATGTCTCTCCTCAATCCTTCAGGAAAGTCTTTGACCAATTCCATTTCGTCCTCTCCTCCCATGGCTGCCCATTTCTGGCGTTCAAACTGGCGAACTCTCTGTCTTAAATGGGACGGAAGTTGCCTCCTCCTCATCCACCATTCCATGTCACGACATCTCAGCTGCATCTTTCTCTTTTTCGCCATTACTGCGTGTAAGAATACCTTCATGGGAACCACAAATCTTCACGTGAGACATATCGTTTTGATGGAAATATTTTTCTTTTTTATAATTTCCCGAGTTTCATTGTGTGTGCGTGTGCGCATGAGTGTGTGTGTTTTGTATATACCTGGATGTTACCAATCAACAGAGTGAAGAGCATTAGTCCGCTGAGTACAATGCATATGCTGAAAATCACTTCTAGCCAGTTACTCGTAGGCTCAAGATCATTGCCAAAAGTGCTGCATGATAAGCAGGATTGATAAAACTCATCGAAATGAATAGAAATCAAGTCTTTTGTTATATTTCTATAAGAGGTAAAGAACAGAACGTTTAATCAAATACAGGTGAAATCCTAAAAGCTTTATCTGATCATAGGATGCATAACGAACTTGGAAGTGTTACGGATTTTCTTCTCCAGTAATAAACAATACTCGCTACCTCTTATCTTTAATATAAAATCTATTTTACAAAATGGATATTATATTAAGGATAAGAGGAAAGACCACCAAACACTTAGATCAACTAGCAATGAGTTGTTTTAGCTTAAACAAGGATTTTAAGTTTGGGACTTGAGAACGCAACAGTGTTAGATGGTAGGAGTGCCACCTAAAACAATGGTCATATCATACTTCGAATCTGGATTAGTCTAGCCCTGTGAAGTTCCCTATGACAAGGGGCTGGCGTGAGACTAATGTATAAAAAAAAAAAAAAAAAAAAGGACCAAAGATGAAGTAATATTTAAGAGTATGCTTTACTTGGGAATATATCTATACCTGAGGGTCATCAAACCCCAAAATATGGGATAAAGAATCTTGACAGCCAAAGAGTTGCTGGAAATGACTGGGAGAGCCCATTGGTAGATCCCATATTTAAAAGGCCCTTGCGCATCTAAACACAATGGCTTTCTTGCCACAACTGTTGTGAAGTTTCCATTACACGAAGTTCCTTCTGTGCCTGTTGGTGACAGAAACTTGTAACACACTTCATCTGAACATGACAGAGGGAGATCACATCCATACCCTCTTTCACACTGCTGCCTCAGGCACGCCGCTACTCGTTGAATTGCAAGCACATACCAGCACCCTCCTGCTACCTGTAAATATATATATATATATATAGGGGACATTCAATCATCAGATTAAGTTAAACTCGAAACTGAGTTTGTGGGGTGGGAACAATGGAGGGGGCTGAAGGGTGTGACTAATTACGTGAGAAGCAATAAGGTAGGCTATGAGGTTGAGGCCAAAGCCCCACCAAATGGTGCCGAAGATATAGCCCGTGACTTTTTGCATCCTCCTCATCATGCAGATGCTGTGGTAAACCTTGGGCAGAAATTGAAACAAGAAGATCAATAGCATTAGAGTCATTATGATTTTAATTTGCTCTTCTCTTATCAACTTTGGGAGTACCAGCCAAAACACAGCCTGCAAATAAAACGCAAACAGCAATTCAGAAGAGTAATACTTTCCTAGCCATAGTGATGTTACGAAACTAGGATAGCCACAAAAAAAAATTCATAGGAAACTAGTGATTGATTTAACTTTTAATCATTTGACGATGAATAAGAATCTAATAGTAAATTTAATTATATCGTAGTTCTTTATTCATAATAATATATACCTTGTTGGTTAGGCAAAAAATAAACGTCCGAAACTGCTTACAAAAAGTCACATACGTACGGCATCAGCTTTTTAACCGTGCCCAAAGAATGAAGCTAGCAAGGAAGGAGGAGTAAATTGGAGTTTCGACAAGACGTAGCAATCATTGAGGTAAGATCCACAACACATCACGTGGCAATGACGGTACGCTTGAAGATTCGAAGAAGTTTGGGAATGAATGAGAAAATTTGGTTACCTGAGGAACGGGAAGTATAACAAAGGCGTCGAACCAGAAGCCTCTGAAGGACCTCAGGTAATGCGCGGCGATGGCACGCGCGTCCCACACCAGCTTCCCACAACCAACCACCATGGACTCCTTCGACACGTACGCCAGCCTGAACTGCAACCACACGTGGAACACGTGAACCACGTCCACCAACGTCTTCACCACGGTCAGTATCGTCGCTAAACCGCCGTCCATGTACAGGCACGGCGTGCCGTCCCTCCCTATTGACAGCGCATAGAAGAATAATGGGTCCACCGCCAGCGCCAACCCTCGCGCCAGCAGCAGCGCCCTGTTCCACCTCTGCACGCGCTTGCTTCTCGGGTCCAACACTGACCCGAACAGCCCCGATTTGGGTCGTTGCCTCGGATTATTCTTCGCTGTGGTTTTGTTCTGGATAGGGACTAAGGAAGAGCCCGCGGAAGCCTCCCATTGCGGCGGGTGATAGCTGTCGCAGCTGGTGGAGTGGAACACGGGGACGCCCACCTGAGTGCAGGCATAGCACTCGACGGACGAAGAATTGGCGTTTGGACTAGTAGTAGTGTCGTCGAAGACGACGACGTCGAGGCCACTGTCACCGCCGCCGCTGCTACTCCTAGAATAAGTTCCCAAGCACCTAGGGAGAGAGAAGAGAGCGGGCATGATTGGTCATAGAGAGAAACCATGGGAGGGGAGTTGTAGATAGATATTGAAGAGAGGGAAGGAGCTGGCAGAGAAAAATGAACGTAATAACAGTAAGAGAAGGTTGATAAGCTAAGGACGGATGACGGCTATGAAAGGGGACTAGGGGAGAGAGAGAGAGAAGAAGGAGAGGTGTGGCTGAGAGGAGAGGTGTGGCTGAGAGGAGAGTTGTGTGTCAGTTAGAGCACGTGAAATGATGAGAGTGAGGATCCTGATATTTGAGGCGAGGCAAGGCAAGTGAATATATAAATCCGATTTAAATAAATTGATTTAAATATTTATTGAGAGAATGTCAAAAAAAAATACTATTTAAACTTCAAAATCTTGTTAACAAGTTTAGTAATGAGATTAATAAAAATGGTAATGCAATTAATAAATCATTTTATTATTAAATCAACTATTTAGGATTTTAAAATTTAAATGATATTTTTTTAGAATTCTCCCATATTTATTTCGTAGATTATAAAATTATTTTATAAACTGTAAAAATTATCTCATAAATCATAAAAATTATTTTATATTTTATAAATCAAGACTAAAAAATACTTATAGAAACAATTCGAATATATAATAAATTAGGTCTGTTCTAGAAGACAGTGAACAAATATGTTCATATTAGAACGGAACTCCTTTCAAAAATGTATTTCATATGTAAATCATATTAAAAAAAACTTCTATGGGGTTGGCTTCGGGTTCATGCACACTTAGCTCCCAGATTGTACCAAACTACCAGGTATTACTTCTCGTTCTTAAATATACATTTTAAATAATTGATTTATATTAAATAAATAATTAAATTAGTTAAAAATATTAAATACATATTTTTTTCAACTATGTTTTTATTTGTAAAGGAGATAAGTAAGAGAAACAATAAATATAATAAATAAAGTCAAAAAACAAAGTTGAAAAAAGTACAATAAATACTTTGACAAATCTAAAATGAAGCTTATGTTTTAGGATAGACTTGTTATCAAGTTTAAAAACTTATATTTAGAAATGGAGAAAATATCATCTTTATTTTTTCCCAATAAAATTATGCCATCCTCCTTTCTGCCTCTAACTTTCATTACAAACAACCCATATTAAATTTTAGTAGTAAAGATGGTTCACTTATTAATTTTGTTTAAAAATTAAATATCTTTTAATGTTGCCCATATTTAATAGCATTAAAAAAAAATACTACAAGACGCGGCAAGTCTTCTCATGATAAATTATAATACTGTATAATATTTAAAAATTTGTATTAATAATCCATCAAGTAAATTATATTATGGATAAAAAAAATTCTTTTAAAAGACTCTATATATTTAAAACGAGTTTGATTCTTAGTTTTTCATGTTTAAATTGAAGATAATACTTAGTTCAAATCTCGTATATTTATTATATCGAGCTTTCCACTTCCAGAGGTCATGTGTCATATTTTTAAAATATTATCATTTAATTAAAAATTTATATGAAATAAATATAACTGATGAGCATTTGAAGTAAATTTTTTCCTTAAATTGGTTGCATTTAAAAAATAATGGTGGGAGGGGATAAACCTTGGGTACTTAAGTTATAGAGACATTCAAAAATATGCTCCAGACACACAAAACAGCTAATTAGCGAAAGAAGAAATGGTGGTGGGTGGGTGTGCCCTTTGGGTGGAGTACATAGTTTTGTAATTTCATGCACTCACATAAAACCAAACTTGAGTGTTTTGTCGTGGCCTCGCTGTTCGGCCCACACGCCATTTTCTGTTGGGGACCACGATCCGTCTACCTTTGTTTCTTTCTCTTCATTTCCTTTTCACCTTTTGTTCATCACTTTCAATTAATTTATATATTCCATCAATCATTATGAATCCTCAGCGCAGTTATCTCGTCGGAATAATGAATCACTTAAAAATTAACACAATGTGTTAACAAAATTATTCCCTCCATGTTTTATTCACAACACCCTGTTGATTGGTCCTTAATATATAATATCATTCATAAAATTTAATAGAATATTTATGACTTATTGTCGAAGGTACTCTTTCTCCTCTTCTAATAAAAAGGTGATTTTAAAAAGTTATTGTGAAAAAATTTAATATTTAGCTAATATTTTTATTTAAAAAATGGTTAATAAAGATGTGTAAAAATAACCAAAGTAAGTAATATGAGCATAATAAAACGCCCAGCACTGTTAATACTTAATTAAATTTACACATAAGTCCAAAGAAAGTAATATGATGTTACAGATCACTTACAGCCATATACTTCCTCAATCTTAAATATAAGATAAAGTTGATTTTTTTGGAGATATTAGGAAAGTTAATTAACTTAATTTAAAATATTTATATTTATCATTTTTTTCTCTAAACTATTTTGCCTAACATATAAACTAATATATAATCTAATGAATAATAATACATAATATATGATATGATTAAGTAACTTATTCAATTTCTTTAATTTCTAAAAAAAAAAGTCTATACGATTTTATATTTAGAATGGGAGTGCTATATTATTATTAGGTATATGTTACTACTTTAGTATTGATATTATATAAGATTTTGTTGGCAGTACGAAGAACCACTAATTTAAACTTTATGTTTAAGGGAAAAATCACTTTAAAAGACATCTAAATTACTCAAATTCTGAATTGATTCATTAAATTTAATAAATCTTAAATTAGGTTATATACCTTAAAAAATAAGATTTAAAAAATTGATAATTTTACCATATTAGCCGTGATTTGATTTTCACCCCTACTCATTGTGGATCCTTCTCCCTGACAATGGGGTAAATCACTGCAACATCAACATTGACAGTATAAAAATCATATTTTCCTTGCAACATCAACATTATATCTCAATATTACAGCACTAAAAATTCAATTGACATGACAACGAAAACACTCATGAGCGCAAGCATGAATATTTCTAAGGACAACATCTTTCATTAAAAGTTTACAACTAGTAATGCTTTAGGGGTTGAAGCTTGTTTGTCACGGTTTATGTTTATTTGAAATAATGATTGAAGTTTTTAAAAATATTTTTTTAATTATTATTTATGGTATACGAGATAAGTATATAAGAGGAGTTTTGTCTCTATTTACATAAAAAACACTTATAAGCTCTTAAAAAACTATTCCATGAGAAGTTTATAAGTGTTTTTGACATAAATCAACACAAAACTCATCTCACATGCTTATCTCTTATACTATAAATTATGATTAAAAAACTAATTTTAAAGGTTCCAATCACTATTCCAAACATGCACATATCAATCAACACAATCTCGGGCAATTGGGATTGGATTGGGATCTGAAAAAATTATATTTGAGGTTTCCAATCCTGTCATGAATATATATATATATATATATATATATATATATATAATCCTAAATGGCTTTCGGCTGAGTGAGTGAAGTAATCGACCCTAAAATTCTAATTCTCTCTCTCTCCTCTATATATATACTTTTTCTCTGATTTTATGACATCCCTTTTTATTCAAGGAATAATAAGCAAAGCATTTCGATCTGTGTGTTGTAATTCTTTCCGCTTGGCCGATGCACAATGCCCACCAAAATTGTTTTCCTTTTCCCTTTTGGGTTCCTGGTTTTCTTGACTAATACTTGTTCGGGGGCATGATTTTCTTTTGCTTTTCGATAACTATTTCGGCATTGATCTGCTGGCGAGGTAACTGTTTTTTCATGTTCTTGTCTGCTTCTTAAACTTATAGATTTGCTCATTGGGTCGCTTGGTAAGAGCTTTGGCATTTGATCTCAATTGATTATGTTATAGTAGTTTGTGAGGATTTTAAACTGGATCTTCAGTTTGTTCTGACAGGCATTAATTTTGTAAATGAATGGAATAATCCGGATTTTAGGAAATCCTAATCCCAATTGAGACGGGAATTTTTTAGGATTGGGATTGAGACTAATTTTCCTTCCTGAACCCTTCTTCGAGATGAGACTTAGAATGAGGTTTTCCGATCCCATCCTGTGCCAAAAACATTCTCACTCTAGCCTCGCTCTACAAACACATGTTACGTGATTGACTCCCATCCACAAATACTCCCTCTAGTCCTATTTATAAGAACTCAGTAATTGAATTATGTAGTTTAAGAAAACAGTTAAAATTAGTTGAAAATAATAATTATGTCTGAAATAAATTTTATTTTTCAAATATATATGCCCTTATTTATGAGGGGCAAGTAAAAAAGAGAAATAATATAATATAATTATTAGTAACCTTTTAATGAATGCAATGCTTATAATTAATGAGGTAAGTATAAAAAAAGTTTATTAAATGATCAGACAACTCTTATTAGACTCTTATAAAAATGAACAAGGTAATTTAAATTTTGAACTCTTATAAAAAAGACTGGAGGGAGTATTTATCAACATTACCAATATCTCTAATATTATTATTAACCTAGATTTTAGGGAAAATGAGAATTCTAATAATATTTTAATCACACAAATTGTTCGTTCAGGTCTTGCATTGAAATCAGAATTTGAAGCCCACACTACTGAGAATATGGATTTACTAGAAGATTTAGTGTATGTGTGGATTAGCTTTTAAAAAATAGTTTTTATAATTTGAGAGGTGAGTATGTCAGAAAAATTTGATCTCGATTTGTGAATTTTTTTTTTAAACTATGATTTTTATGGTTTCTCAAACACTCTGTTAGTGAGGGAGAAAGTGGTGCAACAGGAGGATTGGAGTGAAAAACTAGAGTATAAGGAGAGGGCAATTTAATAGGGAAAATATTTATAACCTATAACTCTGCAAATATACGACCGCATAAAGTAATAAAGAGTGAATAAAGTATCATTTCCACGAGGATTTGGTACCTAAACCCAGTTGAACATTGATTTTACGCTTTTGTTTAATTTAAGCAAATCAAATTGAATTTAAATAAGTGAAAAGAAAATTAAAATCAAATTAAAACAAACTACCACAATTATCAAACGAGATAAACCTAGAGTTACTAATCTCTTATAAACTTCATAAACCTTGATTTCATTAATTTAATTAGCCTTAATATCAATTTTGTTAATCTCGAGTATAAATAGCTATAAGTGTTTGTCATCGGTGCACTCACAACTCTCTCTTAATACTAAATTGTTATGTCTAACATAATTACTCAAGAGGTAAGATAACTTGAACACATTCTTCAACGATTATATGGAGCCATTAGGTATATGTCTATCATAATCGTAAATTAAATCGTAATCTAATTCAATTTCAAAGCCTAATTAAAATTAACTTCGTCAAAGTAAATCATAATGTTTAAATTCATATTAAGTGATGGTCAATCACTAAATAGATAAAACTACATAAGATTAAGTAACTAAAATTAATATTAATTATAATTAAACAGTGAAAAAAAAATCTAATCCACCCATAAGTTCATAGCTCTTATAAGTTGCACAACAAACTAACTAAACATAATTAAAGAAAAACAACAATAAGTTTATAATCTAAAATCTCAAGAAAAAGAGAAAAGAAACAAAAAAGAATAGAGTATTGATTATTCAAAGCCTCATCTTTAACCTCTAGATGCTCCTCTGTCCAAGTTGCTACTCTAATATATTATCCTCTTCACAGTCCTATCGTTTTCCCGTGTAGAATAATAATAATAAAACTCGAACTCATTTTCTTCTCTTTTTTTGCGATTAAAGACGGTGATTCGTGAACATATGTAGCTGCCTCCTTCTCCTTTTATATCAATTGTGATTTGTTCTTTCTTGGATATTAAGTCTCACTATGTTTTCAAATTGGTAGCTCTAAAAATGCTGCATTCAAGCTATCAAGAAAAAGAGGAAAGGAAATATTATAATAATAATATAAACTAAAATTTTGTGTTTTTTTCTCTTTTTTTATTTGAGAAAAATTCAAATTATTATTATTTTTATTGCTTCCTTCCTAAGTTTAAAAAAACTTATATTTTGATTTAAAATCCCATAAATCATACACCCAATTGATATCTTATAAAATCTAAAAAAAATATTTTAATCTAATATTGATAACTTCCCAAATATATCAAAATATATCTCAAATCCATTAAAAATTAGAAGTCATCAAAATTCATATGTAAATAGTAAAAAACAGGAAATGACATATGAGACGGGGGAGAGGTAGTGACTGGAGAAGAGAATCACATCGAATTCTAAATTTTTATTTTAAGACATTTGATAAAATGTAGAATTTTTTAAATTTAATGAACTAATTTAAAATATGAATAATTTAACAGCCTTTTAAAGAAATTTTCCCTATGTTTAAATTATTTCATTGCCTCCTTTTTATTTAAGAGCGCTTTAGGAGTTCTTCATTCATTAATTAAATTCAACTTAAAATTGTGTATTTAAACTTTAAATTGATTGTATTAAAAGAAAGGGAGAATTCTAAAAAAATACCATTTAAACTTCAAAATCTTAAATAGGTGATTTAACAATAAAATGATTTATTAATTACATTATCATTATTGTTAATCCCATTAACAAACTTGTTAACGAGATTTTAAAGTTTAAATGATATTTTTTTTGGTATTCTCCCTACAAAAATTGGTGGTGACCGTGTGGGCTTTGGTTGGACACCACCAATAATTCGATCAAATTAATACATTTCTGGGTTAGATTAGCCTAAATCTCCACTCCAATGGCCTTGTCCACCCTTATGTTTGACCATCAAATATAAGTATATTTGAATGTGAACGAATATTCGTGTTTACGGATTAAATTTAATAGTCTACGGGGTTGTTATGGTAGTGACTGGATCTGAGTTACAGAGTATACTACTTGACTAAAACAAATTTTGTGATAAAAGTTTTCAAACTTTTATAATACTCTGAATAAAATGATTTTTTTAACTTTTGAGTTAATTAGTCAGACGTTATGCAAAACGATTAGACAGCCCGGGTCACTGTTACAAACAGTACACACACATATTAGATATTACACACACGATGAGATCTCAACCGTTTAAATTTTGATATGAATGGTTTAAATTTAAAATTTATTATTTTTTAAATGATAAATTCATTTTCATAAGAAGTGATAGTTATAAGATTATTTTTATTTTTAATTCTACATATAATAAAATAAAAATTTATTAAAAATATAAAAATTAAATTAAATTAAATCTGAACTATTCAAAATCAATCTAATAAAAAAAAGGGGTGATGAGCACATTTTTGCTCATCAAAATGATGAGTATAAAATGTGCTCCGTTTTGTTGTCTGGGTTTAGCTACAGTTAAACCGACACTATATGAGATCTGGGTCAAATTCTTATTAAGTCGATCCTTAATTAACTACTACTTTTTCTTGCCAGACCTAATTAACTACTACTACTATTTAATCGATATTCTTTATATCCATTAAAATACAAACACAAACACACATATATACACGACATTTGAATTTTTTTAAATAGTAAATTCATGGATGTAAATTTTAACATAATTGCAACGTTAGAGTTTTTTTATGCTTCTTTCCACGAATATATTGTAGCTGCGTAGATTTGATCGGTTCTATATATTTTTATTTAAAAAAACTCATTAATAATATTTTCTTCAACTTCTTAAAAATCAAAACAAATTTCATCAGAACAAAGAAATTAGAAAAGTACAATATACTAAAAATTAATCTTCATATTAATATTACTGATATTATAATCTAAAAACCATGATAACATAATATTACACCAACCATCATTGAAAAAGCGTCATGATAAAAACATGTCATAACATCATTATATATCACCAACCAAGAATATAATTAGTTGAATGAATATTTACATATAGAGAGGACATTGAAAGATGAAGAATATATAATAAAATGAAATAATACCATATTAAAATAGGGGGATTACTATTTTTATAGAGAGCTATACTTAGGTTAAAACTTTGGTAGGGTTAAAACTTTTTTTATTATATGGTCGAGTATAGGGCACTCTTATTAGAATTAGCAATAACTGTGCATGTGCATGTGCATGTGCAGCTCATAGTATTAGTCAGGGGACCTTTATTAATTTTGTGCAGCAAAAATATTATTCGCACAAAGGAGAAGCCAATCAATCACAAAGGGGCTGATATTTATAATGTTGGGACGAAAATAAATAACAATAACTATAAGCATAATATACATAAAATAAATTAAAGCAAGTGACCGAGAAGGAATAAATGGAGTGGTGAGAGAAACGTCTAGAAAGGAAAGAGTGATGGGGTGGCTTGAAAGTGAGGTACATTTATGCAATATAATTATAGGTACTCAAAAGAGTACAAAATAATTTGGTCCCGATAATTGGTATCAAACGTAAAAACGGAATATAAAGCCGAGGTGATGTTGAGACGCGTGCTACATGGTTGCTAGTTATAAAGATGACGACGTCGTTTGTTGCTGTCTTTATTTATTTATTTTTTTCTTGGAAATAAATTTTGGGACATCTCTTAAGACTTAAGAGAGTATTTAATTTGTGAAGATCGATAGCTAGCTGACGCATTATCTCCAATTTTGTCTTGCACTGAATAATGTTGCTCCAAGTTGCTGAGAGATCATAGTCAATTGATTCTTCAATATTCGCTGCAAATTAAATCCTGTTACCAAGTGATCCAACGAGAGTGATCATTGGCTAATAATAACAATATTTATATAGAAAGCACACATTTTCTTACAATTTTCAAATATGCAGTAGCTTCATATAATAAAGATAAGAATTGAGGATGAGTTACGATTAAAGTCCCTGATATTCATTTGAGTGAACTGTGGTTACTATATATATGGTTGGTTCATTTAATTTAGGATCACATTTAGTCATGAGAATGATGATGATATTATATTAGTGAATATAGCAGAGAAATGATACCGACTTCTATAAAGTCAAACAAAATATCTATTCAGGTCAAAAAAAATATCTATTAGTAGTATAAAATTTGAAAAGTTCGGTGGAAACTGAGGTTAACATTCGTTTGTACCGTGTTAATTAATTTGGGACGAATAAGTCTACATCGCTGTGATAGCATGAAGTTTCGATCCCATACTTCATATATATCAGCACCATAAATGATATGGGGCGAATATATATATATATAATGGCATCATGTGTGTGTGTGTTTTTTTTGGGGGGGGGGTCACAATCAAAATATATTGAAGGTATGCATACAATAAAAAATTTTGTGGTCATCCAGGAATTTATTTTTAGTAGTACTCTTCGAGGATAAACGCGGAATTTAGCAGTTACCAAATCCAGCACGACATCGGATTTTCTCTGCCTTTTTTTTTTTTTGGTTCTTTTGTCAATTAATATTTGAGTTAAACTTGGTCGTCTCAAAATAACAATATATATATAATCGTTTCTATCTTCAGGCTAGTTAACACAACGTAACATTTTTGTTGCCCTTGTTTTTCTATTTCATGTTCTACATTATATAGTCAAATTATAAATTTTGAAAATGAGATGGATTGTATTCATGACCAAAACAAACCATTCAATTAACTTTAAATGTTTCCAACGAACCTTTTTAGCTGCCATTAACAACCGAGAACCACCATTAATGACTGCTAATAATAATCACTATTGACCATTGTCGATCGCCAGTCATCTTCACTGATAACTATAATTCAAAAACTATTTTCAAACAATTTTTTTTTGCATTTAAACATATATTCAAACAAAATTTTTAAACATTTATTTAAGGTAAAAAGATAAAAAAAAAATACCACTTGTACTTTAAAATTTCAAATCAGTAAGTTCCTATTAAAATTAATTGTCAATACAATATTTTTGTAAATACAAGATTGATTTAAGATTTTAAGGTTTTAAGTGGTGTTTTCTTGTCTTTTTTTTTTCTTTATTTAACTTATTTTTCCATCATTTGAAATCGAAGTAATAAAAGGGAATCATGCATAACTCAGAGCAAAACACAAAACTCACTGCTTTTAATTTGTTGTTACCAAAAGAAAAACAACACATGGTTGAAACTAAATCAAAGCTTAATTGTTGTCTGTTAGCGTTTGATTGCGATTGACGCTAATCACAGGTGAACTTAATTAATTACATGGTTTCGTACGTGGGTTGTGTGTATGAGTGTGTACATTTTATCAACAAATCTTCCAAGTTGTGTGTATGAGTGTGTACATTTTAGCAACAAATCTTCCAAGTTGTGTGTGTCTTGTTTTTGGCCGAACAAATAATTCATAGTTATATGTTCGTATTAAAGGTGAATTATTGCCAATATCTATCGCTTTTTTGGACTTGGTCTTTAAATTATAAAGCTAATAGTGGCTAAGTGCTCGTTGCTTCAATCTCAAGCCATGTATAATAATTGAGTGGTCAAAATCAGAGGAAGCTGAAAAACCAAGCATTATCTTCAATATGGTTTTTCGTCCGCAAGCAGAAATGATAGAAAATTGGGAAAATTTCAGGAAAATGTAGTCAAAAATAGGAAAGGATAAATCAGTATAGCGAAATTATGAAATATCAAATCAGTCAAATATCAGTATGGTCGATAAATATGAGATTTTGAAATTTTGGCGAAAAGACACTCTTGCCCTTCAACTCTCCTTCCCTCTTAGTTCGGAATAACAACAGTGGACTTTTAATTAATAACACTGTATTCTACATTAACAACACCGTAATCTAAAATACGGTGTTGTTAATATAAAGACCGGTATTGTTATTGACCCCTGAAACTTGTGAATTTCAGATTTATCCCTGAAGTTGTTAATAGAAAATACAATGTTGTTAATCAAGAGCCTGATGTTATTATTCCGAGCTCTAAGAAAGGGAGAGCTGAAGGACAGAATTATTTGTTTTGCCGAAATTTTAAAATCCTAAATTCCTCCACGGTACTGACACATGACTTATTTATGATTGTATAATTTCGTTGTACTAATTTACCCTTTCCCATTTTAATTGCATCTTTTTTAAATTTTCCCTAAGTCAACAGAAAAATAGAGGGTGATATTAATTATTTGATGCTAATGCGTGCACTCAAAGGGTGCATATGATTAAAAACACGTACAACTCATCGGCATTTAGCACGTTAGTAAATCAACAAAACTGTAAAAAAGATTTACTTTCATGTGAGGTCATTACTGGATATTGTTCAATAAGTAGCAAAAGCCAAAAAAAAAAAAACAGAGAGAGAGAAAAAAGAAATTAATTGGAACCATTCCACCCACACAAACATGAATGTATGGGCCGGCAATAATTGAAAAGCAAAATAATGAAACAATATAGTACTCTCTGTATTTTTTATTCATAACAAGTTGAACAACTCAATCTTTATAATTTTTTTTATCTAAATACAATTTATTCTATATAAATTTTGAAGTCAATAATTTATAAGGGTAGAGCTGTATTGGGTTAAAATTAAAATATTAAATTAATAAGACACTAAATTGATAATTGAGGCAGACATTAGGGAATAAAAATTTATGTTATTTCTTAAATATTGATGAGTAGAATATTACGCACGACTTCAATCACATGAGAGTTGAAGCTAAACTTGAGATAAACCTAATTTAAAAAGGACATGGATTTTGTGATAATGAAGAATATATGTGGGGGAGTGGAAGATTGAGGAGGTTAGGATTAGGATCCACATGCATGTAGAGACAAAAGGACAAACGACAAGCCGACAAGAGCGCCCAACTCTTTTTCTCTTTTATTAATGAAATCCAATAATTGAAAGACAACAACGCCCTTATCTTTTGTGGGTCCCTGAGATTCGTTCGTACCGTCGCTTTCTCGCCTTCCGTACAACCCTTTCCTGCCCCCATTCAGTTTTGAGTGAATTTCAAGCAACTTCCTCGCGTACGGTAGTTATCTGTATGGATGTGTGCGCCTCCCCTTGCTCACTGTGTGATTCTCACAACGTCACAAAACTGTCAATTTCCCGCCGCTGGACAAACTCCAAAGGCAAAATATTACACGCGATCGAGAGCATAGAAAAAATATTTAAAAAGTCATAGTAAAATTTTTTTATATCGTTGAGGTCTTAAAAACTGTTTTGATAGAGAAATTTATATTGAGATTTTTTTTATATAAGAATTTATATTGATATATATATTTTTTATCATCGGGACCTGAGTGAGATTTTCCCAACTTCAAATTATTATTACCACCTTGATTGCTTCGACGTAAACTGCTATTTATTTTTCCATATTTATATTATTTTAAATGAACTTTAGTATAAAAAAATATCAAACTATGACTGAGGTAAATTGCTGTGAGTGATAGGAACTCTTATAACTACTTAAGTAAATGATTGGGAGTTCATCAGATTCTATATATCCTTTCTATTTATAGTAACTCAATCTAGAGGAGTCAACTTTTTACCCTGATATTTGGGGATGATATCGATCCTCTTTTAAATTAGAGAATGAGTACTAACTATTTGAGGTTATAAAGAGAATCAAATACATGATCTCTTACTTATAAGAAAACATTCATATTATTAAGTTACAGGGTCATTAGCTTGCTTCTTGAACATGATAAAATATCAAATTGTTGTAAGCATTGAGCAAGGTATCCAAAGCCAAAGGGTGTCTCCACAGTCCTTTAATTTGTAATGTTGGGAGAGTAAGTTAACATATGTAATTTGTAATTTCTATATATAAATATTCCATGTAATTATCTAACTTGAGAGAAACAAAGTAGAAGTAAATTTTGCCTAAGGCCTCTCTCTCCATGCTCCCTCCCTTTCTTTCCTGAGAATTATTTTTCAAACTATTTATGATGCAAGGTAGAGATAGACGTACGGATTCAAGCTATGCTGGCCCTGCACCATTTACCAAATATATTATGCAGGCACCTTGATATAATGAATAGTACGTAATTATTGTATATGTATCTGTACCCAACACGCATTATTGACATAGTTCAACATACAGGGAATGTGTGTGCGCTTAGTCAATTAATTCATATTTAATTAGGGAACGCACACATTAGATTTATTAATTAAAACCCTTATTTTAATAACATGAAGGCAAGCAACTTTCTAAGAGAAAGTAATACTAAATATTTACATTGCATCGTCAAAAGTGGTTGATTAGAAAAATTATACCTCACATACATATTGATTGATTTGTATGTAATATTACTTCCGTCATAACATAACAGCCAGGTATGAGTTGTTGGCTAAAAAAAAAAAAGAGCTGTTATGAGTTATATTTAGTCTAAATTATAAGATATAAATTTATTTTATCTCTTATATTTATTATTGTTTTTTTAATTTTATTAATTATAAACTGATATATAATATAATATTATGTAAAGATATTTTAGCTGAAGGATAATAAAACAAAATAACATTTGAATGTGCGGAGACCTTACACCACCCTACACCATAACCATTTATGCATCATCCATGTGATTAATGGAGGGCTTCTAGACAAAAGGGATAGGAACAATAATAGTAAATTGAAGGGGGCATGTCAACCAGAACAAGCTACAAAAACATTTTCTAATCCTCCCTTCGGTCAGAGTTGATTTTTTTTAAAGATTATTGAAATTAAATAAATTATTTAATCATTGTTGTGTATTATTAGATTATTATCAATTTATAAAATAAGAAAAATAATTTAAAAAAATGATAAATATAAATATTTTAATATAATTTAATTAATTTTCTTAATATTTTAAAAAAAATCAATCATGTCTTATATTTAGGACGGATTGAATACAAACAATAATAATATATTTATTTAGAATAGTGATTGAAGTATTTAAAAATAATTTTTTAATCATAATTTATAACATAAAAAATAAATATATGAAATTTTTTTACCTCAATCTATACAAATAAAAACTTTAAAAGTTCAAAACATCCCAAACAAACATATTAGTTACATAACTGCTTCAACGGCCCCACGGGGACTTCAATCATGGTGTGGGTGTGTTATTAGTAGACCATCCACGTGTAATCTGCATGTTAGTTTATATGTTTCTCTGATTAAGAATATGGCATCCCATGTTCTGTCTCGCATTCATACACCACCGACAAACACACATGTGCTGTAAGGCTTGTTTGATTCACCTTATATTTATATATAAATTTGATTTATATAAATTAAGATAAAATTCCTTTACATATTTACGTCGTAGATCTAAAAAGTTACTTCGTACATCATAAAAATTATCTTATATTCCATAAATCATGATTAAAAAACACTTATAGAGGCTATTCAAATTTCAAACATACCAATATTTCACAGCCTCCATTCTAAAATTTTGAGTACATCTTTTATTTTTCCCAACTGAATATTGAGTACTTATATAAAGCATTCATTCACATAGCGTATAATTAAACACACTCATAACAATAACAACACATTCTCGAATTTAATTACAAGTTTTTAACATTTACAAATTAAGTAGACCTCCAAATGTCTGCGAATGATTCAACATTCACTAAAACACAACCAGCCACGGATAGGAAAAATATCCAGATAAAAAAAAAGAAAGAAGAAGAAACGAAATGCTCTTAAATTGGGTATAGACTTGATGATTATGTGGCCCAAAAAAAGCAGGAGACGTAATGTGAGTTTGATCACTTATATTTTCTTTTTTATGCAAGGACTCACTTAAACTGGGCCCAGCCCAATTTTATTTCATATTCTTGAATGAAGTCCAAGCCTGAACTCGAATTAAACTTTGTGCCAACACCTCAAAATCAGAGAATTCAGAGATCGTGTGGAAGAATGCGGATTAACGGACATGGGAGCTAAAGGTCCTAAATTCACATGGAAAGGCCCGAAAATTGCTGGCTTTTCTAGATTATCTGAAAGACTTGATCGTGCATTGGCAAATACTCAATTCTGGGCTCTCCTCCCTGGTTGTTTTGTAAAGGTACTTCCCCATACTCGTTTTTTTGACCATAATCCCTTATCTTTGCAATTTCTTGACGCTAATTCATATTCTAGTAGAAATGTTCCATTTCGTTTTGAAACTATGTGGTTAGCTCACGATAACTTCAAAGAGTTTCTTACCTCCACCTGGCCCGACAACAATGACCTAAACAGATCTCTAGAGGAGCTTCGTGATTCTTTGCTAATTTGGAATAAAAAAGTATTTGGTTCTGTAGAGCAAGAGAAAAGTAATATTTTATCAAGATTGGGTGGAATTCAGAACTCACATGCGTATCCTCATTCTCGTATCTTGTGCAATATGGAAAAAAAATTTGCAAACTGAGCTTGAAGAAATTCTAAAATTCGAAGAGATGAAGTGGTTTCAAAAAGCTAGATCATAGTGGATTACAAAGGAGGATAAAAATACAAGGTATTATCACCGGAAAACTACTATGAGAAGAAGAAGATATAAAGTTCTAACTCTTAAAGATGATTATGGTATCTGGATTGATGGTGATGATGAACTAAGGGCTCTGGTAATTAATTACTTCAAAGAATTATTCTCTGATGTTGCGGATGTGCCTTGTGTATTGCATACTACCGCTATGTTTCCTCGTCCATATAGTATTAAGTTTCAGCTTTCTCGTTTGAGTAGTATTCCTTCCGATGATGAAATAAAAAGTGCTCAATTTTCTATGGGACCTTATAAAGCCCCAGGGTTTGATGGCTTTTCACCAATTTTCTATCAATCAAATTGGGATACGGTCGGTGTTTCCCTTTGCAAATTTGTTAAGCAAGCTTTCCAAAAGAGAAGCATTACAGAAGCTGCCAAAAGAGCTTTAAGGCCTTGTTTGGTATGAAACATTGGGGGGGTTGAGATTAGGATTGGATTAGGGATTGGACCAGAATATATCGTTTGGTATGAGGGACTATAGATAATCAGGGATTGGGAGTATCACGAAAGTGAGATTGCTGCAAAGTCACTTTCCCCCTGATATTGTGTTTTCAATCTCGAGACTGTAAAATTATAGAAATAAAAATATCATTGATTAAAATATTTTTCGGACAAAAATAACTCCCCTGATTTTAACCTAGAATGGATCACTCTCAATAGGGGTAGAAACAGGCCAGGCTTGTGCCTTAACAGGCCTGTCATGTTAAGGCACTGGATGGCCTGAGCCTGACCTGTGGCTTGTAACAGGCCTTTTTTTTTGCCTGAGCCTGGCCTGTTAAAGAGGCTTGTAATTAAAAAAAAAATTAAACAGGCCACAGGCTTCACAACAGGCCGAAAACAGGCCCAATTACATAAATTAATGATCCAAATACATAAATTAATGATCCACTTAAGATGAGATTTGATAATGTGAATTATGGGATTTAGAGTTAAGATGTGAGGTGTGTGAGAATTTTTTTTAAAATACTTTACAGGCTTAGGCCGTCCTGTTAGTAAGTCTGAGCCTGACTTTTTTAATAAAACAAGCCTTGAAGCAGGCATGAGCCTAGCCTTTTAGCTTGACAGGCCGTCTGACCTGTTTCCACCCCTACTCTCTCTCTCTCTCTTTCTTTTCTCACTGATGATCACTCATTAACATATATATAATTGTCCCATTCATATATACTCCTATTATATAGAACCTATCAACATCTTTCATGGAAGCTATGACACTAATACATCGCCCGTACGACTAAGTTATCATCATGGGAATCATTACAATTTGCTTATTGACTCGCGATGCTTGACAATTGGCGCAGAACTTGGGTTTCAATTTTGATGCTGGCTGTTTCTCATATGGCTGGATCTTGATTATTTAATTCTAGAAAAGTTGAAGAGAAGTATAAAAGAGAAACCACCTGTCAAAGTTGAAGGCCCATATGTGATGGACGTCGAATTCCAGAAACTATCTACGACAAACGTTGAAGGCGGAGTTTGCATCTAAGCTGTAGAGTGTAGACTATGTTTGGGATTTAGGGCATGAGTATTTGGGTCTTTTCATGATTAGTGACTATTTATTAAATAAAATTATTCCCTCCAACTATTATTTCGTACCAAACATATTTTTAAAGTATGAATCCCAATCTGTCGGAATTCAGTGCGACATACCAAACATGGCCTAATATCCCTGAAGGATTGCCCTAAAATTGTAGGTCATTTAAGACCTATATCTTTATGTACAATTCATTATAAGTGCATCATCAAAGTGATAATTGCTAGGTTGAGAGGTGTTATGGATGATTTAATTTCTCCATTTCAATCTAGTTTTATCAAAGGAAGAAATATACAAGACAATATCATTGTGGCTCAGGAATAATGCACACAATGAAGAAATCTAGAGGAAAGAAAGGTTTGATGGCTTGGAATATTGATCTAGAAAAGGCCTATGATAGAATCATATGGAATTTCCTCCAACAAGTCTTATTAGATTCGGGATTTGAAAATGATCTTGTCCACCTAATCATGTCCTGTGTGTCTACAACTTCCTATAATGTTCTATGGAATGATAGCAAAACTGAATTCTTTTCTCCTAAGAGAGGTCTTCATCAAGGAGACCCTATCTCTCGTCTTTTATTCTAATATGCATGGACAGATTATTCATGTTATAAGTGATGCAGTTAATGAGGGGAAGTAGAAGCCTATCAAAGTAACTAGAAGGGGACCATCTATATCTCATCTCATGTTTGCAGATGATCTTCTTCTTTTCGGTGAGGCAACTGAGCAACAAGCTATTTGTATGATGGATTGCTTAAATAGATTCTATAATGCATCGGGTGAGAGAATTAGTCAGAGTAAATCTTCCATATTCTTTTCTCCGAAAGTTCCAAATACAACAAAACGAAGAATCAAGAATATCTCTGGGATGAATATATTTGCAGAAATTAGCAAATATCTCGGATTTCTATTTAACAAAGGAAGGAAACCAAATAATACTTTTCAATACAATGTAGAGAGAGAAAAGTCAAAGTTGACAGCTTGGAAGGAGGGTTGTCTTTCGATTGCTGGATGAATTACTCTAGCTAAGTCAGTACCTACTACTGTTCTTTTATATCCTATGCAAGTTGGTAATATTTTGATGACCATTTTGAATGAAGTTGAAAGACTCCAAAGAAATTTCATATGGGGGAAAAGCCAATCGAGCATGTGCAGCTAAACTAGCATGGAAGCTTATTACTGGCTCACAAGGGCTATGTGCAGAGGTGTTGCTTAATAAATATATGCTTAGAAATGAAGATAACTTACTTGATTTCCATAAAGGTGATTCAAACCTTTGGAAATTTATATCACATTAACATGAGGTTATTATTATCGTGATTAATTGGAATATTAGAAATGGTTGCACAGTTCATTTCTTTAAGGATCTTTAGTTGTTTCCCAATAAGACAATCAAAGAAATGTGCTTGAGGCCACTAACAATAGAGGAAGAAGAAAGTAAGGTTGCTGATTAGGTTGTATATGGATCATGGAATTTCCATAAATTGGCAATAATTATTCCCAGCAATGTGTTCTAAAGATTAATAGCAAGGATGCCACCAATGATAGATGCTGAAGACGATATAATGTCATGGAAAGCCACAAATAATGGATTATTTTCAATTAAAAGTGCTTATTATTTAACTGAAGAAAATCTTGTTAATTCTTATAGTGCAGTGTATAAGCTACTATGGACTTAGAAGGGTGCTGAATAGATTAGAGTCTTCATGTGGATAACCTTCAATAACCGCCTCCCAACAAATGTTTGAAGAAGCAAGTGGTCTTCATGCTCTCCTTTATGTACTCATTTTGATGCTATGGCGCAGGATGTGATGCACATACTTTGATATTGTGCATATGTGAGAACTATGTGACTGCAACTTGTCCACCCAAGATATCACTCTCATTTCTTTACTGCAAATTTGCGTGATTGGTTTGGTTTAAACCTTAAAAGGGAACTTGATCATTTAGCGGAAGGAAATTGAAAACTTATTTAGGGAGTATCGATACGCAATTTATGGAGATGGAGGAATCATTGTGTTTTTGATCCCGACTTTATGAAACATGTGCAACCAGAAACTGTCATAATGAATACTTGGAAAAGCTTTGTTCAAATCCAAGATTTTGTAGCAATGAACGATTCGGTTATCTCAAGACATTTGAATTGGAAACCTCCTCTTAAAGGTTGGGTGAAACTAAATGTAGATGGAGCTATGACATCATCTTCAAACAAGGCTGGGTGTGGAAGAGTTGTTAGAAAGCACAAAGGAAAATGGGTAATTAGTTTCACAATTACTCTTGGATGTTGCAGTGCTTTTGAGGATGAGGAATGGGCCATTCCACATGGTTTAAGACATGCAAGGGACTTGGGTTTCAAGAGGATAATTTTAGAGTCTAATGCAAAGAAACTCATTGAAATGCTTAATGACTCTGAAACAAGCAGGAGAAATAGCTTGTTGTTCCTACAGATACAAAAGCTAATAAGGTTGTCATGGGACCTTATAGCGGGTTTTACTTCCAAAGAGCAAAATAAACTGGTAGATGCGCTGGCAAAAATGGGGCTGTCCAAGTCTTCTTTGATAGTTAAATGTCCAGACTAACTAAGGAGTCTGCTTGAGACCGATTGCTTGGGATTAAATTCCCAATTGCTGTTTGGGCATTAGACCTCCATTGTGTGTGTCTCTATATATATATATAAATCTGAGAATGAATTCAACCAATTAGAATTGGGTCGAGCGGAAAGGACTAATCCCCTAACATATGGCAAACCAAGATTTAAACCCTATTAGAAGAGGTGTTTATATTCAGTATCCGATAATACCTTAAATAGAATTGTCTTTAGTAAGAGGATATATATACATGGATCGTACGATACCATTTTATTTTATCGAAAATTATTTCTTTATATATATTATTAATCAAATGATTTCCTTATAACTTTATTGAGTATTCACTAATGGCAAATTCTCAACAAATAAAAAAAAAATCAGTGGATAATCACAAAAAAGAAATAAAGATTAAATAAAGAAAGAAATGGATAGGACAGGACGTTTTTTCTTTCCTGGACAAGAGAAGATGTTTGATAACGTGAAAGTATGCAACAAAAGAAAGAAACACCAAATTTTCAGACCATGGAATAGTAAAACCGAATTCTGGTGAAGTGTGGAGCAGTTGAATAAATCGGGGTCTTGGCCCGAAAATATTTGAGCATTGGATAAGACGACGTCGTTATCGAGCGAGTAAAATCGAACGAAGCAGGCTGGGGCCGCCATTTGCTAGCACTGGATCTGTGCCACCAGGTCAGTACAAATGCCGAAACCCAAACCAAAGGAAGCCAACCCCTATCACTGCAATCATATACCCTTGTTTTTCTGTTATCGCTCTTCGCTTCTCTCTTCTCTGCTTCACTCGCTGACCCACCCTACATCCACCCTCCGAAGCTTGCGACTCGCAGTGCCAGATGGCTACATATCGCGGGTTTCCTTAGAGATTTTTCTCTCAAACGGTGCTTAATCGCTTCCATTGGTAGGTAATGCTTGTTCTTCTTCTTCTTTGATTTCCCGCTTCTTTTTTCATTTTGTGATTCATCGATTCCTAGGATCTTGTTCTGTTCTGCGGATTTGGATTCTCGAGAGGGATTGCAGTCGTTTTATCTTTGATCTCTCCCTGTCGTTCGACTGTTATGATCTTTACGTTTAGAATTGTCTTCATTTTTTATTTGGATCCAATTCGATTGTAGAATTCAAATGATGGATGTTTGTTATGTTTGCGAACCTAATATTTGACAAAATTTTAGAAGCAGCGGTTGCAATGTTGGTTGAACCTCGAAGGAAAAATGTTCTCTATTTGTTTATTTATTTCTTCCCTAGGGCCGAGGGTGGGAGTTCAAGTTTGAATCTCTTCTACTTGGTTCTTTTCATCTATTATGCTTTGTTTGATGCGCCACAAGGCTAGATAAGACAACTAATAGAATCGAATTTTATTCATAATTCATAATTCTCATTGCTAAACTAATTGAGATATAGGCAGCTGTACTCCGTCAACTTGTTGTGTCATGCATGCTTCATAGTAGACATCTTGCTTTTAATCTTGATTTAGGGACTACCTCACACACAGTCCAACCGTTTCTTAGTTTGTCTTTAAATTTTATATCATCACATTAAATGATTCCTGAATTCTAGGTTTTTTTCCTGGATCCAACTACTTTTGTTATGCGTACAGAGTTGATGATAGGGATATGATGCTATCTAGTTAAATGTGTATCCTGTATATCTGCAAACCCATAATTATCTATCAGCCATGTTTCATAGTTAATTATGATGCATCGGGCTTCATTATCAGAAGTTTCACATAAAATACAGTAAACTTTTTTCTTTTTTCCCCCGTGGTGGAACCATAAACAATTCTATCTATACAATGCATTACATAACGGTATGAAGGTGAAGCTATTGTTTTGGTGAATGCCGTCACTCTTTGATTTTACGTGTAACTTAATATGCATCTGTCCCTGTTGCAAATGTTTCAGGCTTGATGCTTTGGGACCTCTGTTGCCTATCATCAATGATGGGGTTGAGGTCTGAATAATGCTGTTGGCTTTCTTCGTTTACCTTCTGTGATTCGGAATGTGGAACAGTGCATCAAGTTGTACTGCTGGGAGTGTGAAACTGAAAAATGATTCTCTAAAGCCAACTCACTCTGTTTCAGAATGCTCCGATGATGAGACTTCTTCTGTTGTGAGCAGAGAGGAAGGGCTTGAATGCCCAATATGCTGGGAATCTTTTAATATTGTTGAAAACGTGCCCTATGTTTTATGGTGTGGCCACACCCTTTGTAAAAACTGCATCCTAGGATTGCAATGGGCTGTTGTGAAGTTTCCAACGCTGCCCATTCAGCTTCCCCTTTTTATCTCATGCCCATGGTGCAACCTT